>LR990122.1:15000-615000 GCA_905147225.2 Euproctis similis | reverse complement strand
TTATCTTTATCTATTTCGCTGAATATCATTGGAAATTTTAATTATCTAGGTTAAGTAATAAACAGCTTTGTCAGGTGCTCACTAGATGGCGCTGTACGAACATGCTTATAATTTCACAGCAATAAATATTTTCTTTGAGATATTTCGTTTAGTAGTATGTAACGTCAGAAAGTTTCACAAATTTTAAAATTAAAAAGAAACACAATTTTTTTATAATTAGATTTATCCTTTATTTTCCTACTTTGAAGTGCATGACAAAACTTTACTCGTTTAAATTTGAAAATCTCTAAACAAATATTTCTACGTTGTTTTATATTGTACAGAACTGGTTTGATATTTTAATCGACATGAATTAAATATATGTTGACATTGAGGTTATATTTGAAAATAAGATTTTAAAAAATATTTTTAGCATATTCATATTATTCATATGTTTGTTGTCGTTTTAATGGCTTAGTTATTTAGCATTCCGAATTTTGATAGAGCGGTTGCGAATTAGAATTCAGGGATACCCATTAGTTTTTCGAAACTTTTGAGAAAATTATACTCGATGCCATAGACTTGTATTCCGCCACTTATGAGGTTGCATAAATTATTTAATGAGCGTATCACGGCCTAACGTCGCTACCTACACGTTATGTTGTTGGGTCGTGAAGATGTGTAATTTCATGTAATGCTATTACGGCTTTGCGTACAGAGTTGCTTTAAGTCGAAAGGATTTTATCCTTGAACTTATTAATTCAATTCTACACAGCAATTTAAATCTATATTAATTTTATTGACCCAATTGAAATATATTTTCTTTATTTTTATACCTTCACGCTTTTTAAAATGCTAATTGTTGTGTTTGAGGAAAGATATTGCGCCAGACATCTGACACGATCTCTTCAAGAGAATTAAGCCAAAAACTTAGGATATCTAAATACCCTAAATCTAAGTACTCTAAATACCCAATGAGTCTTAACGTGAAGTATAACCTAGGTTTTCTTTATTGATATCATAACATAACTTCACGCCTTTTGTTACCCGAAGGTGTAGGCAGCGGCTGTTAAGCCTCGTCTCGCCGTTATGTTTACGTCCCAAATGGAATAGGTGGCGAACCTATTGCCATACCGGGCACAAAGTTTTTCAGTCATCGATATTTATCACACATAACTTCCGACTTCTTTATTGATATTTGGGAAAATTATCAAAAACAGAAAGGCTGTTTGGTCGAATCTGGGACAGCAACTATTACACGATATGATGCCATAGTCGACTCTTACTACTCCCTCGAGGAAAGAGATTGAGAAAAAATATATTATAATATTAAAAGTGTTTAAATTTTTTACTTTGGCTATACTCTTAGCTCTCATAGTTCATGGCGTGAATATTTGGTTTAGTAATAAGTAACGTCAGAAAGTTTCACAAATTTTAAAATTAAAAAGATTTTTTTATAATTAGATTTATCCTTTAAATTCCTTCTTTGAAGTGCTTTGTTTTAATAAGGCATGACAAAACTTTACTCGTTTAAATTTGAAAATCTCTAAACAAATATTTCTACGTTATAATTCTAATTTGTACGTTGTAAATTATCAAAAACAGAAAGGCTGTTTGGTCGAATCTGGGACAACAACTATTACACGATTGAATGCTATAGTCGACTCTTACTACTCCCTCGAGAAAAGAGATAAAATATATTATAATATAAACTATGAGAGCTAAGAGTCTTAGCTCTCATAGTATAGCCAAAGTAAAAAAAATTAACACTTTTAATATTATAATATATTTTTTCTTGTGTCGACATTCAAAGGTTTTCAGTCAACCATCAGACATAAAAAAACGGAAGTAGTTGTAAAAAATCTAAATTAATAAACAAAACAACAACAAAAAAATCGGATGTTTTTTTTTTAATTATGATCTATTTTTGTAAGTTCAGTTTAGGTAAAAATAACTTATTTTTCCTTCACAGTTAATTCACTAAATTTATTCAAAGTAAACAAAATTAAATATTCAAATAACCGAAATAAACGCCTGTTTTTGCTAGAAAACTATTTGAAGCCAGAGGGCGATTATGTCAGTGTTTCTAAGAATACCGTTCTCAAGTCTTGCCTCATTTCTTCTTCTACATTTTTATGAGTGAAATGGAAAAAAGGGGCAAACGAGTAAATGTTTCACCGGATGGTAAGTGACTAACTCTGACCATGGACATTGGCAACACCGTTAGTGTCACAGTTGCGTTGCTATCCTTTACGATAGAATAAGGAATGGTCGACCTCTGGATACCAAACGAAACGAATACGTCGATTTTCTCAGAAGCGGTTATATTTGACCGGTCAAACCAGCCCATTCTAGCAGCGACCGGCGTGGTACATGAATGATAAACTGAAAAACATAGCAAAATATATTTAACAATAAACAAATAATTATGATAGATAAACGTGAGTGACACGACCGTTATGTAGGTGAGGGTCGCACAGACACACACACACGCAAACAGACAGACAGAGCACCCATTGTTGATAATATATTATATCTGTCTGTATTATAAGATCTTTGTTGACACAATCTGTACATAACTATACACTACAATATACTAAATAATATGTCCACTGATTTAATATACCTTCTGTGTACTAAGTATCGGGAATTTGTCAATAAAAAAAAAATACAAATTATTCATCTAAATTTATTTTATCGCCTTCAAAGTAGGCCCCATCGCTTGCAATACAACATCTCCACCGCTTCACCCAGTCTTCCATACATTTTTCATAGGCTATTTGCGGTATGGCCTTTAGCTCATTCAGCGAATTTTCTTTTATGGCTTCTATTGACTCAAAACGTTTTCCTCGAAGTGGTAATTTTAACTTGGGAAATAAAAAAAAGTCAGACGGAGCCATATCAGGTGAATAGGGTGCTTGGTCGAGAACGTTTGTTGAATTTTTCGCTAAAAACTCTTTCACTTTAATGGCTGTGTGTGATGGTGCATTATCATGGTGCAGCATCCATGAGTTATGTCGCCACAAATCTGGACGTTTTCGGCGGATACTCTCACGCAAACGCTTCATGACGCCTAAATAATATTCTTTATTCACTGTTTCTCCCTCTGGAAGGAATTCGGAGTGAACCACACCACGGTAGTAAAAAAAAACTGTCAGCATCACCTTGATTTTGGTGCGACTTTGCCGCGGTTTTTTGGGTTTCGGCTCGTTTTCGAGACGCCATTCTGAAGACTGTTGGCTTGTTTGCATGTCATACTCACAAACCCATGTCTCGTCGCCAGTTATTATACGTTTCATAAAGGTCGGATCCGTAAGAAGCTCGGGAAACCATGTCTTCAGCGACATGCTTTCGCTGCCATTTTTGAACAAAATTGAGCTCTTTTGGAACTAGTCGAGCGGCGACGCGCTTCATGCCTAAAATGTCAATGAGAATATTGTGGACGGACTTAAAAGATATGTTCACCTCACTAGCCAACTCTCTCAGACTCATACGTCGATTTTCGAGCACTAGCTTCTTGATTCTGTCGATGTTTTCTTTGGTCGTAGCGGTTGAAGGTCTACCAGAACGAGGCAAGTCTACTACTACTTCTCGGCCTTCTTTAAAAGCCTTATACCATTCATAAGCCCTTGTTTTCGATATACATGATTCGCCGTAGGTATTTCGCAACATTTTTAGTGATTCACCACATGAAATATCATTCGAAACACAAAATTTAAGGCACACTCTTTGTTCAACAATATTTTCCATTGTAAAAATCGCCGAGGACTCAAAACTATGACCAACAAAATGTTTAGTTTAAAACAAATTAAATGACAGATCCCGTTCAAATTTTGCGCGCTAAATCAGTACAGTGCTACCAACATGCAGTAAAAAAATTAGAACGACCTCTTTTACGCGGGTCTCTATAATGACATATGCCCGATACTTTTTACACAGAGTAGTAAGTATTTCAAACGTTTTTAGTTTCACTGATATTTATTTGTACGTTTTGTGAGTTTGAGTTACATATAACTCAGGCTCCTCATAAGGAGCCTTTATGTTGGAAACAGGAACTGTTTATTTAATGAATTATCTTATCTCAATAAAGTTACAAAGTTCTATATTATAGATTGCCTAAGAATCGGCAAAGCTATCGTGATATGAAGGTAGCCCACATCTAGAATCTAATAGGCGACGGTAACTGCTTAAGATTAAAGCTAATATAATGATTCAGACGGAACCAAAGCAAACACTAGTATTAAGTACCTACCAAGTACCCAAGCAAGTATCTACCATCAAGAATATACCATTAGTTCAATCACTGCTAATTATCTTACATAATTTCCGTAAAGTTGATACTATAACAGCAAGTTAACGCCCATAAAACTCGAAGGTGTAGGCAGCGCCAATTATGCTTCGATAAACCGATACTTATTACACGTAACTTCCGGAATATTACAGATGTGAACAAGGATTCTTACTCGGAAATTCAGAACTAGAAATCGGAGTACTATCATAATGGTATGGTGGACTTTAAGAGCTATCATCAGAGATATGTGCCGCATTAGATCAATTAGTTGTCTCTTACAACATCCACGGAAACAGCTTGGGGTAGCATTATACTCTAGAGAAGTACCACACTCCTGAGTCACTTCTGAAGAGTTTTCGGAAAACAGAATCGCGGTTGTGATTTTATTTATTTTGTTTTTTTTTTTATCAAATCAAAATCGTTTATCACAAAAACAACAACAAATTCTTAGACTGAAATTATTACCTTATAAATAAAGTACTCCTGTTAAAATATCTATAATTGCTGATAGGTTCCAGGTCTATGACCTGCTGTCGAGCTATCGTTCACTGCGAGATAGCGTGAAGATTTATGTCGACGCGTGCGCAGTTACAGGCGCACTGCAGCGATAACTGATAGGTACCTTCAGATAGATACCTACCTACCAGATAAAGTCACAGCATATATTATACCATATGAAAAATATGTCGTAACTACTATAACTACATAACTTTACGACAGATTCCTTGTGGTGTAAACAGTTAGATCTGAGCGGTGTATCCAATTAAAATATAACAATTTCAAGATGTGACAAAAAAAAATGCTCGTCGAGTCCCTACGCACAAAAGAAGTGAAACTTTGTACCGTACATTTATAGCACACTAAATGCAAAAAGAGCATATCTTATAATACGATGGGCCCGTCGGTAGTTTTGCCATGTTTTTCCTTTTTTATGTTATTTTCCTTTTACTTTGATTGAAATTATTATTATTATATTTTATGGCAAACCAATAGCAAATGGACGTTGAAATTCTAACCCTAGGTAAGTCGAAAATAGTAACTTTTTAGGAGAGTGAAAAATCTGCATATTTTTTAAGCGATTAATACAATCTTCTAATAATATACTGATATTTAACTCCCGTTTTTTCCATTAATTGCAAGGAGCAACCAGGCACTACGTTCCAAACTATGGAGATAAGGTGATTTATGTGGTGTTTCCAACTATGACGCAGGTTTGGTGGATCCCGTGTAGTTGAACTTTCTTGATTGCGCGTTTCTATTGGCGTTTTCGTGTTTCACAAAATGTGACTCGCGTGGTGTTACAACTTTAATGACGAAATACCACTAACATATTAACCTCTTTCTTTGTGGAGTCGGCTAATTTATTAGATAACATACAAAACCTCACGCCTTTTTCTACCCGAAGGTCGCCGTTATGTTTACGTCCCAAATGGAATAAGGTGGCTATTATCTAAGGAACCTATTGCCATGCCGGGCACAAATTTTTTCAGTCTTATTTTTATGGGATTGGAGGACAAACGAGCAGGCGTGTCACCTGATGGTAAGCAACCAACGCCGCCCATGGACACCAGCAACACATAAAGTGTTACTGTTGCGTTGCCGATCTTTAAGGGATAGGGGATAGGAAAGTATGGGGAAGTTGGGTGGGCCTCCGGGTACCTCTCTCACCGAACGAAACGCAGCATGAGCCACTTTACGTCGGTCTTCTGAGAGGTCGTGGTATTTCAGCGGTCCGGCCCATCCATGCAGCGAACTGCTTAGCCCTACCACTGTTATCGATATTATCACACATAATTTTCGTAAAGTCTTTGGTGTGGGCCAGGATTCCAATCCGCAACTTCTTGATTCAGAAGCGGTGTGCTCGACCACTGGACCACCTAGTCTAATTTAATCATATTATATTAACTGCGTAGGTACTCGTTACGTTTTTTTACTTTTTTTCATATTTTTATACATACATATTGTTAAGTGCCTGTGTAATTATATTTTAAGCAATGAAATTGTAACAATTTTTTTTAAAGAATTAAATTAATAAGTTATACGAAATTAACAATAATTAATTCATTGAATAAATAGTAGTAATATTATGTTGCAATCTTAATGTTGTTGTTGACGAAGTAACTGATAATAGCTGAACTATAAAAAAACAGGTGTTTGGAACCAGCCCTTCACGGAAAGGTGGCCTTTGACTCAGTCTACAAGTAACCAATTTCCTTCTTGATAATTAGTTTTATAAATATTTTGTTTTTACTTTTTCGCGACATCTGCTTAACCTAAAAATAATATTTACGTAATTGGAGTCCCGGATGCAGATCTCATGACATCTGATGATCAACACAATCCCTACGTCAATACACGTTTCCATCACCAGATTACGGTGAAATTTCAAAACATTATCTAGAATTTATCAATCAATATATTTATATATTACTATTTCAAGTTGATAAGATATATTTGAAATGACTTTCGTAAGATATCATAGCAAACGATGGCTCTGACAGACAAATAGGCGTCTTGTTTACAGGTTTATTGAATATACTCAGGTATTTCTGAAGCAACACGGCTCCCAAATTCGAATCATAACTGACACCAATGGCTACACATAGATCCATACTACAGAGAGCTACGCAGGTTACTGCATGAATTGCCCAGCTCGACCAGGAAATACTTCAACCTCTAAGAATATTGAAGCTCGTTGAGAGACCTATCCGCCGCCCCCCCTTTCCACTCCCCTTAAATGACGTCAATGTAACAACATCATTATCCGTGTTGCAGGTGTCCATGGTCTATCAGCTTCTGGTAGCTTGCTGGTTTGTCCCCTATCCCATAAAAAAAATGTGATAAATATCGACAAATAAAATACAAAATGTGCAAAATGGTTTCGCCACCTGCTTACTAGATTTGGGTCGGAGCGTGGCGTAGCCGCTACAACTTCGGTCATTAAAGGTGTGATATGATAGCATCTGGAAAGCAATTATAAATTCTGTTAGAACTAATCTAATTTGCATTGCTAAAACATCCATGGAAGAGCTTAAAATATTATCTGTTTACTCCTACAGGAATTGGGAGCGTGGTGAACGTGCTTGCATATTAATACTATAGGTAGGGGCAAGCAATTATAAGGCTCATGCAGATCATGCAGCGGCTAAGTATGATTTATTAAAATTTCCATACTCTCAGTGATCCAGTGATCGAGCACCCAACTTCAGAATCAAAAAGTCGTGGTTTCGAATCCGGGCTTACACCAATGACTTTTCGAAAATGATGTGTGATAATGTCGATGACTGACAACATGTGCCCGGTATAGTTCCGCCGCTTATTCCATTTGGGACATAATTTGGCGAGACGATCCCTAATAGCCATTGCCTATACCTTCGAGCAGAAAAAGACGATAAGGTATGATAAGTTTTCCATAATTATTGTAATGGTATTGCACTAATAATAATTAGTTTAGTACTAGTACCCAACAAGGTGGATAGTAGATACAGACCTTGTGCAATGCACCTTGCTAGTTCATAGACTCCTTCATCCACGTTCGATAAGCGATAGTAACCTCAGTAAAGTTGACCTTCGCGAGGTTAGTCTTTAGATGGGTGACCGCCTCCGTGCCTCAGCGAGCACACGGGCCACTTTTATTTGTATATTAAGTTACTAGAAGGATTCGTGATATACTTGTAGTGTTGCCACCCATATGATTAAAGCAAGCGGGTTGAATACTCTTTCAAAAGTTTTAGAAACAGACCTTTAAAAGCTTTGGCTAGCTAGCCTAGTCTAGGCGGCGGTAGTCAGGTACAATTTCAATCCCAAGTCAAATGTTTGTACTAGCATAGATACTTTACTGGTACATTATTTACATCAATTAATTATATGTATATATTTGCGAAAAAAATATAAATACTTAAATGTCAGGGACAAGTCGTGATTCTTGTATTTGTGAATAATTCAAAATTATAATTTGACATCGTTAAATTATCACGCGTTTAAACAATCTCAACAAGAGTTTATTTATGTTTATATTAATTTCCTAAAGATTAACGTTACGTTTGTCAATTATTCCTTAAAATAACTTATATTATATGAATAGTTTTGTTATTGTTTAATATAATTAATGATGCGACCTTAATTCCCGTCGTGATGACAATAGCGGTGTCTATTAATTGATATCAATTTGACAACTAACAAGGTCGAGGCGACTTTAATTGTTAAATAAACATAACGAGCCTCAAAACTTTAAATAGGATTATACGAAGGACATTTTGATAAAACATTTGTATATGTACAGTTTATAGGAAGTTTAGGTATATTACTTCTGTAACATATAACATTAAAACAACTTTTAGGATTATACCGCGTTTATTTATTACTATTTTTATTTATTTCCCGACGTTTCGAACTCTTTACAGAGATCATTTTCACGAGTGATGAACAAAACAATTTTTTTTTGTTATGAATGTGGTTCGAGCAATTCTGAGAAATAAATTCTGTAACATATGCATAATTTGGTGTAGAAATATATGAGGCAAAATGTTGTTAGATACAGGAACAGAACAGAAACAGGAAGTAGACTAAAAGTCAAAATTTTACTACTGAACAAATACTACAAAAATTCACGCCAAATCCCTTGCGGGGAAGGCAGAGGGAACAGGGTGCTATAAGGTACGATTCTTACACGCCTCACTCGCTTCATCGACTTTCATAACTCTTTTCATGCACGCGCTTCGACTTTAGAGGCTCCTAACATCACCTGCCTCCAGAACACGTTCTATTTGGTCATGCATTGTGTATCTGCTTAGTCAATCTTGCATCATCCATTCTTTCTACATGTCCGAACCATCGGAGCATCCCGACACCCTCTTTGATTGGCTCACTCGCGGTGTCAACATCCGGGGCATACTCATAGATTTCTTGAACAATATTGTAAAACAAAAAAGAAATATTACCATTACTGCTGAGCTGACACATCAATTGAAGTGTCAATCGTCCGTCTACCGTCCTCTGCCTTTGCAGCTCATGCGGGTTTTGGGTTTTGTTATAGGCGTTTCAGCATCACGAAGATAAAGCAAATTGTAAAGATTAAGTCCTGAAACACCAGCCCATTCGAATGAGCCATCAGACGTTTCTAAGTCTTTCTTTCTAGATCTTTCTCTTAAATGTCACGTGCTGAAGAAAGAAAGTGTCATTCGATGGTCTCGAGGATGATCACGTCATCATATAGCAATGCGTTCACAAAATTATAAGTCATTATTTACTCAATTTTGTGTATACAGTTGCAGAGCCAAATGGTCTCAGATAAACATACGGTTTTCAATGGAAATTGATTAAATTACGCTAGCTCAGCTGTGTCCTACATATATACATACAAAGTGTACAATTAGTCATAGATATATTGATAAGGAAGATATTTAGTAGACATGGAGGCGTGTGCAATCGACCGATTTGTTTGATACAAACGAACTAAATTTATAATGTTTAAACGTATTTAATATACTTACATAACAAGACACTTGCGGGGTAGGCAGAGGACATATAAGCGAGCGCTATAAAGCATGATTCTAACACACCTCACACACTCATGGTTTCCTTGTAAATCACCTTTAAATTAGTTTTCTTTCAATATTTTACGATATTATGGCATTAGTGATAGTGGGGTTTATTCATTTTCATTTCATAGTATAAAACACTTTCCGCTGTCTGTCCCCGTATATCTTTGAAACTGCGCAATGGACTTTGTTGTGTTTTTTTTTTAATAAATAGAAGGTTTTGTCAAGGTGGTCTGTATTAATAATTCGTGCATAATATATTAGAGAAAATGTTGTAACTTTTGAGGTTTCATTGCAAACGCTGCCGCGCTGTCTGAATTAGGGATGTTGCGGATCCACTTTTATCCACATCCGCGGATGCGGATGCGCATGCGTATTTTGAGAGGCTCACATCCGCGGATGTAGATGCGGATGCGGATCTGTACAAAAAACTTAAGTGTTGGTTTGGTAGAAAAAGAAACAGTATTATTTATATTTTTTTTATTTAATATTCATAATAATAAAGTAGTCAAAGTAATAATAAAGTAATAGTAAATTTATTTTAATATTTAAATTTTAAAAGTGGAGCATTATATTTTACAAAAAGTAGAATGGCCGCCTTTTCGCACTCCAGCCTGTTTCGCAAGGGTTCGTAAATTAATCCTGCGCTACTATATAACTGTTCACTTGGAACACTGGCTGGTGGAGCTGATAAAAATTTGCGTGCTATTTTAGATAAAATTTTGAACTCGCTTTGATTAACACTCCACCATTTAAGAGGACTCTCATTTAAATTAACTCGCTTCTTGTTACGGAAGGTAATTAGCTCCTTTTTGAGAATTGCGTCAGGACTGCCAATTTCTGGAGTTTCTTGACTTTCATCGTCACTTGATGAATCGAGAATCATGGCAAGATCACTAATTAAACAGGACTGGCGTCCTGTACCGGAGGTCCCTGTTCGTGCCGTATCTATTTCCATAGATTCTGTCAACAACAAATCCGCATCCGCATCAGCTTCGCATTGATTAATGCGGATGCGGATGCGGGCGCGACTGAAAAAATCAACGCGGATGATCCGCATATGCGGATGCGGATGAGAATATTCGCGACATCCCTGGTCTGAATTAGGGTTCAGCCAGCGATGCCAGTGATAGATCAACATAACAGACTACATTATTTAACACAAAAGAAGGAAAGCCAACAAATAAGTCCATAGTGCTGTATGTCTATCTCTTAGGTATAACTCACGATGACTACTTTTAGTTCATTACTTTATAATGAAGTAACATAACATAACTCACGCCTTTGTTTGTTACCTGAAGGTGTAGGCAGCGGCTGTTAAGCCTCGTCTCGCCGTTATGTTTACGTCCCAAATGGTGGCGAACCTAATGCCATACCGGGCACAAAGTTTTTCAGTCATCGATATTTATCACAATTAACTTCCGAAAACAACTTCGTCATTGGTGTGAGCCAGTGTCTGGATTCGAACCCGGACCTCTGGACCAGAAGCCGTGTGCTCGACCATTTGGACCACCGAGACTCCTAATGGCTTCTTTATGTATTTTAAACATTACAGAATTAATCCTTATCTAATTAAGTACCTGATTTAGGCAATGTAATTTAAATGAATATTTTCGAAGATTTGTCCTTTTTCCATTATCATGTCTATCGACTTTTAGCCAAATCTTTGGAGAACATGGATTGTTCGAAAGGATGTTATGTTGATCCCACTCAGAGGATAAGGACAAAAGAATAATGATATCTATCGACTTCAAAACTGACTTGCTTACTATATAGATTATAAGTAACATAGCTTCACGCCTTTTTTACCCGAAGGTGCAGGCAGCGGCTGCTAAACCTCGACTCTTCCCAAATGGAACAGGTGGCGAACCTATGGCCTTACACCGGGCACAAGCGGGGAGCTGGACCACTGGACCATGGAGACATATTATAAATATTATGTTATTACAATAAATTTTCACTCTTCTAATTTGAAGTCGGTTAAAACAACTGCTCGATACAAGTACACAGTACACACGAAGGTTTATACATGTGTACACACAATGTACAAACATATTGCAATATGTACACAAAGTGAGTCTGTCTTTAACAAACACATGTTCCGCGTTACACAAATGTTTTTTTGTTCTCATTGTTCCGTAAATATGTATATATATAGATATATATAATATCTGACTCATACATACAGACATACTATGTAAAATGCATTACCTATTGCATCCACTGTACACCGCTCACGATAAATCCCGGAAGAATACTCCCGCTTCATGGCCTTCAACCCATATTTTGTTCATTTTAGAGAGTTAGTTACATGTTATGGCAATTTTGCAATTAAATGCAGGAACATTTAGTTTATTTCACTTTATAATAAAAATATCCATACTATTATGTAAAACAGTATAAATACATTACACAATAACATCATTTCATGCCAATTCCAATGCGGGGTAGGTAGAGAGGGAATCATTGACAAAAGACCTGGTTCTTCTGCCGTCGTCTTCAGATAGAGAGAGACAGTAGGTACGTCGTGGCCTTCATCGACTGCCGTATTTTTTCGATTTTTTATTAAGTATCTACTAAGCTATTCATCTTTCTTCCTTTATGTCCAATATATCTGAACCGTGGGAATATGTCCTTAATTATTATATCTCATTTACCTTTATCTAAAGTACCTACGCTACGAGATTTAATTATCCGACTGCTCTAGAAGGAGACAGTATACGGTTTTGATTATTTTTATGGGTAGGAAGGCAAACGAGCAAGCGGGTCGTCTGGTGGTAAGCAGCTACCGCCACCCATGAACACCTGTAACACAGATAGTGTTAAGGAAAGGGAGGTAGGGTGAGCCTCCAGATACATTTCTTATTATTTCTATGCTTATAAATTGCATGGACTTTACCTTGAGAAGTGTCCTTTTAGATTTATCTTAGCTATGAGAGAGACTTACTGTAATTTCATGACCATTCTCAAAGTGTATGCAGCAGTAATTGTATTTCCAGACCCCCATTAGTGTCTAAGTCGAGATTTCAACTCTGGACCAGAGAGTGACCACTCACTCACTCACGCGCTCACACACTATTTTGTGAGACTGGTTAAATTTTACCGATTTTACCCAATAATGAGATCTTAAGAAAAACAGCAATGTTCTTTTTTGCGTGGTCGGATATTTCAAGTGTCGCTTTATATATACTTGAGTTGTTCCAAAACTAATGTATTATCTTTTATATAACTCTATGTCTAATATAGTTATAGTTATATAGATATCTTAGACATAGAGACATGATAACATACATATATGAGTGTTAGATATATATATATATATATATATATATGCTCCTAACAACAATTGAAATCTATTTCTTACTTGTAGTTAATCGGTTTGACCCCATTTCTTGATATCGGTGTACATTACGTGTTATGAACGACATTCGCGTATAGCAATAGAGATTCCCTGCCAAAGCACTTGCTATCGACATATTGTGAGATATTGAGATATAGACTTCAAAACAAACTTTACTATTTGTATAGTACAAGATACAATTTATCTTTCAATGATTTTCATTTAGTCGAAAATGAATGAAATTGTTTTTTTTTCTCATTTGTTTTGTAGTCCAGATCAATCTTCTAGAGATAAGTTAAAAAAAATATTTTATTCTACGCTCTTTGATAATGAAGTAGCGAGGTCACACATATTAATAAGCTTGTGAATTTTTAATAAAATTAAGTCACGTTTATATTTTGCGAAAAATACTATAACTTCCCTTGACTGTTGCCAACGTATCATTTCAATGCTTTTTTTTTTCATTTTTAACCGACTTCGAAAAAAGGAGGAGGTTCTCAATTCGTCTGTATGTATAATTTTTTTTTGTTATGTCTGTTCACCGACATTTTCCTCAATTATGGACCGATTTCAATTTTTTTTTATCGATAGTGTTTACTTTCAAGATGGTCCCATTTTCACCAGGTCAGGATCTGATGATGGAAACCAGGAGAAATGGAAGACAACCTCCAAAAATTGTATGGGAGTATGGTGTTTTTGTTACGTAATAGTGATGTCTTAGGGATATTCTTTATGGTGTCAACATCTGATGCTGCTGTGCTGATGAAGAAGCCACCGAACTCTTCAATGGTTTAAACACAGCACTGCAATTTTTCGATAGAAACTACTTGGTAGAATGTAGGTATAACTTGTTGCTAGTGAGGTATACTTGAATATACGTCTGATGCTGCTGTGCTAATGAAGAAGCCACAGAACTCCTTAATGGTTAGGAGTTGGGAGACAGTACCGCAGTTAGTCGATAGAAACTGTTTAGTGGTGTATAGGACTAACGTGTTGCTAGGGAGATAAGCTTAAATCCATATCTGATACTGCTGTGCCGATGATGAAGCTACGGAACTCTTAAACGGTTAGGAGTTAGGACACAATACTATGAAAATGTTTTTTTTTCTGCAATACTTTCAAGGCTACGATTGGTCTTCATTCGGGCTGCAGTGTTATTGTGTACCCATGATAATAACATAACATAACTTCACGCCTTTATTACCCGAAGGTGTAGGCAGCGGCTGTTAAGCCTCGTCTCGCCGGGCACAAAGTTTTCAGTCATCGATATGTACCACACTTAACTTCCGAAAACAATTTCGTGTTAATGATATTATAATATTTACAAATGTCACTTATTTTTGGAGTCGGTGCAAGCCCAGGTAACGTACTCTATTGTGTTGCAGCGAGTTCAATAATGAGTGACATTAATAAATATTATAACAGTTAAAGATGACTTTATTAAAGTATTACGTTTTGTATATTGTATTAAGTATACAAATTAGTAAGTTTCGTTATTTATCGCTTTTTAGTTATGTAGGTACTGTTTTCATTTACTTAAAGATTTTCTAGTTTACGTTTCTAGAAGTCGGTTTAACTTTTAATTCTTAATTCTTATATGTATATAAGAAAAATATGCGTTGCATCTCAAAATAACATAAACATTCGCACAAATATTACGTCAAAGGGTTATAAAATTTCATCAACAAGATGTCACTGGCAATAAACATGATATTATCTCACAAATGTGTTTTAATTCAAATGTCACAGCTCTCTTGAATTATTTATCGGATTTAATAGCTCACACGTCACACACGTTTGTTGTTTTTTACTACAAAGGAAGATATTATTTAACAAAATGTTTTGTTACAAACAACTATATCTTTAAGTTATTAATCATTTTTTATCTACAGACTAATTAGCTAAGATAATCGTACCATCACTTATAAAATAAATTACAGAGGCATTGACTGAGTTCTACGTGTCTCAGCCCTTATACGCTTCACTGCCTCTTCAGTAGCAAATAAACATAAGAAGCAGTTAATATTTCGCAAAATGGCAGGTGTCCGAACCAACTTGATAGAGTTATTGATTTAATAATTATGTACCTACATTATAGAATCCCAATCAAATCGCAATTCGCAACTTAGATTTATGTAAATCTCTACTAAAAAAAATATTTAACAGTAATTGCCATTAAATTTTATTCGCCATTACGTAAACGTGTACTTGCTAACTCGTTCTATACGTAATAGAGACCTAAAATATTCACTGCGAGCCGGTTCTAACCGGTTCATACAACCTACATTATTTATCTTCCTTTTTGCAAATCGCTTATACTGTTCCAATTCGCTCACATTCGGATATGAACTCTATATAACATTTTATTAAATCGATATTTGTTTGATACAAGTTGTGTTATATAAGTCGTTTTGTACGTAAATATTAATCTATTCAAATAATATTTTAAGCATAGTGATAATGTACGAATTTAATATGGAGGTCGCTCTGTTATCTTGACTAGTCTGTTTAGTGAATTAAAATCATATTTATTTTGTTATTATTCGTTAATTCACACCTTCACTGTCCGTAGGTGTGGGCAGTCGTAATTATGCGCGGACATGACATCTTTTCCGGTCCCATGTAAAGTATCCTTTTCTGGTACAATATTATCTGTCATAGATATTTATCACACAGTTTCGGAAAATTATTGTTCTGTTTTTTTTTTAATGGGATAAGAGGGCAAACGAGCAGACTTATCACCTGATGGTAAGCGACCAGCTCCGTCCAAGGTCAGCTAGAAATAGTATGCCATCACCACCAGACCATAAGGAAATTAAAAAAATCGCAACTAATTTGTTTTTCACTTTCAAATTTCTGAAAAGAATGCTAGAATGAAGATTAAATCCACGATTTTTTTATCTTTGTGTAATATGTTAATTTTCATCCGATTATGTTTCACGGTTTAGCCGTGATTGGGTAAAAAAATCTCCAGACATCTTCAAAAACTTTCATATTTTTATTAAGAGTAAGTATTATTATTGTTACTATGCGGACGGATGAACACGGGAACATAATTATAATTCAGTTAAATTATAATCTTAATAAAACTTAATGCATTTAATTCTGTACAATTGCTTTATGAATAGAAATATAAATGGATTGCCGAGCTTCTCGTGTGGATAAGTCGTGAGGCGTGAAGTAGGAAAATTAAAACATTTTACATAACAGGTTTTGAAGGTCATTTTTTAACTACTTACCTACTAAAGATATATAGGTATATCTAATTAAAAATGGACCCGCGATCTATTATAGAGGGACTTAGAAAAAAAATCCGATTCTACACCTCCCGACGTTAAAAGCGTGAAGTATTTTTTGTTATAACTAACGCCTTCCATGGACTCCAACATTCGTTACAGTTACAGTTGCGTCGTTGGTGGGGTCGAAAGTGGGATGGGGTTTCGAGAGGGAATCGGTTTGGTCCTGCAGATACCTCTCTCACCGAAGAAACGCGATATGAGCCTCTTTACGTCGATATATTGTTTTACACCGGTCGAGCCAGCACATTCATGCAGAGAACTGCGTGGCTCTACCCATTGTATTAGTTGGAGATTTAGGTTATTAACGTCAAAAATGGATATGTTAATATTGTTAGTTGGCTGACGAACAGACGGTTCCATATAGGTACATAGTTGTTGAAAAAAATACCTATAGCTACGGAAAAGGAGTCGTAAACAATAGTCACCTATATATAGGTACACAGTAATGATAGATATGGCGGTATCATTAAGTGACCAGGCTATAGGCGAGACATATAAGTTTAAAAAAAAAAGTTGAAAGTTGAAAGAAAAAAAAAGTTACATAAGTATAGTTAGCGAGCAATGATGCTCTGCGACTACCGCTACCCATGGACGCCTGAAACACATGGTGTTACAGTTGCATTGCCGTGCTTTAAGGGAGTGGGATGGGAAGAAAAGGAGAAGGAAGTATGGGCCTCTAACTACCTCTCTCACCGAACGAAACGCGACATGAGCCACTTAGCGTTGAAAATTTGATAAGTCGCTGTAATTCACTGGTCCAGCCAGTCATGTAGCGAACTTATAAAACGATCTCAAGAAACTAGACTGCTACCAGTCCGGTCCAGCCTATATTCTGGGCTAAAACACTTATATTTTGATACATTCGTATATTTGTATCCTGAAAGCCAACAAAGCATCATACTCATCATACTCTAATATCAGTTAAGTCACGTTAGGTAGATACGGTGATGTACCAAACAAACAGACGTGTAGACAATACGTCTTGTTTGTATGTCTGTGTTACTCTATGTTATGTAACCACTGTGCTGTATTAATAATGTTCACATACGGAGATCATACTACTTATAGATATTGTTTTGTTAAGGAAACAAGAGAAACAAATTTAAAGATAAAATTGAAGCTATCTTAATAAGTTGAGAGACTGAAAAACTGACAGACATGACAAGAGTTATGAAAGTCAAAGAAATTAAATGAAATGTGAGTTGTGTCATGTTTTATCTGCCTACCCCTCGAGGGAGTTTGGCGTGATGCTCTGCTATAATTGATTTTTTTCGTATAAACTAGTTATACAGTTAACAGTAATGAAATGACCTATTATAACATAGCTTATAATTATATCATAAGTACTCGTAGGTACAGCTTTGAATAATTTAACTGATTAGTTGAGCTCGAGTTTCCTGTTTTTGTTATTAATATAATATAACATTAACATAATATAGCCATTGTTTAATTTCATTAATAAATTCACCACTTTTCACTTGTTCAAGGATTTTTTATTTATTAATGTTTTTGTTGTTATTTTGAAGTCGTGACTCGGAGAACTAAAGCTCCTAGTTTGGCATTGGAAGAAGCTATTACCATGATATTTTTATACCCGATTTGTCCTAATCAGGTGAAAAAAAATAAAGAAAATTAGCTTATTTAAAATACATACCTAAATAGCCAAATCCAAATTACAAGTTACTGTTGATTAACATAACTAACTTCACGCCTTTTTCTACCCGAAGGTGTAGGCAGCGGCTGTTAAGCCTCGTCTCTCGGTTATTTTTGCGTCCCAAATGGAATAGGTGGCGAACCTATTGCCATACAGGGCACAAAGTTTTTAGTCATCTATATTTATCACACATAACATTCGAAATTAATTGCGAAATGTCATTTGTGTTAGCCAGGATTCGAACCCGTGACCTCTGGATTTAAAAGCCGTGTGCTCGACCACCACCTGATCTTGATATTTTTGTTTTTCATTTAAATCAATCTTGTTACGACTTGTTTTCAAAAGCAAGAATAATAAACAGAAAACAGATATTGGAAAATCTAGAAATTCTAAGTGACGACATAACATTTTAATACAGATTGACCTTGCGTCTATCAAAAAAAAAATCTAATCTTAACTGCAATGGAAATTTAGATCTATTTACACGTGGAAATGCTTCATAATCTAATGACTCAACTTTGAGGTCGCAAAGTAAAAATATCCAGAAATTTCAATTAATTTCAAATAAATTATTCTTCCTTTTTTCTTGACTTTTAAATTTCTTTCGTGTACATAACAAGATGTACGGCTGGTTGGACTGTAGCTTTGGATTCGTCGTAACAGTGGTACATTTAACGTTATTTTCAAATCTGACCATGTAAGACTAACCGCATAAATATTTACAGTCTAAAATCAAAAGGAAGTGGTCGTCAGGAGCCTTAAAAAGCTATGCAAGCAGCCAGTCGGGTATGTAAGAATCATATAAGTATATGGAGAGAAGCTATTAAAGTATATATTTAGCATTCTTCTCAATCCTACAACGAGCGCTACCCGAAACGAGCAATACGGGCAATTTATAATTTGGGTGCTAGGGTCTCCCTCAGGGAACGTTTTAAGGAAATTGGCATTTTAACGGTTGTCTCCCAGTTTATATATGATAACATCATGTTTGTGAGGAGAAACTTAGATAAATATACAAAACATAGCGATGTACACAATTTTAATACTAGAGGCAAGCATAAGCTTGAATTACCGTATCATCGCCTGCACAAGGTACACAAGTCCTTTTTGGGAATGGGTGTACAGTTTTATAATAGGATACCTGCGCATATTCTGGATTTGTCTTATGATCGCTTTAGGCGGGCTGTGAAGGGTCGTCTCATTGGTGGTGCATACTACACCATCAACGACTTCATGCTCAACGCGGATTTTGTAGTTTGTGTGTTGGAATTTGTTCACTTTTTCGGAGTGGAGGCGTTCTGTAATAATTTCTGATAGCTTTTTAACTGTAAATTTGCCTTGATATGGTGTTCACATATATAATAGAAACTTATTTTTTTTATTAATAGCCACAATTTTTGCACAACGTTACCACTCTAATTAAAGGGTGTCGCGTCAGTTGTGCTCGACTACTGTGATCGCATAGAATTTCTTAGTTAACTTGTAGGACGTTGATTTTAATTTGGTTGGATCTTAATTGTGATTGTCGAGTATTCTGTTTGCTACACCTTTTATTCACCAACCTACTGATTTGTTTTCAGTAGTGATAATAATATTGTTATTTATTTCAAATGGTTTGAAAAGAGTATTTGGCACATGAGTTTCTTGCCCGATTCCTCTCATGATAGCCCCTACACTCGGAATCGGGCCGCTCGTGGCGATTGCGTCCGTGTCTTTTTTTTGTTCCACGGAGGCACTTTCCACAAGCGCTCGTGTTTTTTTTTTTATCTAGTGTTTGTTTTTTTTTTTATCTAATTTTAAATCATAATGTTATATCTGTACTTGTTGACTACTTTTAAGTGTCTGTGAAGACCTATAAAAATAAAGTTATTTTGACTTTGACTTTGACTACAAACATATGGAGTGTCTGTTCGTACTCAACCTACGAATATTATTTATATTGTGACTTTGATATAGAATTATGCAAAAAATATGAACATGTTTTCGCGACATAAGTTTGCGTCACGTATTTTTTAATTCATTCTCGCGTTATCTTATCAAGCGCATGTTCAACAGTCGGGTCCCAATTGAATGTCCGCGTTGTAAAAAATAATATCAGGAAATATATAATATATATCCAAGGGATTTGACCTTGCGGACCATCTCTACATACTCTAGTGTTTAAAAGGGAAAGAGACCAAACGACACCTGATGGTAAGTGAGTAGCGCCACCCATTGACATCTGCAATACCGGTGGAGTCACATTTTAAAATAGCTGGATCAGCACATTGATTTTTAGTTCGCGGACCTCATGTCAAAACCCGGTTTTTCAAAAGCTAAATCATAAATATGGATTAACAACCAAATCCCGCTCATTGTACTGCAATTAATTTCGTGACTCATTAGAGATTTCATTACCGCTGTCTACCCCTTCTGGTATTACGGGCGTGAAGTTACAGCTACATAATTTTAAGTTTTATGTGATCCCCAGCATTTATGTGACAAATATAAACACAAAAGATATTTTTAAGAGGTCTTTGACACCACGAAGTTTGAACAGAAAGCCTATTGTATAAAAAACACGAGGTTTGGAAATGTATATTGATATCATTATCATAATATATTATTTTATATACGCATGTATATGTTTGTTGTTTGTTTTTATCTTACACGTGGCAATATCTCGTTTCAACGTCGAGCTTTTTTAAAGGCCAAATGAATCAAACATATCAAAGACTCCATTTTTGTTCGTTTCAAAAACGATTATTTCATCAATAAAGATAATACTTAAATTGGTATATTTTTTTTTCGTTAACCGTTTATCTGTTCGTTTCCATTTTATTGCCGAATTCAAAAAACAACCAACAATATCTTCATAAGTTATGTGTGATAAATATCGATGACTGAAAACTTTGTGCCCGGTATGGCAATAGGTTCGCCACCTATTCCATTTGGGACGTAAACATAACAGCTAACGAGGCTTAACAGCCGCCGCCTACACCTTCGGGTAGAAAAAGGCGTGGAGTTATGTTATGTTATACTTATACATACGAGTCCAGTAAAGTACCATTTGCCAGGTAAGTTTTCAGGAAACTCCATACATTAAAAATTCAAAGACTGTATTTAATACTCTTGTGAGGTGGCATGCAACAGTTAGTCGGTAATTAATGATGATATCGTGGCCATCAGACTCCCACTTTCGTAACAATCTTTGGTTTCCGTGTTACAGGAACATACGTATCACGATCGAGGGCAGCATCGTTCTATCAAGTTACGTGTAATGCGCGCTAAAGCCTCGCATCCGCGTAGAGACTGGGGATGTATACCACTGTACCAAGGTCACCCACACCTTCCTGAGGATGTTGCAATACACGTGACATCATACGAGATTGGAAAAAGTGATTCACAAGACTGACCAATTAGATATACTTTGCAAAAGTGGATGGATTTAGGGGTCGAAGATGTCCACGGCACACTTTCCCTGTCCAAGTACACGAACCCTTGAGGATGGTGACCTCAGAAGATTTAAAAATGGTAGGAGCGTGAAATGAGAAGAGTGATGAAAGTAAAAGAGCGAGTGAAGTGTTTAGCAATCGTGCCATATTATGCTGTGTTTCCTCTGCCTACTCCGCAAGGGCCTTAGCGTGAAGGTATGACGACGTTAAGAGCTTAGAGTCTCTATTTCTAGTGTGTCATCAGGGTATTGTGATGCAAAATACTTTGTTAGGTTACGAAGGAAATCACTACATATCCATTTCACAGAACAGAATACTTAGATTAACGATAAAATGCTGTCTACACTAATAATTATAAAAGGCGCGAAGGTATAATATTATTTTCGCAAGCATTAATTATAATTACTTCCAAATTTGGGCACACTGAACGTGTCTCTGCAGCAAGAAAGTCACGCTCCACTCTTCGGAGTTCAGAATTATCTTGATCAGCAGAACGATACAAGAGAGGTGAGCTGTTAAAATTCCTAAGAATTTTAAAGTGTTTTGGTCAACGGCACGATATCTGCGATTCTCGGTAAAAGTTTGGTATATGCAACTTACACCTCCAGATTTTAAAAGCGTAAAGTTTAGGTAACAGTTGTGGTTACGTCACAAGTACGTTGCGCCCAGTAACACGTCAGATAGTAAGCAGGTTACCAGATAACATTATCAAAAACCAGCTAGAACTCATTACGACGCCCTAGATTTGCGTGTTGCCATATTTACTGAATATAAAAAAAATCCTCAAACTTTTATCTGTTTGACGGTAGGTAAGACTAAGATTATTTCTATAAGAGTACATACTATGTCCCTCGTCGTATTGATAACTTAGTGATTTAGAACTCCTACTTCTGATGACGACTTTTGAGCTCGAATCCATGTTCAAATGCCATATACATGTTTTCCTTGTGGCTAAATAATTGGTTTAACGTATCGTGGCATAATATTGATGTCTACGCCTTCGGGTATTGTTAGCGTGAAGGTAGTTAAACGTACGCTGAAAATGTCTCAGTGATAAGTCATTTGAATATATGTAAGTAAGTATATGAAGTCCATGTATATGAACGCCATCCATTTTATGGGTTTCTGTCACAAGTTAATCTGGTCGTACCCATAATCCCGTGCTCCGTGAAGCCTCCATAACAATTATGCAAATAATTCTACCCTTTACATAAATTAATGCGAATGGAACATAGGACAATAAATGATATCATTCAAAGGGAATTATTACATCTGCAGCTGTCTCTTCCACAGAATGTTCTGAGTACTTGACGTAATACCAGTATTTATCGCAAATTAATAACATTCCGAAGAGAAAATCAAATGTAATCTTCAAGAAATTTTATAGAATGTAAATGTATGAAAGACTGGAAGGTGATTTGAAGTTTATGTAGATCAGAATAGAAAAATCTTGCTGAGTTAGGTGTGGATAATAGGAGTGAAAAGCTTGTGGTGGAACAAAGAAGATTATGGTACGTAACGGTTGAGGCAGATGTTGAATTTCTGTGTAAAATAAAGAAGAAATGCATTACTGACATTCATAAATAAATAGCCAATATGAGAGAGAGAAGAGAAAGAGACCTACAGCAACTACAACAGTAAAACTTAGAGAGCTACCGGGTAAGCTGTATGAATGGGCCGCCTCGACCGCTGAAATACCCCGTCGTCTCGGAATGTCGGCGTGAAATGGCTCGCGCCGCGTTCGTACGGTGAGAGAGGTATCCGGAGGCCCTTCCTTTCCCTCCTACACCCTTAAAGGACGGCATCGCACCACGGTGTGCTTGGGCGGTGAGTAGTTGCTTAGCATTAGGTGACCCACTTGCTCGTTTCCCCCAATTCCATAAAAAACCCGAATAAGCAAAATTAATGTTTGCACGATTAATTTTCTTGCCTTTGTATTTCAAAAATATCTTAGAAATATAGAATTCTTTATTTACAATATTAAGAACAAATAAATTAATTACATTATTTACAATATATACAAATAAAAAACTACCTGAAATCAAATTTCTCCGCATATAATTTCTTAATTTATTTATTTTATTTTTTTTAATTTCTTAGAAATAATATAAAATTAGTGAAACAAGACAAAAAAGACAATTTTAACTGGAGGTAGTTCCGAAGTAAGGTCAAGTTTCAACCGAAAAGTCATTGTATATCTTAAATATATTTACATATATATTTAATACTAGCTGACCCGGCGAACTCTGTTTCGCATCAAAAGTAATAACTGCTGCCCCGCTATGTTAATACTGCAATATCTTCGACAAATTTGAAGTCGATAGCAGCTATAGGTTAAAAATGGGACTTTTCCATTGTTAACACCCCCGCAACCCCCCTTGTGGGTGGAATTTCGTAAAATCCGTTCTTAGCTGACCTCTACTCGGTGAAAGGAATAATCCTACCAAATTTCAAGTCGCTACGCCTTATGGTTCCAGAGATATCGTGATGAGTCAATATATAGGTGGAAATCTCTTATATAGATAGATTTATCTCTAAGATTTTCGCGAATCACGTTCATGACATTAAAACAACTTTTAGGATTATATGGCGTTTATTTATTACTAATTTTATTTATTTCCCGACGTTTCCCGATAAATAAAATAAGCAATAAATAAACTCGATATAATCCTAAAAGTTATTTAATATTTATCAATAAGGAAACAGTCTGACAATGAAATCAATTTTCTTTTTTTATATGGTACTACACTCGAGAGCAATGAATCCGGGTCACTTAAAGAATCCTAAAAATCTCGGAAACTAAAAATGCTAGGTTAATGCAATAAATTGTATTTAATAGACAATGTAATACTCCTTAAATGAAGGTATTAAAACTTCTTAGTTATTGTAAAGTTATATCATAAAAAAATCAAATTTGAAAAAGGGCCACTTTCGAAGATGGAACTACGAAATTACAGCATTTGGTTTTGCTTTTGTTTGTAATCTGTCATTTATGTGGGTACATAAACCATGTTGATAGTGCTCTATATTCATTATTCAAGCTGAAATTATGTCGCTTACGCCTGAAGAATGCACCAGAATACTTACAATGCTGGAAACCGGCCGGAGTCAGCGCGATACAGCCAGGACTGTTGGTGTGTCGCTGTCAACAGTACAAAGAGTTCTCCAACGTTACGAAGAAACTGGTTCTAACCTACGCAGACCAGGAACGGGCAGAACCAGGTATACCACAGCACGAGAAGACCGATACTTGGTGAACACCATGCTTCGAAATCGCTTTCTCACAGGAACTGAACTCACCAATCAGTTTCGACGCCTCGGAGGAAGTAACCCAAGTGCATGGACAGTAAGACGTCGGCTTGCTGAATCTAACTTAAAACCCCTTAGACCTGCAAACGGCCCTAAACTGGAGCGTGGGCATCGTATTTCAAGACTAAGATATGCCCAGAGCCACGTAAATTGGAGTATTGAAGATTGGTCAAAAGTTATGTTCTCCGACGAATCAAAATTTATGCTCTACAAGCACGATGGAAGACACAGAGTGTATCGAAGACCAGGGGAAAGATTCAAGCAAGCATGCATCGAGGAAAAAGTAGCCTACGGTGGTGGGTCTGTACTTGTGTGGGCCGGAATTTCTTCTGAAAGTCGCACAGAGCTGGTGATCATAGAAAACGGCTCTTTAACTAGCGTAAGATATGTGGAAGAAATCCTCAATGATCACGTTGGTCCATTTATGGTCAATTTAGGTGAGGATGCTATATTTATGCATGACAATGCCCGACCTCATACAGGTAGGATTGTGAATGACTACCTTCAAGAGATGAACATTACTCGTATGGAGTGGCCAGCGCGCAGCCCGGATATCAACCCGATCGAGCATGCTTGGGACGAGCTAGGCAGATGCGTAAAACAACGAAACCCTCCCCCAATCACGCTTCGTGAGCTCAAAATTGCTCTCACAGAGGAATGGGAGAATATTCCCCAAAATCGTATAAGGAACTTGGTGTACAGCATGCCAAACCGCGTAAACGCAGTAATGGAAGCACGAGGAGGCAATACGAAGTATTAAAATTCAAGAAAATCGTAATAAAGTTCAAAAATTTCATGTTTCCTATTTTTGTTTTAAGGAGAGATCAGCAGATTTTTTCTTTATGTAATTTTGTGTTAATAAAATGTATGGTGACTCATATTTTTTTTACTTTCATTTAAGGAGTATTACATTGTCTATTAAATACAATTTATTGCATTAACCTATCATTTTTAGTTTCCGAGATTTTTAACATTCTTTAAGTGACCCGGATTCATTGCTCTCGAGAGTAGCTCACCCGGCGAACTTTGTTCCGCATCAAAAGTAATAACTGCTGTCCCGCTATGTTAATACTGCAATATCTTCGAAAATATTTGTTTAAATTGTATACTGTAAAGGGCCAGGATCATCTATATTACATGCACAATCTATTTAAGACATTTAATTGGGTAAAAATGAATGGTGTAATGTTTAAAGTCGCTTCGTAAATAGGCCATTATTTCGTAAATGGAAAAAAAATAAAAATGGTCATTGTGGGTTATCCCTAAGAGATAGACATATGCCCTCGCGGAGTTTTTTGTAGACCTTTTAATGTTGTTTAATAATGTAGTACGTTGTTTTGATTTATCACTTAGAGTTCAGCCAGCGTTTGCGATTAAAGTTCTAAATCTTGAAAATAATCACTTTTTTGACTACACTATACATGAATTATAGATCAAAATCACCCCGTTAACACCCTCTAACTATTAAAAAAAAACAAAATCATCATCAAAAAAAAAACCGCATCAAAATCCGTTGCGTAGTTTTAAAGATATGCGCATATAAGGGGACAGACAGCGGAAAGTGACTTTGTTTTATACGATGTAATGATGTAGCCATTTTTTTTTGTTAAAATTCAATCAAAATGGCGTGATCACACAAGGACGTACCAATATCAACGTAGTACATAGACTTTTTTATAGTAAGTATGAGAAAATCTAGCCAATAATAATAACTGCATGTTCAGGGATCAGCCATAAATTACGTTGAAGCTGTCAGAGACGAAGCCAAAAAGCTTTTTGACATGTAACAAACAATGGTCGTTTTCGCGAACAGAACTAGACATATGAGAATGTTTAGGTAAAGGAGATTGATATATTTGTTAAAAGGCTTTTTTGTACGTCCTTGATGCTTAGAGGTGTAGGCACGACAATATACCTCGACATACCGAACCGGGAATGTTTAGATATAGCTTCTGGAAAATTTTGCTGCTATGAAACTATAACCTTCTAAACAGGCGAAAATAATTTTCTAATACGCTTATTTTTTTAAGAAAAATTAAAAAATATTGTTTGTTTGTGTATTTTTCGAAGTAAGTACCTACATATAATATATTAAAACGCCGTTATTTTCGATGCCAAGTGGAAAACTAATACAAAAAAAAACAATACGCATTGTTTTTCTGATCCCTATGTATTTTTACACAAATAGGTAAATTATTTTTAAAACAATGTGGAATAAAAACAACTACGGCAAAACAAACAGCAAAATTTGAAGACTTCCCGAGAGATTTCAAGAGTATATTCACCCTGCCACGATTATCTGCGATTATCTGATTGGAATCATTTGGCTTAGAGTAGACCGGCATTAGTGAATCAGGTAGACCTCTGTTTGTAGATAACAAAAAAAAACTAAACTGTTCGATGAGTGCTGCTGGAGCATGGTTTTAGAAACCACAAATACTTCCTAAGTCATTGGTTTTCGCCGGGATGTGAACTAGAGACCTGTTAAGTACAATTTTGAGTGCTTGAGTATGTTAATCCCACGGGAAGATCTTGTAATATTGTTTGTTAATAATCTTAAAAATAAATTCAAAACAATGTGATTTTCTTAAGTTTAAAATGTTGACCTTACACCGTTTTCCTGATCAGCTCAGGGCCTCTAGTCTCCAAGTGTATTCTGAACACACAACAACAATTCTACAACAATATATTAATTTAATATATATATATATATATATATATTATAATATATTAAACATATCGAAATCGTTTGAGCAATTTATGAGACGAACAACTCACAGTCAAAGTTTTAAGTACCATTTTATTTAAACAAAAACTTATAATATTAAATTAAATTACCAAATCATTTTTATGATTCATTTGGTATGTAGTCCCAGTAATAAGGTTAAATACTAACCAGAGGGCACCATTGTAGTTTTGAGAATTTCAACGTCTTTCATACTCGATGGTGTTTACAGCGGTGGTGTTGCACCACGACTCGCTGTATTTTTTTGGTACAAACTTATCTGACTATTGGCTCGACATGCGAAACAAGACATTACTGCTCTCTACGCTTTCGCGTCTTAAGAGCGTGAATGTAAAAAAAAAAGATTGTGTGGTTTTATGAAACCACCGTAAAAGTGAAACTTTTTTTCACATTATAGACATTTAACTAAAAATAAATGTTAAATAAAATTAAATATATTGAATGGACCGAATATAAATAAAAAGACTTAATTTAATATTCATACAAAATAAGTTAATTAATAAATTCAAGCACTCAAAATTGAAATAAATCCATAAACAACAACATGGCCGCCATATTGGCCTCGGATAAAGTGAAAGGCGCTCTGACGAGCGCCTTTCACTTTATCCCTACTCCGCGGCCGACCGTCACGCGACATGCAACACACAGACGAAAAAGTTTGAGACGATGTAATAAAAGTTTCACTTTAATAAACTAAGAAACAGTTTTGTGTGTGAATGTACTTTTGCATGCTCCTGAAGATATTATTGGAATGGTGATTTGTTCCCTAATGGTAATAGTAATTATTTATCTGCGAGGGTACCTCCACTATATTTACCTGCGAGGGTACCTCCACTATATTACTATATTGTGCTATATTTGAATGGTGTTGATCTTTCCACGTGTAGGCTCTTTATAGCTCCCAAGTACTAGGGTTGTCAACTGATCTGTCTTTTTCTCTTCTTATGGGAACAGAGTCCTCACAAGCCAAGCAATTAGGTAAGTGATTCGACTACAAACAATTTCCCTATTGTCAACATACAAAAAATTTCGACTATAGTCAGGTCAATTTTATAGGCAATATTTGACCCCTGTCAGTTTTATGTTGTTAGTGAGATGATTTGCTTAAAAACGTGATTGTTAAGATACAGTGGTATTTCTTTACAATTAATCAATCCATTTGATTCTACTTATCAGCTTCCGATTAGAAAAACCGATTAGAGGAACATCTCTACTGTTAAAAAAGAAAAGGATAAGGCGACCCAACATGGTAACGACGCGCGACGTTCAGTTTGTTAAATCAGAAATTGTTTGTTATGTTTAGAACAGTTTATAAGTAAAATCAAATCGTGAAATTTCTTGTATCGGTCATTACTACAGTAAATATGAAACAAAACGAAAATATATATTGTTTTATGTCCGCCGGTACAAGGTTACGTTGTTGAATTTTGATGAACTGTCACATATTGACTAATTAAATGACCTGACAATAACTGTTTTAAGTTTTGACAGTTAATGGAGTTGCGGAATTAATAGAGTAGTATTCTATGTTAATTTTTATGAAACTGAAGATTTTGTTTATTTGGTACAAATTAGAACTGTCGAGATTTTTAAAATTCCTATAGTGTTAGATTTCCCGTTTTTCGACATTGGCTATAGACAATCTTAAAGAGTCTAATTGTTTGTATAGCTTAAGTTTAAGCAATTAATTTAATAATTAAATGAGGCTTAATAGCCACTGCCTAAACCTTCGGGTAGATAAAGGGATGAAGATATGTTAGTTAATATCGGAGTAAAATTGGTTCAAAATTTGAACTTTGAACAAAATATATTTGTACTGTGTTGATGGGCGAAGGAAAAAAGAGTTTTGTGTTTTTCAGTGAAAAAAGACATTCTTCATAATTCTAGAAGTAAGAGAATGTCGGTGTAAAAGTATGAAAGGGTATGCTCCGATGCTTCGGACATGTAGAAAGAATGGATGATGCAAGATTGACTAAGCAGATGTAGGAGTTGAGGACGGTCAAGACACACATTCTATGACCAAATTTAACGTGTCTTAGAGGAAGGTGATGAACGTTGTGCGTTCATGAAAAGAGTTATCAAAGTGAAAGAAGCGAGTGAGGCGTGTGCATTATGGCGCTCTGTTCTCTCTGCTTACACCAAGGGATTTGGCGTTAAGTTAAGAATGTATGTGTGTGTCTATTAGAGTAACTTTTCCAAACAGTGCTTAGAAATTATGATTATTATAAGTTTTTATTTAACCTGCATGTATGTATGTTCGGTGGAATCTTTGAACTCTATGAAATAGCGGACCATTGACATTTTTTTGTGGAATGGGTACATCAATAATATGGTGGTAGCAAGTTTGTCGCAACAATATTTTTACTAAGTCGGTGGAGACAGCCCTAATACTCGCGCTCACTTCATTGAACGTAATCATGTCAAGGTCCTGAGTGAATGAACTCTCATTAATAGTGCACATGTGTGCGTGCACTTATGTGTGTGTGTGCGGGTGATGTACACTTACACACATAATCTTAGTTGTAATAGCGCATAATTATTATAATTGCAACATCACTAGGAGTTCATTAAATGCATATAAAGATACATATTATATCATCATCATGAGCCCAGATTAGTCCAGTGCTGAACGTAGGCTTCCCCCTTAGCGCGCCATAACTCCCGATCCTGTGCCAGCTGCATCCAGCGACTTCCAGCTGTTTTTATAAGGTCATATACTACTAATAATATAGTAATAGGTAATATACTAAATCGATTAGAAATTATTGCCAAATGAAATTGGGAAGATTTTAGAGAGAGTAGAACTTATACCCCCTGATGGGACTACAATCTTTTACCACCTTTCAAATCTTGGTACAACTATGACCACGTGAGCTTATTGCGAATATTCGTTCAAGGGTCCAAATTGGCGTTCACTTTTTAATTAATTTGAAAGGCAATTTGCTTTTAACTACCATTCTGGAGATATTAGTTCGTTCACTGTACTACACAGAGATAAAACCGTGTTTGTGTGTGTGTGTGTGTGTCCACTCCTGCCAAGATCTATTAGTGGCCATGCGCTTGCGCACCCCGCGTTCTGACACAAAACACAGCATTAACAGAAGATCAGCTACGTACACATAGTAGTACTTTTTTTATTGGTTATTGTTTTCTTGGTGAGTTTTATTGGTTAATGAAGATTATCAGAATTGTTGACTTATTTAATTTCATTTTATTAGTTAATTGCTAGATCTGATTTTAAATTATTTAAATTATTTATTACCTGCTGGTAATAGAGTCAATGGTGCACTACATGCCCTGATGAGTAGTTAGGCTGTGTCTGAAAAGGCACGCTTGACGATTCACAGTAGTGAATTCACCAACTCTAACATACGAAAGTGAATGTTGGGTGTGGCAGGCGAAGCATGAAAGTAAGGTGAATGCAGTAGAAATGCGTTCTCTGAGAAGTATGTGTGGAGTCACCCTTGCGGATGGAATGAAAAATAGCGTGATAAGGGAGAAATGCAAGCTGATGGATGATGTGGTAACCAAGGTGGAGAGAAGTATGTTAAGATGGTTTAGTCTTGTTGCAAGAATGAATGAAAGTCGACGGACTAAAAGGGTATATGAAACGAATGTGAGTGGTAGGGTCGGCATCGGGAGACCAAGACGGAGCTACCACGACCAAATAAATGGTCTGTTTAAAAAAGGCAAAATGCGTAGCACCCGAAACCGACGCGAATGCATGACGAGATGTATGACTGTGGATGAGGCGAAAGATGTGTGTCAGGATCGTAGCTTGTGGAAAGCCAAAGTCTCTGCCTACCCCCATGTGATACAAGCGTGAGCTTATGTATGTATGTATGTAAATTGATTTCAATTGTTGATTCGGATACAATGACAAAATTATTGATTTATTGTGCAAAGGTTAGGAATTTTGTAATGTTAAAACTAATTCAGATGATGTAATTGTTCATGGTATTGTAGATAGATAGATCTTATCTTAAGTTGAAATTTCATTTGTACATTTCTTTTATATTAATTTGTATGGAATATATAAGTAAAGCTTTATTATTACTTATTAATAAACTGAATTTGAGTTAATTAAGTATCTCTTAATATCAATATACCATGCAATATAATGATATAGTTATGAGTGTGAAACAGCAGTCTATTTGTAAATGAATAAATCCTCTACAATACTCTACATTGTCTCAATAAGATTAACAATTAATTCAACGATATAACAGAAAAGTACAAATATGTTGAAGATAGTCCGTAGCTTGGCATTGACTACATACCAGTAGTAATTTTGTTTGCAAATTATCTAGGTGTCTTGTCTGTACATAACATAACATAACTTCACGCCATTGTTACCCGAAGGTGTAGGCAGTGGCTGTTAAGCCTCGTCTCGCCGTTATATTTACGTCCCAAATGGAATAGGTGGCGAACCTATTGCCATACCGGGCACAAAGTTTTCAGTCATCGATATTTATCACACATAACTTTCGAAAATAATTTCGAAAAGTCATTGGTGTGAGCCAGTGTCTGGAATCGAACCCGGACCTTTGGATCAGAAGCCGTGTGCTCGACCACTGCGCCACCGAGACTTTATCTGTACATTCTTGTTAAAGATAATGTTGTATTGACCTTCTGGTAGTTGCTGTGTGTTGGCCAGCCCTCGCTCACCTCATCTCCTAAATGGCTCGCCTCGTGTCGACAGCATCAGGTGGGACACATCGTAATACTTCACTATATAATATACTTATCATTAACAACTAAATATATATCATAAACGCAATAGCACTTTCGATAGATTGCCGGTTGAGCACGTGGATATCTTTTTGAGAGGACAGGACTCGAAATCCAATGACTATTACATTCAACAGTGGAAGAGCCATATTGCAGGCTCGACCAGTGAAATACCATGGCTCATTTTGCGTTTCGTTAGATGATAAAGGTATCCGGACCCTCACCCTTCAGCCCTTATCCCTACGCTCTCTATCCCATGTTATAAGATGACAACCCAACTATGACTCTCTCGATGTTGACTCTGTCATGACATGACTCTGTCCATGGGCGGCGCTAGTTACTTACCATCAGGGGACACTATGGTGACATGCTTCCTCGTTAGCCTTTGTTTTTCTTTCATCAAACGCTTACGCACTGTATCGTTTGCTTATAAAACTTGTAATCCACAATAGCGCTGTGTGCATTCATGTAATTAATTAATTAGTTACTATTTCAGCACACAGCGTGAGGTTTTTATGTTGTCTATTTATAGATCAAGTCAGGCGCCGTTCCTCGTACTGTGACCGTTCCTTGTCTGATGATCCTCATCACATCGGGCTGCTCTATTATTGGCTAGATTAACACAATTGACGTCCATCAGTACTACTGACTGATCTTGTTGTTTTAGTTTACTGTTACAATTAAATTATTACATTATTTATGAGTATTATAGAGCTGATTCTGTTATATGTCTTCATATCTTTGCACCCTAAATAGGTACTACCAAGGTGTGGGCAGTAGTATTATGCCTCGACGCGTATTTAGACAGAGCCGTACATCAGACAGATTTTTGACAGATTCTTTAAATTCGTCGTAACAGTGGAAGTGAAATTACTTTAGTCGGGTAATTTTTTTGTGTTAACAGTGGTAGAACCAAGCAGTTCGCTGCAAGAATGGGTCAGCTCGACCGGTGAAATACCACGAACTCTTAGAATATCGATGTAAAGTGGCACATGCCGCGTTTCGTTTGATGAAAGAGATATCTGGAGGCCCATTCCCCCTCCTCCTACCATCCCATCCCACACTCCCTTAAAGGCTGGCAACGCAACTATAACACTATGGGCAGCGAGGGTTGCTTACCATCGGATGATCCACATGTTGGTTTGCATAAAAAAGTCAGTGAATTCTAAATAAAGTAAATTATTGTCAACTCACAATTGACCATACATGTAATTCTTTCCACCTTCCACTGTTTAAGGGGAGTAACAGAGTAGAAGACCTGGATCTTTCAGAAGCAATGTAGGCCGTGTGATGATGGCGTGCCACCACTTACTGACACAAGTGGCAACATCTCATCACCAATAAACAGATAAATTAACTCTTAGTAATAAAATAGTTTGTATATTATACACAATTAGATATGCGGGCAACACTTGCTAATATAGACCTTATTGTCTCTACATACATGTTGTTATTGTGTTTTGCAAGTGTTCCAATAAGATTGTGAGTGTTAAAGGCCCTTGTTGACTGGTGTTATTTTTAGGAGCTATATGTATGTGTCTGTGTACTTTTATATGTACATATGTGTATGATGTGATGTAGTGAGTATTATGGTGTTCAATTGAATTAATGGATCTGGTGTTGGATTAGAAGTACGTAGGCATTATATATAATTATTATAGCATGCATGTTCTTTGTTTGCCTGTTTGTACTACTAACTTGAATATAACCATCCAAAAGTGGGGTTAAGTACACAAAGCAAAATCTACTTATGGAGGGTGCGAGTTAAATTACCAGGTTGCGAAGATGCGAATAATACTATTTTTGTAGTCGTGCTCGTAGTAGCGTTTCAGCTACGCAATTACATATTGTTTGTGTAAAAAATTCATCCAGGTCGGTGAAGCCGTTCTTAAGTCAAAGATTTAAGGTTCAATATCGTCCACAGCTGAAATTAAAAAATATATAAAAATATTTCGAAATTGTATTATAATTTAAAATCTAAATAATAGTTTTGTTTTTGAAACAAACGGACTGGAACTGATAGTTGTACATTAGATCCGGAATAAGATACATATCACTAGGAAATCTACAGACCTCTGATGGTTCCTATGTAAAAGTGGGTCAACGGGTCTTAAAATCACCATAACATTTAAATAACATTGTGAAATCATTTCAACTCCGCACATTTTGGTCAGTCGTAGCTATTATTTTACATATGTTTTTATATTATAAGGACTATAATATAAATATTAATTAGAATGTTAATATAAATATGGAATATTTTTTGTATATTAGCGGTTAAATTAAACAATATATAATAAGGACAACTATGTTATGAGATTGTTACGTAATATAAATATATATTTCTATTAAGTTAGTAACAAATAATAAAAATAACCTTTTACAATTGTCCAGAAAAATTGGTGAATAAAATAAAATAAATTATCCTGCTATCGTCGAATTATAATAAAACTTTTGCAAATTGTACTTGATTACATATGGTTGAGAAAAATCGGGTTCTTTAAGAATAGATCTTCATCATCATCATTAGCCCTTATCTTATAACGCCACAAGTCACGGTCTTGTGCTAGGAGCACCCAGTGGCGTCCAGCGATCTTAACTAAGCCGTCGGTCCACCTAGTGGGAGGACGGCCAGCTCCACGTCGAGAACGTTTTCCCCTAATGGTTATCGCTTCGTCGAGCGATGTGGTCTGCCCATCGTACCACGCCCACTCCAGCGTACTAACCTTTCGGGCTATGTCGACTGATCTTCTGCGTATCTTGGTATTTCGAATTTTGTCGCACAGAGATATTCCAAGCATAGCCCACTACATAGTCCCCTGAGCAACTTTGAGTTTTGTAATGGGGCTAACATTTAGGGAGCGCGTCTCAGTTCGGTATGTCATCACTGGTAACACATACTGGTCATAGACCTTGGATTTAAGGCACGGATTTTAGACGAGAAAATCTCCCTTATTTTCCCGAAAGATGGCCAATCGAGTTGGATCCGTCGATTTAACAGTTTTTCGAAGGTGGCTCTACCTATTGTACCAAGGTCCTCCGGTGACTCAGCCATGATCACGATAACATCAGCAAATAGATAGTCTTGAGAAAATTTTAATTTCCCGCGGGAACATAATATTATATTTCCGATGACAAAATCAAACTTAAGATCCGACATCCTTCTTTTTAACGCTATGCGTGTCGCGAAACGCGTTTGCCAGTAACAAGACAAGTTTAATATTTTCATAAATCCATGTAAATGTTGGTTTATAACCTATATTTATGGCAGGGCTTTCACAGTTAATTTCCTATAATTTATGTGTTAATATCAACATTCGGCTGCGCTCAATAAATAGCAACAAACTTTTTATATTTATAATTCATTACACAACCAATTTTGTATCAAACGATTTTCCTCATGATAAAGAATTCATAACATTCATATGAAAATTTTAGAAGCAAACATACAATATTATATGTATTTGATTTATATGTAAATATTTTTCGTTCGTATTGAAACTGTTTCCTTATTTAATTTGATATATATTTATATGTTTGGGTAAGGTTTTTTTTAATTACGACATTGCTAAACAAGCATACAGCTTGATAGTAAGCGGTTACCAAGGCCTATGGACTGGCGTAACACCAGAAGCAATTCACGCGCTTATTAAATAATAGTCATAAAAACTATTCTTAAATGAGTTCTGTTTTTCATCTACATACAGACAGATAGCACAACAACATGTTATATGTATATATAATTTAAAGTACACATAATGTACATCGCAGGAGTTATCTAATCTATCCATTACTGACGCGAACATTCGAACTTCAATGTTAAACAAATATTTTTCAGGAATCACTAAATGTACACGTAGCTTACTCTCCAAACTTTTCAACCACGAGCTAGTTGGACCCTTGGTCTTGGATTCTGTAGGGGATAAGAATAAAAACTTGCTAGCAATCAAGCGATGAATTGCAAACAAATTTTGAAAAAATGTATGCCGAGAGGAGGGGCTCAAACTTTATGATATCGTAATAAGCAATATGAAACCTTAAATAGACTAAATATTAATGAAGTAAAGCAAACTCGAAAAGATTAAATTATTGATGGTAAGTCACGGAAGCGACGACAAAAAAGGCCGATGCCCCGAGACCGAAAACTTTGACGTGTATTCTATAAATATTTTATCAATAACATAAAATTAGCATTAACATCTCATTCAGCAGAAATTTTTCTCTTAAAAATAACATCATAAATATTACTGAATTGGACGCTAACAAACTGGCTAATACTTCCATCATACTGATAGCATGATAGATAAACTCAAAATATAATTTTAAATCCATTGCCAACAGTATAGGAGAATGTTTGAATACATCTCTAACAAAACCAGCAATATATGTCTGCTTTGTAAATTGGTTAGTTGTTTTGAACACAGGATTCGTTGTTTATTACAGGGGCGTGGAGCAAATCCAGACCACTGTCAGTTACTTGTAAACAAGACAATTAGGCGAGTACCAATTGACGAAGAAACGTTTTCCAGCAACGAACACAGGAGTCGATTTTGTTCGTGTTTTTACTGCACTGTGTCTATTCTGTGTTCAGCTTGTTTGTGTGTGCATATGTTGGAGTTGTTTATAGCGTTGCCATGTGAGCGCGACTAATTTATTTTTCCTATTTAGCAAAACAAGTGCGCTTGTTATATTAGACGTGGTAGGAAGAATTATATGAACATGTGTCGTGGTAGGTAGAACTTAGTAAGTATAAGTGTTCATGAGCGTGTCGGCCATTTTGTTTTCTAAAAGACATTTGATATAATTATTCGATCAAGTGTGAATCAGACTCGCAGTTATGACGGTTATATAGATAGATATTTTTACAAATGGAGATTTCACTAGGTAACATAACATAACATAACATAACTTCACGCCTTTTGTTACCCGAAGGTGTAGGCAGCGGCTGTTAAGCCTCGTGTCGCCGTTATGTTTACGTCCCAAATGGAATAGGTGGCGAACCTATTGCCATACCGGGCACAAAGTTTGTGAGTCATCGTCATTTATCACACATAACTTCCGAAAACAATTTCGAAAAGTCATTGGTGTGAGCCAGTGTCTGGAATCGAACTCGGACCTCTGGATCAGAAGCCGTGTGCTCGACCACTGCGCCACCGAGACAAAACAGTTAATCGCTAGTTAAAAATCCAAGTGGTTTCATTTCGTAGTTTTTAAAGAGTTTATCATGTCCGCCATTTTGTAAAATTCGTGCAGGGAGACTAGTTAGTACCTCAACAGCACAATTTCCCTAATTATAATAGGTTCGAAAGACAGCAATCTCGACTAGGTACCGCTGTAAGTTGCGAAAATATAAAAACTTGATAATTGCGTCTTTAAATTTAGCTACCAAAGGAGTGATACTGTATATTCAAAGTCAGGAATAGATGGTGTGGACAGCAACTATTAACATACATATATTTACATAATATTATATGCCTTAGTATTATTTTCCTTAGTGATAAACAAATTGTAAAAACAGAGCCAGGTCCGGTTCCATTGTTATTGTTCTCTAAAAAGTGATAATTATTGTATTTACATATTGTAATGTAATTATTACTTACGTGATAATTGGAGCGAGGAGAGCGAGGGGAGCGAGGGGAGCGAATGGAAAACATTTAGTTAAGATAATATTATCAACGTCGTCAACTGTGAATCTCACTTTTAATAGATTCGCTATTAACAATGTGTGATGAAGTACCTTTTCGTATAGTAAAGCTTAATAAAGTAAATTTGAGCAACTCACACTTGTTCAATTATGACGTAATGTTAATTGACAAATGGAGCTATTCATGCCAACACTTAATAATATCTTGGACACAAATCACACAACGCCCTCTAGTTCCAAATGAAGCAACTAAATGCTTGTGCTATGGATACTAGATAACGGATAATAATACATTTTTGGTAAATACATATTTATAATACAAAGAAAAACACCCGGACGCCATACAAACATTTATGCTTGTCACAAATATTTATACTCGGGTGGGAATCGAACCCGCCAACCTCGATTCTGCAGTCGGTAGCTTTACCAATGCACCACGAGGCACGTAAAAATGTTCACACATGGTCCTATGTGGGGTAGGTAGAAAGAACTGAGTCAGAAAAATGTAACTTTATTGCTTATTAACATTTTGAAATATAATAATATTTCTCTTTTTTATTAGCTTTTTATTAGCTTCACCTGTATGTATGTTTGTATGTTTGTAGGTTTGTAGGTTTGTTTGTAACCGACTTCTTTTTTAGTTTCCGCTGATTGCCACTAGATGGTGCGATTTGTGAACTATGAAAGTTCTAGACTAGAAAACCGAACTAAAAAATAGAAAATAAATTTTAATGAATTTAAATTAAGAAAATAGTGTTAAAAATTTCAATGAATATAAATTAAAAAAAGCGTGGGCACCCCACGCTTTTTAAGATATTGTTGCGCTTGTTTTTAAGATATTATCGAAATGATAATCACTCTACTCATATCTGTCAATAAAATATTTATAACTATTGACACCATGCACCCCACGCTTTTTTGAACGATAGATGGTGCGATTTGTGAACTATGAAAGTTCACAAATCGCACCATCTAGTGGCAATCAGCGGAAAGTTTACGTTATCAACTTGAAACGAGTTCCTTATATCGAAACTAAGAAACGCGCTGTCATACAAAACCGAACTAAAAAATTTAAAATAAATAATAGTTTAAAAAAACTAAAAAACACGCTTTTTATTGAAAACCGAACTAAAAAATAGAAAAATAAAAAAAAAATACTTTATTTTAAAAAAAGCGTGGGGTGCATGGTGTCAATAGTTATAAATATTTAATATATTAAAAAGCACCCCACGCTTTTTTTAAAATAAAGTATTTTTTTTTTATTTTTCTATTTTTTAGTTCGGTTTTCAATAAAAAGCGTGTTTTTTAGTTTTTTTAAACTATTATTTATTATATTTCCAAGTCAATAAAAACATTTTTAAATGCTTTTTTTACTTCCAAATATTGTGGCGAGCTAGAAAGTTGTAGATAGTACAAAATTTCATGCCAATCGGTCGAGTAGTTTAGGTGTGAAAGCGTAACAAAGAAACGAAATTCACACATTTTAATACTACCATTATGAATCTTGTACAAGCGTACAGCGGGTACAGCTTTATATAAATAAATATCAAGGAAATGTTGAAAACTAACTCCTCGGGGAAACTTTTACAGCTACAACTAACTGCCACAATGTTATTATATGTAATTATTTGTTAGGAAATAATTTAGTAAAGCGATTTGTTCTCATTTGAAAAGTTGCGCGCTGCACCGCGGCCCGGCTAATCACTGCCGCGCTACACAACTTTATTGATCTGCAGTTAAGCAACCTTACCTACCTCTGTGTTGCGTAATATAGACCATATATTGAACCTGCTTCCTTTGCCTCATGGACTCCATTTTTAGAAGTATAATGCTGAGCTACCAAGGTACCAAGTTCGAATCCGGGTATTAATCAATGAGTTTTCGTTAGTTATTTCGGTTTTTATGTTTGTTATATTTATCAATGACCAACAAAATGTATTGTAAACCCAATGATTGGATTGCCACTGATTCTTTAGCACCAAATATTTTATTCAATGATATGTACTCCTGCAGTGTATGCTCTTATAATATAAGGCGTGAAGTCACAGGTTCGAATATATACGTGAGCAATAGTTATAAACAGATTTAAAAAATTCATTAAATTAACTCAACATCTTTATCGATTGAAGTTAGCGTGTTATTTCAATTGAAGCAAAATATTATTGCAGAACATAATTAAAAATGTATCTGATACATTTTTCATTAAAAAAAGTTATAAAACGAAATCCAGTTTTAACAGTGGCTCGACCGATGAAATACCACGACCTCTCAGAATAACGACGTAAAGCGGCTCATGCCGCGTGTCGCATGGTGAGAGAGGTATTCGGAGGCCTTTCCCATACTCTCATAAAGGTCGGCAACGCAACTGTAACAGCACTATCTGTGTCACAAATGTCCATGGGCGGCGTTGGATATTTACCATCAGGTGACACGCCTACTCGTTTGGCCTCCATCCCATAAATAAAAGCCTGTATGTTCAACTCAGACATAACTTCACAACAAATTCTCTTGCGGAGTAGGCAGAGAAAACAGAGCGCTTCTTTGAATCTCAACTGTTTCATGCACGCGCGTCAATTTTTAAGGCTCCTAACATCACTTTCCTCCAGAAATCGTTCTATTTGGTCATGGTTCTATTTGTTCTATTTGCAGTTTGGCTTGTCGACAACCAAGCTTTTACCGATCGGCTTGATCCTCTGGCGTTTCGGAGAGAGGTGGCATCTCTATGCATCCTCTACCGCATATACCACGGGGAGTGCTCTGAGGAATTGTTCGGATTAATACCGCCAGCTGATTTTCGCCACCGCTCGACGCGCCAACACTACCACCCGCATTGTCTGAATGGTTGGCGATCGACAACAGTGCGTTTCAACAGGCACTTCTTGCCACGCACTGTTCCTTCATGGAACCAGTTGCCGGCGACGGTATTTCCGGACCGCTACGACCTAGGAACCTTCAAGAAACGACCCTATTCTCATCTGAAAGGCCGGCAACGCTGATATGATGCCCCGATATTGCAGACGCCATGGGCGGCGGTGATTGCTTTCCATCAGGTGACCCGCAAGCTCGTTTGCCGCCTCTCTCATAAAAAAAAATGGATCATACGCGAACATCTAGAGTTATATAGAGTTAGCAAGGTTCCAATATGTCTGACAGAGTCATACCTACTGTAGGTAATATTACATAATTATGTCCACATATAATAATAATATGTTAGTCAGCGATAATAAGGCGATTTGAACATTATCAGTATTTACGAAATCGTATGACTGATGAGTGCAGTGTCAGGTGACGTCTGGACTTAGTGCTGACTTCGCGTACACAGTATGAAGTCATTATTAACAATTCCACGATTAATATAACTTCACGCTTTCAGTGTACGAAAGGTGTAGACGGCGTAGTTTTTTTCCGCCGAATGTAGTCAATAAAAAATATTCATTATGTGATAAGTTAAAAAGATCTTTAGTCTTTCGAACGAACTGGACTCCGAAGAGTTCCGAAGAAGAGTCAGGATTGTTTTCTGCCAATCCATGCTTCAGATTGCATCATATTTGAGATATACTTATAGGAATCAATATAATGATATACCTACCAATTATTTTTCCAAATACGCGTCCTCTTTCGATGCCTCTTTTAGGCTCGGTAACATTTTTTTATGGAAAAAAAATAAAACTCCAAATATTTGAATTTATTATTATCTATAAGGCCATATCTATGCAAATAAGTTCGGCCTTAGTAACACTTACATTAATATGTACACAGCTAAATCAATAAATAGCTACACGCTTCACTTGTGGTGTACGAGTTAGTAGAGATACCTATTTAAGTTACATAAAACGTTAGTAGTAAGGCTGATCGCATGCTTCGTTAGAAAATGTAAGCACTTTTATTTTTTCATTATTATTTACAAGAATATATACCTATTCCCTGTAGGAATAGTTAAAAGAAATTTTGCTGTAGTTTCAGCTGTGTAGTTTACAAACTCGATAAGAGATGGCGCTAGCTGTAGCGTTTATGTAGAACGCATTACGCCGGAGCGCTTAGCAACAATCAAATTTTATGTCTTCAAATTATTTCTAAATTGATCCATGATTACAGTTCTTGATAATTTACTTTCATCAAACAAAATAGCCTAATATTGTACATTCGTGGTGTATTTTATGGAACAAAGTTTAAATGGATATATTATGTGCCTACGTACAATATTCTAATACTTTTAGGCCGCAGTTTTAGCAAAACAGTTACGTTATGGTTTTTTGTTAACAATGAATACTTTCGTTGTTAAACTTCAGTTCACTACACAACTTCAGCAGTATTGTGGTTGGATCCCGGATACCTATCTCGCCTCTGCCAACTTGTGCCACTTTACATCGGTATTGTGAGATGTCGTGGTAATCCATCGGTCGAGCCGGCCCAATCGTGCAGCAAACGGCATGGCTCTACCACTGCACATTATCATCAACATCGCGAACTTTCTATGTAATGGCGTAAGGATTAACTGAATATATTTTTGATTACTTTTATAAAGATTTTTCTTCGATCAAATCCCTCATCCCGATTCGTTAGTACATTCGAAAAACAAATCTATATATATATAAGAGATTTCCACCTATATATTGACTCATCACGATATCTCTGGAACCATAAGGCGTAGCGACTTGAAATTTGGTAGGATTATTCCTTTATCCGAGTAGAGGTCAGCTAAGAACGGATTTTACGAAATTCCACCCACAAGGGGGGTTGCGGGGGTGTTAACAATGGAAAATTCCCATTTTTAACCTATAGCTGCTATCGACTTCAAATTTGTCGAAGATATTGTAGTATTAACATAGCGGGGCAGCAGTTATTACTTTTGATGCGAAACAGAGTTCGCCGGGTCAGCTAGTAATATTATAAATGTCACAAACACAGTTGACTTACCGAAATATCTGCGAGATATATTTTCTCTGATTGTACGATATTAAGATGTCATCAACATAACTTCCTTGACAGAATTAATAAAAATATGACGAGACAAACAAACATAAATATTTAAAGACTATAATATGGCTATGAGACAATCTTAGTATGTAGTGCTATCTATGGGTAGAGCCACTTGAATGGGCCGGCTCGACTGGTGAAATACGACTACCAGGATATCGACATCAAGTGGCTGATGCCGCGTTTCTCTCGGTGAGAGAAGTATCCGGAGGCCCACTGACTTCCCCCTATCCCATTTTAAAAACCAGCAAAGCAACTGTAACACAATCTCTATTGCAGGTGTTAATGGTCCATCAGGTGTTTTTTATGGGATAGGAGGGCAAACGAGCATGCGTGTCACCTGATGGTAAGTGATCAGCGCCGCCCGTAGACACCTGCAACACATATAGTGTTACAGTTGCGCTGTCGACCTTTAAGGGAGTAAGATGTGGAAGGGCCTCCGGGTACCTCTTTCACTTTACGAAACGCGGCATGAGCCACTTTACGTCGATCTTTTGAGAGGTCGTGGTATTTCACCGGTCGAACCAGCCCATTCATGCAACGAACTACTTGACTCTACCACTGAGGTGTCTGCTCGTTTGCTCTCGTATCTCATAAAAAAATACATACATATAATACAACATAACATAACTTCACGCCTTTGTTACCCAAAGGTGTAGGCAGCGGCTGTTGAGCCTCGTCTCGCCGTTATGTTTACGTCCCAAACGGAATAAGTGGCGAACCTGTTGCCATAGCGAGCACAAGGTTTTCAGTCATCGATATCTATCACACTTAACTTCCGAAAACAATTTCGGAAAGTCATTGGTGTGAGCCAGTATCAGTATTCGAACCCAGAGCTCTGGATCAGAAGCCGTGTGCTCGACCACTCTCTTCTTCCTCCCCTATTGAACTGTATAATAAGTTCATGATTAATAAGTGTTCTGTCACGACCGTTGTACAATCATGCCGTTTGTGGTTAGAAGGTGTAATAGACTCTTGTTCCACTATCAAATTTAAGTGTTGCACAAATTGCGAGATTTCAATCACTCTAATAGACCAAGATACCAGGGCCGAAAGACAGATTAATTAATTAATTCACGCTGTTTCCTACCCGATGGTGTTGGCAGCAGCATCGACTCGCCGACTCGTTACGTCCTAAATGGAATAGGTGGCGGAACCTATTGTCATCGTACAAGGGGCACGATCTTGTCAGTCATCAATATTTATCAGACATAATTTCCGAAAAGAATTCCGAGTAATGATTGATGCGATCCCGGAATCGATCCCAAAACTTCTTAATTCAGAAGTGTGTAAGAAGACAATGGGTACTTATTTGTCTTTTCTTTATTACACATAATTTCCGAAAAGTGATTAGCATGTATGTACCCGGGAATTAGGTGTTTAATACTCGAAGTAGTAGACAACGGTGTCATCTAGTACACGAGACCAATAGGCGTGTCAAATCTTGAATGCTGCTGTCTACGACTTCCACTATTAAGCGCGTGAGGTTACAGCAATCCCAAACTTCTGATTCAGAAGCTTGGAGTTGAACCATTAGTCCACCGAGAAGTAATAGATATAAAATTTAAAATAATATTAAGTCCGAATTGGCCGCCGGCCCAAACTAATGGCTATATTAATGTACCTATACACTAAGAACACAATCATTTGGTCATAGTTTGTCGAGGAGACAACTTAGTAAGGTCTGTTGGCCCTGGGATCTTTGACCATAAATATTGTTATGGCTTAAGTATCCACTTAGGTACTGATTGTAAACAGTGCGCTATTATCTTAGTACCAATAAGGCTATTTTACAGGCTACGATTTTAGATCTCGACTACATGGACGCTATTCAAATATAGACCTAAGTATACTGTAACATAATAACATAACATAATAAAGATAACTTCACGCTTATTTTTCTAACCGAAGGAGTTTGCAGCGGATGTTAAGTCTCGACTCCCCGAATCGTTACGTCTCAAATGGAATCGGCGGCAAACCTATTGCCATACCGGACACATAGTTATCAGTCATCGATATCTATCACACATAACTACTGAAATGAATTTCGTGAAATAATGAGGTATGAGCCCGGAATCGATCCCGTGGCTTCTGATCACCGCGACTTCGAATGCATCTACGCACTTAAAAATCAAATATAATATGTATATTTTTTACGCACACATACTTTGGCAGTTGGTACCTACCTACTATCTACTTTGCCTTATTTTAACAGAATCTGCAATAACAACTTACAGTTACAGTATGTATCGTACATACAATTTTCAACTCTATAATTATTAGCAAAACTCGCATAATTGTATGTCGTTGGCGAAAAAAACTTGTTGCTAAGTCCGTTGGTCCAATTTCGTAGTAGTCAATATAAAAAACACCTCTATGTTTTGTTTATTTCGAAATAAGCGAATTTATATATTTTTATGTTCCATAAAAGTTTTAAATTCGTATATCCATTAAAATTAGAAAAACATGATACGAGTTCCGATGGCTGACTTTTGACGCTGAGTTTAAATTCAAATTAACAATTAGAGGCTTTTTTTTTATTAAAGTTGTACGCAGACACTGTCTGTACCTACTTGTAATAAAAATTAAATTGTGATGTATCTCATGTTTATAAAACGATTATCTAAAGACTGATAATAAAATGATTGAGAGATAGATAATATACGATTGTATAAGTCAATTTAAGGACTTAATGCAGAATGCTTACATTTATTTATATTTTAGTGACTGATTAGAAAACAAGATTGAAATTTCGAATAATCTTAAATTAACTTTTATGTGATGTGGCAAATGTAGAAAACTAGCGACCGACTGATCATATTACTATTTAATTGCAGAATAGAAAAAGGTTGATGGGGTTGCACCAATCTCTAACACGGACGGCTACGAAACCGGTTGAAACCAGTTACAACCACTTTTTTTGTTTAATAAATTATTACCTCGCCCGTTTGCTTGTTTTTACTTTGACTTAAATTTATGCTAATATATGGAAATTGTGTTCGGTATTTTCTTTTTTTTTATTGTCATCTTTATGGAACATTTAAAAATGTTGTTTATGGCTTATTGTGTAAGTATCGTGTTGTTTACGACAGCTTTGCGTTTAACTTTGTGCGGAGTCGGGTTTAGGAGCGGGATTGTTCTTTCTGATTGAAACAATAAATGTCAATTTTCAAACTATGTATTTTTTTTCTTCAATACTTTTCTACATTTCCTCTTTCTTTTAATGTCTATCAAATTATATCAATCATAAACAATTGATACATTATTATTTTATTGTTAGTTCTTTTTTTCATTTGTATAATTATGTCGACATTTCAAGTTTAAGAATTAAAATGGTTTTTGTAACTTTTAAAAATCTTTATTATCCATGAAAGTGTATTCATCTATTACTATGATATTGTGCGTTTAAAACACTGGACCCTACACACATTTAGATTTCGTTTAAAAACTGTTAGTCTATTGATTTTATACATTACATATAATGTAGTAATTACACTGGACAAAGAAAATGCATTCAGCAATAATAACATCTTGTCATCCTTTCTGTACTGTCGGTACAAAAAGACACATCTCCACCTCACTGGACTATAGTGACGCATCACACGTCGATAGAAAATAATGTTACAAAAAAATTTCATTTTTTATATTAACTTAAATAACTTAATACTTTTAATAACTATCATTAATATAACCTGAGATCTTTAGCTTTCAATGCGAGAGGTGGTGCGTGGAAGAGGCATGTCCCTCCAGGCGTCACCCCGCAGCGATAGTACCTCCCTATTATCTCCAATCTATGATACACATCTCTAATAATATTTATAAATCTGCATTCATGTTTTACACATTCATAAAAAGTAATATATAATTCCCGTTTCTTTTTTTCTTTTAAAATTTATACATTACTTAGGTAGTATCACAAACAAATGTACAAACTAGTACAATTACGAAAACATACACATATCGGACCTCTACAGAGGTCGCCTCTAATAAATACAGTTACAGATACATGAAAAATATCAACTCTACACAACTTCAGAATAGAATCGAACACGGAAACAAAAAATAATAGCTAAGACTACACACGGCGCCCGGACGGTCGGGGCGGTCGAGTCGACCTGGGTCTCCCGGGACCCCCAGGACCGTCCAGGGCGTCCTGTATCACACGCGCGACGACGCCTGAGATCAGAGCGGGCGCGCTGACGCCGTCACGCCATTCACGCGACCAAACAGCACGTCTCACAATCAATCATTAGAATATCCAATAACAAAATACGAACAATGATCATTAAATGTATAACATATAAGTACGAGCGGCGCACGGCGCGGGAGGCGAGCGCAGCGGTGGGCACAGACACCGACCAGTGCGGACGAGGAGCGGGACGTCAGGACGACGACGGGCTCACGACGGGCTCACGACGAGCCCACGACGGGCTCGCGACAGGCCCACGGGGACAGGTGAAGGGTTAGCGAGATCAACGTTCGCCTCCTGCGACTCGACTACTCTCTCCGGCGTGATCGACCCGTGATGGGACATCGATACTGTGCGAAACAACAGGTACGTGTCCCATCACTATCGGTCGCGCCGGGAGACTGGCCGGCGCTCGCGCAAATTAAAACTGCGGTGTACCGCGCGCTTAATCTACAATCTATACGTTACATATCACGCTGTGCTTTTTTCTCTTATTAAAAATATATAATAATCAATATAATATATATATATAATATGATATTTGTTAAAATAACGCTACGTAATGTTCGAGGAGGGCGCTGTCAGTCGGCTCGCTCGCATCACGCGTCTAAACACATCTATAACATTCATTCCGCCTCATTCCTGAACAATTTTTTCTTCTCTATCGTGAACTGGGGACTGATGATGATGGTGCCGCTTCGCGATAAATTTCTGTAACAAAAAGAACGGTCGGTTATTACGGAGGCCAGTGGTCTCTCTGTTGCTAGGCTGACGCAACAGTTGCGGGCGAACGTTCAGTTTTATCGACAGTCGATAAGTTACACTTACTTTAGAAACTGCGGCAACCTATTGGTCCAGTTCGTGGTGTGTTCTAGATGTAGATGTATCTCGTGCGTCGTTAACGTGTTGGGGTCCATTTTGAAAGCTGCTAATCTTCTCCCCGCCACGTCCACTATGACGGCGGTGCCTCGGGACCCGTAAGGTTCGCCCTCGGCTAAAGCAAGGGCTTGTCTAGATGCTCTGACGAGTAGTTCTTCTGGGACCAGTACTTCGGCCGCGGCCAATTCGCTGGCTCCTTTGGCCGCCCGTAGCTCTCTCTCGAGCCTCTGAGCCAGCGCCATCTCCGACGGGACCGGGACCGGCGCTTCCCGCCATGCTGGACCACTCCAAGCTGTAACAATAGAGAAACAACATTAGTTATACAATTTATACCATAACACAATGTAAAGATTTCAAAAATCGTGTATGTACTTATTTCGAATAAGACAAATTTTCTAATTGGAGTTGTTAATTTGATTGTGGAATCGCTATACAAAGATGTTTGTTGGTGTGCGGCGAACAGCTGACACGTCAGCTGTAGTTGACGTTCGGGCCGGGTGGCCCCCTGGCTCCCTCGGAGAGAGCCGCTCTGGCAGAGCGAACACCTCCAGCTGAGGCGGCTGCGCGCGCCGCATAGCAACAAACATCAGCCGGTTAGAAAGCCACTTCCCTCCCTCGCTGACATCGAATAGAAAGTCAACTCACCTTTTTCGCTATTGAATCCGACAAACTGATTCGTGACCGGCAGGATCTCCATGTCTTCCAAATTGTTACTTATATTGTACACTTTTAAAAACGACAAAAAATTAAAGCGTTCCGCTGCGGAACTTAATATTACTAGAAAAATATCACAAGTCTCTTTTGTACTGCGAATGCGCACTCGACGACTTCACACCGGCGACTAGTTATCCTGAGGAGATCGATAGGAAATTGATAAAATTGTCCGAAGCTCACGACCGCATCAGATCTGATCTCGTAACCAGGGCTTCGTCACTCGCCCACGGCTCACTGTTTGACCCACCCAACCCTGTCGCTCTTTTTGACGGACTGCCGATATCGGGAAGCTCCGGCTGTTTATATAGAAAGCCGCGGTACGGGGCTCGGGGGGACACTCCGCGCACGGCAGAGGGGGCCCCGCCCTCCAGTTGGGCCGGGCCACGATCGAAACAGGTCGTCTCGACGCCGCTCCGTACCGGCGTCCGCTTGAAGCCGGCCGGCTTCTTTGTTCGGGTCCTTCCTATAGGACATCACGGTTCTAATATACGTACATATATCCAAAAGTGTTATATCATCCTATATCTGGTGCTATAGTTATTTTTTTCTGGATTTCTTTATTGTATCTTTTTATATTCTTTGTTCCCTTGTAGTAGAAATTTCTAGAATTACTCTTTATAAATTGTGTAATTGTTACCTCTATAATAATATAGAACGGTTGTATATTGTCCAATGAAGAGTAAACTAGGTGTAAATTGTAATTGCAAATAATGTATATGAGTAATGTACACGTAGGTACCTACTTAGATAAGATGGTCATTGTTGTCAACCTTAATGTGGACCTTTGTGTAATGTTCTGTGATTTTTTTTTTATATTAATTCGGTGAGTAACGTGGAGTAGGGGTTCTTTTAGCGCATTATGACAAATTGTGAAAATTTTTACAAGTCGCATATGTTTTTTAAATTTGTAAAATTGTTACATTTCATTTTTTATTTAGTTATAAAATGACTAATGGTATGATTAATGACAATAATGACATGTTTTGTTATATTTTCTCCACAATAGCTAATGAACATCAAAAAGGTATGATTGCCTGACAAAGGTGAATTATACTCAATGTGCAATAAAATTATTTTAATTAAAATCTGAAGAAACTCCACAATAGCTAATGAACATCAAAAAGGTATGATTGCCTGACAAAGGTGAACTCTTTATACTCAATGTGCAATAAAATTATTTTCATTAAAATCTGAAGAAAAAAGAGTTTTAATTAAAGTTGTATTTTTTTCCAACGAAAAGTAGAAAAATCACAACTTAAATTTATACTAGCTAACAACTTACTCAGGCAGGCTATGAGAAAATACTTTCAAAAACATTTTAGATAAATACCAGAATAAATTACTTAAATTTATCTCAAACGACATTGTCTTTTATGAAACCAAAAATCAGCAGGAATATTTTCATCGAATGTATCATAGATAATAATTTCATTTATCATTTTTAATCTTTTATCGTAAATATCACAAAGACAACGAAACACCTTTTATTTGGCAATTTGAAATCAATTAGAACAATAGCATTAGTAATAATATGTATCGTCCCATCGATCTTCAGAGAAAAACAAAAGCCGGTTTGTATGTTATTTTAAAATTACGACTTGTTTTCTTATAACGCTAATCACCAATCTTGCTTGTTCAGATTACTTACGATGTTTGATAAAATTAAACAACTAGAACACTAACTCAGATGTGAAATGTTAGGAATCGTTAAACTTTGATACCAATGAACTGATTTTAATCTGTCACCATTACAAAGCTATTTAATTCCGAAGTAACACAAACTGTTTTGTTTAATTATTAACGTGCTGCATAGATTGTAAAAAAACAAATTATGTCTATTTTGACAACATATTAATATTTTTGATGAGGGATGTAATTATATAACAATAATTAGTCTGATATAAATTACGTATAAGTAGTCAGTTGAGAATATAATTTGTAAAACGATGCAGGAAATAGTCCATATAATAAACACGTTATATTAAAGAGACATAATATTATGAAAACAATGATGTACGTTCTGGCAAAGTTACGTCATCCGTACCTACCTGGTTTCTCTTTTAAAAAAGTTGATGCAAAATGGCAACCCTTGAACATGGTAACTGACATAAATCAATACCATCACCTAACTTAAACTTAATATTTTTTTGGTATTCCTAAAAAAATAACTATATTACGTTTAACGTAAACAATGATTTATCTTATCATGCGATGACGTTTTACATACATACAGCCTATATGGTAAACATTTCTACAATGTTTTAAATCATTTCTCATCAGATCTAAAGACTAGGATTGCGTGCACAAACAAAAAACAGATAAAAAAAGTATCGTTGGAAGTGAACAAATCAAATTTCGAACGTAATAATAACGTGAAGAGGCAGAAAAACAAAAGTGGTTAAAAAGAAATCGTGAAAAAAAAAATTGGCGGTGTTGCCAAGCGGTGCAGCGATGCCGGCCGGCGTGTTGGCCTTGGACGTGTTGTATATTATGAGTCACGATCGAAGCGAGGCGAATTGTTCTTGCCACTAACTAACTCGCTCGTATTGGATAGTCACCAGTTTATAACCACAACCAACTTTAATATCGATTCACATGTAATCCGACTTCTCGATTATTGTTTACGTTCTCTAACTGGCTTAACCACAATCACTTTGGTTTTTGTTTTACATCTGTTTCTCAAATTGACTTCTTCAATATTCTTACCGGATTCATATTACAAATAAAAGTTGATAACACATATATGTATTTTATGTACTTGTTGTTTTTTCTTTCAAAATTTACTGCGCATGCTGTTTTTATTCAGTAAAGTCTATTTGTGCTTTTTTTCTATTTAAAAGGATTTCGTATGTCACTAAATTTAAAAATATCAAAATTTCGACCATACATTTGTATATTAGCTTCTATTATGATCAACATTATGTACAGAATCCACATCTAAGTTAAAATATTTGAAAAAGAGATGTTTCGCCAAAAGACTCCACTCTCATTCATAAATTAAGTTTTGCAGGCGGATGTTGCGTCAGCTACCATTTCTATAATTCACGACTTAAATTTCTAACTATACTTTTCATATCATTTCGAAAAAGACGCTATTCTAACTAATTATTAATAAATAATATAATTATTAATTATATATTTAATTATAACCTTTTTTTTTTAAAAAACAGTGAACAGTCAAGTGTTATCATAATGTCTTCCGTGTAAAATTTATCTTTGCACTTACAAAGTAAATATATAATGTGATAAAGAGGTTTATGATTGCGAATTAAATATTATGTATAATGTATATTTATTTACATTATATGTATGTATGATGATGTAATTGTCTGTACAAACTTCACAATTAAACAATGTAGCTGCTGTTTGTATGTGTGTGTATTGATTTCTTCACTTACTTTAAATTGTATTAACTGTTCAGATATTATAAAGTTGAGATATTTCTTTGTTAGTTATTTTTAACAACTCTTTCATGATTAAAAAGATACTTTATTAAGAAGTAATATATGCTGTTTGTTTATTTGTAATTAGAAGAATTCCACTCCAATATCCCGGAAATTTTGTTTTTCTCTCTGATCTAATAAGGATTTTACAATTAGCTTCATACAAACCTTGAATTATATTATTTTTTTACACCATTTTGTGTTTATTTTTTCACCTTAATCAATACAATACGGAATGTCTACATAATTTATACCTCAATATATAAATGTATACCTACTCCGTATAACAATTTTTTATCGAATAAATTAATCTTACGAAAATAATATAAGATGTAAGCAAAATAAATCGGAACACGTAAGACGATACAAATAAGACGTGATCCAGAATTCAATCTTGAAAGGGAAGATTAAATAAAAACCCGGCGGAAATTAAAATGGGAGCGCAACCTGTCGCAGGATTCCAGTCGCCGCACAATACATCCCTTATTCCCCACTTATTCTTACAATTTCTTACACAGGGAATTATATTCCCTTTAACAAAAGGGACAATACGTCCTTGCAACCGTACGTGTGTACGTCTGACATGCCTCAACCTGTTTCAACCGGTTCCTACATGTGCATTATATAAAATTATGCAATATTTTTTACACTTTGTTGAAGGTTTTTCATAAATCTACCTATAATTTATACCTCCACGCCAGGTCTGAAGCTAACAAAAGTGCTTGTAATAAGCGGCGTCAGTATTTCGTTCTTTTTTATGGGATAGGAGAGCAAACGAGCAGGCGTGTCACCTGATGGTAAGCAACCCACGCCGCCCATGGACACCAGCAACACTTGCAGTGTTACTGTTGCGTTGCCGACCTTTAAGGGATAGGGAAGGGAGTGGGCGCCCGGGTACCTCTGTCAACAAACGAAACGCGGCATTAGCCACCTTACGTCGATTTTCTGAGGGGTCGTGGTATTTCACCGGCCGAGCCGGCCCATTCATGCAGCAAACTGCTTGGCTCTACCACTTCTTAGAATTTGTGGTCCAGAATTCCCAATAAAGTATTTGGGAATATAGCAAAATGATACATTCATACAATTATAAATTTTGAATAAAAGTTACATACCCATACATAATGTTATTCTTACACCAAATATTGCTAACATTTGTTCCAATATTTGTACATTAAAGTTTTCATCATCGACCAATATAGAAAATAGCTTTTTATTTTCTATAATATTTATAGTACATAAACAACATTTCAATTTGGCCGGGTTATACCACCAATGTATTGTTAATGTAATCAGTATTCAACTCTGGTACATACTCGTACCTACTTCACGCTGTGTTTATGTATGGAATCATTTGCAATTTTATTGTACATATAAATATACATTCAAGTAGTTATACATAAAGTTCTACTTATCTAGTTATGGAGCGTACAAACTACATTATTTTTCTACTGTTGTTTGGCTTGTTGGTTGTTTGCCAGTTAAATATATCCTTTAAATATATTACTACTAATTAATGGCTTTGTTTAAGATGGCAGCCATGCTTGTCTGGATTGTGTATTTGTTATTAAAAACATCTTATAATTTGTATGTATTTCAATAGAGTTACTGATTTTATTATTCTTGTTTTTATTTTCACATAAATATGTTTTTTTTTACAAACTGAAATAAAAGGGTTATATAACACTAGTGTGATGTTTTTTTATTACTGTTATCGTTTAATTGACTTTGTTGCCTAATAATACATACCTAACTGTGAAATATAGGTATATAATTCTATTGTTAGTTGATATGGCACTAAAGTCCTCTGTAACGGCAGCATCGATTTTGATGAAATTATAAAGTTTTGTTTGCGAATTAATATTTGGCACCTGCCTACTAGGTACGCCTAGATTATAAATTTAAAGCTGGAAATAAGCCAAATTAAATCTTTTTATAACTAATTAGCGGTGTGAAGTTTTGAAGTCCACTTACCGACGAACTGAGATCATCCCTTTTTCTGCCAAAACCAATACCTACCTTAAAGAGTATATTACATACAAGTAATTAAACCTCCACTTTTTTGAAGTCGTGTACATGAAAGAATTGCTCGGTCTTCCAGAAATATGATAAATGCTTCACAACCCATTGAATCTTATTATGGCGCACGGCCGTTTATCTTATGCTGATGGTAAGTGGGCTACCCATAACCGAAGATCTCAAGTACCATATTTTATATAAATATTAGTTTGTAAAATTAATATTTCCTTACATATAATTTTGGACAGAGGGAATTTCATCGTAACCTGGTGGATACCTTTGTAGCCTGACCTGGTAAGAGCGTGTCAATAGATGATGTTGTGTTCCTCTGTTAAATTAAACTGCTAGAATTTCACGAGGATTTGCTACTCTGAAAAGTTCGTAGTTTGTAAAAAAATAACATCTCTTTTCTAGAAGAAAGTGCTAAGTACGTTGAGCCCCTCCTTATATGGATATTAAATTAAACTTAACTATGAAATATAGGTTATCTTGGTTGGTTTATCTGTCGGGTCATTACGGCACTCTGTGACATACTATTTGGCAATTCAGATATAATGAATGACCAATGGCGATGTACTAAGATAACACAATATACTGGAACAGTAGTTGAGTCGTGCTGATTGGTATTTATTTCATTTGACACATGAAAGATCTTGTCTGTCAATAAAAAGTATTAAACCAGCTGTTCGTTTGTATAGTAAATATTGTTTAGGGGACTCTGTATCTGTAATGTTCGTTATTGACTTTTGATAATATGAATATCAATTGTATCAGGCTCCAGTTCAATTATCAGCTGCATTCCACTGAAAGTCCCATCAAATAACTGTTTTTTTTTTTAATATATAAAAACGTTTAGTTATAACATATGCGGTACTTGACATATAGTTACTTTGAATAGTTGGATGAGTTGCTTTGAACTGTTGATTACATTTGCATCCGTCATTCAATATCTAATTTTTATACTATGTAATTTTCCATACAGTCTGGTAGATTTCCATTTCATATATTTTTTTTTTTCATAGAAATACAAGTTTCGCAAAAGGAAAAAAAATACAACGTGCCGACATAATTCCTAATCTAATTTCGCGCCGAAATTCTAGTACAATTTTAAAAGAGGAACACTTTTTTAAACATAGAATTTGTACAAAGAAAGCAATCAGCCAGCAATTTGGCTGAACATTCGACTACTAAAGAGTTAGGAATGAGTTTTTAAAATGAGTTCAGTTCTGCAAAGAGAAGGGCTGAAGATTGGCACAGAAGCGATTATTCTGCCAATAAGCGAACCCTCCGCCCTCAGAGTGAGATGCGGAACTTCACTATTATAGGTTCATCTATTTTCTCTTTGTTTAGCAGCAAACAGTTATATCTAATTGCTTATTTAATTTTTGGCTACTTTTTTCAATTAGGTTAACATCAAATAGGGTAGCGTATCTGGGTCGCCAAATGAAATTTTCAAAAAATATTTACCATAAAGAAAGCAAAGCTAGCTGGGATCAGCAGGGAATGGAATATTATCAAAAATCCAATTTATGGCGCTTTAATTTACTTAATGGTACTTTATGCATCTAAACTTTGCAATACAAAATTGATGAGTAACAGCATAGTTTTTTTTATCAGCTTGAATAGCAATTTCAAAGAAAATTGATATTGAAATCAAATTATTTGTTAACAATTGAAGCGAAATAAGGGGCAGTTTTGATGGAGGGTTACTGAGTTATTTGACTTCTTCATGAAGGAAATTGTCCACATCTTTTATATCTTTACGCCCTTTTTCACCGTAAGATGCAGGCAGAGTTTTCAAGAATTTATTACAAAAATTATCCATTAATACTAAAATTTTAAACTTCGGGGGAAAAATTGTTTAGGTCAGTGTAAAGTATTCAAAAGGAGTTAAGTTACATAGGCGAGGTCAATTTCTGGACGTGATGGATGGTATGTATATAATTATTATATGAGTTGCGGGAGCGGGATTTCAGCTGGTTCGAGGTGCAGGGAAGAGCTATGAGATGAGGTATTTGGGGTTGGATAACCAAAAAAAAACCCCGCAGCGGACCGCCACTAGCGAGGGTCGGGTTTGGCGAGGACTTAATATATAGAAATATATATCTTGTAAGTATTTACAAGGGTAAAGTTAGTACTTATAATAACATAATATTTCTTCAAAGACCTTTTAGTCCAATAGATATTTGACAAATATGGGATTCAAACCACTGCCATCTATATATGAAACTAGCTGACCCGGCAAACGTTGTCTTGCCATAAAATAAAATTTAAAAAATAGGGGTTGATCGTAGGGGGTTGAAAATTTAGGGTTGTATGTATTTTTGAATTTCGTTTTATAAAAAAATAAGTAACAGAAATATATCGAAAAATTAAAAAAAAAAAATAGGAGTGGACTACCCTTAACATTTAGGAGGATGAAAAATAGATGTTGGCCGATTCTCAGACATACTCAATATGCTCACAAAATTTCATGAGGATCGGTCAAGCCGTTTCGGAGGAGTATGGGAACGAAAATTGTGACACGAGAATTTTATATATAAGATTAGTATTTGAGTATGAGTATTATCTATATTTACATGATGAACAAAACTAATAAACAAAAAAATCCATTTCACGTATATGACAAACACATATTTCTCACACCCAAAAACCATGGGGGCGGTGACAACGCGACGCACCATTTACTTTTTTCCCCAAAAAATCAGTGTCCCCATAACCCACCGATAGCATATATCCCCTGAGGGTAGAAAATTACTAACATTTACGGCTATTTCATGATTTACAGCTGAAATTATTTATGGTTTCGGTCATTATGGGCCGGGCAGGCGGGCAGGCGGGCAGGCGGGCAGGCGGGCAGGCGGGCAGGCGGGCAGGCGGTGGGTTTAAGCGATTTATGATTACGAATTCGATCCTCATTCGTTTCAACGAATTCGATGGCATAATGTGCATACGGAAATACATTTATGAGCCGCTTATTTGCAAAATGTGAGAAGATCATTTTGTCAGGTACCTGGTGTAACTGGTGTTTTTCTTTTTGGACAAGAATAAGTGAATACTTCCAGGCTCATAGTGCTTGTTTTGTAAATATATATAAAATTAGTAAGCCGATCGAATCCGTATCTGTATGTGCAGAGGCCCCTACTATTAACATTGCAGAAACTTAATACTTTGTTATTGTATATTCTGGTACATAGTTAATTTACTATAATATATGGAATTAATATGTAAACGAATAAAACATTTCAAAAATAATTGAAAAACGTATAATTTTTGCTTTTTTATGGGATAGGGGAACAAGCGGGTCCCCGGTGGTGAGAGACTAGCGCTGCTCATAGACATCTGCCACACCGAGACGGTTACAGTTTCGTTGCCAGCCTTTAAGATGGGATAGGGCGTCCAGATATTTCCTATTTTCGCCTATTTTAAAAGAGATCCTGTTATTTCGTCGATTGAGGCGGCCCATTACAGCGAACTGTGTGACTATACCAATTAAAAAGGAGGACAAAAAATTCTGTAGGTAGGAATATTGACATTAATATAGCAGAGTGAGGTACAATCGCTTGCTCTCTTCTAGCTAAAAACGATCCATTCTCAAGACATATTCCTACACACACAAGAAAAACATATCCCTACTTCTAGCATAATCGAGAACTAAAAATGAGATATAGTCACAATCTCTGTATTTTTCTACCTATTTCAATAAGTAAATTTCGCAAATATTTTGATAGAAAAAAATGGCGATATAATTTTTAAAACGGTACGGATCAAATTGGTGCGCTCGCTGGTGAGTGGGGGGGGGTGAGTGGGGGGGTGAGGCGAGCGCGCTTCACGCACCACTCACCGCTCACCGCTGACGAACAAAAAACCATGCAAACAGTTGACAATAGACAGTAGTTAGTGTTGCCACGCGGGCTAGGGCTGCCACACATCAAATACACATTAATCCATTTTTATTTTATGCTATTTGTCTTTACTGTTAATTTAAACACCGAAAAAAGAATTGTATTATGCTATACCTACTCAAGCTCAGTATTATCATTACATAGTATAAAACAAAGTCACTTTCCGCTGTCTGTCCCCTTATATGATTATATCTTTAAAACTACACAACGAATTTTGATGTGGTTTTTTTAATAGTTAGAGAGTGTCAACGGGGTGGTTTTGATCTATAATTCATATGTGAAGTACTAAAGAAAAAATGACAATTTTCGAGATTTAGCACTTTAATTCCAAACGCTGGCTGAACCCTAAGTCATAGATCAAAACAATGTTCGAGATTATTAAACACCTTTAGAAGGTCTACAAAAAAATCCGCGAGGGCATATAATAATAATATCTTGGACACAATATACACAGCGCCCTCTAGTTCCAAGCTAAGCAATTAAATGCTTGTGTTATGGATACTAGATAACGGATATAAATACATATATACTTTTTTTTTGTAAATACATACTTATAATACATAGAAAAACACCCAGACACCACACAAATATTCATGTTTGTCACAAATATTTGTGCTCGGGTGGGAATCGAACCCCCGACCTCATTGCTTCAGCCGGTAGTTTTACCAATGCGCCACGAGTTATGTCTATCTCTTAGGGATAGCCCACACCGACCATTTTAATTTTTTTACTTTTTACGAGAAATAATGGCTTATTTACGAAGCGATTTTAAAAATTACAGCATTAATTTTAATCCAATAAAGTTTCTTAAATAGATTGTGTATGTAATGTAGATGATCCTGGCCCTTTAGAGCATGTAATTTAAACGAAGATATTACAGTATTAACATAGCGGGACATAGCAATAGCGTTGTGCGCCAAAACGCGTGCCGATAAATAGCACAAATTGAACTTTATAAAATCCAATTTTACTCATTTATTACTTTTGATGCGGAACAAAGTTCACCGGGTCAACTAGTATTCTATAAAAAAGAAAATTTATGAAAGTCAAAGAAGCGAGTGCTGTGTGTAAGAATTGTGCCTGGCGCTCTGTTCTCTCGCGTGAAGTTATAATACCTATGTGTATGTAATTTACACAGTATATTATAAAAAAACAACTACTATGTGATAAAATATAATAGCAAGTAAATGAATGACGTTTTTTCTAATGCTCGACGAATAAAATATTTAATACTACAGAAATTTGCACTTATTTTTAGCCATCATTTCAAATTTTTCATAGCTCGCTAAAACTCTTGCCTAGGATTCTATCAAACCCAGGATCCTTCAAACACAGTTCCCCCGTAATCGATCCCTCCAGATGATTTTTGAACTGTTGACAGCCCTAGTAATACCCTTACTACTTACACAATCGACTGATTGACCCACGAGTGTATTGTCAGGGTAAAAATACAATCGGTAGGGGTAAAAAGGTGTATTGTCCAGAACTGTATTATTATATAGAGAAGTTGATGACAACCTCTAAAGAATAATACTTTATTCAATATTAAATTCTATTTCTATAACCTTAAAGTTTGAAATGCAGAAATTGTATTCATTATGAATTGAATTTGCAGTTAATCTACACTTTTTTTATGGAAAGGTCAAATTTGTTTGCACGAAGTGAACTCAGGAGCTGCTAATGCAGTTTGGACAATTCAAATCCATAAGGCATAGGATGTTTATTTTGTTAGTTAAATGATATCGATAACATAACAGAACATAACTTCCCGCCTTTGTTACCCGAAGGTGTAGGCAGCGGCTGTTAAGCCTCGTCTCGCCGTTATGTTTACGTCCCAAATGGAATAGGAGGCGAACCTATTGCCATACCGGGCACAAAGTTTTCAGTCATCGATATTGAACTTAAGGCTTCAATTGTGAGCTCTATTTGGGAGGTCACAAGTTTAACTCCCAAGTCCCCAAAGATTTTTACACAACAAATATATCATTAGGTGAGACCAAGCAACTCAGCTATAAAAGTTTTATTGTACAACAATAAAAATACCTGAAACTAGTGACTTTTAATCTGATTGTTAATAAAGGTCATTTATATATGAGAATTATTATTTTTTAAATTATATTATTGTTACTAATTGTATATCATTACATAGTATAAAACAAAGTCACTTTCCGCTGTCTGTCCCCTTATATGCTTATATCTTTAAAACTACGCAACGGATTTTGATACGGTTTTTTTAAATAGTTAGAAGGTGTCAATGGGGTGGTTTTGATCTATAATTCATATGTGATGTTGTAAATAAAAATGATAATTTTCGAGATTTAGCACTTTAATTGCAAATGCCTGAACCCTGAACTGAAACAACTTTTTATGGATTATGAACTCTTTACAGAGATCATTTTCACGAGAGTTCGAAACGTCGGGAAATAAATAGAAAATAATTTCTAAATAAACGCGATATAATCCATAAAAAGTAGTTTTAATGTTATGAATGTGATTCGCGAAAATCTAAGAAATAAAGATATAAAATATAGAGAAAATAACTTAACTTCACGTTTTTGCTACTCAAAGGTGTAGCCAGCGACTGTTAAGCCTCGAATCGCCAATTTCTTAGTTAGCGCAAGCTGTTGCCATACCCCGGACACAAAGTTATCTGTGATCGACATTTATCACACATAACTTCAGAAAAGAATACCGAGAAATTATCGATCCTACGACTCTTAATCAGAAGCGGGGAGTTCAACCTCTTGGCTTATTGATAAGAAATAAATTTACAAGCACGCGTAAACGTAAATACGATATTTGACGACAGATGTTTACCCGCCTACCCATTATGGGCAACTATCAAGTATTCATGTAAATAATTCTGCCAATAATAATATAATGTTCAAGGTTAAAATGTACGTTGTGGCAAATCTCAAATGTGTTTAATCCACAGCTGCAGTGCAAATAGTATGGTCGTGAGTGACAAGCGTGGCCAAATGGCTCGATTGTTTTTTTTATGGAATAAGAGCAATCGAGCAATCTATCTCAAAAGCCATCAGCAAACGAAACGCGGCATTAATCACTTTACGTGGATATTCTGAGAGGCCGTGGTATTTCATCGGTTGAACCGGCCCATTCATGCAGCAAACTGCGTGGCTGGCTACCACTGTTAAATTTTTTCGATTCGCTATTGACTCGACGAGTGATAACCCTGAGTTTTGTGTAAATAAAAACACTAACTGTTTCTCACGACTTCGTTCGAGTAGTAAATACTATATCTGCAATTTTTTATTCCTCTTCATAAATAGGCTCACATAGCGCAATACAGCAGTTCAGCTTAATTGAAAAGTTCTGAATGTTATACTAACATTTTTGAAAAAGTATATACCTAATATCCTACATATTAGTAGGATACTCTCAGCAATATGAGGTCATTATAAACTAAGTTTCAGGGAAAATTGACCCTGTCGTTTCAGAGGTTCCTAATACGAATTGACAGATAAGCAAATTAGAAAATATCAATTCATTATTACAGATTTTTTAATGTTCAATCCGACATTTTTACCCGACAGCACTAAAAGCATGGAATAGTAGCTTAATAATGTTTGCATAAAAATCTGCATCAAGTGTAATATTATGTGACGTAACAAGTGTGGTGAGAGCGCCAGTCAACATCCTGTTGCTATGCAGCTATAAATCGAGGTGCGGGTACCAGTTCTCGTCTTGTTGCCATGCACATACAAAATAATTTGTATATCATTAAGTACATTTACACTGACATAGAACCGACGTATAATGGCTTATGACAAAATGGCGACTATTGTGCTTTGTTCCATTGTTCAAGAAATCTCACAAACCACTCAAATCATATACCGTTGATACAAGAGTTAGTTAATTTTAATGTAGTCGTATTATTTTATATGACCTGAAATACAAGTTTTTATATTTAGTTTTGAGAAAGTGTAATTTATAAAAAGAAATAATATATTGACTTGTTTTAGAGACAGGGTTGAAATTATTCACGATAGTTGCGCGGGTAGAACAGATGACTGGCGCTGAATTTTATAGTTTCCTTACATTTGCCCTAATGTCAGATATATTAAAATAATAATTTGGTCCATGCCGGGATACAAATCCGGGACCTTGAATACGGTTTTGGCACAGTTTTGACAATTAGTTTCTCCGGTGTGGTTATATATAAATAAATTCCTGTTAGTTGTTTTATAATAAGTAATAGTAAACCTAAGTGAGTGGGTTTTGTAATCACTTTTCGGTGTGGAAATGTTTTCTATAAACCCAGAGGGTAGAATATGACAATAGCAATTATTGAAATACGCAAAACCGATCTAGTAGGTAATGTCGCGTGCAAATATAACAGGCATCTGTCTCCTGCCCCCACTCCGTCACCCCTGCTGGGGAGATGGGGTGCAGGCAGGGTGATGACATACGCCGCCAAATACACCGACTGAGTTTTCACTATTAAGTTTGCGTTTTCAATTTGCTACTTCGAAATTACTTTTTTAAATCATCTTACCTTCGACAAATAATATGACATTGGCAAAATGTATAAAACTTTAACATTTTTAGTATTTTCACTTTTATTACAGTATTAGGTTTATAGGTAGCGTTTTTTGAAAAAATCTTAAAGTTTCTATAGGCCAACCTATTGACATCATATGATATGCGATACAGACATGTTTTACTTGAGTAGGGATTAAGCCTAGTCCTCGACCTTTAGGTAGGCAACGACCAGTTTTACTCCACCTCTGTAACCGACTATTCTTCATTAATCAATAACTCCCCCCGTGCAGGTGAAGGTAGTGAAGGTGACCTTCTGTCAATGTTAAACTATTTCTTTTGCATTTCGATGTCACTAAATGAAGTAAAGTTAAATAAATGAAATTGACATCATATTTGTTTCTATTGAAATTGTTTGTAGTTTTTTTTTTGCTTCGTTTCTATGTGGGAACAACTTTCACAGATACAACAATACCAAACGTTTTTAAACATTACCTAATAATGTCACAAGACAATGTCCTCTCAGCGAGTGTTGTAAAAGATGAGTCGAAAAAACAAGATCATTATACAACTGTTGATTTTTAAAAGGACTCTTACTGAGTAGATATTGAAAAGAAAACGCAAATCAGATATTTAAATAATTTATTTAGGGATGTATTGTACCGCTCTACATAAGTGTTACCCCATCTTCTCCTGGGGGTGTGTTGTAAGTGTAAGGGGTGGATTCTAAAGTATTGTGTTGTCGCTTCGCTCCTGTCATAAAAATTGATTACTCAGTGTTTCTGACACTGAGTAATCTAGCTTCCAGGTAATAGGTCTCGAGTTTGAAACCTGGCTTATATCAATCATCTCCACTGCCTACACATAGTATATTAAAAGCGCTAAAGAAAAATCTAACTTTAGCTAGGCAGACAGCGATAACCAGTCAAAGGTTAAAAATTAATAAAAGGATTCTGTAAGCGCAATCGCAGGCAACTGCTAGTAGTATATTAACTTCATCATCATAAAGAGCAATTTGGATCAATTCAGCGGTTAGGCAGAACGGTATTACAGAATTGTCCATTGAGAGGGCAACGGTCAACCTATAGGTAAGTAATTTGATGGGCTATTATTGTGGATTTAATGGCGACCAATTATTATAGGCTTTAATGATATCGTTCGTTTTAGTGTAATATTATAGTTATGACACTATTATGGCACTTGTAGTGTAGTACCACCCCGGGCGGTCACTAACTCACCGACACTAAACTTTCTTTTGCAATATTTGGTTTTTCGAATTTCCTCGATAACTTTTCAATTAAAACACTAATTAATAAGAAGAATAATAAGATATTAATAAGAGGTGGTCGAGCACCCTGCTTCTGAATCAAGAAATCCTGAGATCTAAACCGGTTTTACACCAATCCACCACGTACAAATGGCTGCAGATTCTGTACTTCAACAGGTGCCATCTGCGGAGATCGTGTTACTCGGCGATTTTAATGCACATCACGCCGAATGGCTTGGATCGCGCTCCACCGATCACGCTGGTAAATCTGTCCATGACTTTGCTTTAGCATTTGATCTGACACAACTGGTTACTGTGCCCACGCGCATCCCAGATGTGGACGATCATTTACCTTCCCTGTTGGATCTTCTGCTGACCTCCCATCCTGACGGATATGTGATCTCTGTAGACGCCCCTTTGGGCTCTTCGGATCACTGTCTGATAAGGAGTACGGTGCCACTCACGTGCCCACTTCGACCGCGTGTTGCGAGTCGCCGCCGTGTGTGGCATTACAGGTCGGCAGACTGGGATGGAATGCGGAATTTTTTGGTATCCTACCCATGGGGTCGGGTTTGCTTCTCGCCGGAAGATCCTGACGTCGTTGCTGATTCTGTCACTGATGTGGTGCTGCAGGGGATGGAGCTTTTTGTTCCATCCTCAGTGCTGCGGTTCGGTGGCAGATCCCAGCCCTGGTTTGATCGCTCATGCAAAACGGCATTACGCCTTAAGCATGACTGCTATCAGGCCTGGGCAAAAGCAGCGTCGTCTCGGGATCTAAATACCGGTAATCTTAAGAAGAGGTACAACCACGCCTCCAGGTCCTTCAAAAGAGTTATAGCCGTAGCAAAGTCTAAGTACATAGGCGGGATTGGCGAGAAACTAGTTCGCCTTCCCTCGGGAACTCGTGCGTTCTGGTCTCTCGCCAAGGCTGTCCTTGGGAATTTCTGCAAGCCATCTCTTCCACCTCTACAAAGGGAGGACCAGTCATTGGCCCACGACGCTAAAGAAAAAGTCGACCTTCTTGGTACTCTTTTTGGGGCTAATTCGACTCTGGACGATAAAAGGAAAATTCCACCGACCATCCCACGTTGTGACTACGCCATGCCGGAGATCTGTTTCCGGCAAAATACTGTACGGCGCATACTTTTCTCCCTAGACGTCCGCAAGTCGAGTGGGCCTGACGGAATCCCAGCAATCGTGTTGAAGATGTGTGCTCCAGAGTTGGCACCGGTTCTAACGCGTCTCTTTCGGTACTCCTACTCTCTCGGCGCTGTACCAGCATCGTGGAAGGTAGCTTTGATCCACCCGATCCCTAAAAAAGGTGATCGCTCAGATCCGTCCCACTACAGACCAATCGCCATCACCTCCCTGTTCTCCAAGACTATGGAAACACTGATCAACCGCCAGCTCCTTAGCTATCTAGAAGAGCACCAGTTGATTAGCGACCGTCAGTACGGATTCCGTCAAGGTCGCTCAGCTGGTGATCTTTTAGCCTCCCACCCATCGGTGGGCGGAAGCGGTTGAGAGTAAAGGAGAGGCGCTGGCCGTTAGTTTGGACGTGGCGAAGGCCTTCGATCGGGTTTGGCACAAAGCACTTCTCTCGAAGCTTCCATGTTATGGGCTTCCCGAGAAATTATGCGATTGGGTCTCCAGTTTTCTCATGGATCGGAGCATTAAGGTCGTTGTCGACGGGTCATGCTCCGACTTAAAACCTGTGAATGCTGGAGTCCCCCAGGGCTGTGTGCTATCCCCTACGCTATTTCTTCTGCATGTCAATGACATGCTGCAGTACAGCAGTCTTCATTGTTATGCGGATGACAGTACGGGGGATACCCTATATACCGGCCAGCCGCGGATTTCTCGGGAAAACGTCGATGAGTACCGGAACAAACTTGTGTCTGAAATCGAAATCTGCTTAGTCAGGTTTCGGACTGGGGCCGACTAAACTTAGTCCAATTCAACCCTAAGAAGACACAGGTTTGCGCGTTTACCGCTAAAAAGACACCATTTGTCGTAGCTCCCTGCTTTGAAAGCACTCCCTTAGCCATCTCAGCTAATGTCGGAATTCTTGGTGTCGACTTGTCGAGTGACGTCCAATATCGCAGTCATCTGGAGGGCAAGGCCAAATTGGCCTCAAAAAAGCTTGGTGTGCTCAATAGAGCGGGACGGTATTTCACGTCAGGTCATCGCTTGCAACTGTATAAAGCGCAGGTCCGGCCTCACGTGGAATACTGTTCTCATCTTTGGGCGGGGGCACCCCACTACCAGCTTTCTCCATTTGACCGCATTCAACGACGCGCGGTTCGGCTTGTCGACAACCAAGCTCTTTCCGATCGGCTTGATCCGTTGGCGTTGCGGAGACATGTTGCATCTCTATGCATCATGTACCGCTTATACCACGGGGAGTGCTCTGAGGAATTGTTCGGACTTATACCGCCTGCTGACTTTCGCAATCGCCCGACTCGCCAGTGTTTCCATCCACATCGGCTTAATAGTTGGCGATCTACGACAGTGCGATTCAGCCGTCACTTCCTGCCACGCACTGCTCCTATATGGAACCAGCTGCCGGCAACGGTATTCCCGGACCGCTACGACCTCGGAACCTTCAAGAAACGAGCGTATTCCTATCTTAAAGGCCGGCAACGCTGATGCGACACCCCTGGTGTTGCGGATGTCCATGGGCGGCGGTGATTGCTTTCCATCAGGTGACCCGCTCGCTCGTTTGCCCCTTTTTCCCATAAAAAAAAATCACTTCTCGCATATTTTTTTCGGAAGTTATGTAAGTTAAGTATAGATGACTGACAATATTGTGCCCGGTGTATGGCAATAGGTTCCACCCCTATTAAAGTATAAAAGAAACAAATCGCTCCAGACATTTGCATGGATAAGACTTACTTATAAACATGCAAAAATGGTATAATGGGGCGACATATAAGTTGAGAAAGTTGAGTAGCTTTTTAAATTTTAGTGATAAAATCGTTATTAACCACAAAATCCAAAGCTAACATGTGCCATGTTTGTTTTTAAATAATCTACAGTTAAAACTATTATAATAAATATCAACAGCCAATAACATATTGCAGCTGTCGTTACAATTTGGCATATTAGGTCAATTGCCCTCAGTTTACGGAAGAAATATATTCATTAAGGCTATCGGATTGGGATACTATTAACCAATATGGTTGTTATGCCCCACTAGGTATTAAAATCTATTAGTTTCCAGGGATATAAAACAAGATGCAAGCCCATGGTATCGGTTTAAATTCCAATAGGTATTATTCCATGATAAGATAATGTCCAACTTAATTATATGGATATAAAATTTAAATTAGTGAGTTTGATGTACACAAGATGAAAATTTTAAGTTATTTTACAGTTATGGATAATTAAATTTAACTCATAAAAACACGCTCAGAACGCTGATCAGCTAATAAATAGACACCTTTTTAGCGTAATCGATTGCATTCGCTAATTTTGAAAAGTCAGCAGGTGGATTTGTATTTCAACCATTATCTACTTGTCAATCTGACATATATTTTTGACGTTGACATCTTTTTAATAGAAGTATACGCGTTACGCAGGGTCACTATTTTTTTTAAAGCCTCACTTACTTGGTAGAATTTCGATCACAAAATAAAAGAAAATTTAAAATTTAGGTGTTTGAAATTCTTCTCAGAACTCAATTGTTAATTACTCTAACATTTAAGCAAACTAGACGAGGTCAAATTATGGATGGGTCGAATATAGGTTGCGGTACTGGGATAATACTCAGATGCAGCATTTAACTAGTCTGTACAAGACAAAAAAACGTAAGTCCAAGTTATTAAATCAATCCAACTAGTAATAGGAGTGGGCGCCAACGGGTTTCCCGTTCCATAGGAATCATAATTATGTTCCCGTTGGGTTGCCGAGGTCAAGTAACAGTCCCCAAGGGAAAAAAACATGATAACCTATCAGCCACATCTCGTTTGAGAGGAACTCGTGTTGCTATTGAGAATATTAAATTGGACAAGAAAACGTATATAATATCGACTTCAAAAAAAGTATTGAGAAGTATAGAATCATTAGTACCTACGGTAGGGTAGGCAGTACTATTGCTAAGCTTTTAAAATATACTCAATTAAATGAAAATTCGTTGGGAGATATTTTAAGCTTAAAGAAGGACTTGGATATTTTTTGTCATTCATTCATTCTATAAGGATGGAAACAAAAACTGAAAATGGGAGTTGCGATCAGTTATTAGCTAAATACCCTTATTTGTAGGATACTAGTTTGTAAGTTGTGGGACTTTAGTAGTGTCACCGCCTCTCTTGGGAAGAATATTAAGACAATTAGAATTGATCTCGAACCCACTGCCATTCGACAGACTTCTGTCTGTTATCGATAACTATAACTTCGTAAAAATTTAAAATGGGCTCATAATCGAAATATTTGTAACATATATTTTATATAATTGAAACGCTAATAGCTCATTAATTCTCACTGTTATTAAGATATCGGATCTATATGCTTGTTAATAACGTTCAGTTAGTACGTAACATTTGAGTCGGTATTAATCCAGTAATTTTCCTAAGTCAGCGGAGCATTAAGCATCATTAACTACACGTGTAATGTTATTATTACCGTTGCCAAGGATAGCTGACAAGGTCACACAATGCCGACAACTGGCTATTTCACCCCAACTAGGGGTGACAGCTGTAGATGTACAATAATTTTATATTATTAATAGTAGTTGCCTTGTTGCCTTGTCGCTATGCGTGCGATATTTGAAATTTAATTCAAAGCTTTATTTCCTTATTAATTCGTAATTAGAATTTTTAGTAAAGACTCCAATTGATTAAGAAAATTTAGAAGAAAGAATTACTTAGTTCGAATGCCGAGTTCGAATCAGGATAGACAGGAATGGTAATTTTATCGATATATGTAAATATTTTTTTAGCTGAGAACGTAAATTGTTGGGAGTTTTTCTTTCTTTCGTTCTAAACATATGAATCTTTTTATATATATTCATTTCGTGTTATACTACTGACGATTAGGTATAGCCTTATTAATTTGGACTGCTCGAAATGAGCAATATATAGAGTAACAGCTGACTCAAAGTGTCCTTGTTACTCTACTGATCCAAAAAAGGAGTGTAATGTTTTCAAGCTTCGTTAAAGAACAAGCTAGAATATTTGTATTACCAGAGATGTGACTTATTTGAAATACTTCTATTTAAAATACACAGACAAAATACCTATTTTGTATTTAAATACCTTTTTGTTGAAATCATTTTGTATTTTATTTGAAATACCTCTCGAGAGGTATTTTGTATTTTTAATAGTCATTTCAAAATACAAAATACTTTGTGATTAATTTTAGCCAAATTCATTCATAAGATGGCATTTCTTTTTGTAAGTACAATTTTAGTATAGTTTGTTATTTATGTATGTATTAAAATTTTAAAGTTTTTATAGGTTATTATAATTTTATAGGTAAAATTTAATAGGTGGTCCAGTGGTCGAGCACCCCGCTTTTGAATCAAGAAGTTCTTGTGGGTTCCAATCCTGGCCCACACTAATGACTTTTCGAAATGATTTTTGAAAGTTATACATACATACATAACCTCACGCCAAATCCCTTGCGAAGTAGGCAGAGAGAACAGAGCACATAAGGCACGACTCTTGCACGCCTCACTCGCTTATTTGATCTTAATTGTTTTTTAATGATATAAGGAGGCAAACGAGCTTGCGGGTCACCTGATGGAAAGCGACTACCGCCGCTTAACACCAGGGTTATCACATCAGCGTTGCCAGCCTTTAAGGTGGGAATAGGCTCGTTTCTTGAAGGTGCCTAGGTCGTAGCGGTCCGGAAATACCGTTGCCGGCAACTCGTTCCACAACGGAACAGTGCGTGGCAAGAAGTGCCAAGAGGCTAAGCCGATCTGACAGAGCTTGGTTGACGGCAAGCCAAACTGTGCGTCGTTGGATGCGTTAAAATGGGGTAAGCTGGTACTCATCTTTTGGCAGAGGCACCCCGCCCAAAGATGAGAACTGTATTCCACGTGAGGTCGGAAATGCTAGTTTATTCCAGTACGAATCGACGTTCTCCCGAGAAATCCGCGGGTGGCCGGTATATCCGCCGTACCGCATAGCCCCGTACCGTATCCGAATAACGATATAAAGATTGCTGGAATGCAGCATGTCATTGAAATAAAGAAGAAACAGCGTAGGGGATAGCCCACAGCCCTGGGGAACTCCAGCACTCACGGATTTTAAGTCGGAGCATGACCCGACGACAACGACCTTAATGCGCCGAGCCGCGAGAAAACTGGAGACCCAATCGCATAATTTCAAATCCGCTTCTCGATCTACTGGCAGAGTGCCCAGAAGACCGACCGCATTGCCACGTCAAATGGCAATGCTAATCCCCTGTGAGAAGAATAGACCAGCCCCCTGGTCGAGAGAGCTCTCGATCAGTTTCTTTGCAAGATCTTTATAGAGTACACGAGCACTCGGACCCCATGTTCCTAGAGTCTCAACCCCAAACGCTCAACCACTAGACCACTGAGACTCATTGAAGATTTCGTCAAAAAGTATTTTATTTTAAAAAAGTGTTTTGAAAATACCTATTTTGCATTTGAAATACAAAACGAAAAACTATTTAGTATTTTGCATTTGAAATAGTAAATCTGAAAAATATTTTGTATTTATATGGTTTTTTAAAATCATTTTGTACATCTCTGTGTATTACAAGAGTGAAGTTATTAAAAAACTTTCAAATAATGCTTGTTGCTAAGCCAAGTGACTAACGGGTATCGATTCCAAAACTCGATTTGTGCAACCATCGAATTATAATGGCAGAAGGAAATTGACTTTTTTATTTAATAACTGTAATTTATTTTTGTAAACTTATATCTAACAGACGGTTGTTTCAAGTGGCGCGACCAGTTCTGTTCGTACCTAATCATTTAGTTTTTAAACGTCAGCTTTTATCAGGGTTGCCACCCGTGACTTTTACATATATAATAATAATAAAATAGGTATGTCTGTTCGCAATTTTTTTTTTTTAATATTTGTTTACATTTTATTTGACTAATTGAAACTCTATATTTCGGTATATTTACTAAACGTCTGAATGTTTTTTTTTAATAGGACTCGGAGGTTAAGTGATATTATAAAGAATATTAAGACTTTCTTTAAAACAATTAGGGATTCATGCAAAAATTCACAAGTTTTATTAACATGGTATTTAGAGCGCGAATAAAACCGCCGACGAAAATTAGTGTTATATGAACCTTATAAATTAACGGTAAATATTATTATATGAATTAGTTTATTAAACATTACACCTTATAACCTGTGCAATTAAATACCAATTACTATGAATTTTCCGGCGAACCAAGTCAACGGTTCACTATCAAATATATAGATTATTTTTTGTGTGTTATTAATATAAACTGTGCAACTTCACGCCTTTAGAGATCTGAAAGTATAGTCAAAGTTAAAGCCAAAAAAGCTATATTCCTAGGTCTTCACAGACACTTAAAATTTGTCAAAAGTGCAGATTACACGTATTGAGCGCCTCCGCGGAACAAGAAAACACGGACGCAATCGGCGCGAGCGGCCCGATTCCGAATGTAGAGGGCTATCATCGGGCAATCGGGCAAGAAACACATGTGCCAGATACTCTTTCCAAACCATTGGAAATAAATAGCAATATTATTATCGTTACTGAAAATAATGCAGTAGGCTTGTGCATAAAAGGTTTAGCAGCCAAGACCAAGACCTAACCAAACTAATATATAGGCTAAAATAGTCACAGTTTGACAGGGAGTCAAGTTTGTGATCATCAATCTCTATCAACCCTTAGATTTAAGAAGTTGCGGGTATATACTGTTGTTATTAAATTTTGCGTATCGTCTCTTTTGTTCAACGATTGAAAGCATCTAGTCAATTCCCCCCTCCGAATCCAAGGATCCTCGTGCTGAAGATAGAGGGCCCTGTGATCACCAGGCTGCAGTAACCTAAATATCCTCCTTTGTAATTCTATGTTATCAAATTACAATTCTCCTATTTATCCAGCTGCACCTGGAGAATTGTTCACCTCAATAGTCATTATCAAAAGGTAAGGCCACTGATAAGAAGATACGCAGTATCAGGGTGCAGGATGTCTGATAACGGACATAATGGGGAACCGGTCGGAGCCGGTTACAACCGGTTTATACATTTATCTAATCCACACGATCTAGTTGCGAAGTGGGGCGTTTAATTATGAGAGAGGATAAAGACTTCGATGACTTCAAGAAATAAGTACAAGAGAATTAAATACTTATTGCATTTATTTCTAATGAAAAAATAAATGAGAACATTTTTCCACAGTGGTAGAGCCAAGCAGTTCGCTGCATGAATGGGCCGGCTCGACCGGTGAAATACCACCGACCTCTCAGAAGATCGACGTAAAGTGGCTCATGCCACGTTTCGTTCGGTGAGAGAGGTACCTGGACGCCCACCCCCCTTCCCCATCATTCCCTATGCCCTATTCTTTAAAGGTCGGCAACGCAACAGTAACACTATGTGTTGCTGGTATCCATGGCAACGTTGGTTGCTTACCATCAAGTAACACGCCTGCTCGTTTGCCCATAAAAAAGAAACTTTTTGGAAACTTGTTCTTTTTTCCCCCTCCTCGTTGTCAATATGGAAAATATTCTTAGAGTCCTGGAACTTGATGTAAGTAAGGTTAACAACACCAGATAATAATGTTTGTTGAGTGTCACAGGCTATCAAAGAAACTGGGTACCTAGCTGGATTTTGAACATGATGATCCAAGTCTCGTCTCTGTCACTTTCTAAAACTTTAAATGCCTTACATCAAACAACTAAACATATTGTTATAACATATCTGACAATGTGCAATCTGTCGGCGAGTTGCCTACAGCTACATAACGCGCTTCATACTCATACATTCGTTGAAATTATAATAAATGTTTGGAAATCGCCATTACCTACGTTCAATGAACTTACTTGCATTAGGTCAAGCGCGAGTGGTCGCGTGCACCCAGGGTTACTTTGTTATTGACTATAAAAAATTATATTTACCGTCAGTTGTGTGGGGAGGTTTACGTCCAGCAGTGCACCTTGAAAGGCTGATGATGATCTTTGGCCGAATGTTCCCTTGTAGTTTATATTACCTTTGATATTTATAATTGGAGCTGTAGGTAATATTTTCTCGTGATTGGATCGTAATATGTCACTAGTCTATGTTATTAAGGATGATCTGTTTGAGATGTAATCACTTCATGGTAACTTACGACACCCACGAGCTTGTAGGGAATCAAGATCAGAAAAAGTGGTAGAGCCACGCAGTTCCCTGCCTCAATGGGCCAATGGGAGGGTTGTGAAATACTAGTACCTCTCAGAATATAGACTGTGGCTCACGCCGCGCTTAGCTTGGTGTGATCCTAGTTTGAACAAGTTTATCAATATATGTACTTATAATCTGAAGTTTACCTGGCGCGATGTTATATGAAATATAAGTACAAAGTCATTAATCAGTAATTACTTCGGACGATAAAGAAAGTCTGATGGTACTTTATTGTCACCTTTAGTGTTGCCGACGATCAGGGTTCATTGAACTTTAGGATCTTGGTACCATTAAAACGGAACCCTACTACTAAGCTTATCACAAGATACAAAGCTTATAACGAATAATGTCATATGTGTATGGTGTCTCGATGTGCCAGTAGAGTAGACCATCTAGGACTCGAGAAAACACCGCTTTTACTAAAAACACGCTTCTGCCGTTAAGAAACCCACACGCCTTTTCCATTTCATCATCACAATTCAAGATAAGCTCATACCGCCTCATGCATGAGATACGTGACAGCGGACTGGACATTATCATCTAAAACTGACAGCAGAATAGAATTAATTTAATATTAACACGCTTTTTATGTACAAAAATAAATAAGTTCCAAAAACAAGTTCCTCATCAGATCGGTTACACGGCTGACACGGCGCGAGGTGTCCGACATAAGTTTACGACACTGCTTACACCTACACACGTGTAAGACTAAACGTAAATTTAACTTAACGACGTAGCTGTAAAAATTGTCGGTAGGCAGGTAAGTAGTTACAGCGCGAACAGTAGCTAGTTCGGTGTATACCAAGTCGCAAGATATCGCGGGTAAATCCGTAGCAGCGGACAAGATATACAAATTGCTGAATGAATTTGTAAGCAATTCCCATGAACGAGATTCGAGATTTCTAAGAAACAACTCTTAATAAGTACGTAAAGCGTATAATTCTATATGATTCTTCTCAGTCCACCGTTAATTAGACACCAGATACCAATGGTTGTGACAAATCTATTGATTTAAAATGAAGCTTATAACCTCAGTCACGGATAAGGCACAAAAAGGAATAAACAAACAAATATACAAATGTAATCGGTTGGTTCGGACATGTAGAAAGGATGGATGATGCAAGATTGACTAAGCAGCAATGCAAAAGAGGATGGATGTAGGAGTCGAGGACGGCCAAGACACACATTCCATTACCAAATAAAACGTGTTCTGGAGGAAGGTGATGTTAGGAGGTTCAAAAATCGATGCGCGTGCATAAAAAGAGTTAAGAAAGTCAACGAAGCGAGGTGTGTAAGAATCGTGCCTTATGGCGCTCCGTTCTCTCTGCCTAACCCGCAAGGGATTCGGCGTGAAGTTATGTATGTATGTATGTATGTACGTATACACAAGTGTATAAACAGAAGGAAGTTAGAGTCTAAGCAGGCCTCAACGTGACCATTCAGACCCTGTCCTGAAGTCTCTAACTCTACAACTAACTACTCAGGATATGTAACAAATCCCTGGACTCACTTTAAGTCATGAATTATTATTTATTTACTTACTTGTTGGTGAATTAGATAAACAGTAAAAATTCCTAATCACCATTCGTTAAGTTCTGATCACTTGCGCCCCATGAGAAGAGTGGGTGTGTTTACGTGTGGAGTTAGTGTGTGCGGAGCGGCTGCACCGTTAGTCATACAACTTTGAAACTGTCAGTGAAATGTGGCGTCGTCTCTACGGAAATGTGAGAATCTATTCAAATCTTTATTGTCATCGATGGCGCCTTGGCTTTTGTGTATAACCCACGTAGGTTCTGTTATATCGACAAGAACGTATGCTTTATAAAATTGGTCTTGGACAGCGAGAGAGGTATCAAAAGGCCCACTCCTTTACCTTAAAGGTCGGCAACGTAACTGTAGCACTATCATTGTTGCAGGTGTCCATGACCGGTGATAAACCACTAACTGATCCGCTTGCTTGTTTGCCCATCTCGTATATAAAACTAAATCTTAATTTACTTAGAATGTTTCATAACACAAGTTGCATGACGTTGCATGAGCAAGTATCATGAACGTGTTGCACATGACGCTTGGCAACAAGTCACCAGATTGCGTCACTCACGTCTCACTTTGTCTAGACTCGAATGTTGCCAAAGTACGTGACCAATATCGTACGACAATCGAGACAAAGTCGATTCCATAAAAGGATTATCAGTTTTCGGCGAAGTAAAATTTAAATGCATTGAAAATTCATCATTATTATTTATTAATCATTATAAATTTTAATTAAGTCATCTCAACGTTATAATAATAATAAAACCAAAGCTAATGTCTGCCTATGGGTCACATGTTTACTATTGTCTATCAACATCAATTCAGTGGAGCTTGTCCACTTCGGGAAACTTTAACCCTATTCGTATCCGAGACCTTTCAAACTGCAGTTCACTTGTTAAGATTCTCTATGGACTCCTTTCCTTTCTCCAAGTTCGTAAAGATTTCATAGGTATAGCTTACTAAATTACCGTTCTAGACAAACTATGAGTAGATAATTCTGAGTTAATTTAATTTTGAAGTCGATGTCTTATTTGTTTTCTTGTGTATCGCTACTGTTGATGTAAGATTGATGTAAGTTAATTTTGTTGAAATTATGAAGAGTGTAACGAATAACGACCGTTGTGTGTATGTATGTGTGTCACGTCACAACTCGGAACGTTCGAGAAAAAGAGAACGCGCGGTTGTGATGTGACCGACAAAGAAGTTGAGTCATGCTTTATCGGAACATCGATTGTTGCTACGCACGCGAAGCGGTAGGTACGGAGGTAGGTACACACATACAATATAACATTGTGAAATTTCACAGAAAATGTGTCACTCACCCGCTTCTTAGCAGAATTATCTGCTCTGTTAGTTTTTCAGGTTTAAAAAATACATTTTATTTAGATAAATTTAATTTGGAAAATAAGGTATTCTTTTTTAGTTGATAGGGCAGCCGGGTTATCTGGCAGTAAGTGCTCAGCATCGCCCATAGACGCCTGCAACACATATAGTGTCAACGTTGTATTACCGGCCTTTAAAGGAAGGGGATGGGAAGGGGTGGAAAGAGCTATGGGCCGCCGGATATTTCTTTTACCGAACAAAACGCAGCAGGAGTCACTGAAAAGAAAACTATCAAACAGGGAAGTATTATCGTTACTTGATTAGTAAGTTCATAAGGTCAACTATTCGCAAAAGTCCACTTTGATAACAAATTTAATTCGGGTGCTTTGACAAGTATGACCTTTTCATCATCATATAAACAAAACGATCCCAATCTTAATACAATCAGAAGTACAATGGGTCGTATGTTTGTTACTAGATGTCGCTTTTAGAATTGTCATCGGTATTTTTTCGACTGGAAATATTTAATTTTCCAATATAGCTAAGTTAATTCTTAAGTGCTTAGATGCAACTGAAATTTAATTTAACTCTTTATCTTTGTACCTAATTACAAAGCGTTAAGATAGTTGCTTTAGTGTATAACAATCGACTTCAAAAAAGAGTTGTTTTTAGCTATTTGCCTTTTATATTATACAAGTTGCACGAGGTTATGTCCTCCTGATATCCCGTTAAAACACTCATCCATAGTTTGACATTTTAGTTTTACCCTTTCTGCTGACATTTGCTACTGTTCCACTCTCTTGGGTATGATGACATATGTTTGATAACTTTCCTCAAATTCCTCGATAAAGGGGTTATGTCAGAGAAAAATAATAATGTTCAAATTAAGGTTAGGTATTAGTTTGAGAGAGTTAATTCAAACAAACTGACAACTGACTTTTGCTTTTTTATTAAGCTTTGATGTACGTATCCTTGAATCTGGCAACGTTATCGATGGGTGCAATAATGTCATAGTGTTCCGTACTAAATAGATGATTTAAGGTAACCAATTTTTCAAATCGGATGAGCAGTTTCCGAGATCAACGTGTTCCAACTTATGGATGAAGAACAAAGTTCATCTTGGTATCATGACATGGTGACTTTCTTACGCAATCTCTGGGTATATGTCACCACGTGGGACCAGTGAGCGATAACCTGAATATTTTAAACTTATTTATATCAAAAGAATAATTTATCTGATAATTATTATTATTCATAAACCATTATCTATATCTTATATCTTTAAACGAGCAATTCTTGTATATATATATATATATATATATATAATTGGAATCTCGGAATCGGCTCCAACGATTTTCATGAAATTTAGTATATAGGGGGTTTCGGGGGCGATAAATCGATCTAGCTAGGAATCATTTTTAGTACATTTCATTTTATCGTGTTTTATCGATAATCAACTTAAACATCAACTTACTTTTTTATTGGAATTCCTGACATCTATTGGCGAATACTATTATTATTTTAAATTGTGAGCAACTAACTTGCTTTAACGACAACAACACTAAAGCTATTCCAGCAGATGGCGTTGTTAACTAATTCCAGCAGATGGCGTTGTTAACTAATTACTATTTGTTTCTAATATAATATGTTAGTACATAGTATATATTTATTATTCTGTCGGTAAGATCGAAATTTATAAAAAAAAAAGAAAATACCGAGCAAAGCTCGGTCATCCAGATATTATAGTTTAATTTGAACACGTCATGACTCGGGACTCGAACTGCGGACGTGGTATTATTAACTAGATTCTAACGGACATGTTCGAACATGTTTCTTTCTATACGTGACTAATATTTCTCTTGCACAATAACGTACTGTTCTGTCGCTAAGCGGTTTTTATATAGACACTCATTTCATCTTACTAATTTTATAAATGAGAAAGTTTGTGAAATTGAAGATGTTTGTAAGTCTGTCCATCACGGCTCAACTGTTGGACAGAACTAAATTGGCATAAAGATTTACTACTAATACTACTAGTACTAATTTACTACTTTTCATCCTAGCTAGGTATTGCCTTGTAATAATACTTTAGTTTTATAATATCACTATAACAAAAATTTAGGTAAAACATACCAACATTTTTGGTGATTTATTCTCCTGGGCTAACTTTTTAATCGATAAGCCCTATCATACTTAGAAGCAACTTTTCCGATGTAACCATAATAATTTGGCATTCGAATCGAGGAACTTGGAGGAAGTCGGTGTCCTAATCCTCTTGGCAATCGAGAGGATTTTAATTTTGTGAACGAATTATTGTCAAACAATTATTCAATAATATATTTATAGTTGTGATATAACATTATGTAGTTAATTGTTTTCATCATTCATTATTACGATTACATTATCATTCACTACGACTGTATTTCATCATCATCATCATCGTAGGTAGAGGCGAGCCACGCTCAGATAGTGATAAGACTAAACCAAAGACTATTGCAATAATATTTCCAGCAATAATATTTCAGACTATTTCCACTGATCTTGTAAGATCTGATTTAGAAGTACCGTGTTCGAATCCGCGTATACAAAAACGATTCTACTAAAATCTTTTCGAGAGATGACCCTGCTAATTATAAAATATTATTTTCGTAAGATCAGACATGTGATCCTACACGGTGTAGCTAACACCAGTAACCACTACGCCAGTGAGGTGTGGAAACATTCTTTGGTGGTTCATATTAAAAGGAATTGTTTGACATATTTAAGTGGAGTAAGTTCTCTCGCCGACCAGTTTCCTCTGAATCTTGGACTGAATGATCTTGTGTCCAACTGTTACGAAACATCTCAATACCAAAAACATGATGTTTTGTAAATACTTAAGTACTCGATTAATGTTTAACAATCAGATCCGAATGACTTCTTTGTACTGAATTACTGTAGCTAAGGCATTCGAAATTATATGATCAGATTTTATCCGACTATGCTTGAAGCGTTATTGTCATTTTTCCAGCTAATGAATATGTTACCTATTTTTTTTTTCTTATAGATTAGGGAGGCAACTTACTATCACACGTGTCGCATATAACGTCGCCCATGGACACGTGCAGCACAGGGGTCGGGCTGGGTCTCCGGATACCACTCTCTCCGAGCGAAACGCGGCATGAGTCACTTTATATCGATATTCTGAGTGTCGTGGTATTTAACTGGTCGAGCGAACTTCGTGACTCCACCCCTTTTCTTCATTCACTATAGCTACAATTTAAGGATGAATGGATTGTATTTTGACAGTAAAAATCAAAGTAACAAAGACTGTATTACTTTCCGAAATTCCAGCAGTTATGTTTTTTAATATTTCAGAATAATAATAATTTGATCAAAACAACTTTTAGGATTATATCGCGTTTATTTATTATTTATTTATATTTATTTCCCGACGTTTCGAACTCTTTACAGAGATCATTTTCACGAGTGATGAACAAAAAGATGGTAGTTGTTCAAAAGCTATTTTCATTGATACAGAGAGCACCCACTTTTTGGAAATAAAAATCAAAAAGTTAAGTTAAGTGTCAAAGGTAAAGTGTTTATTAAAAAACCTTTATTTTTTAAATTTACCTTTTAATTTAAAATCAATGAATATTTAATAATAGTTATACTTTAATCTCAACCAACTTAGAAAATAAGATAATTTGTAATAATTTAATAATAACAACTTTTACTTATTAAATCATACAACAAAGGATCTTTAGAAGCAGGATATATGAATGCATCTTATAAATAAGTATTTAACTTTTGTTCTCATGGTCTGATGTGGGTTACCAATAGTAAAAATCATATTTTTGACATCAACTTTTTGATTTTTATTTCCAGAAAGTGGGTGCTCTCTGTATCAATGAAAATAGCTTTTGAACAACTACCATCTTTTTGTTCATCACTCGTGAAAATGATCTCTGTAAAGAGTTCGAAACGTCGGGAAATAAATATAAATAAATAATAAATAAACGCGATATAATCCTAAAAGTTGTTTTGATCAATGAGTGAGATTCGCGAAAGTCTTAGAAATAAATATAATAATAATTTCATAATATTTTTTATTTTGTAATTTCAGGATGCCAACGTAACATCTCTAGTTCACCGATTGTATATTGCGAAAATCACTACGAAAATTAGAAAAAATACTGGCTAATACATAGGTTAAAAAAATCGCAGAATCGGACTGGCTATTTCAGAGTTAAATAAAAACAAAAATATAGTTTGAACACTAGTAACATATAAAACAGGCGCTAGGCAACAACATAGACAAGGTTGTTGGCGGGAAAATATCCTGCAGCGGAGTGTGAAGGTCTTCTCAATAAAGTCATGCTGCTTTATTTAGAACACCTTCACTATAACAAGTTGAATTGTTTGCAAACCTTCACGACTTTAATATCGCAAGGCCTGTGCATAGTATCCTCAAATTCAGTGTAAATGCTCTGGCAGTCCTTGAGGGTTAATCATAGTCAAACTGCGAAGAAATGTTTTTCTCCAACAAAATTTGAACCCGGTCCAGATTTCATTTATGCACTCAGATTTCAGTTTGAAAGGTCCAGAACACTATTACGGGTAGCAAATAAATCGTACAGCTTGTAGAGGCCTAATTCTTGCCTACATTCATGCTTTAGAAATGCATGACCTTCCATTTGGCGCAATCAGTTGAAAAAAACTATTAACATAACTGCTACATGCTTTGAGGTAAAACTGAAAGGTCAATTAGTTGTTCCGCCCACGACTGTTAAAAGTACCCGTGCAGAGGATTAAATGACGCACTTACCCCGAAAATATAAGAGAGTTGAACCTTAGCTGGTAATAGTTTAGGAAGAAGACACTAAATATTTTGAGATCCAATTTTTATTTATAAGTTACTTATTCACCCGACTTCTCCAGAAGGAACAGAATATCTTCCAAATTAAGCTTGTCGTTTTCTTCTCGATACTCAATTGAACATTGATCAAAACAACTTTTAGGATTATATCGCGTTTATTTATTACTTATTTATATTTATTTGCCGACGTTTCGAACTCTTTACAGAGATCATTTTGACTCGTGAAAGTTGTTTTGATCAATGAGTGAGATTCGCGAAAGTCTTAGAAATAAATATGTAAACCAATTGAACATTATTTTTCTAATATTACAAACAGGGCAACTTGTGTCTATTACTTCTCTAATCTGCTAAACTGCAGAGTCTATTTAGATTCAATTAGCATGGACACAATATGACAGGGAAAGATATAGCATGGTTTTTTTATATAGCGGAAATTTCTTGCTGTAGAGGAATTTATTCTTTTTCACTAAAAATGTAAAAAGGAGTAAAATGTTCTAGCTGCGTGCTGGAACCAACCCTACAATCCAATCACAGCGGAGGGAACCTAGTCCATAAAACGTAAATTTATAAGTTTACCAATAATTGTATCAAATTATTCGATCACTACAAACTCCTCGCACTCCACCTCCTTTCACCTCCAACCCTCACGACCTTCCTGCGGAAAGGATATTGCATCATCACGCTCGCACCGATGAGTAGACGATATTAAGGGGTCGGTACCTTTACTGCAACACAAACCGGCGTCTTGAACGTTGCGGTCTTACACAGAAACACTCAGCGGTTGAAACTAATTATTTGTTATTATATTATTTCAATAACTAATTAACACATCTTAATTAAAATATAAAACAGTTTTTCTAATGAATCACATAGTTTTCTCAAGGTCAATTAACTTGTACATAAAATGAGTAAGTTCAGGTTTTCCCATCGTACCATATTTTATTCTGATTAATATTATTTATCTTTATAATATTACCCCTGTAATAGCCAAAGGTGTACACAGTTATATCGCAAAACCAAATGATATATTTGATTATGAACAGGTGACGAGTAAAGACATGGATTTGATTATTGTATTAGGAAAAGATTTTCGAAAGTACTCCTTATCAGATTTTAAGTCCAAGACCTTCCGAAGAGGAGTCTTAAAAATAAGTGATCTATTAAAATTCTTAAAGATAAAAAAAACGGTTCGTCCATATTCTCAATATCCAACAATCACACAAATAATTCGTGAATTTACGAGTGTGCGCGCACAGGTGGCGCTGCCGTGCCGCTTTTATTGCGATGGTTATTACCAACCACCACCACCGCCCCTTCGCCCCATCTATTTATACCTTCTACACTTACATATTACTATGTACTGCGGCTCTGTTTGAAATTTTCTTTCATAAGTAATGATTTATTAGCTTATAAAGCTTGAAGCCATCATATTACACTCTTACTTGAACCAATAGTGACTTATTTATCTCTAAGACTATAACATTTAGATTTAGACTATAATAGCTTTTGAACAAATACCATCTTTTTGTTCATCACTCGTGAAAATGATCTCTGTAAAGAGTTCGAAACGTCGGGAAATAAATGTAAATAAGTAATAAATAAACACGATATAATCCTAAAGGTTGTTTTAATGTCATCAATAGATGACGCTTCTTCTGTTTGAAATTGAATTGAAATGTTCTCTTAACTTTTGGATTTCAAGATAATGAAGTTCAATTGAGCAGAGAAAAATGAGAATTATAGAGTTTTTGCAGTAACAACACTACATAGTGAGATGTTATGTTATCAACTATGGAAGTATCGATCGGAACTTAATGATTTTTTCAGCAGTAGAAAGTGAGTGTTGTGGACGAAACTGCGGAAAGACAAAATGCTGATATTTTGTTTATTATTGTATGTTGTCTAAACGTACTAAACTCTCAATCTACAATTGCGTTTTTACTGCTCCAGAAGAAATATTATGTTTTTTGTGTGTAGAGCTACGTGTGCAGTAAATATCTTATATGGTGCTGTTAAGTTTCTCTTATAACTAAACATATTCTACTTTATTCCCGGGAGAAACTTTTTCAAAATACTATATTAAAATATGAAATAATTATGAAACCTGTCGGATGTTTGACTACATTCCCTGTCTACTCCAAGGGACATAAAGTGTTTATTCGTCAACACGCTATATAATGGTATAATGTGTAAACTATAAAAAGTGTAAAGTTATGCAAATCGTACGCAGATATATAAAACACTAATTTACTTAGGAAACTCGTACTAAACAATATAAAAACTGGATACCCTTGATTTGACACACAAACAGACATATATATATATATAGTGAACGTGTAGAGACTACATTTGCATGAAATAACAATAAATATATTGTACGTTGTATGAATATTTAAATAGTTTTAGGTCTACTTGATTGCGCTGTTAAAATAATGTAATAAGTCTATTTGTGGTTTTCGTGTTCGAGTTTTATTAAACTAGGACACGCCATATTGCCTATTTAATATTAAGAAGTTCACCACTGATTCACGCTGGCACACCAGCAAGGTAGACAGTTACATTATTCTTTAGCAAACACCTTACTCACATTTCTGACTTTCATAATTTTTGTCGCACAAGCCCATCAAAATGTATGGCTCCTAAACTTCTCATCCCTTATGCCTTTCTATTTCGCAGTATATATCTGCTAAATCATTATTTTTTCCTCAATCTCTCCTCATACATGGACCACCGAACTCAATTCTCTTTGATAATGGTTTGTGTTGTGTTCTGGGTCAAAGATCAAAGAAACTGCTTACCATCAGTTGTAGACTGTGGTAGTTTCTCACCATTCTAGTATAAAGCTGAACAATGAATCATCTTATTAAATAAAAGAAGACCTATCTTATAACTTACTACAGCAAATAAAACGATACAAAAATATTAAAGAGGAAAGTATTTTACTATAGTTTAATTTTTCTGAATAAAGAATTTTTTTACTTATCAGGATTTTCACAAAAAACTTAAATCTTTGTGTTTTACTAGATGACCTACATATCAATATTCTTTGTACAGTTTATACTCGTACATACGAATCAGGAGCAAGTAACATATCAATTGGATATAATTTATGGAAATCCATTCCGAACAATTAAATCCATTTTAAATGTACATATATGCGAAGACCATTAAGCAAGTCAAAATGTTTCCAAAATAATCGTCATGTCATGATTCTTCTGTCACTGTGCTATTTATCAGGCCCGGTTCACACGGGGGCTGTCCCCCTAAAGCGCAATACAATTATTAATAAGTGTTCAATAGAATTTCAAAATAAATGTCACATATCGAGTTGCTAAGCTCCTAGCCTACTCTGTGTATGGTTAGATACTCTGTGCCGCAGTAGAAGTAATCTGTGTAATTAAAATAAGTTTTATACGTTGTACAGAGTGAAGTGTTCAGCTCGTAAACCGGGAATGTGAGCAGTTTATCTACGGTGTGGCGGATACACCCTATCTTAAGATAACTTGTAACCCCCAAAATTTCGGTAGGGGTTGTGGCGCCCTATTACAATGAGTTATGACCCGTAATGGCTGCCGTTTCCTGAGCGATCGTTTAATGGAGTATGGTTTGAATTATGCTGAATTATACCGTACGAGATTTGGATATAGGCTGTAATGGTTTTGAAAATACCTACACCATATCTTAGACAAAGAATCGTGCCTTGTGGTACTCTAATTTCTCTGCCTACTCCTCTAAAGACTTGGCGTGAAGTTGTGTACTTGTACACACCTTCCTCGCTTCCTTCACTTTCATAACTCTTGTCATGAAGAGACTTCGATTTTTAATTCTACTGTCGTCACCTTCCAAGATGCTACTAATTGGATCACCGCAAGCGGTGTATTGTATACCTGCTTAGCCATTCTATAATTTTCCATCATTTCCCTGAGCTCCAACCTCAGCAATACTTTTAATTCAACTTCGCAGATTTCTCTTACTGCTTTATATGGTTTATTCTCGCTTCCATAAGTTAGTATTGTCAACAATAACCCAGTACAATAAGATGACCATGGAATAATTCAATCTCTTGTATCTCAGTTGACGCAAAAGATTTGTCTGCACCTGCGTAAGAGAGCTGATAAAGATGGTGACATATCTGTTGTTCTTCTTGCGTCATAACAAATTAGTTGTCTTAGAAATATATAAATTAGTCATTTTCCAGATCTTTCCAGATCTTTGTTCTGCTCGGTTGATAAATCCTCGGCTCCATGATGTCTGCTTCAAGTATGTATCAACATACACGATTAGTATTAGCTGGCCAATAACTTCGTTATCGTTATATTCTAGTAATTATCGATAATTTCACAATAATTTCAGCGCATTGCCGTTACGTTACAAGTGGGTCATGAAATTATGAGTAATAGAAATTGCGGATTGCACACCTCCAGCGGACACGTCGCCCGGATGTGGACTTGGAAGATATCGCTTGTGATGAACCAGCCGAGTCATTCTTAGTAGCTCAAATATAAATATATACAAATTATCTTTCAGTTTTAATTCATTTTTTTTCGTTTTTTTAAATTTTGCTCGTTTAATATGTGGCACCGCCACAGAAATAGATCAAGATAGAACGGCGAATAGGCGTGGCAAGCGTGCCAAAACCCTGCACTATATTGCATGCTTTTCGAAACTCGCTCTCATTACGCAATGAGCGTTCCTGCCATGCGTTCAGGACGTAAAAAAATAGATAAAACTTCTCATATATGCCTTATTGTGCTGTGGCAAATTCTAAAAACAAAAGTAGTGAATCAAATATGAAAAAAGGAAATATTTCGTATGATCAGTAAGTACAGAAAATCAGTAGAAAGTATTTTTTTGAGATTATAAATTATTGTTTTACTTTTACTATGTTCAATAATTACGATCACAAGTTGTATATTTTTTCGTTATGATAAATATCCATTGCTGTCCGCATTCAACGCTCGTATACAAAAATTACGACGTACATTACGCGTATAAATTATACGCGTAATGTACGTCGAACGAACGAAATACACAATACACCTGCTAGTTGATCGCTGTGTCTGTTAATCGCTGTGTTTGGCCTTCGAATGTTAGAGATGGGCACTCCATGTATCGTTGAGTCCTAGGACTTATCGATAAATTAATTCAATAATAATTCGAGTATCAGCTTATGTCTTGCTTTGTCCCTACTTTATTCTAACACCACAAATTTCAACCAAAGTGCTTCATAATTTTATTGGCAGCAGTTTATTTGACAGTATAAGTTTTCACCAATTTGACCAATCGCCGATGGAAAATCATCTCGTCCTTCTCATACGGGCAGTAACCGAGGTATATGTAGACGTTCGGCTTCGTTATTTAACCAGGACTGTGAGGCCAACCCTTACAAAAAGGCAAATATTTAATAAATATGTATAGTTTCAAGGACAGTATAATAATTATAACTAAATTTTATATACTGTTGAAAAAATATGTTTTAGGTTTTAATATGTCGGATTAAAGTATTTAACATGTTTTACTTTCTATGATTATCGTTACACAAAATCAATAAAGTTGGTAAAATATAAAAATAATAAAATTAACACACGTTGCCGATATTAACATCGATAATCTAATGTGTGTGTCTCCTAACTAGTCGCTCGCTCGCTAGTCGCTAACAATGAAAATGACGTCACGCTGTGGGCGTGGTTTTTAAAAAAGTGACACGCTCGAAATGTATGGAAATATGACATCGCGGCCGTTCTATCTTGATCTATTTCTGTGGGCACCGCTGTAGGAAATCTTGAGCAACAATTCCGCCTTATTTCTTCCTAAAGGCGTTTTATTTGATTTATTGCAGACCATTTGTAGTAATATCTCTCGTTGACATAGTGATTCTATAATCTAAGTTTTAGTTTATAAGTTTCGCATATGAATCATGACTCACTCCTAAATACAATAGTTTTTCCAAAAATCATGAACATTTTTATGAAGGGATGTTAATAAACTTGGGACCTTACTAATAGAAGCTGGCGTACTAAGCCACTAGACTATCGAGACTGCTTTCGTATTACAAAAATTACATTTCAACAGTAATAATTAATAGCGGTATCTAATGCAAATTTTAAGCATGAAAATAACACACACATGTATATATAATGAATATTAATTTAATATTATATTCATAGTATAATAATAATGATGAATATTATTATTTGAATATTATAATAACGTTCAGCATATGTACTATGTGAGTCATGTACATTATCTTTTTATTTCATACATATATTTCGTGAAAGTAATACATTGGAATAATTAAATGTTAATGTTCAAATGAGTCACATATAGTTGTATGTATGTGACTATAAAATATGTTTATCAGCGTATTTATCAGAGTGTAATTTTACATAACAAATAGTATGTACATGTATCACGCATAACTTAATAGTATTAAATATATGGATATAAATGACTTAAGGGGTAAGATTTAGGGGGAGAATCTTACCCAAATTGGAGCAACCTATCTTGGTTACTTGGGTCTGGGACTGTAAACTGGATTCGACAGACAAATGACACAGCTATTTGATGGTCTTGTAGGAGCTTGCGAGTTAAATATCTGGGCCCTAAGGATTTGTCTCCAATGAGAGACAATGGTTACTTTATCAGTGCAAGAAGAGAATCCATTATAATACTTACAAAAGATCTTGATTATGGTTGTGGGGAAGTTTACCAAAGTAGAAGTTGAAAAAAGTTTATTTCTCTTATGTTACGAGAGCATCCAGATTATCCAACTTTAATTTAGTCCAAAAAGTTTATTTCTCTTATGTTACGAGAGCATCCAGATTATCCAACTTTAATTTAGTCCAAAAAGGAGAATGTATTATCATTGTTATTTTTTATCATTGCTAAGAATTAAGAGAAATTGTGCGTTTGAATCGAATCTTTTAATCTTTTTTTAAATAGAAGTATTAAAAGCTTCTTCTTTTTCTTCTTCTTCTTTCGCTAATGAGTCACTTTTTATCGCTTTTTTTCTCTATAACTACACGCTTTTAGTATTCTAAGACTCATTGCGGCGACGGCAGGCTGCTGCCTGGAGTCGCCGCAATGAGTTATAATAGCTGTATTATAACTCATTGCGGCGATAATGAATATTTCGCAAAGGTCTCCGAAATTTGAGCTCCAGACCTCTTATTAGAAGACAATTAGCTATTGTATTAGATGCTATTTTATTAAATATTAATTCTAAGACGGCACTCATGCTTATGTATAGGTATATAGATTGAAAACTATATGCAAATTCGACAAGTTAAGATACAAATATACTTTTCGTTTCGTGCTAGATAATATAAAAAGTAACCGTTAGATATCTATATTAAGAAATGGGGTGATGTCACATTAATCTCATTCCTCTATCACCTCGATAGGTCAAGTCCTTGTGACTTGATAGATATGAAAAAATATTTACGGTTCTACGAAAAAAAATCAGTTATCTAAAATGGCGTACGTACTTCTTAGAACGCATACGCGGAGTCTTTTATCTTGAAGACAAAGAATCAGATCATTATAACATACCTCTCCCTTTAATTCTTCTACATTTAATGTCATATTGTCCAAATAGGGATTCATCAGGAGAAGACCTGACAACAGGGGGGGCAATGTCCATTTAGCTGTTAATATGGTTAATCCCTTCCAGAACCCCCTTCAAAACTGGTGAACGGTTACACAAAGGGTCGACAACAAGCGTTTAATCCCCTGATGTTGACTGTGTCCATAGGTTACAGTAACTGTGTAGGATCAGATTGAATATTTGCTCATATCATATAGCTAATATCATAATTTTTAAAAAATGACTAATAATTGTAGAGAATGTCTATAAATGTACATATATATCATCAGTCTCGGCTATGAAGTGGTCTAGCACCGAGCTGCTGAATCAAGAAGTCGCGGATCAATTCCGGCCTCAAACCAAGGTCTTTTCGGCAGTTATGTGTGATGCATATCACGAAGCAGAGAGCTCGATCACTGGACCACCCAGACCTATTTTCCTGAGAATTAAAATAACCAAATAATAGTACAAGTAAGTATACTTTTGTCCTTCCGTTGTCGTCGTTTTCTGAAGATACCTTTTCTGTACTTGTCAGTATAATTGATTTGGTTAGTATAAAACGTAAAACCGCATGAACAAAGGAAAATGTGTAATATATAGTATAAATGAATGGTGCAAGGTAAACCCAGCTGGCGGTGGTACGTGACTGTCGGCAGTCAGTCATGAGTCAGCCCCGCGACGTCAGGACCGGGAGCTCTTGCATCATGCTGTGGTGCGATATGATATGACGTACGAAGCTCTCTGCCTACGACACGCTATACACGCCCCCTATCATATGGGGATTATATTAAATTGAACAATATGCGTTTGTGCCAGAACCAAGCAGTTCGCTGAATGAAAGGCATTAGAAAAAAGGCTTCGATTGTGAAGATTCCACGAAATAATTAGTACGCCAATGGATCACATGATGGTAAGTGACAAGCGCAGATTATGAACACTTGCTAAACGGATAGTGTTATAGTTGCGTTGCCGGCCATCATTGCAATCATTTGCAATTGTAGTTGAGAGAAAAAATAAAATGATGTGGTGTCGTGGGACACCAGGTAGGAACGAAGTTCCTTCGGCTAATGTAGAATCGACACAAATTGCAAAAAAAATCGTGCTCAATTTTATATAGGTTTTCTTGATTTTTCTCTTAAATTTTGCTGATTAGTTTTTATTTAAGTACAAGAAAGTATTTAGGAAATTCAGTATTTTAGGAAATAATAAATTACTTAAAATAAAAAAACATCGTAATTCAAATTATCAACTAAAATAACAAAATGTCTCTTTATTTTAAATACGTAAAACGTACGTACTCGCTTGTGTATGCGACTGTCGCGCCTGCGCACGTCTCATTTAACGGTTTTATTCCACGCACTTTTTTCCACGGATTTTTTTCTTACGGTTTTACTATCACATTTTTTTCATTTCGGTCGCGCAGCAATCCCCTCCAAGCCTGCCGTAAGGAACTTCGTTCCAATAACTGTATGCAGCAATCCATGTACAAATGGTTGGTGGAACATCCCTTTCGAAATGAAATTTGACTATTTTGAGCGCGATAAATCTTACAGCGCCAATTCCTGAAATAAAATATATGATCCCGCGGGACGTCGCGGGATATCGCCGCACATCCCGCACATATTGTTCAATCGTCGATAAGTTATAACACATTATTTCCGAAAAGTCATTCGTGTGTACCGGGGATTGATCATGGCACTTTCCAAACGGAGAGGACCGCGTTCAAAAACTATAGATACAAACAAAGAAAAAATATTGCATATTTTTATACTTTACTATAAAAAAAATGTCTCTATCGCTGCCTTTCCGCTTATATCTCCTAAACTATGTAACTGATTTTAATACACTTATCATCAATGGAATAGAGTGATTCTAAAGGCTTTTACTTACAATTAAATGTATACTGTAGTAGAGAGAAGCTAAGAAATTTTGAGATTAGTTTTTGTTAATATTGGGCTACGTGTGGTGTGTCAGGTAAGGTAGCGCAGTATACAACACAGCATTTAACTCAGACGAGGTCAGGTACAAACCCCCTATTGTAAAGTTTTATACCTTTCTTATACGTAGTCGCCAAGTTTTTGTTGGTTAATATCTGACTAGAGTCACGTAGACAATACAAATACACGTAGACAAAAGATTGACAATACAAATTATCTATAGTTTAGCTATTTCTAGTATTAAACATAACTTCATGTCCTTCAATACCTGAAGTAGTTATTAATATCTGGTTAAGCACTAAAACTTATTTTTAGCTATATATCAAATGTTGAGTATTACTCAATATTATAACTGCCGTCGATATTTATCACACATGACTTCCGAAAATTAATTATTGTGAAACAGAATTGAAGCTCCGTACCTCTCAATAAAAAGTTTTATTGCTGAACCTCTATGCCAAGGACAAAAAAAATATAATGTCTATCTACCTACTATGTATTATAAAATATTTATACATCATCATCTTGATAGCGGCAGAGCCAAGTGAGAGAGGTATTTGAAGACCCTACCCCTCTCTCCTCTCCCCTCCCATCCCACTTTCGACCCCTTCCCTATCCCATTTTAAACGCAACTGTAACTCTACCTGTGTTCGCAGGTGTCCGTGGGCGGATTCGATCAGATGATACGCCTGATCGTTCCCGATCCCATAAAAAATCATACAAAAATATTTGTAAGAGAATGTAATACCTATCATAGACAGGAATCAAACCCTGGATTGTGAGTACGATTAAGTTTTTTAACAAATTCATCAAAAAGCTTTCCAGCATAGAGAAGTTTATATATATAATTATGCTAAAAAAACTGACCACTCACAAGTTCTAATTATATATTCAAATATAATACATAAATTAATTATTATCAACACATTAACACTGGCGTTATATAATTAATTTTTACGACACCAAAAAAATCTTTTTATACAATGTATCATATGCTAGCTGACAGCCAAACATTCTTTGGCTTCGGAAACAGTAATTCTAAGTTACTTCTTGTGATACCAGCTACCTGCCAATAAAACTCCCGTCCCGTAACAATTAATTTTGTAATTTTGTTCGTATTTACAATATTGGTACGTATACGTATACGCTGTGTGAGTGCGCGCACGTACGCATCTGCAATTACAGTATTTTTTTTCCATCACGCGAGAGTTTCTGAGAAATGATCTTCGTTCAGCGGCGCGATGAGGAAAATCACCGCTGAATACTGAATTATTATTAAAAAAAAACATTCACCTATTACATAAATGCATGCTCAGTACTTACGAGACCTTACTACTTTGATTAAGACGTATTTTCCTGTTCAATGAAGATGCACTGAAAAATTGTTCAGATAAACTTATATACCTTCACGTTATTTATGCCTAAAGTGTTAGGCACAGGCAATTATAATCTATAAATCATACTTTTTGGTGGTGAAGCTGGGTACTAGCAATGTTTTTTATATCTTTGTGAAATACCACAACCTTTCAGAATATCGATGCCAAGTGGCTCATATCGCGTTTTACTTGATGAGAGACGTATATGGAGGTACAACACCTTCCCTTCTCCCCTCTCCATCACACTTACGATTCCTTCCCTATCCTAATTTAAATACTGGCTACACAACATTATCAGTGTTGCAGGAGTCCATGGGCTTAGTTGCTGGCTTAGTTAGGTTAGTTGCTTACCATCAGGAGACATGCCGTTTGTACCTCCATACAATATAAAAAGTTCAAATGCAAAATTTAAATTTTTAAGTCAAGTTACAGGGTAGATAAAGATGACTCCCAGTTTTTACACCCCTGAAGTGAGTGCCTATTCGGCTTAATAAAACTCTTGATATCACCCTCTGCGGTAGTTACGTCATAAGTGAGTGGTAATCATCTACTAGTTCTCGACATTCCACCCCTGTATTGTATATCTGCTTAGTCATTATTACTCGTACATCATGATTGAATCAAAGGCACACAAAAACTTTCTATAATTATTACCAATTAGAATTGTTTTGCTGATTACTTTGAGCACACTTTTTGTTTTACTTTTTTATAAGTTGTAGTATCTATATTAAGAGTTATAAATATATTGATACTTTGTCCTAAAATAGCAGATAACCAAAAAATAACCGCTGAAATATTCCTTACCAGTCTCTGCCACCAGGTTTCCTGATCATCCAAAGACTTTAAAAAAATTGCCTTTGTTTATTCTTAAATCGGTTCATTAGTTTTATGGTTTATCGATTAAAAACAAACAAAGAAATCTTTCCTCTATGTAATATTCGCATATATTGTGGAAGGATGAAAGACCTTAGGAAATTGCTACATATAAAGATTGCTGCGTAACTACGCAGAATAACTGAACTCATATCCTGATGGAAAGATTTTCAAATATGAATACTGATTCATTCAAATTAATTATACCTCTTTGACGATTTTCGCAAAAACTACTAAAAATATATACAAACATAACACGCCTTTTGTTACCCGAAGGTGTAAGCAGCGGCTGTCAAGCCTTGTCTCGCCGTTATGATTCCGTCCCAAATGGAATAGGTGGCGAACCTATAGCCATACCGGGCACAAAGTTTTCAGTCATCGATATTTATCACACTTAACTTCCAAAAACCGGATGGACCTCTGGATCAGAAGCCGTGTGCTCTCCCACTGGACCACCGAGACTACTAATTAAATCTATCTCTAGGAGGCGTTATTCAATACGGCCGTTTTCAATACGATTACCTAAATTAAAAATTTATTCGTCACTTACATTTTTTGACCAACCCATGCCCGATTATTATAAGACTCGAGGCTTAATCATTCCCGCCTCTATCCCCGGTAATTAAAGATGTGATGGTACCAAAAGGTAAACGATTTAATTTTAGAAACAGAATTTCTTATTGTATGTGATACGTGATTCCGGACAAATATAAGGTAAAAGATTTCTAAGAAAAAATATTATTTTTTTAATTATTATTTAAACTAAATAATTCATGAGTATTCGGAATAAAACAGGAAAATATAAAAACGTAATACTTACGTTTTAAATTAACAATGTATACATATTAATTAAATAAATTAGCAAACAATATATTTGTTAGAATGTTTTAACCCACTTTTTGTTAAAGCAGAATGACTCATGTAATTTCTATATTCGCATAATATTTTTAACAGTCTCGGTGGTCCAGTGGTAGAGAACACGGCTTCTGATCCAGAGGCCCGGGTTCGAATCCTGACACTTGCTCACACCAATGACTTCTCGAAAATTGTTTTCGGAAGTTAAGTGTGATAAATATCGATGACTGAAAACTTTGTGCCCGGTATGGCAATGGGATCGCCACCTATTCCATTTGGGACGTAAACATAATGGCGAGTAACAAAAGGCGTGAAGTTATGTTATGTTATAATATTTTTATGACTTCACGCTGAATAGTCTAATGTGAAGTCAGAGTTGCATTTAATTGCAAATACTGAACCAATTGGCAAATCTGCCACGATTTTATCAGTCATCGATATTAATCACACGAAATTTCTGAAAAGTCAGTGGTAGAGTCTTGCAGTTCCCTGCATGAATGGGCCGGCTCAACCGGACAAATACCACGACCTCTCAGAATATCAGCGTGAATTGGCTCGTACCGCGTTTCGTTCTGTGAGAGAGGTACCCGGGAGCCGACCCCTTCTTCTTCCTATTCCTTTCTCCTCCTACTCCCATAAAGAACGGTAACGCACCACGGTGTTCATGGGCGGTGAGTAGTTGGTTATCACCAGGTGGCCCACTTGCTGGTTGGCCCTCCTATCGCATAAAAAAGTAATTGATGTTTAGTCGGATTCGTACTCGTACCTCTCGGTCCTGTGCTGCTATACTGAACATATCGGAACAGTAACGTATTATTTTCGTAATATTCCTACAAATACTCTAAATGTGACTGTTTGTTATTCCTTCGTGCAAAATCTATAGAATGAATTTAAACTTTACAATAACATCTTAACTTACATAACAAGACATAACTTCACGCCTTTTGTTACCCGAAGGTGTAGGCAGCGGCTGTTAAGCCTCGTCTCGCCGTTATGTTTACGTCCCAAATTGAATAGGTGGCGAACCTATTGCCATACCGGGCACAAAGTTTTCACTCATCGATATTTATCACACATAACTTCCGAAAACAACATTTCGAAAAGTCATTGGTGTGAGCCAGTGTCAGGAATCAAACCCGGACCTCTGGATCAGAAGCCGTGTGCTCGACCACTGGGCCACCGAGACTATTGGCATCTTAACTTGATTGGTCATAATTATTAAATGAGATCAAAAGCCTGCCTATACTTTCATGTATGTATATGGCATGAAGTTATAATTACGTTAGAGTATAAGCAGTTGCATCATCTTTCATGTGAAATAGGATAATTTCCTTGTTTAATGAGTTCGTCAGAAGTCAGTAAGTCCGTGATGATTACAATATATCATATCATATCATGTTCTGATATGAACCAATCTGGCTGAATTCATGCCATCATCGTCCTCTTTGTGTTCGGTGGAAAGATTTCACCCTAAACATGAGTTTCTTAGAAAATTATCATTATCAATGCTAGGGTTGTCACGCGTTTAATAAGCACACTATTTTCACGCACAATATGGTTGCCTGACATCTTGCATTTTGGTGAAGACCATTCGTACAGCAAACATTAATTTAAATTAAAACAAATTCTTGAACTCACGTGGGGAATGAACCGGCATATCTCTACACAGAAGTACATTTTATAGCATAAGCGATGGATTTTAGTTTGTGTGTTTCCTAAAATTAGTAAATTCAACGTTAAAATAAAGTTTCATTTATAAATTCATTGCTATAATACTAGGACCTCGGATAGATTGTAAACACTCCATGTCGATTTTATTTTCTATTCTGTTCTGTTGTTGTTCTGTTGTTCTGTTTGACCGGTATATACAGAATAATAAAAATAATAAAACAAAAAAGTAAAAAAAGCCTTATATTTATCACAAAAAAGGATTATAAAAAAATTATATATAATAACTGTATACACATACAGTAATATATGTATGCTAGTAAGAACCCCTGGTTATCGAAGGTTAAGGCTAGAGATTCCATGTGTCCCTATTGTGAAATTCAAAAAAAAAAATTCAATATTCAAAATATCTTTATTCCTTAGACTTTACAAACTGCTTAGAATCGTCATACAAAACTACAAGCTAAAATACGCGGAGCTTAGATTCCCTTTCATCACATTATCTTGAATGTGAAAGCGAATCTAAGTGCCAGTTCCGGAGTCAAGGCTTCTTGAGAAGAACTGGCAAGAAACTCAAGGCCGACTCTTTTCAATTTCCAGTTTAACAAATTATAATAATTACAATCAACAGAACAAAAGGAGCTGTTCAATTCCAAACTTTTTTATCGTTTATATAATCTGCGATACAATAGTAAGCCCTTTGATATAATCTACTTTTAATATAATTCTTAAATTTACCCATGGATAATTCAACCGCGTCGTTTGGAAGTTTATTGTAGAAGCGTATACATTGACCAGGGAAGGAGTTAGAGATTTTATGGAGCCTAGTAGCGGGCACAGCGAGTTTGTTTTTATTTCTTAAATTTAGTTAATGAATATCGCAGTTTTTCTTAAATTAAGTTTTATATTTATGAACATAAATAAGATTTTAATAAATATATTGCGAATAAAATGTCATAATTCTTATCTCTTTAAATTTATTTCTTAGTGTATCCCTGGGACTCATCATATAGATAGCACGAACGGCTCGTTTCTGGAGCACAAAATCGAATCTGCATCCGCGGCACTACCCCAAAGCAATAAGCCATACGACATAATGCTGTGGAAATAGCTAAAATAAACTAAACGCGCAGTATCAACATCGGTCAGTTGACGTATTTTCGTTACAGCCTAAGCTGCCGAGCTTAGTCTACCTGACAACGTTTCTATATGTGGGCCCCATTGTAATTTAGAATCTTATGTTATACCAAGGAAGAAAACCTTATTAACCAATTCCAATGTCTCATTGTCCATCACTACACTGGTTTTTACTTGTTTAACATTTTTAGTAAAAAAATTAACATATTTAGTATTATTACCATTTAAAAGCAAATTATCAGCACTAAACCAGTTTACTATTTTAGAAACATCGTACATCGTCAATTACTGTCTATTGTCTATTAACCTTAAAAACTAAAGAAGTGTCATCTGCAAACAAAACTATTTCGTGATTATTTTTCATAAGATATGGTAGATAATTAATGTACAAAAGAAGCAGGAAAGGTCCCAAAATAGAGCCTTGTGGCACTCCCATTAACTGTGGTCATCCACTGTTCGCCAGCCACTTGGATGATGTCATCTGTCCAGCGGGCAATCGGTCTACCTCTCATTCTGCTGCCCACTGGTCCTTTCCACGATGTCAACGTGTGAGTTCATCGATTCTCTGTGAACCGAGCTATATGACCTGCCCAACGCCACTTCAATTTTTTACTGTAATAGAGGGCATCAGTAACATTTGTCTTTCTCCTGATAGTCTTATGTCATACATATATCATCATACAAAATAATACAGATACAGAAATAAACTGCCAATTTATATCAATTTATGAAAAGTCAGACAAAGGATAAGATATGACAGGGCTCAAGTGTGACAGCCCTGCATGCAAGAGCTGGGCCCATAACCATGTATATTTATTCCTAGAACAACCAATTCAGTGGATACGTGAGAAAATGTGTCGGCTCATCCTGAACGATGACGGCATTCCGTTGTGAGGCTGTTATCATACATCAGTGTTATCACGGATGTTCAGATACTGAAGGTTTCTGAGATTCGCTCGTATAGTTATACAAACATTTGCACAGTTACATAATAATGTGTCACTCGGGAAGGGTGGATGACCGGTTTTACTTTGTTGATATATATTTATAAACTAGTAGTCGCACGCGACTTCATTTGCGTGCCTATAACATATTTGAAAAGTTGCTTATAGCGTATGTTTTGCATAATATTAATAATATTATTAATTTGATACTGTACTTTTTCAGCTCTGAAACCAGCTGAATATTAGTAGCCGGCTTTTCTGGCATCCCAATCTCAGATTGAAGTGCAAGCTAGAGGGCATGGCTAGCGGTCAGCAGGCGTTAATATGCTACGGAACCCAACCGGATAATAGGGAGTGGAGAAATTCACGGAGCAACTCTCCTTAAGAGTAGCATAAGTATGGTGGTTAACAGTGGTAGAGTCTTGCAGTTCGCTGCGTGAGAGAGGTATCCGCAAGTCCGATCTCCTTTCCCCTCCTACACCCTTAAAGGACGGCAACGCACCTCGGTGTTCATGGGCGGTGAGTAGTTGCTTACCATCAGGCGACCCAATTGCTCGTTTGCCCTTTTATCCGATAAAAATATGAACAGCTATACGCTTGAGGTGACATCGTACTGCAGTGACTGATTTCTGACTTCGGCTAGGGTGTGGTCGTAGTGATCGGCAGGTCGTTCACTATAAATAAATCGTGTTCATAATCTGAAACTCCTATAGGCACCTTTACTTGAAAATTTTACTGCATACACCTCAAAGCATTATGGGTGTTAAGATATTTATTACTGGTTTCTACTACGCCATGCCGACATAGTGCCACGATGAAATAGTATTTAATCTTAAGAGCCCTAATTACTAATTCTGGGCACAAGCGATACTTATGTACTTAAATACTAATACAATAAAATACTCATGGTCTTTTTGCGTGATGTAGCGTCCATTCGCAAAAATATTATAATTATTTTTGGCCTGTATTTTAAATGGAAAACTTCTTTACTAGTAAACTCAACTATCAGCTGTTTATGAATTGGCTGTATGATAAATTGCCCTTAGCCTTGTATGAAAAAAAACATGTGAAGTATTGGATTGTTTTGAACAACAAGATATTAGTATCAATGTGTGAACTAGGTATTTTTCTGGTACTTAATATGTTTCGTAATAATAATATGTTTTATTTATTGATAAATATTTCATTTGCATGATCGTACTAAATATGTAATTATTTATTTATTTATATGTTCCTTTATTACTTGTTTTGGATCTTTAATATTTTCTAACAGTGAGTTTGAGAAATTAGTTGTTGTCAGCGTCTATATTCAGTTCCCATTCCCATGCAGAATTTATATTCTCTTAATTGCTGATTTGTGTCCAGCCAATGTTATATTGAATACCTACTCGATAGTTTGCCAGAATTGTTGTTAGTATTTGACGCACAAGATCAGCTTTGTCATTCATAAGTAACAAATTGGTAATAATACATATATTATATCACTATATATCAAGGAAAATAATATCATACTCAAAACACACACACAAGGACATAGGACACATAAGTTAAAATACAACTGAAAACGGCTACTATATTTTCCATCAAAGTTTTAAATTTAAATCGAATTAATACCGATAAATTGTAATGATTATTGAACCAAATTTACATCAAACTCCAACGATCTTCACTATAGGGTAGCCAGTACATATGTTTGTTAAGCTTTTCAGTACCACAGGCCCTTATGGACGGAATTTACTAAAATATTCAACATCCTAGTAATACACCTAAGTAACAATATTTGCTAAAAAGTGAGTGTTTTTTGTTGTTAAGAGAAGTTTTTTTATAATATCAAGAACAAGGGAAAATTACTTTATTATTCGATCAAGCATGATACTTGGAAACGATTAAAGATTAGTTACAAATATACATCGATATCTGTAACACTATCGTTAGATTACGGCGTTACCTAAGACTTCCATTATCCAGATAACAATATTATAATAAAACTAAAAAACAAACATTATCACGTCTAGAACCGATAACTGGAGGTCACACCTTATCTCTACAATGACACATTTCAAAGTCAACTTTACTTGCAACTCATAAAGTTGATATTACAAAAACATTGATTGTAAAATAGTCCAGTATAATATTAGACTTTATGCCAGTGGATATAAGGTTGAATTCAGATTGTATGTATGTTTTATGCGGGGGTACGTCAGATATATATTTAGTGCAGGCGACATTATGTCTACTCGGTACATTTTCTAAGAAAATAACACAATATTGTTCGAACTGTTTTATCTGCCAACAAGATTCAAGACAATTTCATAAGAAAAGATGTATTATGACCTGTTTTTATGTAATTGATTAAATTCGAGTCGACGGTATCGTTTACTTAAACTAACTTGAAGGACATTTATCTTACATGTACATAATACTTGCTTTCCAAATATGTAATAAGGGTTCTACCTATCCCATAGGATCTGATATACTTTGAATACGAAGAAAAGCATCCTATATATAGATCAGATATTAAAAACAGGAAGGTATATTGACTTTGTACATATCTATCTGTACGACCTTTAAAGACTTTCGGAATATCTTTATGATAAGATATATTTGCCTACAAAACAGCGGACCGATCAATCGTCTACTAAAAACAATAAACAATAAATAAATTATCAATAATAAAATTATTATTTTATATAATATAATTATTTTATAAAAAAAAACCTGTATACTATATTTATTATGGAGATTATACAGAAAACAGTGTGATGCAATGTCTTGGGGATCGTAGCGAGATGAAGACTGACGCAACACTCACACACCGCCCGGTCACATTCTACGTGTTAGTAAATTAACCGAAGTACTCCCCAAACATCAAATAACTAAATATTTATACAATTATTTAAATTTTATAATTATAACAATAAATATTAACCTGATATCTATAAATACACTAACAAGATTTTTTTGATGCATAGACACGCAGTTCTGTCGCTGAAGAATGAACTTAGGGGTTAATACATTTTAACTTGTATTTTCTATAATTATAATAAAGTAGAAACAAACTTGTTTGTACATGAAAATAGTATAAAATAGCATTATTATAATTTTGAAATTTTTAAAAGAATTTTGGTCTGTCAGTCTTTAGGTACATTCACGTTAATTTTACAAATATAGGCAAGCTTAAAGAGCCCTAAAATATGATATTAGATTGGATATGAAATTGATTTATTTCAACTAAATTATATATCTATGATGTACTCGGAAAAAAATCTTCTAATTGCTTGACATTGCATTAGTAAGTAATTGTCTATGGAACATACGATACTCTCGAGGAAAACTGTTTCTGTGTTTTTCCATAAATTATTCCCATGAACGGTACAACTAGAAAATATTTCCGGCTACGATAATATTATGTTCACTATTAATGACGTACGTAGATGATGAAATTCGTATGTAATGTATATATTGCTGCCTACCCTTTACAATTAATAGTTTGAGTGAAGACATAATATGTCTATGGTATGATATATTTCTGTCAAATTTAATTTCCAGTGCTCATAAAGTTTATATGACGGTTTTTGACGTTGACGTCCATTGAGCTTTTATGTCAATTATTCTATTTGAGGTCTCGGTGGTCTAGTGGTCGGGCACACCGCTTCTGAATCCAACCAATGACTCTTCGAAGTAGTTTTCGGAGGTTATGTGTGGAAAATATCGATGACTGAAAACTTTGTGCCCGGTATGGCAATAGGTTAGACACGATACCTAACGGCGAGACGGGACTTAACAGCTGCTGCCTACACTTCCATAGACATGGAAGATAAATGTATGAAAATGCAAAGAACACTATGGCCGTAATAGTTTATATATAGAACTAGCTGACCCGGAGATCTTTGTTTTCACATAAAAAGCAATTTTCACATTTTTTTACTATTTTATACATAAACACCACCCCACACACCCACCACCTATCTAATAAAAAAACCGCATCAAAATCCGCGACAGGTCAGACTGTGCAAGTGACTGTGTTTTATACTACGTAATGATGTCTAATTATTATATTTATCAGTACGTATAGTTAAATTGTAACCGAGTATGAAAGGTGTGTATTAGAACAACGCCAGACAAAATAACAATTTACACAGTTGTTGCCAATGTACCCTTGTTTATTCCTGTATCATCCTAAATCACCTGCATTGTTCGCCGCTGCCCACACCTTCAGATAATGTGAGCGTGAATTTACACACATTTAAAACTATAATTTCAAAATATGCTTAAATGCAACAAATAACAAAAGAGAATTATGCAAATTGTCTGTATATATTTAACCTGAACATTTAACTTGTAAGTTCAAGGCACGTTATCGTACGATAATATATACAAATAAATTATTATTTACCTGTGACTCATTAAATAAATTAAAACCCTTATTATAGCAGGAGTAGGACATTGCTCTAGAGAAACGTGCCAGCTCATCTCTCTAAAACTCCCGATAGCTGATAGGTTTAGAACTCCAACGACAGTTTCCATGATAAAGAATTCGAAGTCACTTCTATTACTCTAGGTACTTGTAATAACCATATATAATACTAGCTGACCCGGCAAACGTATGTATTTTTGTATCGAGTTTAATAAAAAAAATAAAAAACAGCAATATATCGAAAAATTAAAAAAAAAATTGTGTGGTTTTATGAAACCACCGTAAAAGTGAAACTTTTAAAATTGAGTCTTGGGTTATTGATTTTTAAATCTACTTTTTAAATATACATAAACAAAATATTTTTTCAATAATTATTTTTCAATAATTTAGATAATAAGTTTTTTAAATTGATGATTCTGATAAAATGATTAACATTTATATTTTTTTAGAGTGCAACAGTGTAAAACAGTTACTTCACAGCAATTTTTTTAAAAGTTTGCTTTGGCTTCGTTTAACTTTAAGTTAAAGATTTAAATCAATTAATTCGATAATCTCATCATTTTCAAGTTCTTTGGAAGTTAACGACTGAAGATTAAGAATTCCTAGATGGCGTTACTAGGTTGCTACTATTGATGATTCTGCCGTAATATCGTATTATATCGATAGATGTCGCCCGAATCGACAAGTACTAGGGATAACGCGACACCTATTAAACGTTAACAACATTACAACAAAGGATCTTTACAAAACAAAACGATATTTTTTCCTCCAGTAAATATGATATTTCGATTTATTATGAAAATGTGACAAATACATATATAAAGAGCACTATCTTATCTTATATCTTTAAACGAGCAATTCTTGTATATATATAAAATTGGAATCTCGGAATCGGCTCCAACGATTTTCATGAAATTTCTATTCCAGCAGATGGCGTTGTTAACTAACACGAAGTCAATGTGTGTTTGCTTTGCTTTTATTACAGTTTATCACTGCAAAAAATTAAGTATATGTTTCTAATATAATATGTTAGTACATAGTATATATTAGTATATATTTATTATTCTGTCGGTAAGATCGAAAAATATTATTGATATTTCATTATTTTATTAGTATGTAATTCGTACTTAAATATAATTTTCAAATAGTATGTAATTCGTACTTAAATATAATTTTCAAAAAACACAATTTATAAATAATATAATTTTTTTTTTCTCCGCCTGCAATACGTACGTACGTATATGTATGTATGTAAAAAACAAACAAACAAACAAACCCGATCCTAGAAAATGTGTCGAAATTGGTAAAGAGGACGGTAATTAGACGATTATACATACGGCCCTCGTGGTGCATCGGTAAACCGCACTACCGATAACACAAGGTCGGGGCGGGTTCGATCCCTCGTCTGGGCGTTTTTTTCTACATGTTTTTACGGTATTTATTTACAAAAATAAAGTGTATATTTGGGTAATTAATTAATATAAATAAACGATAATAGACGTGACGAGCGCCTTCACGTCACCGTCACGCGACATGCAACACGCAGACGAAAAAGTTTGAGACGATGTAATAAAAGTTTCACTTTAAAAACTGTTTAGGGGAGGGCTATAATTAAAATTTAGGGGGATTAAAAATAGATAGTAACCGATTCTCAGTCTTACCCGATATACACACAAAATTTCATGAGAATCGGTGAAGCCGTTTCGGAGGAGTATGGGAACGAACATTATGACACGAGAATTTTATTTATTAGATGCAGCTACAGATTTTTGTTGTCGAAACCAACAAAATATGAGTATATCGACTTCTAAATGCTGTTTTCAACTGCATTATGCGTCACCTTTAATCATTTCTTACCAACCTTTTGTTTCGTTATGGTTGGTTAATTTTCTGCATTTGATTGGTACCTACTAGTAAGTCTTGGCAATGTCACCTTTCAAATCAAGAAAAAAACAAATAAAATCACAGACCGACAGAATTATATAGTAGTTATTAACAGTATTGACTAACAATCGTAAGATTAAATTTTTAGACAAACAAACTTATAATAAACAGACGAGTTACGTCGATATCATACGATACTTCACAAACTTAAATGTGGTCAATATAAATGATAAAAATATATTTATCTTTAATATTTATTATTATCTCAATAAAAATAGAAACACTTGTAAACATGATTATAAATATTCGATATAAATATCGGTTTTTGTAAGTGAAAACTAATCTAATTCCTTCTCCAGGGCATTGAGTATCTCTATATTAAATTTGATCAGAATCTATTCAGCAGTTAACATGGTAAGACCCAATGATATATGCCCCAATGAAACTGACTGACAGTGGCGCAGGAATTACCGTGTTCTCTTTTTGCGGTGTCTATTGAAGATTATAGATAGGAGTTTGGCAAAGGTCCTTGATACAAATTTGACTTAGTAACATACTGACATAGAAAAGTTTCTACCTACAAAATTACTATGAAAATGTGAATCATCGTAGACGAAGGTCTTTAATACAAAAACACAATTAATTAATTCATACAATCACAAATATGTACAAACTTTACGAATCCACGTGTTACTTATATATACTTACTAGCTGACCCGGCAAACGTTGACTTGCCGAAAAATTAAATTTAAAAAATAGGGGTTGATCGTGGGGAGTTGAAAATTTAGGGTTGTATGTATTTTTGTATCCCGTTTTATAAAAAAAATAAGAAACAGAAATATGTCGAAAAATTAAAAAAAATATATTGAGGGGTGGGCTACTCTTGTGATTTAGGGGGATGAAAAATAGATGTTGTCCTATTCTCAGACCTACCCGATATGCACACAAAATTTCATGAGAATCGGTCAAGCCGTTTCGGAGGAGTTCAATAACGCACCCCGTGACACAAGAATTTTATATAATAAATACATCTAGCTGTCTTTAATAATAAATTTAATAAAATCTTATTTTATTAAATTTATTATTTAATATTTTATTTTAAATTAAATTACCCCAAGTTATACTCCTTATTACACCAGCCAATAAGAGTCGCGTCGAAATCCGTCTAGCCATTTTAGAGATCAGCCGGAACAAACAGACAGACATTGCCAAAAAACATTACTTTGATTTATGTACCGTATTCATGTAGGTACCTACTAGTAAAAAGTGGTAATTTCAATATTACAAACAGACACTCCAATTTTATTTATATGTAGATATATTATTTGAAACAACATCGACTTATAAATATTCTATTGTACCTACATTACGATTAATTCTTCACATATTTTGTTGTTCAATTAAATTGTACTTGTAGTATTTTGTTTTCAAATCATCACGGCTTTGAACGTTAAAAGGGTGTAGACAGTGTATCAAAAAAAATGTTGTATGCCAGGATTGGACTCAACCATCCGGCACTAAAAGTCTCTTGTTAATCCTTTAGGCTACAAAGAAGATTTGGAATTATTACACATAACAATAACACATATTTTAGCTTAGAATATAACAGTTGTTTTTGTACCCCCACACCTTTTACGCTAGGCGTACTCTACACGCCACCAAAAATAAAGGTGGTGGAACCTATTGCACATGCACTTGCACTGGGCAATATGTTATCAGCCATCTATATCCATCACACATAAGTTCCGAAAAGAACTCAGGGAAGCTCTTTCTGTGAGCCCGGATTCAATCCCACTACTTATTGATTCAGGAGCGGGTTACTCGTCCTCCAGACCACCGAGACGACTGCAAGAGTTATTGTTCTGTTTATTTTATATTACGAGCCAACCATTTCATTTTTTTAATCAATCTAATATATGTGTGTTTAATAGCTGTCTACTAATTGTTAACTAATCGGCTATCGCTGTTCTCTCTTTAAACTTCTAGAAGATTGACGTAACGATAAAAACATTTTCTTAATGGGTAATATTTCTTCTAGCTCTACAATTATATATGCAAATGCATCAGTAAAATGCACGCAACTTATACGTTTAGGTATAAACAGCGTGACGTCATGTGGCGTGATCCACTCTACCACTGATCTGCAGAACAACACTACAATACTCCAAACATACGCGTCCAATGCGGCGCAAACGAATACTCAGAAATTACCTCTCACTACATAAACAGAAATGGATTTAATGCGTAACAAAATTATGGCATAGAGCTAAATCAAATTACTGGAGCTGTAACACACTTGTATTCAGATAAAAATATCTTCACAGTGTACAAAGAAAAAATAACAGATACACTGCTGTTTTATATCAATAAAGGTGATGTTTGTATCGCAATAAAACGGCAATGGTAATGAAACGTTCAAAATAATTTATTGAGGTCGAAGATACAAAAGGTGTCATAATAAAAGTGTTCGGAGCTGGTCGTGTGGCTCGTCACGTAGACTAGCCGTACTAGATAATTATTGACGGGGAGATGTAAAAAATAACCACTTGCAGTTGGTTTATATTTGAATGCAGTTAACGATGTGTTTGTTGACTAGCTTCTAAACACTGCTTCACCCACGCTAACTGTAAAGCCTTCTCCCATTGAAATTAAGTAAATTGTACAGCTACAATTTTACAGTTTAATGCAACCAAAAAAAATCAAACTTTCTTTGTAATGTTACTTACTTATCTACTCTTTATATTTGTTGCAGGCTTTTTGTTTCATAGATAGCTATTTTTAGGGTTCCATCTTCATCAAAGTATACTTGGAACTCCTTTTGACAGTGACTAGAGAATTATGTCTTTGACATGATGCCAACGGCCTGATTTCATCACAGCATCTCTCGCCATTCGAAGACAGCGCGTAGTCACACCTACATTTGGAATCCAAATGGTCGTGCACAAGCAGTTCCACAAAAACTCTTCCTCAAATTCAAAGACGCTTCCAGAGTGCCTACTGTGGTAGTAGGTACTAGGTACTCCATAGTATAAAGAAAGAGTCCTGCTAAAGAGAAGTGAATGCCTTTCTAAAGGGTTTGTACCGAACAAAATGAACCTCGGCTTATAGCTTACCATCATACTAATCTTACTCGCAATTATATATCTTGTTAATCGGACTTAAAATTATCTTGAATGTAATAATGGAGTAGACTAAACAATCGAGACGACAATTCATTAGGAACGAATAATAGAATCGGTATCAAAGATAAACATAACTAGAGCACAGTCGGGTAAAAAAGTACCTAAAAAAATGAGTTGGCACAAATTTTTAGTGCACAAATTTTTGGTGCACAAAATTACTTTTAATATGAATCAGCAAAATGTCAAAATACATGCGGTTTTGGAAATTAACAGGATTACTTTTTATCCTTCCTCAATGAACGGGACAACAGTACATTCCTCTTCCAAAGCGCACATGTTCCAGACAAGTTTTCCTCACAATAATTTCAATAATATCAAATATTCATTCACAGAAATCCAATATATAGTAGATGTTTAATATAATGATGATATTTCATTAAATTCTGATGAATCAATCTTAACAATGAATAAGACAAACAGGGAAGTCTCTAACAACTCGTATTGACCTAATATTTATATAGTGTTATATAGAACAGCGTTGATTTGTGTGAACGAACTTATCTCGGGAACGACTAATTCGGTGTGATAACCACGCCATCACGTTACTTATCAATTATGATAATCAGAAATTTAAAGGCATTAGAAGTGGTTTAACTAATGATAAATCAAAGTATTCTTAAAAAAAATATTATTAGTTTATTATATATCTGGCTATCACTTCTTAATTTTCAGACTACACATGTAGATGTCTTTAATAATATAATAATACTATCACTTGTCATCACCAATAATGAGAGGGTTCTCATCCATGCCTGAGATCACGACAGTATACTGTCCGGTGCTATATTTCTTCATCTCCTGTTCAAATAGTATGTTATTTATAGCCTGTTTTATCATACTCTGAGTCCTCTCATCGTGTTTCCTCAACGATATTGCAATATATTCACCAAAACTATCACATTCATCTTTCTTCTTTGATAAATTGGCTTTTCTCAAAAGTTTCAAAGCTTCTAGAAGTTTACCGTCCAAACTACTGTTCGTCGTATTTGTGTTCCCGCTCTGAACGATTCTTCTCTTTAACAAACGCTTTTGTAACAACGGGTTTGTTATCTTTGCACGTTTTACACCTCTACTTCTATCCCTCACTTTGTTCGGAACATTTGGTTCTTGTTTGATGACGACTTCGTCGTTATCTCCATTGTCTTCTTCTTCTTCTTCCTCTTCTGATGACTGTGACGATTCTTCTGATGTTGATTGTGTTTTTGTTTTTACAGGTTTTGTGTTCTGTGAACAAATATTACTTTTGATTAAACAAGTCACTTAGTGTAATTAGTGATAGGTACCTACTATAATTTACATCCGAGCTATCTCCTCGCTTTAACTAGATTTTGCTTTAACTGGGGTTAAGCGTTTTCTACAAGTATTTTAAGGGAAATGTTTGCTAAAACAAAAATGAGTTTTACATTCTTTATAAAAAACAAACCTCCTCATCTCAGTTTACTTCTTGAGGGAATTATATTAAAAACTATGCCCTCCTCCGGGAGCTATTTTCTTAATAAATTTCATCCCAATAGGTTAAGGCGTGCAGACGTATCAAGTAAAAAGGCTGTTATTATTTTAGTTATAGTCTTTATAATTGTAGTCTTACAAATATGTATAAATTTTAATTTTATTCATTTGTGTTGTAAATTTGTTGTATTTTATTAAAATACATTGCGTTTTTATAATGGTTATGTGCGATAAAATTTGTTTGTTCGCCAGTAATGGAATAAAATAATTATAATTATTGTTTAATATTGGCCTTGGAGGCGAGACCAGGAAGTGTTGCTTCGCGACAAATACAGTAAGTACGTACAGTATGTACGTACAGTATATTATTATCGGCCTGATGTCTCCGTACCTACTGCTGGTACTATACCTACGTGATCGAATGGTCCCAATTTGTGGATGATGTCATTATTGGCTGGCGAGCCGACTTCAGCCGACCAGCTTCTACAATAGTACGTGACATTCGAACTCACTTTGCATTGTGATTATACGAATAGATTATTATAATTCTGTCTATTTATTTATTATAGTCTGTTTTTAACAACATTAGTCGATTTTTAATAAGAGAAATATCAGACAAATTTAATCATTTTTCAATTATTTAGATAAAAATAGACCTTGCCAAATATAATGTCGGTAAATTGTTAACAAAAAAAGGGAACTTTCGAAAACAGTACGGGCGTTTTCAAGTATGTCATCGGTGAAAATACATAAAAAAATATTCGGATAAACCATTGTTATGAAGTCGGTCGTCACTAATACAGATTACAGATATATATTTTTTTTATCTCCCAATTATTTTATCTCCCACTCGAGGTCAGAGCGTATAATACTTCCTATTGCAAATTTAGTAATGCAATTCACGCTTGACCATTGTGAATTAATGATAAAAAAGGTAAAATGCGAGTATTTTTTTGGTATAATGGGCAAACAAGCAGGCGTGTCACCTGATGGTGAACAACAAACACCGCCCATGGACACCTGAACAACTATTGTGTTATAGTTGCGTTGCTGGCCCTTACAATAGCAAATGGACAGGGTCGGGAGTGGGATGAGAAGGGGAGAGGGAAAGGGAAAGGGGTTGGGCATCCGGATACTTCTCTCACCGAGCGAAACGCGGCAAAATTCACTTTATTTCTTAATTTCACCCGCTTTTGAACCAAGAGGTCCTGGGATCGAATCCTGGCTCACACCAATGATTTTTCGAAGTGAATATCGAAAGTTATGTGTGATACATATCGATGCCTGAAAACTTAGTGCCCGGTGTGGCAGATTTGGGACATAACACATAACGGCGAGTCGAGGCTTAACAGCCACTGCGTCAAGTTATGTTATGATAAGTTCATGTTTGTCGTAGTATTTCACCGGTCGAGCCGGTTTATGTTTCTAACTAATGTAAGAAGAAAGAAGTTAACTCAGTTCAGTGGACAGCCTTTTTTAACCAAGAAGTCTCACGCCCGAATACTGAACCGCCACTCAAATCTGACAATCAATAAAGTGCTACTTACTGCTCAAATTTCACGTATTCTGTCTAGTGTGACAGCTACTTAAACGCTTAAGTAGCGCTTATATATTTGAGTGGCGGTTCAGTATTCGGGCTTCAGTTTCGAATCCTGACTTAGACCAATGACTAACAACATAGACAAAGTTATGTTTCCGTTCCGATATATGACAATAGATTTCACCAGCCATTTATAGGCGTACTATCCGTGGCAGAAAAATTAGGGCAGAAAGAGGAGTGGACTTACAGAGAAAGAGAATATTAAATATTTGCAATGACTTGAAAAGAGGCACCCTAAAAATAAAAGATTATTTTTTGCAATTACATAATAAATTGTTATCATGTGTGGTATTTTAACGTAATAACGTTATTAGATACAATAATAGCAGTGTCTGTATGTTTAAGTCGATGATAACACAGAACTGCTGGCCTTGAGATTCGCAACAACAGTATACGATAGTTTCCGTAATTTAATTTAATTTTGTTGATAGCGACGACCTTGATGGTACAATAACATCACTCTCTCATTACCTGAAGGTGTAGGCAGTGTAAAAGAAATAGATTAATGAGTCAAACGATTTTAATACTACAAAAAAATACTGAGTAAGTATTCTATGTAAGAGAGTATAAAAAAAAGCTCGGGAGATAAGCAACAAATAATCTTTTATTTTAGTTTCAGTGGCAATATCCCGAAATAATGTCTCCACAACAGTCGCGGTGCTCTAGTGCTCCAACTCCCCCGCTTCTGATTCAGAAGTCGTGAGTTCGAATCCGAGCTCAGATCAATGATTTCTCAGAATTATCTTCGGAAGTAATGGATGATGAGCGTATGCCACCTATTCCAATGAGGACGATTTGGCGAGTCGCGTCTTTGTTAGCCGCTGCCTACACCTTCGGGCAGAAAAAGGCGTAAATTACATGATTTTTTTTTATGTCTGCTTTATTAATTTATTAGTTGACCCGGCGAACTTCGTTCCGCATCAAAAGAAATAAATTAGTAATATGTATTTGGATCTTAAAAAGTTCAATTTGTGCTATTTATCGGCACGCGTTTTGGCGCGCAAACGCAACTGCTATGTACCGCTATGTTAATACTGTAATATCTTCGTAAATATTAGTTCAAATTACATGCTGTAAAGGGCCATATTGATCTATATTAAAAGCACAATCTATTTAAGACACTTAATTGGATGAAAATTAATGCTGTAATGTTTAAAAATGCTTCGTAAATAAACCATTATTTCTCGTAAAAAGTAATAAAATAATAATGGTCATTGTGGGTTATCCCTAACAGATAGACATATACCCTCGCTGACTTTTTTGTATACCTTTTAAAGGTGTATAATAATGTAGCACATTGTTTTGATTTATCACTTAGGGTTCAGGCAGCGTTTTCGATTAAAGTTTTAAATCTTGAAAATTATCACTTTTTTTCACTACACTATACATAAATTATAGACCAAAACCACCCTGTTGACACCTTCTAACTATTAAAAAAAACCGCATCAAACCCCTTGCATAGTTTTAAAGATATGCGCATATAAGGGGGCAGACAGCGGAAAGTGACTTTGTTTTATACTATGTAATGATGAAACCTTTCAATCATAATTGAACATGTCAGATGAACATGAAGAGAGTAACGAATTTGTGAACAAAATGTGTGTTAGTGTTTGGCAAAGTGTCAGTGGTGTCAGTGGTGTCAGTGGCGCGGCCGACCCGCTCGACCGGCATCAACTCACTTTTGGCAATAAACGTGTTCATGTCAGAACGATTTACAAACTAGTGTTGCCAATTTTATTTTTCTATTTTCAATTGTGACATAGGTGTCTGTGAGAAAAACTTGGTTCGTATCCGACTGCGCAGGAAAAATTATTGTGTTTTTTAGATAGTACTTATATACACATAGGTACATAAGTACCTATATACATAGATATATACATAACTTCACGCTAAATCAGAAGGCAGAGAGAGAAGAGCGCCATAAGGCACAATTCTTAGACACCTCACTCACTTCTTTGACTTTTATAACTCTTTTCATACACGCTCATCGTTTTTTATGACTAACATTTACCCTATTTAACCTTCCTTCTTAAAACAATAGTTAATATTATATACTATATGTATACATATAGACATGTGAAAAGAATGGATGAAGCAAGATTGACTAAACAGATTTACAATGCAAAAATGGGTGGATGTAGTCGTCGAGAACGGCCATCACACATCTTCCATGACCAAATTGAATGGGTTCTGGACCGTTCAATTTGGTTCATCCATTCTTTTAACATGTCTATATACATATAGTATATAATATTAACTATTGTTTAGACTCTTTAAGGATAACTTATAAACTCCATCAACGGCTGAAAGATTCTGGAAGGTCTTCGTGAAGCCTCAAAAACTGCCTTTTTTCTTCATCAATAACTATCACAGTATGGCAGTCGGGTCCTGTTGGAACAGTGAAGAACAAAGTGTAAATGGATCACAGGAACTAAATTTCTATAGTTTTTACGATTTTATATTCCTCAATAAACTGAGCAGTTCTTTGTGTCTATAACTGGCGATGAAGTAATCTTCAGTTTTTGGTCTTACATCAAATATATAATTTCCTCTGAAGACACACTAACAACGATTAGGCAAGGAGCCAAATGTTGACAGAACCACGCACATATATATACTTGCCACGGGCATGTTTGTTACAATCAAACATCTCTTTGTTTTCCGAAATTAACTGTACGCATAACTCTTAAGAGATATTTAACGGACTTGTTTTTTTTAACCGACCACACATGAAAGTGTTGCCAAATAATAATGATAATTAACATTTCATGTTCAACAATTAGCCTTTATAAATCACTTATTTATCACTGTGGCGGGGATCGAACCCGCCGGTCTTCAGGTAGCACACCACAACTTACGTAATTCATTACGAAAAGTCATTGATGTGAGCCAATGTGAGGATTCGAACCCGCGACCTCTGGATTCAGAAGCGGGGTGCTCGCCCACTGTACCATCGAGACTATATCGAAATATAAGTAATGTAATTATTTCCCAAGTCCCAGCAACACAATACACAAATAGATAAATGTTCCTCATCTCCAAGTTGAACGATACCCGACACTAATGGCTCTCAATTAAGTATTTATAAAAGACATCGAGACGCTGTACAGTTTCTATTTAATTAGTGAGGCCAATGATTTTAAAGTAAATAATTAAAAGCTTTTAAAAACAAATTCTCGTTTAAACTGGAGAGGAGCAGCTCTGACATTTATCAGGACAAGACTCCAACACATTAATCTCAATTAAATGAGAAATTCGATTCCATTTAATATTTGTTTTTTACTTGCTCGCCCTTAATAGTTTAGGGTGTAGGCAGCGATACATCTTTGTAATGTAGAATTTAATACCTATATATAGGTAGGTATAATTCATTAGTCACTTGAAGTGTACACGGATTCGACTTCGGAACCTCGCGAACAGCAGTCCAAGGGCTAATGTATATTTAAAACATAATTACATACATGGCAAGAGTAGGTAATATATATGTCAAAAAGAAATCAGTGAGGAGCTCTTTCTGTCTACCCCGTGAGCGAATTACTGTGGACTTTTGTTGTAGTGAAATTTCGAGATTGTCAGTTTTTTCTTATAAAGAGTATTTTAAATATCATTTATTGCGTGTGATATGACATTTTCTATAGTTTACTTTGATCAAATGTCAGATCTATGGAAGCTGCTTGCTCTGTGAATTGGTACGCTTAGCACAATGTAATTATTTGTACACATATTGTTATTACCGTATTAATTGGTGTGGTATTAGTGTCATTGTCCAAATGGCCCGGCAAGAAGCTCATGTTGTCGTACAAGTACCAATGAGACCTGTTCCCGGCGCGAACTTTCGCCTTCTCCCTGCGGTGCGACGCGAATATTGAGTTCAATTTCTTTCGCAAATCAGTAATGTCACATTCGAACATTCTCGCCAGCTCTGACCACGATTCGTACTTGGCAGTCTGCACCCTGTACATCTCGTGCGAGGTGTCCCACAGCTCGGGCCTCTGTCTGTACTCGTCTATCAGACGTATCGCCGCCTGATTACTCCATTCCGACATCATGCTATTTTTTTAATTGAAACATAAAAATACAATTCCAACGCAACCAATACATCAGCAAATTTGGAACTAATTGGAAATTCGAATTATAACTATGCGAACAGCGAATGCGCATCGAACGCGTTCGTTCGCGCGCGCTGCGAGCGGGGACTGAGGGGCCGAGGCGACCGTTCGGAATCATTCGGTCTCTCGCTCGGGTTTATTCGTGAACATTGCGCGCTCGCTTGGCTGCGTTCGGCTCGATACACTTTGTATGAAGGTAGTACTATAGTTAAGTACAGAGCGATGTAACAACAACGAACACACCTATATTTTTGTAGTTAATATGACTGTTAGTGTTGTGCAGACAATTAGGTATATATAAGTCAGAGACGGGACGTAGTTGGGTTCAGTTCACTAAACAAAGGGCTCCAATTAAAGTGGATATTTAGTTTGAGTGAGGGAGTGGTAGTCATCCATCCAGAACGTTACGGGTGGCGATCAATCCCTCTTTTACGAGCGGCTTTCACAGCGTGGAAGGGATCAGGATCAGGAGTCCTTTCAATGTCCCCTCGTAAAGTCTCCTGTAATAGCTGATCTCCTTTTATATAATTTTAAAACAAAATTTCCCAAATAAAAACCTTTATTAGTTGCGTAACAAAGAGATTGCGTATAAAGTAACGTCCATTTACAAAGAGCCATTATTGTGTTATAAATCTTGAAGTTGGTAGCTCCGAATATATTTGATTTTGGTCACCAGCACTAGTTAAGCCGCGCGGCGCCGCGCGTTCCTTGTGTTTGTACTGGGAAGCGTTTGTGGGAGAGGTCGCAGTCACCGGTCGCCCTGTTCCATTCAATAATTTTTAGGGGTTGAATGAGGCAGTGGGGGGTGCGTGGTGGTGCGCAGTGGTGGGTGGTGGGGTTGTGTTCTCGTTTCGTTTTGTTGTCGGAGGGCAGGTCGCTCGCTGGCTCGTGATTAAATTAACGAAATTCTATTTGGTGGGGACACTGTTAATTTGGTTGTTATAAATGTTTATACTCAGATACCTACTGCTTTTCTGCGCGTAATTAAACACATTATAGTTATCGTTAGGGGTCGTTTTACGGCACCCAGTACCGACGGAACCTTATCGATAAACTGAGTTAATAGCTCCTTGTGCTTAAAAGCGTAGCTATATAATATATATACACCTAGATATTAAACTGAATATTATAATATCCATCAAGAGCAACTTAATTTTAAAAGTAAAGTACGTATCGTAAACGTTTATTTAAATTATAGAAATTATCAGATTCGTACGTACCTGTACCCAATAACATAACATAACTTCACGCCTTTTTCTACTCCAGGTGTAGGCAGCGGCTGTTAAGCCTCGCCGTTATGTTTACGTTCCAAATAGAATAGGTGGCGAACCCATTGTCATGCCGGGCACAAAGTTTTTAGTCATCGATATTTATCACACATAACTTAGGAAATTAATTTCGAAAAGTCATTGGTGTGCGCCAATGTGAGGATTCGAACCGTCAACCTCTGGACTCAGACGCGGGTGCTCGACCAATGGACATAAAATAAGGAACAAATATTTAATATACGTAATTAATATACACAAGATAAATTATTGCTAATATTAATATATTAAGTAGCTGAACTTTTTAATCATAAATAAATTAATTTCATTGATTACTTCATTGTGTATTAATAATTGCCTTAGTACACCGACTTCTGACTGAGATGTAGCGAGTTTGAGTCGCGAAAATATAAAACATTTGTTTGATAAATAGTGATGACTGAAGTGATCGATTCACATTACATATATCCAATATTATTGATCGCTGCCCACCTCCTCGGGTACTGAAAGCGTGAAGGTAGTTAGCTGAATCCTTATTGATAATGTTGATAATTCCAGATAGTCAACTAAAAAAAAAACTCTTACTTTTTACAGCAATATATACTATGTATATATTGCTGTCTGTATCCAGGTTATTGTCCTTTGATGGTTCTGAGATTTTCAGGCTAACTATAGAATTATGGGTGAACTATGAATTTCTGATGAAGCTTTCGAAGATTCTCACTTCAGTTTCATTAAAATTGATGAGTGTGTTGATTTATAGCTCACGAAGGAAGTTAGAAGTTCACGATCTATACTGGCTGGTTATACTTTATCTCTCAATACAGCCATGAGTACAGAAGGTAGCGGTAAGTATACATTACTCAGATTACATCACGAAAATGGTTGAGTGGTTCAAGATCGCTTCTTGGTGATTATAGTTACGATGTTATATCATATATTAAGAGTTTACTAAGTCTTTAGGGCCCGGCAGTAATAATAAGTATAAATTGTGGTTTAATCACGTTGAAAAAGGAATAGGCAGATAAACAAATCTCTTAAAAATAGAGAAAAAGCCTGAAACTTCTATCATCTAACTAATTTCACTTATGAGTGTGTGAATGCAGGATTCTTAAAAGTAAAAATGGGCAAGTTACGATGGTTCGGTCATGTAGAAGGAATGGATGATGAAAGATTGACTCAAAGAAATACAATGCAAAAGCGGATGGATGTAGGGTCGAGGACGGCCAAGACACACATTCAATGACCAACTAGAACGTGTTCTGGAGTAAGGTGATGTTAGGAGCCTCAAAAACCGACGCGCGTGCATGAAATGAGTTATGAAAGTCAACGAAGCGAGTGAGGCGTATAAGAATCGTGCCTTATGGCGCTCTGTACCCTGCAAGGGATTTGGTGTGAAGTTATGTATGTGTATGTTTGTATGTAACTCTGTATAACTTTGTCTGTTACAAATTTAAAATTTGTGTGTTATTGTTTCTTTAAGTGACAAGTGTTTATAAGTTTTCAAATGTGAAAACTGTTTAATGGTGTTTTGTCATGATTTTTTTATTTAATCATAGTTGTATTTATCACTGTTTCTTTTCCAAATAAAATAAAATAAAATGTATGCGTATATGTACGTATACAATATATACGTATATGTACCTTCTGTGTACTAAGTATCGGGAATTTGTCAATAAAACAAAAACTACAAATTATTCATCTAAATTTATTTTATCGCCTTCAAAGTAGGCCCCATCGCTTGCAATACAACATCTCCACCGCTTCACCCAGTCTTCCATACATTTTTCATAGGCTATTTGCGGTATGGCCTTTAGCTCATTCAGCGAATTTTCTTTTATGGCTTCTATTGACTCAAAACGTTTTCCTCGAAGTGGTAATTTTAACTTGGGAAATAAAAAAAAGTCAGACGGAGCCATATCAGGTGAATAGGGTGCTTGGTCGAGAACGTTTGTTGAATTTTTCGCTAAAAACTCTTTCTCTTTCTCTTTCACTATGGCTGTGTGTGATGGTGCATTATCATGGTGCAGCATCCATGAGTTGTGTCGCCACAAATCTGGACGTTTTCGGCGGACACTCTCACGCAAACGCTTCATGACGCCTAAATAATATTCTTTATTCACTGTTTCTCCCTCGGGAAGGAATTCGGAGTGAACCACACCACGGTAGTCAAAAAAACTGTCAGCATCACCTTGATTTTGGTGCGACTTTGCCGCGGTTTTTTGGGTTTCGGCTCGTTTTCGAGACGCCATTCTGAAGACTGTTGGCTTGTTTGCATGTCATACTCATAAACCCATGTCTCGTCGCCAGTTATTATACGTTTCATAAAGGTCGGATCCGTAGAAGCTCGGGAAACCATGTCTTCAGCGACATGCTTTCGCTGCCCTTTTTGAACAAAATTGAGCTCTTTTGGAACTAGTCGAGCGGCGACGCGTTTCATGCCTAAAATGTCAATGAGAATATTGTGGACGGACTTAAAAGATATGTTCACCTCACTAGCCAACTCTCTCAGACTCATACGTCGATTTTCGAGCACTAGCTTCTTGATTCTGTCGATGTTTTCATTGGTCGTAGCGGTTGAAGGTCTACCAGAACGAGGCAAGTCTACTACTACTTCTCGGCCTTCTTTAAAAGCCTTATACCATTCATAAGCCCTTGTTTTCGATATACATGATTCGCCGTAGGTATTTCGCAACATTTTTAGTGATTCACCACATGAAATATCATTCGAAACACAAAATTTAAGGCACACTCTTTGTTCAACAATATTTTCCATTGTAAAAATCGCCGAGGACTCAAAACTATGAGCAACAAAAAGTTTAGCTTAAAACAAATTAAATGACAGATCCCGTTCAAATTTTGCGCGCTAAATCAGTACAGTGCTACCAACATGCAGTAAAAAAATTAAAACGACCTCTTTTACGCGGGTTTCTTTATTGACATATGCCCGATACTTTTTACACAGAGTAGTATATGAACGTGGATGGATGTAGGAGTCGAGGACGGCACACACACTCACCAAAATGACGTGATGTCAGGAGGCCTAAACAACCGACGAGCATGTATGACACGAGTTACGAAATTGTCAAATAAGCGAGTGAGATGCGTGCCGTCCGTTTTGTTTGCCTACCCCGCAAAGGACTAGGCGTGATGTTCTGTATGTAAAAATATAGACTCCTATACAATAGCTATAAAAGTAAGGGTAAGGGGCTAATTGGATATATTAGATAACATGTGTACATGTTTATATCATGGCCTAGTCTTGTATGAAATATGTCCTATATACAATTATACAGCATGTTGCAAAATCGTTTCAGTTTCATTCGAAGTGCGCAAGTGGCGAGCGGAGCGGAGCGGCGGGCGGCGACAGTAACGACTGCGGATTTCCGAGTCATTGTCCAAATGTGTCGTAACTTAAAAACAATATGGGACGAACCATAGATTATGTCGATTGTGTAGTGATGCGCTTCTATCGACATATTTTGTACATATACACATTCATATTGTGAGTTGGTATATTAGAATCTAAATAAATTAAAATATCTATTAACGTTTTCATCTAAGTCGATAAATCGATGATTATTTAGGATGTTTACGACGTTAAACCTCTCAATTCACTCGAATATATATAATATATATGCTTTAATAACTGTAAAACACACTAATAAATAAAACTATATGCAACTTTGTGTGAAATTAAACATACATAAAACATAAACATAACTTCGCGCCTTTGTTACCTGAAGGTGTAGGCAGCGGCTGTTAAGCCTGGTCTCGCCGTTATGTTTACGCCCCAAATGGAATAGGTGGCGAACCTATTGCCATACCGGGCACAAAGGTATTTTAAGTCATCGATATTTACCACACTTGACTATTAATAAAAGAAAAAGTTTTTGTAAAAAGAACATTCATATACATAAGTTTTCATCTTTATTATCTTTAACAAATCTAAAGCATTAGCCATTCGAAACGACTTTTAGGAATAGTTTTTAACTATTTCTAATTTAAGCATAAAGATAAGATAATATCAAGCATTTACATTCTCCAAACATTTATAAAATATTTTGTATTCATATTAACGAAAACAAACACATAAATATCATTGGAAGAGAAACTTTATAATAGATATTCAATTAGACATTTATATTTTAGTGATGAGTTGGGATTTTGCCAAATTTTGAATAAGAAATTTATAACCGTTTAGTAAATTATAAAGTTTATATGAATATAAATCATTCAGTAATTTTGTAGTATAATTAATACATACAATATATATATACATATAATACATTATTAGTCGCTATTATGTATTTATTAAACACAAACAAACGTATGGGTTGCACATTATGTACAGATAATGGATTCCAATTACATTTTAACAACAGCGGAATATGTTTAACGGCTGTTATTAGCGGCGGGTGCGACACGCCCGCAGGTGCATACTGACAATTTAAAATTGCATTTGCATAAGTTGTCGAATAAAAACCAACTTGTATGTAAATCGATCTGGAACACAAAGATATGAATATATTAATATATATTAATATATTCATATCTAATATAATAATTTATAATATATTTATTAATTAATATATTGCTTGAGTTTAGCATTTTTCAAATCGCTTAATTTAACGTAGTCTCTTCAATTAACTCTAAATTGTGTTTTTCATTCGTTCTGTCTACCCCGCCATAGCCTGAAGTTTGTTGTTTGTCAAACTAAGCACTTATCTTACGGTTACATCTAATCTTTTTGTAAGAAGTCTAATCACAGTGTTTACCCAAGCCAAAGATATTAAAATCTTAACTATACCAAGTCTTATGGCACATACACAAACAAATAGATTTTAAAGATACTTGGATCTAAAACATGGCAAGATAAGCTAAGCATACACAGTTCAGATTACAGATTTCATAAGACCGTACACATGAGCCGTTAAAATCATGCTGTGACTCTCTTATTATATCTCTTTTTATTATAAACAATGTATTTCATCGACACGTCGCATCACTATTGTCGATAGTCGATCAGCAGGCACGGATGGGCGAGTTATCGCGGAACGGTGAGATTACTCGCCAGGCCGGGGCTCAGCGCTGCCTATCTCCGCTCCGCAACGCTCGCAACCAACAATGAGACGCATTTGTGACGTGAAATTTACGAGCCACTTTTACGAGTGCAAAATAGGTGGGAGCCGGAGTTTACGACCCACCCTGTATAATAAGGGAACCGTGCAGTATACGCAAGCTTCGCAGATAAAACACATTCGGTATTAGTTTGTGGCTATACTTTTAACTATACATGTAACTATAGTACGGTTTAAGTGAGATTAAGTTTACGACACGGATAAGATAAGATAAGTCTCAAGATATATTATCAGAGGATGTATGAACTTAGTTAAATTTACACGAGAAGGGTTCGTTTGTGTTCTTGGAACTTATACGGCTTATTTATAGCGTATAATATATGTAGCCTAGATTTTAAATGATAGTTAATTTCCAAACTACCTTTGATGTATTCAAGATTTAGAAACAGTCAAGTAATGTTGTCTCAATGTTACAAAACTATAGTTATAAGCCCTATCTTATACTGTGATTTTAAGGTATTACAAATATCTCAAGTAAAACGGCAACAACAGTTGATAAAGAATAAAATTAATCAACCACTATGCTTTTTCTATAATTTCTAGCATATACTGTAAAAAAATAAATGATATTAGACATAGCAATATAGCGGGGCATTCGATGACTTACAAAAGAACACACACACACACATACACACCGGAGAGGAGAAGGAGACGAGAGGAGAATGTAACAATATTCCCTTATTGTTAGTTGACAGGGAGCCAAACTAATTCCAGGCTTTATTGCTGTACCGATGTGCTGCGATGTGCTGCCGTGATGGATCCGTATAGCCCGTAAAACGTGACAAACACACAGATATTACATTCGTATACCGTGGAACTTACGTGTTTGTTTATTAAATATTTCTATATGCCCAGAGAATTATTGTGGAAGGTGGGCTGATGAGTAGACGGATCACAATTACGAGGAGCAAAAGGGTCTGGACGGCCACCGCAAAATAACTTTTGATATCTTTGTTAATTAAGGCGAAAGAAAAAACGACACCTGCCCATCTCACGGTAAGAGTTGTCTGGAATACCACATCAGAGACATTACTGGAGCTTTGTCAACCCTTTGAAAACCTTTCTTTTTTGACAAAGGTTGGGCGTATCCGCTTACCAACAGGCGGGCGGAGTGTTAAAAATGAACTATTAACTACTTATAATTGAAGCTCTACCCTTTTATTATTTATATTTAATGGTAACGAATAAAAAATCTTTATAACAAAGGCACAAATAAAAGTTAAAAAAAAGAAAGCCCAACTAACAACAGTAGCCTCGCACGGAATCGAACAATGTACCGCTCTCAATAATAATATTTAATTATTGGTTGTAAGCAAAAGTTACCACTCACAACTCTGTCCGGTGTTCCACTCTAGCTATAATGCGAAATTAGGGATCACTTGCTAATAGAGAATATTAAAACCTTATGCTTCTTCGTGAAAACAAACCAAGCACCTGCGCTATATACATAGTTAGAACTGACAATGACATTTAAAAATATTCACAATTTTTATATTAGAGGAAGCGAAACCATTTTTTTCATTTTAATATTTACTCTCTTACAGCTCATAATAGACGTTATCTTTGTGTCATCATCGGTGTCATGAAAACCGGTATTAAAACAAATTTCAAAAAAAATTGATGCTCAGAAAATATCTCTATTCCTTTGCTATATTAGCCATATTAATAATAAAATGCAAATTATTTCCAAATATATATCTTTTGCGGTCGACGACAAATAAAATACACTATAGTGTAAGATTCAGCTTCAAATGTATTTGCTCAAAAGAATTATGTTGAAAATGTATACATAAGAAAGGGCATGCTCCGATGGTTTGGACATGTAGAAAGCAAGATTGACTAAGCAGATATACAATGCAAAAGCGGATGGATGTAGGAGTCGAGGACGGCCAAGACACACATTCCATGACCAAACAGAATGTATTCTGGAGGCAGGTGATGTTAGGAGCCTCAAAAACCGACGCGCGTGCATGAAAAGAGTTAGGAAAGTCAACGAAGCGAGTGAGGCGTGTAAGAATCGTGCCTTATGGCGCTTTGTTCTCTCTGCCTACCCCGTAAGGGATTTGGCGTGAAGTTATGTATGTATGTATGTATACATCTTTCATCATCAGTGTAATTTATACGGGAATTCGGTCTATTCACATGAACGGCTATTAACATCGAAATACCAAATGTTGTGAGCGTACGGAACCAGTACAGTTATAGTGCATTTCCCTCTTGTCTCGTCGTTGTTACTTTAATTACTTTGTGTTTATACTTGTTTCAATTTACATATTGTTCCGCTGATGGACGAGTTTTTGTGACGTATTTTTTTTCCTTTGTTTCCAACACTAATGGCGGACAGTTATGGCGATGGCATTTAGGCATTTGTATGTGCACACTTTATTAACATGGATACCTTGTTACCATACTTACGATGACGTGGACACTGTATATATATTGTAAGTTATTGTTGTGCTAAGAAATATTTATAATAAGTAGAATTCTATTATATGCTATATTGGGTCGGGATAAAATCGCTGTTCTAGGTTTTTTTCTCTGAACAATCTGATGCAATTGCTAGCTTGCTACACGAAAGTGTAGGTAGCGTTATTACCCGTGGCCTAATGTAATATTTTATTATAGTCTGTCCATACCGTCAAGTCTGAGCGTGAGGTTAATCATCAACATCTATTGACAGTCAAGCCCTTCTAAACGATTGAGTAACTTGAAGCCCGGCAGTTGGCCTGCAGTCGATATCTAAGTAATTTAACTATACTGCAATTAACTGCCGGGCTTATATGTGAACCTAAGCCATCCTCAAATCCACTAGATCACACACACAAACAAATTCATTTCAAACCGTCCAGCAGTTTAGGATAAAATTAAACTAATAATATTGATTATAACGAATTGTTTTTAGAAAGATTGACGTGATTTAAAATCATTACATAGTATAAAACAGAGTCACTTTCTGCTGTCTGTCCCCTTATATGCGCATATCTTTAAAACTACGCAACGGATTTTGATGCGGATTTTTTTAATAGTTAGAGGGTGTCAACGGGGTGGTTTTGATCTATAATTCATGTAAAGTGTAGTAAAAAAAAAAGTGATCATTTTCATTTAGAACTTTAATCGCAAACGCTGTCTGAACCCTAAGTGATAAATCAAAACAACGTACTACATTATTATACATCTTTAAAAGGTCTACAAAAAAGTCCGCGAGGGCATATGTCTATCTCTTAGGGATAATCCACAATGACCGTTTTTATTTTTTTACTTTTTACGACAAATTATGGCCTATTTACGAAGTGATTTTAAACATTACAGCAATAATTCTCATCCAATTAACTGTCTTAAATAGATTGTGCATGTAATATAGATGATCCTGGCCCTTTACAGCATGCAATTTAAATGAATATTTTCAAAGATATTGCAGTATTAACATAGCCGGTGGTCACTTACCATCAGGTGACCCGCAGGCTCGTTTGCCCCTTGTTCTCATAAAAAAAAAGCGGGACAGCAGTTATTACTTTTGATGTGGAACAAAGTTCGCCGGGTCAGCTAGTAAAGAATATAATACAAATAATATATTTTTTGTCTTTAATCTGTTGTTTTGTATAATATCGTAGTCGCTTGGTATTAGTTGTTGTATAGTGCAGGACGTCAGTCGTCTCCGCTAGTATATTATATATTCAATATGAAACAGTAGATAGGCAGTGCTGGCAGTGCATGTAATCCAGTTAGCGTCCTCGTGTAAGTACCGGCGAGCGTGTATCGGATCAGACATATGTATGTGGAAGGCTTCACTGCAATTATTGCATTTTGCACGTTTTTCAATGAGCTTATTATTTGGTTAAGTAGTCGGTTTATAGGGCGAGCAGACCGACAACTGCTGCTTGAAATTAATACTCGGATATGTATGGCTAAGCACATATATATAAAACTACTAAGCAGATATACAGTGCAGAAGCTGAAGGATATAGTTCACACTTTCAGGAGCCTTAAAAATCGACGAGCGTGTATGACAAGAGTTATGAAATTCGAAGAAGCGAGTGAGGTGTGTGGGAATCATGCTTTATGGCGCTGTTCTCTGTGACTATCCCACAAAGGGCTTGTAATGAATTTATAGATATTTTTAGCGGGGAAAGGTAATCAGTCATATCCTGCGTCTGCTCTCTTCGTGTTCTTTGCAATGAATATTCCATTCACGTATCTCAGAAATATTTCCATTCCATCTTTCCATCTTCAGATAACATAAGTACTGCCTATACCATTATAGATCATTATCAGCTGTTCGCAAGTCGCTTTGATCGCACCGCGCCGTCAAGTCTGGCCGAGCGTGGCGCGCCGAGGAAAAAATTATCACTGTCATGCAATATAATAAGTATGATCTTCATTACTTATAACAAATAGGTTATGTTTGTTTATTTCAATGAAATACTAGTACAATTTGATTTGTGTTAAATTCAATCATAATACCATTAGCTTGTACCCTAACCAGGGACCTCTCAAACAGAAGTTGTCATGCGAAACCTTAAACTACCATAAACATTCAATTTAAAATAGATATTTTTATACAATGATATTTGTCCAATGCGAATGAAGCAGGCATATTTATATAATGCGTCTAAAGATTAAAACAATGCTTAGTTTTGTCCAAAAATATATGTGTCAATTTAATGTACTCATATGTAAATATGTGCTAAATAAATTTGATATATTATCGAATGATCGACAATGATAAAAAACAACATGTTGAATGAAGGTGACCCACACATTACTTCTACAGTAGTATGTTGTTGTTAGTTGATATGTACTGGGTTGAATTGGACTAAGTTTGGCCGTGGTATTTCACCGGTCGTGCCAGCCCATTCGTATGCGAACTGCGCGGCTCTACCACTGTGGAAATATATATAACTGATTTTGCGATTCGATCCGACGAGTCGAGGCTTAATACCTGCTGCTTACGCCGCTACTTAAAGGCGTGAAGTTATGTTTTTTAATGTTATGTATCGCTTAATGTTCAGCACATTAGGTGATACTTATTAATAACGCCGATTTGCTCCACGTGTGGAGCATGACTGTATGAGTAGTGGTCGGTGGGTCAGTGGGACGAGTGCGAGCAGCGAGCTCCGGGTCGCAGGTTTGTTACACAACACAACACTCGAGGAACACACGTCACGTCACACATCCGCGAGTCGATTATAATAATATTCATTGCCAATAATTATAAGTAATTGTTTTTTTGCTTGTGTATTGCATAATTTTACACAATTGATATAATTAATATATATGTAAATTAATACAAATATAAATGTAGTTTTATTAATTTTGTAGTTTATAGTAATAATAATAATAATATATGCCGAGCTAGATGTGATCGGTCTGAACTCTGAAGACAACAACTGTTAGGTAAGAACAGAACTGTACCTAATCAATGTCTGGTCGCAAATCTTAAGTAACAAGGAGCTGACTTCCATGGCATTTCAGACTGACACTGTTCCTGCCTACACCTTGGATATGAGAGAGTATGAAAATCAAACTAATCCCGTTAACATGTCGTACGTTAATATAGGAGTTAATTTGGTAACTAATTAGTGAACTGTGACGTCACAACTATGTATTGCGGGCGGGTGCTCACAAAATGTTCGCCAATTTGTTTGGAGTATGTTTGACGGTAGTGTTGTTTACTAAACACTGTCGAGCTACGTCCGCTGAGAGGAATTCTCGAAGACATGTGTACATATTCACGTCACCGATATTATGATTCGATATGAGGATGGATGAAACAGGAGGAAAACGGATGAGTGATGAACTTGACGTACACCATAAGAGATACGAGTACGTCATAGACGTAGTGCTTTGACTGGGAAGTTGGAAGGAATATTAATGTATAGGCTTTGGTTTTCTAAGATCTGAACAATATGGTCTTATATTCTTCGAAGGAAATAATAATGTAAGGTCCTATGCTATAGCGCCATTTTGCGGAGTCTTAAGATTACAAGAACATTCAAATAACAACGAAAAATCATTAATTTGACCCCCAACGTGTACGTTATACGTACCCATCTCACTCCTGAGCCATATCTACAAGTTGTTCTCGAGGGTCGTCACGAATCGTCTCGCTGCAAGTCTCGACGAGTTTCAGCCTCCGGAGAAGGCCGGGTTTCGAAAAGGCTTTAGCGCCGTGGACCACATTCATACTGTTCGGCAGATTGTACAGAAAACCGAGGAGTACAATCAGCCGCTGCGTATGGCATTCGTGGACTACGAAAAAGCCTTCGACTCCAACGAAACTTCGGCAGTTCTGGATGCATTGCAGCGATGTCGGATCGACTGGCGCTATATCGAGGTGTTGAGATGCTTGTATGACACCGCCACGATGACTGTCCAGATACAGGACCAGGTGACGAACTCCATCAAGCTTAATCGAGGTGTAAGACAGGGAGATGTCATATCTCCTAAGCTCTTCACCAACGCTCTGGAGGACGTTTTCAAGATCCTGGATTGGACTGGACAGGGTATTAACGTGAATGGTGAGTTCATCTCACATCTTCGGTTCGCCGACGACATCGTTGTAATGGCAGAGTCGCTGGAACAGTTAAGCGGAATGCTGCGCAGCCTAGACGAGTCCTCCCGGCGTGTCGGTTTGGGCATGAACTTGGACAAGACGAAGGTCATGTTCAATGAACATGTCGTGCCCAGACCGATAGATGTCGGAGGGTCGGTTCTCGAAGTTGTCAACAAATACGTCTACCTGGGCCAAACTATCCAGTTAGGTAGACGGAACTTCGAGAAGGAAGCCGACAGGAGGATTCAGCTGGGTTGGGCCGCATTTGGCAAACTGCGTTGAGTTTTCGGCTCGCCTATACCGCAATGCCTGAAGACCAAAGTCTTCAACCAGTGCGTCTTACCAGTTATGACCTACGGTGCCGAAACGTGGACACTTACGGTGGGGCTAGTCCACAAATTTAAAGTCGCTCAACGAGCTATGGAGCGAGCTATGCTCGGGGTATCTCTGAAGGATAAACTCAGAAATGAGTATATCCGACAGAGAACTCGAGTAACCGACATAGCTCGTAGAATAAGCTCGCTGAAGTGGCAATGGGCTGGTCACATCTGCCGGAGGATCGATGGTAGATGGAGCAAGAAGGTCATTGAGTGGAGACCGCGACTTGGTAAGCGTAGTGTAGGACGCCCACCAGCCCGATGGTCAGACGACCTCAGAAAGGCTGCTGGAAAAGACTGGATGCGGAAGGCATAGAATCGGATGTTGTGGCGCAAATTGGGAGAGGCCTATGTCCAGCAGTGGACTGCAATAGGCTAATGATGATGAATGATGTGTACGTTGAAGAAGAAGGTAACCTTCTTCTAAAAAAGGGCTGGGGTTAAACCAATATGGCCTAATATTACTGTCGAATACGAGGGCTTTACAGGTTAAAGGTACAGACAGAGATTTGTACTATTTGACTTGATCTTGGCCATAAATGACGTAATCTTGATACTTCTTGCAATTACCACGTGTACTTTATTCTAAACGATTAACATTTGAAATAGTACACAAAATTAAATTTCACTTTCAAAACATTTTGAATCGTATTAATAAAGAGTTAAAATATACAAATGTATATTTTAACTTATAAAAATATTGTGTTTATGAAACACGTTTTATCGTTTAAGACATTGACTGATAGTAATATTTTGTCTAAAACAACATGTTTTTAACGAAATATGACTTTTTATATATATTTGATGTGATGTCTACAGATAGGAGCGTCCCTTTTTAAAAGCTTTTATTTAACTTGCACTGTATGTATGTATGTATGTATGTATGTAAGTATGTATGTTCGGTGGAATCTTGCAACTCAATTTTGAAGTAGATATCTTCAACCGAGCTGAAATTTTGTATACACGTTTACTTTGGATGACAATGCATGATATGATGTGTGACATTATTCTATATCCAATATGGCGGACCACCCAAGATGGAGGAATGGATATTTTGAATGCATTTCTGCAATATGGGTGTCAAATGAAAGGGCTAATTGAGTGTAACTCAAAAAATAATATGACGTCATTCTAAATCCAATATGGTGGAATATCCAAGATGGAGGAAAACATATTTTAAGCTTCTGTATAATATGGGTATCAAATGAAAGGGCTTGTTGAGAATAACTCGAAAAATAATATGACGTCATTTTAAATACAATACGGTGGACCATCCAAGATGACGGCATACATATTTTTGATGCATTTCTACAATATGGCTATGAATTAAAAATCATCATTGCGATTAAATGGAAAAGAAAGCACCAAGCTGAAATTGAATTAGATGATCTCCTTATTGAAGGCTCCATACTGAGGCTCTAAGTTGATACTTGAAATGTTTAAGGAAATATTATTTTCTTATTTTTAGAGCGCTTAAATAAAAGCTTCTTTAAAAAGGATTTTTGCTTTTAATTTTTCTTTCTTGATTATAGTAACCACAGTAGTACTCGGCCAAACTGATATCAAGCAGTTTCCTCAGCATAGGACATATTAAACACCTATCATTTAAAGACCCAGTATCCAGGAGAACTAAGACCGTTACCGGAAATACGGCTAAGTAAGCATAGGAACTGCTATTAAATTTACGTTGTTAAATTGTTTTTTTTTAAACGTTAAAAGTATCGTATCGCACCACCTACGAGCTAACTGTGGGTGGATTATTTTCCAACTATAAATTCAAACGACTTATCTACAGGAGTGTTCTATAAAACAAGTTGATGGAATTAAATGAACACAAATATATCTAAATGTCTTTTTAAATTAAGATATGTTTGTCTAAATGTTGTTCTTAATATACAAGAGCATTAACCTCGAGACTACAGAACCACTCGCTACGGAACTAGTGACTACAGAACTAGTGAACAAACGAGCGCATCATTAGACGTAAAACTGGTGAATGCTTGTTGCCAACCAAATGTGCATCCCTACTGAATATAGTATGTATGTCACCTTGTTTGCTTGTTTGTTCTAGTTCTACGTCCATACCGCTCAATTGATTGTGTGAAATGTCGGTGGTCCTGTGGTCGAGCTCCCCGATTCTGATTCAGATGTCATGAAGTTGATTCCGAACTCACTCCAATTATATTTTAGGAGGAGTGATCTTTGTGCAATACGATATGGAGTTAGATGAGAAGGGTGGAGGAAGAGGAGTGGTCCTACACACCTCTTTCTCCGAACCAAATGCGGCTTGCGCCACTTTATTTCAATATTCTGGGAGGCCGCAGTATTTCACTGACGACAGACCCAATCATGCAGAGAATCGAGTAGATCTGATTGATGTATTTTGCACCCTCGGCAACCAGAAGCTGGTGGATGATTGATTCTGCCAAAATGAAATATAACCAGACACGAAATAATTAGCTAGTTATTCCTATGATACTCCATGAGATCAAGCCTCACAGTTTAGTTTTTCTTATGGGGTAGGGGGGCAAATAAGCAGGCGCGTCACCCGATGGCAAGCTACAAACACCGCCCATGTACACCTGTACACAGATACTGTTGCAGTGTCGTTGCTAGCGCTTACAATGGGATATGGAAGCAGTCGGAAGGATACCTCTCGCTGAGCGAAATGCGGCATGAGCCATTTTACGTCGATATTCTGATAGGTCGGGGTATTTCAACAGCCCATTCATGCAGCGAACTGCGTGGCTCTTTTGAGAAAAAGTCTTTTGAGAGGGATCACTTGTTCAACAGATCAGGGAGCTTGGCCATTGGCCATGCGTTGTGAACATGGCGACTGCTCATCTATTCACCAAACTCATCCGGCTGAACAGCGCTATCTATGAAATTAAAATAAAAACCAGCCCCCTAAATTAAATTTCATTTTGTATCATTGGTACTTATTTGTGTTTATAGAAAGACATTGTAGTATTCTATGTTATGTGTTGCTATCAATAAAAACGAAATAGACTTTGCCACCAGATCCAGTTGGTCGTCATCAGCAGCACGCGTCGAGCTGGTGGAAACCAGTTTGAACTGACCGGCCACGGCTGATAACCCCAACCCACCCCCGGGCCCTCACTACTGCGACGGCAAATATAGATAACTCGCTTATTATAATATTATATATAAACATACATACATTATTTATTGTATTATTATTTATCTCGGGTGTCTGGCCTCGTCTAGAAATAATGGCCACAGTACGTAAAGGGTTGCCACACAATCCAGATTAAGGGACCTTGCAAATTTGCAATAAGCTCTTTCAACCCTCTCCAATCTAATCTTCAATCTTAGTTTGAAGCTAGGCAGCGTTCATTGTGGTTCTTGTATTTTTAAGAAAGCTTTGTGCTAATATACTTATACTTTTATAGTAATTTATAAAATGGTGCATTAGTAATATTACAGACTGCTGTATACAGTTTGATGGGTTTGGTTCCTACTCGAGGACAAAATTTTAAATAGGGCGATTTTGTCAGCACTGTGAGCACATATTTACAAAAAATATGTTTTTGAGTATTATTCGTTGTCTTGCTCTATAACACAAGTTGCTGAGTTTGTAAAACAGATAATGCTGCGTGAATCAATATTATTGTGATAAAAAATATAATTGTAAGTGACAACCCTACTGTAGTTACTAGTGAACCCACGAATGATAACAACGTCGATGGAAGTCCGCCATTTTGTTATATATTTAGCTCTACGATATTGTTGTACATATATGTGTATAGTAAATGTTTACAATAATTAATTAATTAGTACTAATTACTAATGACAATTATCAAAATTTGATACATTGACAGCAGGAAATTGATTTGGGGCCTCATATACTTAATGCCTAAGTTTTCCCAAATAAAATAGGTGGCAGAACCTGTCACCACACATACATACGAAAAGCGTTCCGAAAACTCATTGGTGTGAGTCAGGATTCGAAACCAACACTTCTTAATTCTAAACCGTGGTGGTCGACCAGCACAGCACTAGATATCATTTATCTAGTGCTGTGCTGGTCGACCACCACGGCTTCTACACCAAAGAAGAATATCATTCAAGAAAAAAATCCTTAAAAAAGTGAGTTGTGTCGGTAGGCAGAAAAAAGAAGAATCTGTAGAACCCCGCAAAACACAAAAACATCGAACAACGCATACTATGAAGATGATTTCTGGCTACCCCACAAGACTCAAGAAGGTATCTTTTGAGAAAATATTTATAAATAACCGTTTCGTTAATAACTTTAAATGACCTATTTCTATAATCCCGATCTAAAAACAAACGTCGGTAATATATTATAAATGATTAACAAAACATCATTTGTAGGTAATATCGATGTATCATTAAATTTGATGAAAGCAATTAAGTACTGTTTCTATGGTAAGTAATTATTTATTATTGAAAGACACCTTTACATATTTATTTCTAAGACTTTCGCGAATCTCACTCATTGATCAAAACAACTTTTAGGATTATATCGCGTTTATTTATTATTTATTTATATTTATTTCCCGACGTTTTGAACTCTTTACAGAGATCATTTTCACGAGTGATGTACAAAAAGATGGTAGTTGTTCAAAAGCCACCTTCATTGATACAGAGAGGACCCACTTTTTGGAAATAAAAATCAAAATCTTGATGTTAAAAATATGATTTTTACTATTGGTAACCCACATCAGACCATGAAAACAAAAGTTAAATACTTATTTATAAGATGTATTCATATTTTTGTTTGTAAAGATCCTTTGTTGTATGATTTAAGAAGTAAAAGTTGTTATTATTAAGTTATTAGAAAATTATCTTATTTTTCTAAGTTGGTTGAGATCAAAGTTTAACTATTATTAAATATTGATTGATTTTAAATTAAAAGGTAAAGTATTTGTTAAAAATCTACCACTGGGTCAAAAATGCGGCCAGTCCTGAGAAAGACCCAGCAAGAAAACTCAGCGGCTGTTCTTCAAAACTGATTATTATTTCATTTTGAATGGGCCTGTTGATATTGCTACTATTTATACAATTTTTGAGAAAAAAGAAAGGAACTTGGTTTCCAGGTTAATAAAAATTAAAATTATTTTGATTGTCTACTGCACTACTCAAAATTCTACATTATTTTGGTTTCTGATGTGGGTCTGACCTGCAAACTATACTAATAGTATCTCGCTGTCTTGAGCTGTTTGATTGTGGGCTAGGTTTGATGAGACTTAGACTGGGTTCCAGCTAGGTGATAGTTCCAGACATCTTCTCTATTGAAATTCTTTGGATGTTTTTTGATTTCAATAGCCTCGCGTATCACCCTGGGACGATAATGTTGTTCTTTGGCGAGGATTTGTGGTTTGTCAAACCTGATGTAGTGTTTTAGGCCCTCCCTACAGTGTTCACAAACAGCAGACTTATTATAGCGATTGTGTTTCACATCCGCTATGTGTTCTTTAATCCTGGCTTTAGCTGCATTTTTTAGTTTTTTATTGTTATCATGTCAAAATCTCAGTTTCCCAACGAGTAAAATTACCAATGATTTTAGGAAAATATGCATAGATTCTTAGTAAGTGCTTATCTGATGCTGCTGTTATGTCCTGGGTAATAAACATGTACCTCAAATCTGTGGTCTTCAGATGCCAACGAAATTTTATATTTTTTCAGTCACAAATTACTTCCAATCAGACTGATCCCCTGTGTATCTTCAAATTACAAGGTCGAAAGTAGGTTAAATTAAAACGAGACCTCCCTCGAGGTGGCTTCCCTTCATCACCGAATCATTAAAATTGGTTCATAAAAATAAAGCACATTTCTAATTGTGAAAGAATTATTTAAAGAGCAGTTTATTTTCTCTTCAATAACGTAACATAAACTTCTTATACCTAAGTCATTCCGGCGCAAAGTTATAAAAACACACGCACACATAATGTTGAAGGAATGATATTTTTTTAGCCTTTGTTTCTAGAATATTAACTATTATATAGTTCTAGGCGTACATATATATGTAAAAGAAAGTTTCTCATACACGTAGTGTTACAATAAAAAAAAAAATTCTCTCAACGTTCCTGAATGTCTGTCTGTCTAGAGTTATAAAGAGTAGTTGTATGTCACCTGGCAACACCATCAGACAATAGGCAATTAAAGTACATATAGACTTAGCCAATGTTGTGGGAGTATCGTGGCCGTTGACCTGGCAACACAACACACCACAACCATCACCGATGTGCATAAAAACTACTAAATAGTAGGAAAATAAAGAAAATTAACATTAGTTTCAACTGACGTTAAATGGTGGCATCAATTAAATTAATTAACGAACACAATAATTAACTGAATCGATGTTTAAAAATTGTTATCTTAACTTCTAGATCAAGATCTTGCAAGATCCTATTACGACGATGTCTGCTTTTCGCAACAAAAAGCATGCAAAAAGCATTCGTTATACGAATGCTTTTTCCTAGTTATTGGTCGGAACGCCTGAATGACATTTCGAATATCATTTTTGTTTTTATATACAGGACATATAGGTACATCAAGAATATATACATACATAAGTTTACGCCACGTCGTTTGTGGGCTAGGTAGAGAGAAGAGAGATCCTTATACACCTGATATCATTCTGATATCTCTTTAATCAAGGACTCGTTCAATTTGGCATCAAGAATCTGTGTCTTACAAACTTAGAGCTCAATATTTAATTAGGTTATAGGAGGTATCGCTCCAGACACCTTCGAATATTGGAAGGAAGGTGCATGCAGTGCATTTAGTATATAAACATTTAAAAGATTTACTCTGCGGATGTGAAACTAAATAGTATTCATTAAAACGAGTCGTGTTTGTAATAAATATTATGCGGCGAGATAGACTTCCTAAAGGCGCTCTGCGCGGGGAAGTGCAATCTACAACCACACACACATACAATGTATAAGTATATAAATAGACTCTGTGTACTCACACACGCTTAAAAATCCGCACACATTGGCACGATCTCTATTAAGGAGAAGACTGCTCGTTTAGTCTTCTAAACATATCTTCATACCAAGACCTTTGCGAGGTAGACATGAGACATCGAGTGTAATAATAAGATTTTACTTGCGTTTATCAATTTGACCATGAAAAGTGTGAGGTTTCTTTTGTATATTTGCTTATCGTTTATTAACGTTATTCTTTTTAGCATATCCTTACCTTAACATTCACTCGCAGACCAACTCTTATTCCTTACAACTCAGATTTCAAAATCGTCGGAGAGCACTACACCGCAGACTTTCCTTGTGCTCGCATCTCGACTCCTGTTGTCCTTTCAAACATACTCTACCATACCTAGTTCCGGCTTTCATTGACTTCTCGGGTTCTGCTGTAAGATTATCATTTATTCTTTAAAGTAATGGTTAGTTTTTACATAAATATAAAAAATAAAGTCGCTTTCCGCTGTCTATCCCCTTATATGCTTGTCTTTGGAACTACGCAACGGATTTTGATGCGGTTTCTTTTAATAGATAGAGGGTGTCAACAGGGTGGTTTTATCCGTTATTTATGTATGATATAGAAAAGAAAGTGATAAATTCAAAATTTATTTATTTTTCCTTTCATGCGGAACAAAGTTCGCCGGGTCTACTAGTATGTAATAAATTAAAGTACATATAATGTAAGCGCTTGCCCTTAAGTAGCGCGGGCGCATGTTGCCGTATTGTCTGTCGACGTCGGTGCCGGTGAGGTTTGTCCTTGCGGCTTCAGTTAACCGACTGCATAGAGTTTCCAGTACCTACACATAAGCACACTGTAGGTACCTATGCACCACTAGTATATCGTACTGTAGATACCTACATATAACCATATAGTCAGTAGTACCTATACAAAAATATATTGCACGTCTAATATCGCTAATAGCTACACGCTTACTGATTCAATAATACTGCTCTTGGTCTCTACCCTGCTGGTTTAACTTGGTCGTTCGTCCAGAAGTTCACACACTAATGATTTTTTGTAAATATTTAAAAAAATGGATTTATGACATACATTTTATATCCGATATAATAATATGGCAATAGTCTCGATACTGATTTACTTAATTGGGTGATATTATTAATTCGGTCAGACGATGCCACGCTGCCTATATCTACGTGTTTTAAGAGCATGAATGTTAACGATATGAGTTTGCAAATAGGAGTTCGGTTACTATACAAATATTATATTTCATTCACAATTCACCAGTTACTTTATATAATACTGCGTGCGTTTAAAATATAATAGGTTCTTAGAAATACCTTATCAAAGTAATTCAGAGACTCCCTCACTCACCTCCAGGGCTAAATCGAGATCCATTTTAATTATGTCCTTTGATCAGATCTCAGTGTGGCCCACTGTGCCGGCTGTGCCCCGCTCTGCCCCACTCACCCCCCGATCGATTGGATTGTCACAACTTTCATGGTTTCCGGCGAACGTTCATTGATGGAGGCTCTTTTTATGAAGTAGGGCGCCAGTAAATTTTCCGTGAATAAGTCAAATTGGCTATTTCTTGTGATTGTGTTTTTGTAATGCCTTCGGGGAAAAAACGCTAATGAAATTTATTTTTCCTGTCTTAATGAGATTACCTTTTTTATATTAACTTACACTAGTGGTTGCATGCCACTTTATTCGTGTATTTCTATAATTTGTATTGATTTATTCGTAGAGCAGCGCAGGTAAAAATTATAAATATGAATCTGCGAATACTTACTTTTCGCCTAGAAAACTCATGCCCGGATCATTAAGACCTTTGTAATAAACCTAATGTTTTTGTCTAAGTTAAGTGAAAATACCAAATAGAATAAAAAAAATTTCTTGAATCTATGTAGTTTGTGTTATGAATGACATATAGATTCAAAGTAATTGATGAAAACAATTTTGGCACAGTAGTTTCCTGTTCGGTTCTTCTCATGATAGATACACACTCGGAATCAGTCCACTCTTGTTCTGTGGTGGCACTTTCCTCAAGCGTTCTACATAAGCTTTATCCTTGTATTTATTGTCTATTTTAAGTGTCAGTGATCACCTTTGAAAAAGCTACTTTTACTTCATCAAGGAAAAATCCAATTTCCACAATCTGTATTTATTTTTATTACTCTATTTGTGACATCGTCTAATCTGCTGACACTTGCCGCTTGCGATATAAAAAAACTAAATAAACCTGTTTAGTAAACAGATATTTACATAAAACTGGGGTGAGAAGAAGGGGGAAGGATCTCATTTGGAGGAAGTAAGTATTTCTAAGCCGATACTAAAAAAGGAGAGAATTGTCGTAAAAAAACAGCTTGGCACAATAAAGAGAATGACAGGAGTGAACTTGTTCCTCTTGATGGATCCGAGTTCTGACTGAATGATCCTGATGGAATTGTTTAGATTGTTTACTGTGTTCCCTCGCTGGGGTTTATTCAAAAGAAAACATTGAATACTTTTACCATCTTAAAAAAAAAATTTGTTTCTACTTAATTTATTTTATCTCTTTTTCGTCTCTACGTATACTTGAGTAATATAATATTCCAATTATTAAACCTTTGATTTAATAAATTTAAATATCATTAATGACATAAAAATAACTATGGTCATACCTAGATACAAAAATAGCACATTTCTCTAGAGTTCGAACCAGGAAGCTTCTTAGCAGAAGTCCTCCTGCAAAATCTTAAATATATCTTAACGTTAAAAAATCACGGGGTAAAATTCTAAAAACGTATTATTCCATTACACGGGTATTTCGGAAAATAATTTATTCATTGCGCTTCCCAAGCTAAAAACCAAGCTAGAAAAACCATACACTAAACAAGCAACTTTCTTTCTACCACAGTCGGGTAAAAATATGAAAAATATACTCGATCAGTGTATGATAGCTCATAATTATATATAATTTGCAAGTATGTCTGTTTAGAGACATCACAATACGATAATATACATATAACAAACAAAAACGAACCGATTCTATAACAAGTAATTGGACCATTTTTTAGGTACGACACAAAGAAACTGAACTTGTAAGTAATGTGAAAATATAAAGAACAAACGTATTAAGAAAGCCTTCGAAAACCTCACGACATACGATTTTGGCCCTTACTGCTTTTAAATTAAGATAAAGCTTATACTTTATAATTATTATTGGATGATAAAATATAAGTTTGTTATTCATGAATATGTTGTAATTTAGTTAGAACGGATAATTTAATAATACAGTTCGTAAGCTGAACACAAAAACGTTGAAGGCTTCACTTGTAGCTTATAGGAATAATGATGATTAATTGTAGTGAGGCTTTTGTGCTAACATTATATATGATGAAAAATTACTTACACGCGTACAGAACAATATTTAAAGGTCTTAAGATCAAACTCACGACCGACTCAATCATGCACCTTATTCAGAGGTCTAGAGTACGAATCCGGGCACACATTTGAAAATTGCGGCTTTCAAAACGAAGAGAATAAAAATACATACACATACATAACTTCACGCTAAGTCTCTTGCGGGGTAGGCTGAGAGAACAGATTGCCATAATGCACGATTCTTACAGACCTCACTCGCTTCTTTGTCCTTGTGAATCTGTCGTACATGCTCGTCGATTTTTAAGACGCCTGACATCGTCTTCCTCAAGTTCTATATTTTATTCATGGAAGGCGTGACTTGGCTGTCCTCGACTCCTATATCCGCTTTTGCATCCCACATCTACTTGCAATCGTCTTGTCAATCTTGCAATATCGATTCTTTCTATATGTCCGAAGCATCGAAGCAGAATGCCTACCCAGAAACTACTGTTTCAGATGTCTTACCAGGGCTCCATATTGTTGTTCAGTATAATATATATTCTGACTTAATACAAGTATAATAACTTAGGCTCAAATGTAACATTAAACATAGAACTATAGAACTATAGAACTCAAAGAACAATAGTCAAATAGGATCGTTAATACATTTTGTGAACAACTTGTTTTGTTCTATGTTTTTTGTTCTAACACTGACGTCATTACAACTTTTCATTTTTGGCCCAAGTCATAAAATTACTGAGGGTATAGTTAGTTCTTAGACTTTCGCGAATCACATTCGTAACATTAAAACAAGTTTTATGAATTATATCGCGTTTATTTAGAGCTTATCATTGATCAAATAGAAGATAGATAGAATAGAAAATAGCTTTTGAACGACTACCATCTTTTTGTTCATCACTCGTGAAAATGATCTCTGTAAAGAGTTCGAAACGTCGGGAAATAAATGTAAATATATAGGTATATTGATATAAATACATTAATGACACATAACATCCATCATTTTCCAAAAGTTATTGCCAAGATCTGACACTAGCACTTTAAAACCTTCTGAGAGTTGGCTTGAAGTTATGTTATTGTTGGCGATGCCTGTACCTACCGTTTATGTTGAGGTGGTAGCGGAGTCGCTTCCTCCTATATGTAGAGCCCCACACAATGGGGGTCATGCTCGCGATATCTTGCGTATTTGATGGTGTAATCTTGAGAATTGTGCGTGCCGCTGGTGGCGCGCTATTACTGATGATGGGGTGGATATCGTTCCTGATATTAAAGGACTCCTCACTAAACTTTATTTAATAGCTAAATTAACAAAATTAATTTTGTATACCTTCGGAATCAGAATCAATAATAAGTTAGTAGCTGAATTTGTATCTGAAATATATATAAAATGGCTTTTGCACAACTTTCAAATTCAATTCGTCCACTTTTCGCAAGCACGGAGTCTCCATCAGACATCGGAGTAAATAAGTTAACTAGCCTCTATTTAGTTATTGTAATTTAATTATTATTGTGCATTAACTGTATAAGCTAGCTGGACATGTTTGGGAATTAAGCTTTCCCTTTGAATAAAAGAGAAACAACTGAAAACCCATCTGACCCCAAGATCATATCGTATTCATTATTTTTTTAATTACTGTGGTAAATAAGCATACGGTCCGTTTAATGGCAAACGGTTACCGCGACTAATGGACTCGTGCAACACCTGGGGCATCACGCGCGATACTCACCCTTTGAAAATATATTCACTCTTATTTAATTATGAAAAGGATTAACTACTACTACTTACTCTACTTGCCTAAAAGTAACTTCCACAAAGTACTGCCCCATCTTATTTGGAACTGGACGAATTAGTAAGTCATACTCACGTTCTCTGAGCGGTCCAGGACCTTCCCTGCTTCTGAATCGTAAAATCGTGGGATAGATTCTGGGCTAACACCAATGACTCATGAAATTATCTATGTGTGATAAATATTGATGATTGAAAACATTTCTATACCATTTGGGACGTCAAAATTCGGCGAGTCCAGGCTTAACAGCCGCTGCCTACACCTGGGGGTAGACAAAAGCGTGTAGTTTAAAAAAAACGATTGAAAAGTGAGAACAGGACTGTCTCATACGACTATAAATATTTGGTGAGTGTATTGTACTTGTTGTAAGTATGGTAGTATACAATATGCCTCTGCCCAGCTACACAGAGTTAACTTTGCAGTTAATTGCGCGCCTCTAATGCCAGGCTCTATTATATAGACACTTTGGTGAAACTTTCCACCAACAAATGTTACTTTGTTTCTTTATTCATGTACGTGTATATAATGATGGCAGACTTCTGTAAGCCTTCACCAGGTCGGTAGTAGTCGGTACCATCTTAGAGAGTGACTCTACATTCTTGTTTGGACCAGAACAATTAGTTTTTATAAGAAGATATATTCTAACTTATTTGAAATTAATAGACGTGAAGAATGATGAATCTGAAGGTGGAAAGAAATAAGACAAGAAGAAGACTTAAGAAAAACATGGATGGATTGTGTAAAAGACAATATGAGGAAGAAGGGCATTATCGTGGAAGATGCGAATGATATAGCAGTGTGGAAAAGAAAAACCTGTTGTACCGACCGCAAATGAGGGAAATTATGTATTTTGATGTCTCACGCCTTAGAGGTTGTAGGCAGCGTTACCTCGTATTACTGAATGATATGTGTAACGGATCACAAAGCATATGAGGATATTCCGTCTTGTCAACTCAACCTTTCGTATCACACAATCATTGTTTCTAAATACATTTCTGAAAGTGGCTGCACATACACACACACGTGTATTTGAAACTGGGACCTTCCAAATAGACGTCTACGCTATAAGCCATGGCTATATAAACTATAGTAACTTTTTTTTATGGGATAGGAGGGCAAACGAGCAGGCGTGTCACCTGATGGTAAGCAACCAACGCAGCTCATGGACACCAGCAACACATATAGTGTTACTGTTGCGTTGCCGACCTTTAAGGGATAGGGGATAGGAAAAGATGGGGAAAGGGGGTGGGTCTCCGGGTACCTCTCTCACCGAACGAAACGCGGCATGAGCCACTTTACGTCGGTCTTCTGAGAGGTCGTGGTATTTCACCGGTCAAGCTGGCCCATTCATGCAGCGAACTGCTTGGCTCTACTACTGTAGAAGTACTGTTCTAAAAGTCGGATGTATACCAACATTGTTTAATAATGAGCTATTTTTTATAACAAACAAAGCCTTGTGCATTGCCTAGTGTTTAAATATAAACAAAGATACTCGTTAACCCTCAGCCAAATATAATCATATCAGAGATCACAATTATTTTAAACAAAAAGTTTTAAATTTAACCTTTTCGTAGGAACACGTTGATATGAACGCAACATAATAGCTTTTTATCACGTAGCTAACAAATAAATTAACTTAATCTACAATCGAGCCTTCAATTTTTAAGTGGGGGTCAGTGGGGGGCTGTGGGGGGCGCCTCAGTGCCCGCTCGTTATGGTCACTCAGAACGACACAACGGACGACCACAAACTCTCCAATTAATACAATTTATGGACATTAAAATATATAAGGACGCTAGGGATGCCATTTGCATGAACAATTACGTGCAAATTACTTTTTAAAAAAATCACACAATTCAGGCAGCGACATCTAGCGGTACGCGCAGTAACGAAAAATAAAGCTTTAGAAATTGTTCCCGCTCAATTGTATGTTATGTTTAGTTTATATTTATAGATTAAGTAGCAATTTATCTACTTTGTGATATTTTTTTAATCGTGCCTTATGTTATTATGGTGCCTCTGTCCGTCTACCTACCTCGTAAGTGTTTTGGCGTGACGTTATCCATTAATGTATAACTCAATCAAAAAATATTTTAGACATATTTATGAAAGTTGTTCATGTTTGTTTAGCATTTGTAGGTACTGTATTCGTCACACATTAGAGATCCTTTCCCGTACTTTGAACACAAATTTGAAAATCGTCGATATATAATAAAAATGATTTTATATTGTAGTTTTATTCTAACATATATTTACATAATTAAAAAAACACAATTAATTATCTGTTTTAACAATCTGAAAGTATTTTCGGATGTCGTAAAATCAGCGGGGGCACACCCCTGGCACTGAGATAAAACACGGCCAGTTTGTTTGTTTGTCACGGTACGTGGCGAAATTAGTAAATATATAATATACATACATAGTTTTAATAATAATGTACCTTGTTAAAAATTAACTATAATTAATATGTTCCGGTGTCATGTTGTCACAATATGTTCCGGCCGTGATTCAATAGATTAAACCACGTGATATAACTAGTATACTAAACATTATATTTTTTGTTGTAGGCCTAATGTCTAAACAAAACTTTATTATTATTTTAAAATCTCCGTGGTCCAGTGGTCGAGCTGCACGCATCGGATTCAGAATTGGGATCGTTTCCGATCTCAGTTCAGACCAATGATTTCTCGGAATTATTTTCACAAGTTATGTGTGATAAATATCGATGATTGTATGGCGATAGGTTTTCTCATCTAATTCGTTTGAGACGTAACAATTCGGCAAGTCGAGGCTTCACAGCCGCTACCTACACCTGCGGGTAAGAAATAGCGTAAAGTTATTTTCAAAACCCTCTGCCTCTCCATTATCACCTAAGTTAGTGTATCAGCTGTTGTTGTTAGAACAATATACGCGATGTATGTATAAGTGCGGATGTATCCGACATAGTGTCGCCCGATCACTTAATGTTTACTACTGTTTACAAGATAAGGGCGCAGTCCACACTTGGCGAATAGATTGTCATCTTACGTAAGATATTAATATTTTGTGTACTTGTTGAATTTATATAGTCATTTTATTCTAACATATATTTACATAATTAAAAAAACACAATTAATTATCTGTTTTAACAATCTGAAAGTATTTTCGGATATCGTAAAATCAGCGGGGGCACACCCCCGGCACTGAGATAAAACACGGCCAGTTTGTTTATTTGTCACGGTACGTGGCAAAATTAAAAAGTAGATATATAATATACATACATAGTTTCAATTGTTAACATCTTAATTGTTAAACAATAAAATGCAGTAGAGAAATCACATCTCAACATCATATTACGACAATACACATCACACACATACAAATTATGGACAAATTAGTGTAATAGTGAAAGAATTACCAGTTAAATAATTTTAGATTTTTTTTTTATGGGATAGGAGGGCAAACAAGCAGGCGTGTCACCTGATAGTAAGCAACCAACTCCGCCCATGGACAACAGCAACACATAGTGTTACTGTTGCGTTGCCGACCTTTAAGGAATAGGGGAGAGGAAAGGATGGGGAAGGGGGGAATGGGCCTCCGGGTACCTCTCTCACCGAACGAAACGCGGCATGAGCCACTTTACGACGGTCTTCTGAGAGGTCGTGGTATTTCACCGGTCGAGCCGGCCCATTCATGCAGCGAACTGCTTGGCTCTACCACATTGGTCTATTATAACAAAATTTATTAATAAGCATTAACCTCTATAGAAACATAACTTTTATTTACAATAATAAGAAGAAATAAATAAATTACATTATTTACAGTTAAAAAACTAGCTAAAATCAAATTTCTCCGCTTCTCGGTCTACTGGCCGCATTGCCACGCAGAATGGCAATGCTAATCCTCTGTGCGAAGAACAGACTAGCCCTCTGGTCGCGAGAGGCTTCGATCAGTCTCTTTGCTAAATCCTTATAAAGTGCACGAGCACTCGGACGCCATGTCCCCGGAGTCTTAACCCCAATCGGCTCAAATACATAATCACCTACAATATTTTCGTATTTGTGCCGCTTGAGATTTTCTGCCGAAGCAGCAGCCTACCGTGTTTGGAAGGTGTGATGGCGCAAGGGTGTCAACGCAAGTAGTGTCCTACACCTAAGGCCTGCCCATCTTCCAAGGCAAAAGAGATATCCCCTCCGGTCTCTCGCCATCATCGCGCACCAAACCGTTCGGTTCTAGAACGGCTGGTAAACGGGCACGTGTTTGAATTTTGGCTAACACCAATATTTTTTCTCATTGGTGTGAGCCAGGATTCAGAAGCGGAGTGCTCGACCACGACATAAAGTGAGCCGCAAACTCATTTGTGGCAGACTGCTTATATTTTGCCACATACACTTAGCATAGTGGTACTATTACATAAATATTCGTACTTTGTTGTAATCATTTCAAATAATTAATAATATGTTGTTATTTCAATCAAAAACATAATTATATTAATAGCATGTGACACAGTTATTCTGTTTTCCTCTTATATAATTGATATTATTTTAGGTATTTTTGAACCTTCACGCCAAGTACGCCAACACACGAAGTGGTAGGCAGCGTTACCTTGTCTCATTCTACTTGAAATAATACGCAGTGTATGCTTACTTCAGTGTTCGATAATTTTCATGTGTAAAATTCATGTGTAAATCTTCCAACCGGAGGGTTGGAAGATTTCTGAAATAACATTGATACGTACCAGGGTTTGTACTTAGGACTTGTCAAACAGAAGTCCGTGTACAGAACCACGATATATGCCTGCCTTTCAAGACAGTTAATATTCGTGGGGGTGACAGGTGATGTTTTTAACACACAAAGTCATTCGCCTGATTGCAGTCAGCAGGCTCAACCAAACTAATCGCACAAATTAATATTTAAATATTATAATAAACATTGATCGTAGTGAAACCATTCAGTAACATTGAACAGCGACATCTAGTGAATAGTTTAGTAGTTTTTTGTTACTACCTCACTAAAAACTCGAAGTTTTGTCGCACAACATGTTATATCACACATAATTTCCAAAAAATAATTACTGTACTCTGTATTCGAACTAGAGACTTCTAAATCAGAAGTGAAATGTCAATCACGGAGACTGTTAAATCAATATTTGATTTTTCATTACGTTATTTAAAATTTTATATATCTCCAAATGCGAACAATGACTTAGGCTCTATTTGTGGTCATATTTAATCAAGAAAGTATCGAATAATCAGCAGTGATCAGCAATAGTTTCAACTCATTGATTGATTCGACTGGTCGGCCATATATATATAGGTTTGTATATAGAATATAAACTCCGTTCTTCTGTTCATCCGTGAGAGATACATAATCTCCTCATTACTCTCAGATCAGAACATTAAAACAATTTTATTATTAAAACCTAGAGCGCGGTGTCGAGGGGCGCGCTACTATTAAACCATTTATATATCGGACAGAGATACTCACCACAGATGGAGAGCCAGGACACCAGCTGTAGAAGAGCTAGAGAAGAAAGAATAACCTGACTCCTGACAGAGAAATTATTTGCATATTTACAATCATCTACTTCTCTGTTGAGTTTGTTAAAAGCCTTTTTAGCAATGTTATTGCAAACTTACATATAACTGTTACTACATATAAGTTCTTAAAAGTTTTTACGGTAGTCATACTCGGATTCAAACTTGCAACTCCTTAACTGGAAGAGGGAGTGTTAAGTCACTAAGCCATCGCGATGACAATTAATCTACTGTGTGTTATTATACTGTGATGATGGCGACTTAAATTCAGCGCGTAGTAATTCATGCTAATGTGGCTTTGTCGTTCCACTCGGTGCCCCCACAGACCCCCAGCGGGAGGGGAGGGGGGCATCAAATTAGTGCATTTGCCGTCCCAATTGTTGGGGGTCACTCTTTTGTAAATTGGAATTGGCTTCGCGTGGAGGAATGATGGACGGCGTTACCATGACAATAGTGTTTGATTCAATTTGTTTGTGATATGTATCTCTCGGCTTTTAACATTTGTGGAGTGTGAAGCCGGGTGATAAATATACTCATGAATTAATTAATGTCCATTTACATTCACCCGACCACGACAAAGGCAGGATTCAGTTTCTTTGCCTGAGAGATGTCGTTAGATTCCCTATTCTCGTCGCAACAAAGGTCACACTATTTGATTATTTCCAAATTGACTCCAGAGTAAATAAATTAAAGCAAAAACCCCTTTTTAAAGAAGCTTTTATTTAAGCGCTCTAAAAATAAGAAAATAATATTTCCTTAAAAATTTCAAGTATCAACTTAGAGCCTCAGTATGTATAATTTATAGTATAATAATAAAAGCTTGTCGCGCGAGTTGTAAATAAACTGTAAATAATTTTATAATGTCAAAGCAAATCAAATTAGCTTTATTTTCATGGGTCTTCCACACACAGTTAAATATAGTCCGTAAATACAGATATTTAACTTATTATTATACTAGCTGACCCGGCGAACTCTGTTTCGCATCAAAAGTAATAACTGCTGCCCCGCTATGTTAATACTGCAATATCTTCGACAAATTTGAAGTCGATAGCAGCTATAGGTTAAAATTGGGAATTTTCCATTGTTAACACCCCCGCAACCCCCCTTGTGGGTGGAATTTCGTAAAATCCGTTCTTAGCTGACCTCTACTCGGCGAAAGGAATAATCCTACCAAATTTCAAGTCGCTACGCCTTATGGTTCCAGAGATATCGTGATGAGTCAATATATAGGTGGAAATATCTTATATATATATATAGATTTAAAGCATAACATTTTAAAACACGAGCGCTTGAGAAAATTGCCTTGGAACAAAACGCACGGACGATTCTGAGTGTAAAGTTATCATGAGAAGAAATGGGCACAACACTCATGTAAATTAAGTTACTAACTTTACTATATTATCTATTGCAATTTCATTACCTACTGATAGGGAGTCAAACCTCGCGACAAGCTTTTATTATTATATAAATTGTACATACTGAGGCTCTAAGTTGATACTTGAAATTTTCAAGGAAATATTATTTTCTTATTTTTAGAGCACTTAAATAAAAGCTTCTTTAAAAAGGGTTTTTGCTTTAATTTATTTTTTTACTTTTAGTTATAGCTGGCAAGGTTAGTGTCATTTCATTCAACGCATCATTATTACAAGTTAGTTTACCGCTTCATTTCAAACAGTCCAGCTCTTCAATAAGGAGATCATCTAATTCAATTTCGTCTTGGACCTTTCTTTTCCATTTAATCGCAATGATAATTTTTAATTCATATCCATATTGTAGAAATGCATCAAAAATATGTATGCCGTCATCTTGGATGGTCCACCGTATTGTATTTAGAATGACATCACATTATTTTTCGAGTTATTCTCAACTAGCCCTTTCATTTGATACCCATATTGTAGAAATGCAAATATGGTGGAATATCCGCCATATTGGATTTGGAATGACGTCATTTTTTTTAGATATTCTCAACAAGCCCTTTCACTTGATACCCATATTGTAGAAATGCAAATATGGTGGAATATCCATCATATTGGATTTGGAATGACGTCATATTTTTTTTCGAGTTATTATTAACAAGCCCTTTCAGTTACTCTCAATGAGCCCTTTCATTTGATACCCATATAATACAGAAGCTTAAAATATGTTTTCCTCCATCTAGGATATTCCACCATATTGTATTTAGAATGACGTCATATTATTTTTTGAGTTACTCTCAATAAGCCCTTTCATTTGATACCCATATTGCAGAAATGCATTCAAAATATCCATTCCTCCATCTTGGATGGTCCGCCATATTGGATATAGAATAATGTCACACATCATATCATGCATTGTCATCCAAAGTAAACGTGTAACAAAATTTCAGCTCAATCGGTTGAAGATATCTACTTCCAAATTGAGTTGCAAGATTCCAACGAACATACATACTTACATACGTACATACATACAGTGCAAGTTAAATAAAAGCTTTCAAAATCAAGTTGTAATATCAACAATTGTCCAAAAGCCAAATTGATACATATTTTTCACTAAAAAAATCGGGGAAACGTTTCTTTCTTACAAACTTTCACCCTCGTTTCTCACCCTCACTGTTATTTAATTTCCCTTTTAATCCATTCATCCAACTAAATCCATTTAGTAGTTAAATCGAGAAAAAGTAACATTACTTTTAGAACACAGATTTACTTTCGCTTTTAAAAGTGTTAGTTTTTTCTGGAACATCAATCTTTTTATACGGATTCCACTCACACTTGACTGAATATTATAACAGTGGTAGAGTCACGTGGTTCGTTGCATGAATGAGCCGGCTCGACAGATGCAACACCATTACCTCTCGCGAATATCGAAGTAAAGTGGATGGGCCACTTTACTTCACTTTACTGCCAGTTCGAAAGTTTGTTGAGAGGAATCCGGAGGCCTACCTTCCTATCCTACTCCCTTAAATACCGTTAACGCAACAATAACGCTATTTGTGTTGCAGGATTGCGATGGGTGGTGGTAGGTTCCTACTAGCCGGTGACGCGCTTGCTCATTGGCCCCCAGATTCCACAAAAAATAATAATAATTACAAAAGACCCACAGAAGATATACAAGTTTAGTGAAGCAGTTCCTAACCCTCCAACGGTTAAAGAAATCCTTTGGAATACAGCGATATAACCAATGGCCGCCCACATAACCCGTGCGTAATAAAAGGGCCCTATCTTAACCCGTCGGTTGCAGCTATCGGGCTCCTTTTGTCCATATATATTTATCGGGCGCGCGTTACAAAAGTCCCTATTGACCTCGAGGGTCTCACGGACCTTTAAATTTCACGCAGAAAAGAAGGAAACCTTGTAATGTGATATTTTAGGTGATAAGTGAATGTTCTGGCCGGTTCGAGCGTAGATACCTACTTTGTGGGGACGCTTCCTAGATAGTGGGACATTGTAGTTAACAGTTAAGATAAAAGTTATATTTATAGACGGTCTGACGATTGTTACATTCAATGTTGTACCTTCACGCTTTAATACCATGAGGTGTGGGCAGCTGAATTATTTAACAGTACGTCATGTATAAGTATTAAATATATTAAATGTCTCAAGTTCATAACACAAGTTTTATAGTAAGTTTTGAATGGTTTTTGTATAAAAAGAAACCAAAATATGTTAACACAAATAAAGGATTCAGATTTAATGGCGATTAAACAAATTAAATTTATAAAGTCTCGGTGGCGCAGTGTTCGAGCACACGGCTTCTGATCCAGAGGTCCGGGTTAGATTCCAGACACTGGCTCACACCAATGACTTTTCGAAATTGTTTTCGGAAGTTATGTGTGATAAATATAGATGACTGAAAAACTTTGTGCCCGGTATGGCAATAGGTTCGCCACCTATTCCATTTGGGACGTAAACATAACAGCGAGACGAGGCTTAACAGCCGCTGCCTACACCACGGTAACAAAAGGCGTGAAGTTATGTTATCTAATATTATTATTTAATATAATTTACATATAATTATTTACCGTGTAAAACATTTAAACGATCAAAGATAACGAACAGTTTGAGACATATTTAAGTGCAATTTGACCGTTTTTATCGCGTCTTATTAGTGCTTAGTTATAAACATCATTGATTTCGTCAAATTCCTGAATTTAATTATAAAGATACATCAAATAATCTTGGTCAAGCGCGATTTGCACTTGTGAAATGAGGGTGCCGTAGCATTTGGCTCCCATTTGTATACAAATACATATGAATAATTTCTTAATCATTCATAGTAGTTCCTCTCTTGTCGCAATGGAGCTGGAAAGTGAGCACTGCACTTCAGAATCAAGGAATCTCGTATTCGAATCCTGAACACGTCAAGGAAACAATGATATTATTTACTAAAAATTCGGTGACTCAAGTTTTAAGGGTCTTAGGGGCCTGCACTTTCGGGTCAAAGGTCTGAAGTTTGAAATAAAAATCCTTATATAGTTTTGACCCATGGCACAAGATAATATAGTCTACCTACAGTTTCATGTAGTAAGGCCGTGTAGGTGAAAAAAGAAGACGAAGACGTACGTCTTGTTCTTCTTAATGGTCTGCAAATCTTTTTTTTTTGTTTAAGTAAAATTAATTGTGAAACGTAGTTGGCTATAACAATTGTTGGTGTTTATAATCCGCGATGATAATCCTCTGCACAGATATTAAATATAATACAAAATATATAATTAATGTTTATGTTAAGTGCATATGAAAGTACCATGTTAAATAGTACTAACAATACAATATTATTAAAAAGTTAACGCTGTATGTTTACTCTTATATTCTATTGAACGGATTTTGAGGCGTTGTATGGCGAGACTTATTAAGGTATATTTGTATTAACTAAATCTAATTTTATAGCCAATATTAAATAAAAATAAATTTTTAAATCAATTTTAAATTAAATTTTTTGTCTGTTATAGTATTGTCTATATTTCAAATTTGGAAACTACTGTACCGACTTCGATGGCTTATCGCTAAATGGCTAGTTGTTATAATGAATATAGCTAGATTACAGTAGCACTTTTTGTGTTTCTTTCAAGAATATTATTTACTACGCGAGCGGAGTTACAGGCATTAGCTAGTTACTATCTCAAACTGATCCAACACACAACTTTAAATCGTGGCGTTTAACAATAGCGCCGTAACTCACGGAGTGGGTAGGTAGCTAGGTAGGTAAGGAGTTCACAATACCGCACCAATAAAACAAACTTAACAGAATAAACATATTAATCCATTATATTGAGTGAACTCAACAGAACGGACTTAACTCAACATGTTAAGTCCATTGTTTAGTTTGTATTGCCGCTCACGAACTCGGCTCAATACAATTTGCATAAAAAGAGATTAAAACATTTAACAATCGGCCTGAATTGTTCTCGGGATTGAAATATAACGAAACACTGGTGGACACACCCGACTTTACTCATACCGTTAATATTTGTGGGTGTGGGCAGAGGTACCTTTGTTCGCAGGATATTTAAATACTTGATTACTAATCAATGGTACTAGTTTAGAACGTTTCATTTCGGAAAAAGTTATTAGTTATTTTTTTAAGGTGAAAATCAAACGAATAAAACTTGTAAACCAGGTATGCCATAAAGTTACTCATCATGTTTTTAAGAAATTGCTGCCCAATTTTTAGATATTAAACCAATAAGCACCTAACAATATATTTTCTTTAGAGGTATAACTTGAACTTGACCTTTTCTCTCATACCTACTACTTCTGTTTAAATAATTAGCAATGATATTCCTAACATACATACAGACAGACATCATTCCCAGTTATTCCCGATGAGTATCGATTGCGTAATATTCTCCCTCTATCTACTAATGTCCCTCCCAAGTGCCTGAGGGACTAAGGCGGGATTGTTTTAATGAGTTCAACCTTCACGGGATATATTTAGAATGTTATTTTAGGCGAACAAGTTATTAACATGTCTACCTACCCACTTGTGCTATATACTAGTCGTGCATATAATATACTAGTTGCTGTACGGGCAATTTTGTTCCGATTGTGCTATTTAGTCTCGGTGGTCCAGTGGTCGAGCTCCGCGCTTCTGAATAAGAAGTTGATTCCGGGCTCACACCAATGATTTCTCGGAAACGAAAGAAAAATTTATGTGTAATTATCGTATCGTAACGGAGAGTCTAGTCTGCCTACACTATCGGGTAGAAAAAGGCGTGAAGTTAACTGGTGTCTGTTCCAACGCCCAATATCTTGTTAGATGAGGTCTCGATTGATTGATTGAGGATTAATTATTTTTATTCATTCATTATTATGTATTGTAAATAACTTCCGAAAAGATTTTAGACGTAGTTAGTTAGTTATTATTAGACACGTTGATGTAGATCCGGATTCGACCTGGGTACCTCGCAAACAGAAAAATTTAAATGTTAAATCGTCACGGAATTTTTTTCGCGAACAAATATCTAATCTGTTACTGAAATGAGAAGAGCTATTTGGTGATTCATGTAAGCTAGTAGGAAAGTTCCCTGGATATTGTGATATAATAATTATCAAATTATAATGAGCTGATTAGATATTATAATACGTAATTATGATATGTCTGTATAGTTATATAATTATCATGAATTATGTATTATGTTATATATTAACTAACTGACCTACAATTGTATGGAAAATATGTGACCGATTTATCCTAAATCTAAACATACTTTTTAGTCCCCTTGCGAGACAGGCAGAAAGAATTAAACGCCATAAGTAAGTAAATATGAAATATTAATTTATTTGAATGCGAATAAACACAGTACCGTTCGTATCTTAAAGACCTAAAATTTCAAAAATAATTGCTGCTGAGATAGGTTTCTGAATAAGAAACCAACGACGAGGACGTTCGACGTAGGGTACACCAACGACTATCCGTAAGTTTTGTTTGACGTTTATACATTGACATAATTGACAAATACAACTTACTAATAACATTATAGCAATAGATAACATTAATGGCTAAAAGTGACTAGTAGGGTCATAGTCGCCAATAACGAAACAAGAAGAGAAGCAATAGATAACGTTATTTGCTACATGGGACCAAAAAAATGTCGAAGCATAATTGCCGCTGCCTACGCCCAAAATGATAAGTTGAAGCTTGAAATTAGTTTACGTTTATGAGATCCAGGTCTAAAATTAAGAAGTCTTACCGTAGTTAGTATGTTCACGTTAAATGAAAACTGTCCGAGATCGATCAGCTGTTTATTAGTTGATGTATGAAACTCTCACTAGCAGCTTGGTCAAAAGTAATTTTGTATTAAAACATCTGATCGCTCCAATAGAAGTCGTAATTACTTTACTGTAGATCAGTCATCTATAATAATTGCATTTGTTGTCAGTTTTTTATAATGAGCTCGCGCAGGGCTGTCATCGAGCTTCACTTGACTGTTTCACACACAAATATGGTTTTATTCGATATGAACCCTTATATTTATGCACCACACTTTTTTTTGACGTGACAACGTCTTATAAATTGGTTTGCCGGGTGACACTTCAAGAAACTGCGTTACGCTCCGCTCACGTTATGCGCTCACAATGAGAGCGAGTGAGAGGCACGCGTCCCTTCCACTCGAGCACAGTTAGCCCGCCTAAGAGCGAGAGAGACAGAGCGACAAGTTATTGTATGTATATTTGTATATAAATACGTATGTATGTGTAAAGGTAAAAATAAAATTTTGTTATTATGAAATTCAGTGCGAGATTCTTTGTATAAATTAATGTTTTAAATATAATTCTTTGTATAAATAAATGTTTTAAATTGTTACTATTATTTCATCCTTCTTCCTACTATACGAATGAATATTCACATTAAAATTATTTTACCACTCAAAGTCGTTGTCACGTAAAACTTTCGCCCGTATACCGACTTTACAGGCAACCATTTATTTTTTTTCCTCAAATTTTACGGAGATTTTGTTAAAGTTATAGTATTAAGAGATGTATCTGCTATCGAAAATTGGTTTTAAAAGTCGTTGTCCCTCCGGTGGAGTTTGCTACTACAGGTAATGAAAGGGAATTGTGTCGCAATCAAAAAAGCCATTACGGTGCATTGACTTGTGCAATATTATTAACGAGATAACTCATATGAATATAATTCATCACTTAGTGGCTATTATTATATACAAAGAGAATCATTTGAAAATTAAACATTGCTCAAATATGACCTTAATCTAGTTGCATCGAGCGACGTCGAGTTGAATGGCTCAAGATATTATCTCGTCTGAGCAACAAAGGTCATCTCGTAATGCGACGGAAACTATTATTTTTGAAATATGAGACTTGCTTAATCTCATAGAATATTATTTAAATTTAAGTTCAAATTAAATATGAATTACCATCTTAATTCACAATGCACACGTAACTAAAACATTTAGATTGATAATATGATCTTCTTATTAATATTTTGCTGCATGAGCATGGTTTCAATCTAGTTAACTTACGAGTTAATCATGGAAATATTATATTATTATATCTTCGCTTTATTTATCACGAATCCGATCTTCCAATGACATCATATCGTATATTGCTCTGTAATTTGAGATTGCATTGATCTGTGCCCACGTACAAAAGCTGGGTCAAATCGCATTGTCCCAAGAGGAATGCACCACACCGCTTGCATAGCAACAGAGTCCCCTCGGCCTTGAATCACAACCCTAGTAGCGAATACTTATTAAGCAGTTCTCTACCTTACACCACTGCAATAAAATTTATTTTCATTAGCATAAACTGCATTTACCGATAGAAAGGATTTTAATATTTATTCTGTAAGGGTTTAAGTTTAGATTAGACTGTAAGTTTATTTCTATGCATAGATTTTCAATGTTAAATCCTCAAAACGTATACCCACGCAAACTATATTCTATTTAAAAGCTTCCAAAATAGAGTTGAATTTTAATAAGTTTTTTGATTTTAATATTCATATGCATAAGTCCTGTCGTGCAGGTATAGTGAAAGAGAAAAACTTGAAGATATATGTTTGACCGATTGCTGAAAAAAAAGGGGCTGAGTGTTTATACGTGTTTCTATTTTGGGCAGATAACATGTGTATGTCGAAGATTTGTGATAGTTACGGTGTTTTTGTTCGACTACCGGCAGCCGGTGTTCAGGGGAGGTTGGTGATTGGATGACGGGGGTGACGCCACACTTGACGTCACTCGATCAGCTGTTCGTATATCCTGCTGCCATTTTCGACTAAACATAGATATTTATTGCACATTCGGATTTTTTTTCTCGCCCGACAGTTACAACCTTTTCAACCTTCAACTTAAAATATAAAGTTCTTATTTGGCTCATCATTTACTGTAAAACTGCAAAAATATTAAGTATCAGAGACTTTTGATCGCATCATGACATTGATGCCTATCTTGTCTTGTCTGGGACTCTTAAACTGAAATTTAAATGTAATTTTAAATTGACAAACAATTTTAATAAAAAATAGACGTTGTGAACTCGTGGTGCAGCTAGACTTACAATACGTAAATACTTAACTTCACGACAAATCTCTTACTGACATGACTTTCATAACGCATGTCATACACGCTCGTCGCTTTTTAAGGCTTCTAACATCTCCATCCTTCAAGGACTCGTTCAATTTGGTCATGGCAAGTGTGTCGTGGCCGTCCTAAACTCATACATCCTTCCGTTATTACATTGTATACCTGCTTAGTCAATCTTGCATCATCCATTCTTTCTACTTGTCGGAACCATCGGAGAATGCCCTCCCTTACTTTTACACCGCTACTCTCTTTCAATCCAACTTCCTTCCCATTACACTTCAAGAATAATTAAGTCTAAGTAGTAAATTATGCTATCATAATTTCCGCTGCCTATATCGCGAGTATTATGAGCGTGAACATGACAAAAGAAGTATTGATCAATAGTATAGCGCGGACAGAGCCATGGACTAAAACTAGTGGTAATTGAATTACCTCAATTGGCTGTTTGGTCTCGACATGGCCGCCACAATACTTTATGATGGCTTCCGACAATATGTTTTATTTATCAACTACACTAAACATATATATATATATGTGCAATAACTTCACGACGTTATGAATAAATTAGAGGCTTGGCAGAGCAGCTTCAGCTATATATACACTTTATGGACAGAATGAGAGAAGTAGAATAAATAGATAATATATGTGAGCTCTGTGGACGGAATGGCTCAGGGGCTCTGGTTCATGTCTTTTCTGTTTCCCCTATCTCCAACCTGAGGCTGCCTATTTTAGTTTTAACGACTATTTCGATGCTGGGAATAAATTCCCGAAGCTTTACTTCGATCTCCCACGAAGCCGAGTGAAGCGAGAACAGTATGTGGTGTTCAACATGTGCTTCTAATTGATCATAATTCTAATCTCTGGTCTATCTTAAAATATAATAAAGCCTTCTTACCCATTATTTATTCGTGCAGAAAAAATTGAATACTCGCAAAATACTGAACAGATTTTCATGAAATTTTCACACTTGACTAAATTTTGAGGCGAAGACAAACTTTGTTATAATACAATTAAATGTTGAGACAGAAGGGAAGTTACGTCAATTAATACGCTCGAGTTACGAAGTGAGTAAGGAAGTACAAAGTAAGTAAGTAAAAGTTGTTATTAATTAAATCATTTGCGTTTGATATTTTGTTCTTTCAATACAATACACTTTTGTTGAAGAAGAAAGATCTAGTTCAAGTAACAAACTCTCAATAAGGTAAGCAGTTTTACATGAAACATACACATTTATTAATAACACGGTCCCACACAAAGGAATGGCATCAGGAATCATATATATGGCGTAATATAATCCATTACAACAGAACCTGACTTCAAAAGAAAAAAATACTCGCCCGAACAAAGAACTTGTACCTTTGGAGAGAGAAGAATGCATATATCTATCTCTGTTCTATAAAAAGGGGTTTAGATTATGACGTAATCACAGCTCGAGCACCCTTTGGGAGGGAGGAGGTTGTATTTTATACGTTAGTGTAATAGATATAGGGGCTGTTTTAGAATATTGCGTAGAGGCTGTGGAAATTCTGGGGAGCCTAAGGACTTATGGTCAATAATTTGCGATTTGTACGGTTCGGGATGATGGGGGATAGAGTGGGGTGTGTTTAACGGCGATTAGATGTTGACGATTATGGCGGCTGAACTTAACATCAAACTGTTTCATTACAAATTCTGAGAAATAAACAAAAAATACATACGAAATGGATTTGAACCACTGACCTACGGTGTGTCGGACATCATCACCACTGCCTAAACCCCCGGATATTAACTGCTTGAAGTTATAAAATGAAGCTTATCGACATAACGATATACTTAGTGTAAAATCGTTCTGACTAGCGTTGCCTAATTAATATTCTATATATGAGTTATCTCCAATGTCGAGGACGGCCTGATGAGCAGGATGATTGAGGTGTGCAAAAATCGTGCATTATGGCGCCCTGTACTCGCTGCCTACCCCTTAAGGGACTTCGCGTGAAATTATGTATTTATGTTTATACTAGACTTTGTGAGAACAATTCTTGAATGCGCAATGTTTTGTGCGACAAAAGGGACATTCCTATTCAAAAGGAGGGTGATTAGGATATCAAAGAGTCGACCAAGCGTTACTGATACTATGGCATTGAATCCATGGGCCGCGGTAGCCACTGTTCATGCTTATAAATATAATAGGGTACATAGAAGGCCATCTTCCGTGATCGATGAACATGTCAAATAATCTTTCTATATATGTATAATTCGTCTGTACGTGTGTTGGCAGTGAACTCCTCCTAAACCGCTGGACCGATGTGAATGATATTTTTGTGTGAGTTCAAGTGAATTTGAAGATGGCAATTCCATGATTACATGCCATTTAGGGTAAAATTAAACAAATATGATTGATTACAACTATTTTTTTAGAAAGATTGATGTTATTTCAAAACGAATATTAAAAAAAAAGATTATATTATTAACATAAAAACCACTTTTTTAACTTTAATTTTAATCTATGAACTTTTTAGGATTTTATCGCGTTTATTTATTACTTATTATTATTTACTTACGCTGATCATTTTCATGAGAAAATGATCTCTGTAAAGAGTTTGAAACGTCGGGAAATAAATAAAAATAAGTAATAAATAAACGCGATATAATCCTAAAAGTTGTTTTAATGTTATGAATGTGATTTACGAAAATCTGAGAAATAAAGATTATATTATTTATATTTAATTTGTTACTTTGCATAATATCCTGGTGGCTTATAGGTACGTCATGCAGGACAACGTCAGTCAGCTCCTCTAGTGTATTATAAGTTATAACTTATAACTTATAAGTAATGTTTAAGCTTTCTTACATTCAAGACGTCTCACTGGTCCATTCTGCCCACGCCGCGTTTTTTAAACAGGAAGCGAACAATTTAACCGAACAGGTTATTTGTGTGTCAAAAGATGGTAAGTGGTAATGTAATGCTTCATTAACATACACTTATATACAAATACATTTTATACAATTTAACTGTCTGTTTGTGATCTCAACTCATTGTTGTTCTGTCTTTTTCGTTAAATGTATATGGGTACTATGGGCAAATCGCAAAGAATCAAAATCTCATTTATTCAATTAGGTCATTAAAGACACATAAGAAGGTCAATATTTACAATCCGCCAATTCGATTACTCACAACCTGAGAGGAATTGGCAAGAAACTCAGGGGAGTTTTTTTTTTTTACTTAATTATAACATAACATATAACATCACATAACTTCATGCCTTTTGTTACCCGAAGGTGTGGGCAGCGGCTGTTAAGCCTCGTTTCGCCGTTATGTTTACGTCCCGCGAACCTATTGCCATACCGGGCACAAAGTTTTCAGTCAACGATATTTATCACACAACTTCCGAAAACAATTTCGAAAAGTCGTTGGTGTGAGCCAGTGTCTGGAATCGAACCCGGACCTCTGGATCAGGAGCCGTGTGCTCGACCACTGCACCATCGAGACTTAATTATAAGTAAACTAAATCACAAATTATTGGAATAATTTATAAGGCAAAATGAGGTCCCTCACGTCAAACTTAGGACACAGTACGTTAATATTCTTTGGACGCTTGAACAGATCAGTCCTCACAAACAGCACCCGTTCACGAGTATGACCCATATCTCAGCCATCGCCTCCCTCGCCATATTTTAGGGAAGGTGGCGACCCGATCAACGACGCCGCCGTAAGCAAGGACCTTTCAGTGACCATGACGTATCCAAGAGACCAGCCAAAAAAAACTAGTAAGCTTGCCCGGTGAGAAACGTCATACTGCACACAATCCTACCAATTAACAGTAATGTTTAGTAAGCAGATTAACAATATTTTGGTATAGCAAATACAAACAATATAACACAAAAGGAGCAATTCAATTCCAAACGGTTTTATCATTGATATAATCTGCGATACAGTACAAGCCCTTTTATGCAGTCTACTTTTAACATATTTCTTAAATTTACCTAACGATAATTCAACCGCGTCGTTTGGAAGTTTATTGTAAAAGTGTATACATTGACCTGGAAACGCGTTAGAAATTTTATGGAGCCTAGTAGTGAACACAGCAAGTTTGATTTTATTTGTTAAGTTTAATTGATGGATATCACTGTTTTTCTTCAATTTAGTTATATATTTATGAAGATAGATTAAATTATCATAAATATATTGAAAATGTAACGTCATTATTCGTATCTCTTTAAATTTACTTTTCAGTGTATCCCTGGGACTCATCATATAGATAGGGTAGGTATTAAACTTTAGTTAATAAATACGCCACAGTGATAACATATTTTACGTGTGCTTGTCAGTAAATATGTAACGAGATATCTTCAAAACGACTACACGGATTTTGGGAAAATGATTAAGGATTACAAAGATTCATAGAGAATTGTCTTCGTATAACGTGAATGTAGTAAGCTTCTCAACGACAAACGGAATGATTAATTTTAATAAATTTATGAAAATAAACGTAAATAAATAAAAAAGTGCTTTAATTACTGTGTAATGACATCTGGACATATATGAAAATAATAGCATATCATTTTTTCGGTTCAAATAATACATTCATTTAGTCGAGGCATAATTTTTGACCCCTTTATAGGTAAAATATAATTAAAAGATATTTCTCATAACACCGAAGTAGCGGGCAACAGCTAGTCTTATTAAATTCAAACAAATATTAGCTTTAAAATATTCGTCTTTTAAAGTAGATCTTTAAAATATAATTATATTTATCAGTTTATCAAGAATTTCAATTAATATATCGTTAAAATGTATAGATGCAAGCGGTCCATTGCTCTTAGTAACATCGATAATCACTACATAGTATAAAACAAAGTCACTTTCCGCTGTCTGTCCCCTTATATGCGTATGTCTTTAAAACTACGCATTGTGATGCGGTTTTTTTTAATAGTTAGAGGGTGTCAATAGTTAGAGGGGTGGTTTTAATCTATAATTCATATATGATGTTGTAGAGAAAAGATGATAATTTTCGAGATTTAGCACTTTAATTGCAAACTCTGCCTGAACCCTAAGAGATAGATCAAAACAATGTTCTACATTATTAAACATCTCCAGTAGGTCTACAAAAAATTCCGCGAGGGCATATGTCTATCTCTTAGGGATAACCCACTATGACAATTTTTATGTTTTTACTTTTTACGAGAAATAATGTCTTATTTACGAAACGATTTTAAACATTACAGCATTAATTTTCATCCAATTAAGGGTCTTAAATAGATTGTGCATGTAATATAGATGATCCTGGCCTTTACAGCATGCAATTTAGACGAATGTTTTCGAAGATATTGCAGTATTAACATAGCGGGACAGCATTTAAAGCCGATAAATAGCACAAATTGAACCTCATGATATCCAAAATTTACCCATTTTTGATGCGGAACAAAGTTTGCCGGGTCAGCTATTTAATATATAAAATTCTCCTGTCACAGTGTTTGTAATTCTATTCCTCCGAAACGGGTTGACCGATGGTCATGAAATTATGTGTGCGTATTGGATAGGTCTGAGACTAGGATAACAGCTATTTTTCATGCCCCTAAATGTTCATGGTAGTCCACCCCTATATTAATTTCCTTTTGTTTAGATTTTTATAAAACTACATAATAATAATAATATCTTGGACACAAATCACACAGCGCCCTCTAGTTCCAAGCTAAGCAACTAAATGCTTGTGTTATGGATACTAGACAACGGATAATAATACATATATACTTTTCTTTTGTAAATACATACTTATAATACATAGAAAAACACCCAGACGCCACACAAATATTCATGTTTGTCACAAATATTTGTGCTCGGGTGGGAATCGAACCCCCGAGACCTCGTTGCTGCAGCCGGTAGTTTTTTACCAATGCGCCACGAGGCTCGTCATTACATCACACATACAAAAATACGTAGAACCCTAAATGTTCACCTACCTATGTTCTACGATGAACCTCTGATTTTATTTGTTGATTAAAACTTTATTTTTTTTGGCAAGACAACGTTAGCGGGTCAGCTAGATAAGTATAATTGGCTTTGGAATATTTTGAGAAATAACAAGCAAGGTCCTCGCAAGGTACCGAGTTCGTATCCGGCTAAATAAATACATATAAAATAATGACACTTCGGAAATGTTTTCCGAGAGTTCCAACTCTTTTCTTGAGCTTTGGTACCGACATAATACGTAATTTCACGCCCTTTTTCTGTAATGTATAGGCAGCGGCTGTTAAATACTCGACCTGTCGAATCGTTAGGTTACATCCCAAATGGTATTGGTGGCGAACCTATTGCCATGCATCGGGTTGTCACAACGTTGTCAGTAACTATAAATCATTGGTGTCAGCCCAGAATAGATCCCACAACTTCTAAATCAAAAGCGGGAAGCTCGACCACTAGACCACCGAGACCCCAACATAAAACTACATATATTTAAAAAAATAAATACAGTATTTAAGTTTTTAATTCATGATTGCATGTTCTTTTTAATGGGATAGAAGGCGAAACCAGCAGGGGTGTCACCTCATCAAGTGTCCATGGGCGGTGCGCGTTGCCGACCTTTAAGGGAGTGGGATAGGAAAGAATGGGGAAGGGGGTTGAGCCTCCGGGTACCTCTCACACCGAACGAAACGCGTCATGAGCCACTTTACGTCGATCTTCTGTGAGGTCTGCTGAAAAATGCCTAAAATTGCATTTAGCTAATTTAAAAAGATGTCTTGCTCTCAACTATACAGAAACTCACAAACCTGTACATGTGTAGATGTAGAAATAATACCATACCTGGACGGATTAGACTGGATTTATTAGAAAAGTGCTGCAACATGTAGAAGGCAGTAGTGATCTTCTAAGAGGCCAATCTTACACCCTCACCTTCAATACACAAACAGACAGACGACCTAACTACATAAGAACACTGTGATAGAACCCGTTATCTGTACCTCCGAGACAATTTAAACCCTTCACCGTGAGGAGAGGTAGGTAGAGTAGTACAGTACACACATATATTTATTTACAAGGGGCCGGTTCGTCGTGGCTCGTCACGACTTTCTATCTGGGCTACGTATATAGTGCGCAGTAAACTTTTATGGTTTTCAACCAGTTCTGATAGCACGCTCGTGAGGCTTTTTGTAGGGGCCTGATACGACAATATTATATATCTAAACATGCATACATATAAGTATTTTGTGCATGTCTGTATAAGTGTCTGGGTATAGTCATAAAGATCCTTACGTAAATATTGTAAGCGCGAGTGTTAACTTGTCTGTCACGTCTTTTCGATCACTTAACCGGTTAAGATGAAATTATACATAGCAATAATTTAATATCCAGGAAGGACTCTTCGTCGGAGTAAAATTTATAGATATCTATACATACTACAAATAAAATTAAAGTGTCTGTTTGTAATCTTGAAATAACGGCTTTCTACAACATCCATATGGATATAAATATACGGTACATATACACCAAAATAGAACTTTTTACCATTTTTGTCTGTCTGTCTGTTTATTCCGGATAATCTCTGAAATGGCTGTACCGATGTTGACGGGTTTTTTATTGGCAGGTAGCTGGTGTAATAAAGAGTAATTAAACTTAGACTACTTTTTTTTTGAACAAATCTTTTATTTATTGCGAGGTAAAACAAAGTTCGCCGGGTCAGCTAGTAAAAAATATAGACAAAAATTCAGCGTAACAGGGCATAACCGCAGTTGCCTACGCCTACAAGTAAAGAGGTGTAAAGTTTGTGTAAAAATATAAACATAATGGGAATATAAGCAAGTGATGCTGGCAACACGAACAGCAAGAGTTGCCTGCCTGCCCCCCTGTGCTGGTGCTGGTTTCTCTATTGTTCTAGAGTGTCGACTAGAAAGTTATGCGCTACTTACTATAGAGAACAATATTGTTTTGTAAATCCGTGTTTACACGATGTTATACTTAGATTGTACTCAAATACAGCCTTTTACCCTTAAAACTAAATATTTACAGACTCAGTGGGACAGTGACTCGACTGCGCACCTTCTAGAGCACAGTTTGAATCCGAGCCAACACCATAGTTTTCTGAAGTTAAGTGTAAACGTAAACGTCAATGACTTTAAATTGATTAAAAATATTCGTGGTATTAAGTCATATTTCCTCTGTCTATATTTTTGTGTATTAAGAGCTTGAAGAGCTTGACGTACGACATCTTATCAAGTACCCACCACAGTTAGAAACATAACTTCCCGCCTTTTTCTACCCGAAGGTGTAGGCAGTGGCTGTTCAGCCTCGTCTCGCCGTTATGTTTACGTCCCATATGGAATAGGTGGCGAACCTATTGCTATACCGGGCATAAAGTTTTTAGCCTTCGATATCTGCACACATATCTTACGAAATTAATTTTGAAACGTCATTGGAACCTGCGACCTCTGGATTCAGGAGCGAGGTGCTTGACCACTGGACCACCGAGGCATATAAGACGCTGTTACAAAATCAAATTATTACAACTACAACCCTACAGTATGGGGGCTGGAATTCACCAAATACAATATTCGTTCTATGAAATAGGTGGCGTACGTAATGACATACATCTGGAGTAACCAGGCACCTTACAAACATTCGTGGCTAATTTTTTTCAGGATCGAACCTGCACCTGATCTACAGGAGTCGGTATAAGAAAGCAACTAAGTATAACAAATATCCTCGTTATTATTTGACCAATACTGATAACTTTTAGAAAACTCTCAACAATGAGTTGGTATTATTACACTGAGTCCTGTTAATCCATCATCTTCATGATAACCAGTTTGTGGAGAAGAGATTGTGTCAACAAATGAAGACGAACAGTAGCAGGTACAAGTACAGAACCGGTCTGGGCAGCGGCTGCCCCGACTTCTCCAAGTGCACCAACACACAGCTTTTTCAGTTGGTACAGAGGAACTGGTTCTGACGTCTTTTGAAGTCAAAGCTTACCTTTCTAATACGAATCCTGTATTTAATAACTACGTAATGTGTTCATAATTTTAATTTAATCAAGGGTTTTGAATTATATTATTAATGACAAATTCGAAATTACAGAATCAACTATTTCATCTATAAAACTGTCGGGCGGATTTTCACTAAAATATATGCATAACTGGTAGTTAGAATACAAACTTTTCGTAATAAGCTAGAGGTTAAGCAAGTTTCTGTTTGAAAGGTGCGGGATACGATTGCTGGCTTGCTTCTATTTATACTGGATTGTAATAAGAATAAATAATCTTCTTGTTCTACTTTTGGTGATTATTTCACCAAAAGCAGCATACAGCTGGCACAATTTATGTCATATAGTCTGTACGCTTGGGCAGGGACTCGAACTTGGGACCTCTTAGTTAGAAACCGTTTTGACTTATGAATCAGAGATGGTCTGCATCAGGTCAGATCAATAACGACGCCCACAGGAAGGGATGGGGTTTCATAGTTCCTAGCGATGCCTTCAGCTCTAGGCCAAAACATGAAATATATCCGATACCCGTCAACAATGGCGTGTTAATATTATGTGGTGTTCACCACCAAAGCTCGTATAATTGGTGCTGGCTCCTACCTACACCACCTCCACCACCTCCATGGCAACATCACTCAATCGCGATATTCCCATAATATTGAAAGTCTCTTTGTTATTCCGCACACGCCACTGACGCCACCAAACAAAGAGCCACAACTTTCTCACAAACGTACATACAGACATACATAAGTGTAATGGAAAACTCACATCAATGTATGGTGATTGCTCCCGTAGATATCCGCACGAACAGACATCCTGACATTCAAATTGTATATATATACATATAGTTGATCTAGCCTTAGGAATAAATAGTACTTTCACGGTGTATCGCCAATCAATCCACTCCGCTCGGCCATCTCCGGCCGCGCTCGGCTCGCTCCGCCACAGCTGACGGTAACTGTTGCTATGTGCACTTGCCATGCAACTAAACGGACACGACTCACTCTTTACATTTTTCATGTTCATCTTAATTTTCATAAATATCATCATTATAAATGCGGATCTATAACAATTTCTGTAATATTCAATAGATTTTTCCCAATTTTATTAAATTTCATTTATAGTAATAATTTCAGGATATCTATAAACTTTCATGCTTTTATCTTATATAACTTAGTAGCACAGTTACTGATTTAATGAATCTAACAATCAAATGCGAAGAAAATGACGAAAAATCTAAATCTAAAACAAAGAGAAGCAGATTACTCACAAATATGTCCTCAAAACTCGCTAGTAAATATAACTGAGCGAGCCTACGTGACCGAACCAGTGTATTGACACACACAAGCACAAATAACAGCCCATCGATACGAACAAGCACGCACACATGCGCAGCGCTCGTGGTTAAATCTTACTGCATCGACGAAAGGACGTAACCGACTGCGACCTTCACAAAGAAATAGACACATCCGTCGTCCTTATTACTGTATCAATAGAACTGTATTTGAAAATGGATGTTTTTAGCCGGTTAAGCTTATTCGGTGTTGGATGAAGTAATAGCCCCGTTGCGCTAGCGAGTGCATTTATGGCAGCGTTCGGGGGCCACCAACCTTTTTACTTTATTTTTTCTATTATAAATGTAAGACTAACTGTTGCGAACAGTTTAATAACACACGGAACATTTGTGATTATGTAGCGCGAACTATATCTATTTATAGATCTGGTGTTGATCATATGTAAATTGTTATCTTACATCTATTGTAGACGGTTTGTTTTCTTTGTATAAGTTTATTTGTTATTTCTTTTTCTTATTATTTCCTTATAACGGTTAGTGGTTTTGCCTATATAGATAAAGGCACAGTTAACCTGAATAGATTGCTGAATAATGTTTTCTGTGACATTCTGACTACTATATTCACTCGTGATTAAGGCTTAATATAAAGAAATATTACATTGTACATTTGGTTATTGTGCGGAATAAAAAAATCTAGTGCTGCTAAAATTTTCAGAACTTGCTGATACTTGTCATTTATGATTTCGATAGGTACATTCAAGAAAGTTGAGAAGAAGATCAAACATATCTTAAAAAAAACTTATTAATATACAAAGAAACACAAGGTGAGTAAATATTAATAAGTTGGAATATCTTGGTATATTATCTTTATTTCATTACGACAACAAATTTTACATATAGCAGGTGAAAGTTCTATTAGAGGTCGTCCTAAAAAAAGGTTGACGATCCGGGAGCCCATACCGCTGAGCGCGCTTGGCAACAGGCGAATGAAAGCACTGTATGGCCTTACATACAAAATTAAACCTTATCTCTGTAAGTTAGAGTCCGTTTTTAAGCGTAGTTATGTTGTTATTGATCGCAACTTACGCGAAAAACTTCAGTAAGTACTTATCGCCATACAAACGATACACGAACTAGGTACCAGTACCAGTACGTATACAAGTAATTAATTGGCCTTAGTTTCATACAACGTTGGACATGTTTGAACCAATATTTGGGCTAAATATATTCTTCTTGGAACATTCGGGACGAAAATATCCTAAGGAGTTGGAGCTATTATCTTATACGTAACTCACAGAAAGGTTCCTGGCGGCTTATTGCTCAAATTTATGTGAAATGATAACGAGTATTGATTATATTTTCTTATTTTCACGCTCATAATATGCGCTGGTGTAAGCAGATGTCACTCTACAAGTGTTGATAGAGACTGCTCGAAAATATCCCGTAGCTGTAACTTCATACCGTTGGTAACGGAGACTGGAGGCAGTGGTAATTATTCCTCGATACGCCGGATTAATTTACTCGCTATCGATATCTCTTGTAACTTTTGAAAAGTTATTGGTATGAGTCAGAATTCTATAACATGATTTTTAAGCTGAAGGTCTAATACCTAGTATACTAGCCAAGTAGACAGTGTATGCCTTGCTGAATGAGTACGCGACCGAAGATCTTATTTCAGTTGGATTTCATAAGTCAGCTTTGGGTTTTTGCCTTCCTGTAATATGATTCAAATCGAATTTTACTCGATTTGCAAATATCTATGATTACTGCTCCGCTACCTTAGGCAGTGCCGTAATGATATATACTTAGATCTTTAATCTTCTCAAAGAAACGGGCTGCCTAATAACAAAGTAAAATTTTTAGTAGATTCTAAGATCAGCGAAGTAAAACTGTATAATATTATACTCAAAATAGTTAGGTATTCAGTACAACAATGCTCCCGATACGCGGGTTCGATTCACGCTTCGGGATTTTTTTATAACGAACAATATGTTTTTATACAATCAATCATTCAAAACGTGTGTGCGGAAGGTGTGCTGCCTACTGCCTACTGCCTACTGCCTACTGCCTACTATCAAACTTATTTTTTGTTCATATCCATACATTTAATAATAGATAGATTCACGGGTGAGTCCTGAGGGAAAAAAATAATATGATAAAGGGTCTTGGAGTCTTGAGTTCGAGTCCGTGGCGTGTTTCATTGTTCTTGAATATTCATGAGTGTAGGTAGGCAGACAGACGGACTGTCAAATGTTCTGATAGTGAGGGAATTGGTTATTTTTTATGCATATACATAAATTCACGCCAAGTCCCTTGTTAGGTAGGCAAAAAGAATTTTTTTATTATTTCTTTTGCTTTTTTTGGCTCGTTTTCAAATACTGATATTTGAATCTAGTACAAAAAAGCCTAGGTCTAAGCCAAGACCAAATCATCATCAAAAGATAGCAGGAAAAAATCCATCCAATAATTTCAGAGACCCAGAGCACACAGACCAGAGGTCATTCAAGTTCATCGCTTTTAAGGCTCCTGACGTAACTTTCTGATAGGACACGATTCATCATCATTCATCGTTTGCCATTACGATAGGTGAGTCCTAGTCCTCTACTCCTAACTCCTACTTTTTAGCGTTCTTTATCTACTTAGTGACTTGCTCATTTTTGATTCTCATTTTTAAGCGGTAAAAATCAAAAAACCTCAACCATGTCCTTCAACCTCCACTTCTTTTGACTCACACCCAAATATTTTTTATTCATTTTCAATAATACAATATCTACTAATTGTAAAGCGACTAAGTGATTAAAAGATAAAAAAAAAATGCCAACTAAATTAGGCACCCAAAGAAACAACGAAAAAGTTGATTTACATACAAACAAACTCAACTATTTTTTGTGCTTAGTTGATTAAATAACACTAGTCGTCATCAGCGACTTCGTTTGGGAATCAATTAAAGTCCAAACGACACACAGTCTGGCTTAATAGGAAGGCTAGATTTTTTATAAGTTGGTAAGTCAGAAAATTTCTGTTTGCAAGGTCTCGCATTCGAACCTTGGTGTATACTCGTAACTCTATAGTTGATAATTTTATTAATTGTGTTCAATATATGACCCATAGTTCTACTTAAATTAATGACAAGATGAGGCAGGGCATGGCTCATACACGCGCAAGGAGGTCCCATGTTCAATTCCTGGCTCAACGCCGCATGTCATGTGCGACATTGACGAATGACTAAGTTAAATTCGATGTTTTGCCACAAGTAAATTAATCTTGAGTATTGCGGCGTATTTACCACTGCCAGTGCCCTTGCACTGTTACTGCCGTAAAGGTAAATTTTATTATTCCGTACATACAGACATACAACAGACGTAAGTACAGCATTATATATAAGGAACGTAATTATAATTTTATGATCTCAGAGTGTTGGTTTTTTTTTTCTAACAATTATTACGTATACGTATGATTAGAAAAAGTTCTTACACCGAGCTGCGAGCGAGTGATTGTTTTTTTTGAAGTCGTTACATACTTCGTGCGTATTTTTTTGTAGTCGCTGTCATTAGAGCGATTGTTGGTGGGAGAATCGGCTCCACCCATGGCATATAGAATAGGTTTTGTGTAGTTGAGGCAGATTAGAATACCGTAGGCTAAATTGAAAGGACACAGGACCGTATTTTAACAAAAGTTATATTAACTGTAACTTTATGACCTCAATATTATATTATAAGCAGCTTAAATTTCTAGTCCTGAATATAATTGACCTTATTTAGACATAAGATTATTATATATAGAATCTACACTAAAAGAATTTGAGGCCTGACTGAATAGTGCTAGGTGTAGTTAATACTACCTATACCGTCAGCCACAGACTTATTTACAAAGTCACTAAACAAGACGATATCATTGAAGGGACGAAGTATTTATTGCTCAAAAATATTTTATCAAACTGGCAAATACACAAGACGAGCGACGCTAATAAAAAAGAAAAAAGAAAGCGATAAAAATAATTGAACGTCTTGTTCAATTTCGTATTTGTCCAATAAAAACGAAATCGGTAACTAAACTACGGAACCTTCCAATAAAATAAAACTGTTCGCTCGCTTTTATATTTGTATCTTTACAAATATAAAAGCGCGCGGGGTGTGTGGGGTTCGATTCCCGGCTCGTTTATTACGGATTACGTATGGCCGCCAATGAATTATGTATTATTCCTTTATCTAAACAGTTTGTAGCGTAATTGATTGGGCTTGGGGCTTCAAAGATTATATCTTGGGCTGGAGTCTCTCTGTCTCTGTGTGAGACTCCTATTGAATTATTCTATGGGAGTCGTTGGCGCCTGGCGGGGTCTACGAGGAGTAACTATTCATATAACGTAGTTTCTATTAATCACTTTCGAAATTTATTTTATTTCCTTTTTAAAATTCATTCGAATTAGTTCATCCGTTTCACAGTTTCGTAGCAGCTTATATCTACTATACTAAGATATTTTTCTTGTATATTTATTTATAGTACATATACCTAAAATCATCAAAACACCCAAACACTTTGTTCTCGTGTAGTCGAATTACTCCGGTTGGGAATCGAACCCACTACCTGAACCTTGGAGATCCACTACGTCGGCGTCATGCTGGTTATGTTAAATTGAGGGTGATGTTATATGGAGTAAACAGCCGTGACATCCTGACTGCTGCGTCTGGTGGGTACCCACGGAAAGGGCGGGGGGAGGACGGGCGGGAGGCGGTGCGGGGGGCAGGGCGAGGAAACGACACAGTTTTTACTTTCAATGAGTGGAAGTCGGAAACGATGGGTGGTGAACTGCTACTTAGGGTTGCCAACCTGTACCTCCTTTACTTAATCAAATACATGTCACCTAATCTATGTATCTATTATATAGTTAATTAAATTTGTAAAAGCTAGTATTACTAGCCTAGTTACATCTGAGGCTACGATGACAGAACCAATGTTGCTTAACTCTAAACGTCGTTTCTGAATTCATGTTAAGTTATATTTTATACATACATGTTTTAAGTCTCGGTGGTCCAGGGGTCGAGCACACGGCTTCTGATGCAGAGGTCCGGGTTCGAATCCTGACACTGTCTCACACCAATGACTTTTCGAAGTTGTTTTCGGAAGTTAAGTGTGATAAATATCGATGACTGAAAACTTTGTGCCCGGTATGGCAATAGGTTCGCCACCTATTCCATTTGCGACGTAAACATAACGGCGAGACGAAGTTTAATAGCCGCTGCCTACACCTTCGGGTAACAAAAGGCGTGAAATTATGTTATGTTATTTTACATGTTTATTTAAATTAAAATACTACCTGATTATAACAGTAATCCTACATCAATGGATAACCGATGTAGAATTTAACATTAAGTACAATTTTCTGCCACAAAGTTAAATAAATGAAACATTTATTTACATTTTTATTACCTATCTTTTTCAATTGTGAAAGTGGCAACCCTAGTGTGAACTAGCGGTAAACGTTTAAGTGCATTTTGTGCATGTGCTGTGCGAACATTCGCGTTTCATTGTTCCACAGCGGAGCGGAGCTGAGCGGAGAGGAGCGGACCCGAGCGGAGCGGAGCGAGCGCGGCCGGAGGGCGCTCGCCGGACGGATGTCACTCCCCGTTTGGTTTATTTTTGTAGCCGCCATTACTATGATTGCAAATGTTTTATATTTAGGAAGTGTTTGTTGTTGGTGGTGGTGCTGATGGTACTACACCATTATTGCGGATATTTCACCTTCATATTATTATAGGAAAGGAACAGTAATGTATTGGAATAGTTTTTGGTAAACATCATAACATTTCTTAATATCAACTGACAACTTTTTTTAGTTACTCTGCCCACCTGATTATTAGCAATTATCTCCCGTGGAGGATAGAGTACCAGGTGTGATACATGGACCAGGGGCATTATTACCACATGAAAAATCTATTCAGCACCCTTTCGAATAGGGTTTTAGGTGGGTAGGTAGGGAATATTTGACTTTAGTTTTCTTATAGACGACTCGATATTTTTACTAATATGTTTTGTTTTTTTTATTGTATAATAATCCCACTATTTCATATCAAACCGCTAATAATTTCACCCTTAATATATCCGAGAGGTGGACAGAGGAGTTAATACTTTACGCACACATTTTATTAGATCAATCTTGGACATTTCGACATAAACTAGTAAGCAAACCTTTGGAGTATAACTTGTAAGTGGTTATTAAATATGGGGGGAGATTCAAGGAGATTTGAGAATGAGATTGCATGTTGTTAACTATGTCACGTTTGATAGCAACCGTATGTCTCCACCACTCACACTTCGTGCAGAGTCTTGAACTGAACATTACCCGCGAGAATTACCCTATGAAATGAGGCCTGGCCATCTCATCTCGGAGAGACAACACAAGTACTTGCTTACAAGGTCTTTGCTTACAGCGGCGTCGTTGATCGGGTCGCCACCTTCCCTAAAATATGGTGAGGAAGGCGATGGCTGAGATATGCGTCATACTCGTGAACGTTTGTGGGGTCCGGTCTGTTCAAGTGTCCAAAGACCTTTTATTAAAGTACTCTGTTAGTGTTACCTAAGTTTGACGGGAGAGACCTAATTTTGCTCTCTGTATTTTCTATTCATTTGTATTGTTAGTGCATAGTACTGTTGAGTAAATAATAATAATAAAAAAAATACCTCCCTGAGTTTCTTGCCAATTCTTCTCAGTGCGAGAGTAATCGAATTGGCGGAAGTAAAAAAAAAAGTGACCTTCATATGTGTCTGTACAGGACCTAAACTGAATAAATGAGTTTTGATTTGATTTTATTTGACTTGTAAACGTGTTAAAGAAAATGGAAGTCCAGTGACGTTTTAGAACAGTTTGTATTTTGTGGTCATCTCTTATTTCTGCCTAACGCGGCAAGAAACTTTATTTTATTTTTGACTAACCATATGTACTTGTGGGTATAGAAAATGTCGGTCGGTTCAGTTCCTGACACGCAAACAAACAAAGTCCCTCGCTCCGGATATCCGGATGTCCGGACGCACCTCGTAGAAATAGATAATTTCTTCAAATGACTGCTAATTCATTATTCATAAGTGGACACTAATGGTATTTTATAAATTTTCTTGCACCAGAATTTGCTTATATTTGATTGATGACCAGACGAATCGAGCCCTAGTTGTTTCTGCCTACACCTTAAAATATCAATAGCTCGAAGATATTAGGAAAGAAATCTAAGAAAAAGTAACAATTTAATAAAAAAAGACGAGCGCGTTTTAATGTACTTCATAAACTCTGCTCATAGCTACAAAACAAACAGGTCGGGATCCGAACCTGTTATAGGATATGTTTATTTAGTGAAATATTGTATTTATTTAGGTTTAATTTGGAGGGGTTGAAGTGAAGAGGGGGAGGTATTGTATTTTTAGTTATGTTTTGTTGAGATAAACGTTGTTCGCAAGGGTGGTTCGCAGGTCATCCGCTGCGAGGGGTTCTCTCGGACCACTGCTTAATAATATTCTGAGGGTTGTTATGCCTCCGAGCACAGCATCTTATCATAAGTAAGTTTGTAAGTCGGCCCTCGTCAAAACCAATTGTTGTTTGTTTGTTATTAACTTCAGAATTGCGAGTAGAATATCGATTTAATTCTGTTTAGGAAATAGCAGGTAAACTCTGTCACCGCGTCGAAGTTGTGAACATCAACAGTAATGAAAGTTATAGCAGCGATTGTGTCTGTTCCTTCTGCCTACTCCACAAGGCACACGGCGTGAAGTCTAGAAAGTAGTTGTCCAAAATAAACAAACATCTTATATCTATACAATATGTACGTACATTGTACATGTAGCCCTCAACGAGCGGGATAATGTTTACAAATTCCTGTCGAGTAGTACCCACAGTCCTCCCCACTACCCACTACCCACTACACAATCTACTCAAGTACCAACTTATGCAAACAACTGCGATTCTTGTTCCCGACAAACGTCATTTTGAAGGTACAATTTGTGCGCTACTGTATTTACTAACGTCCCTTGAAAAGGACCTCTCAGCCATTTGTGCCCAGTAAGCACACACGTCCCTCCCGTGCCTCCCGTCCCTCCCGACAGTGCGCACTCTCGACGCCCTCTCCACCGGCCCCATTCAAGTCCACGACATGCCAAATGTAGAGAACAGCTGACGCTGACATTCAGAACAATACATGAGAATGGCGGCTCACGGCTCACGGCTCCAACTAACCAATAATAGTAGATATTTTATTTATTCCGACGTTAATTTGTGAGCTTGCCTCTATTGGAAGTCATATTGTGACTTGGACTAGGAATATAGCCACAGGTGAGAGAATGAACGTAAGAGACGCTTTACAACTTGTAAGAAAAAGCTAGTAAGCAGCGATATCGCGATGATTAAAAGCCTCCAGCGGTCTTTACGAGGCCTAAAAATATCAATGTGTCTAAATGCTTGACACAAAATCCTTTGCGGGGTAGGCATAGAGAACTGACGCCATAAGGTACAAGTCTTTACAAAGGTTTGAAGACGACACAGACAGAATATTATTAGTATTTAAATTTATCTTCACGCCACTTATAAGCGCCAGGTATCTTTACTTACGCATTAAGTTTTATTAGCACAGTATGTAATATCAAGTATTAATAACGCTATCACTAATAATAATTATTATTATGGACATTTAAACCATCACAGAGCTTTTAACTTACGATAATAGTAAAGTTTTGTTTCATCTTATTTACGACGACAGAAGTGTGTCGTAAATTGTCGTAGGATTCCCGCTCCTCCCTCGGGAAATAGGAACAATCTTACTGCTTTTAAAGTGTTACATCCAACATAGTATGAAATTATAAATAGTATTAATGACCCAGAAAGCCCAGAGCCCAGCCACCGCACACAATTCCCGAGTGTTCCCATTTATTCTATGGGGTGGCGGTGGAACAGAATTTTATTGTGTCATTATCAATATAAATTTTTACGACGACCTATTATTAACCTTTTGTGTGTTATAAATATGAATAAATTCGAATAAGAAATAATATATATATTACTATATTTTTATGAGGATATCGTAAAATAAGTAGTAAAATTAGTTTAGAAAACTTTTATTACAGGTTGTTATTTTTTTTTTATTCCTTTCGAGTTTTTGTGAAATAAAAATGTTGATTTGGGTGCTGATAATAAATTATGTTTTGTTTTTGTGTGGAGTGGATTAGTTTGCTTATTTGTAATCCATTTTAATACCTTCATCCCTTTAAAATACGAAGGTGAAGGCAGTGGCAACAGTACCTCAGTACATCAAATAATTTATAAGTAATAGAAATTTGTAAAAGTTTCTTCGACTTTGTCCATGGTAAATAATTTTAGCAAGAATAAAAAAATGGTGAATGAAAATAATCGTAGTATCGTTCAGTATCGGCACAAATTATAAATATTTAGTTTCAAATCTGAGGAATTTAAAGCGATTCACACATACAAGTGTTTATAATCGATCGGTCATCGATTACATCTGGCGATGGTTCTGAACGTACGCGTTTACCAAATCAATTTCATTCATTCTTTCACTAAACGTATAAGTCGTTCAATCATTCATTCGTTCGAAAACAACTGAACAACTGCGCCGTTGACAGCTGCCATTTTTTATTTTACACTCGTTTCATGTGTGAAACATAAAAATATAACTTTTTATGTTCTCTAGGTGCTTTACGTCAACTAAGTAGCTAGAGGGTGAAAATTACATGGGGGATACAACCGTTGCTATAAAGGTTTTCATATAATGCGCAATTTTATTAATATATTATGTATAAGGCAGATGTATTTTGTATATAAACGAGTTTGTGTACGAGTATTTTATCTATACAGAGCAAATTATAATACATTCTTATAAGTAGCAAAATAATAAATAGTTCAAAAAGGTTTTATAGAAAAGTACAACCTTTTTATGGGATGTTTAAATTGAGAAAACATTCATATATTGAGTTTGACTTTTGCTGGCTTCTTAGTCACAATTCAAATTCGTAAAATGTTTGTTTATATGTATTTATTAAATACCCTACATATTGGTTTTGAAATGTAAAATTGTGTTTCCTTGTGTTTATCACCTACACACAAGAAACATTTGTTTGTTCGTAATTGTTAACTCTGAAACTAATGTATCGACACGCAATGATTTCTTGAAAGTTCTTTTATGCAATGTTACTTACTTATTTAATAAATCATCAAAGAAAAATATGACAGATTTCTTAATATAGCTATAAATAGCACGTAGGTACTTTTTTAGAAATTATTTAATAAAGAATTTTAACGTCTTCTCGAAAGGTTTTTTGTTCAAAAATTTTCCAAGTACACAAAGCTCAATTGTACATTGAAAACCTATTGGTTAAGTTGAATGTAACCATTGTGAAAGTTAGTGTATGGAACAATAAGTTATTAATATATATAAATTAAAATGTCACAGTCGGTGCTTTTGTCGAGAGAACAAATTACACAAGTAATTAATTATTAAAAAATCTCACCCCCTCTGTGTTCCGTGCTCGGAAATTGCTTGGAGAACAGCTGATTCCTTTATTGTGCCGAAGTGTACCCTTGAAAAGTATATCGCCATTAGAAAATGGACTTTATTGAGAGTGTGTTAAGTGTTTATTTTCAATTGTGCAGAGGTAATGATCGGGTGGCAGGAAGTCAGCTGACTGAATCGCTTGGATGTTTTTAGAAATGAAATTTCGTAAAGGTGCTCACGGTGGGTGAGCGTCGGGTGCCGCCGCCAGACAAAACTTTATGAATTCCACAATAATATTACATACGCGCCTGGAATACCGTACAAACAATAAACCTTCCCCTGCTGCCATTTAATATTTAATTAATTTTATCAGAAAAAGTCATGTTAATGAAACACTAAAAGTTTTTTTAATTGCGTTTTAATGATTATATATTATATAAAACAGCAGAACAGTCTCGGTGGCGCAGTGGCTAGCACCCGCTTCTGATTCAAGAAGTAGTGGGTTCAAATCCTGGCACACACCAATGACTTTTCGAAATTTTCGGAAGTTACGTGTGATAAAAATCGATGACTGACAACTTTGTGCCCGGTATGGCAATAGGTCCGCCACCTATTCCATTTGGGACGTAAACATAACGGCGAGACGAGGCTTAGCAGCCGCTGCCTACACCTTCGGGTAGAAAAAGGCGTGAAGTTATGTTATGTTATGTTATTACATAAATTAATCATACTGTCTCGCCGTGCTGATCACATTTTAAATTTATATATGTCATGTATACAAAATAAATGTTTGTTATTCTATTTACAGAATTGAAGATATATCTCTGTCACTATATCACAAAATGACTTTACATGAAGATTACCAGTCGTAGAGCCACGCAGCTTGCTGCATAATTGGTTCGGCTCGACTGCTGAAATACCACGATCTTTCGGAATATTGACGTAAAGTGGAACAGTGGCGTTTCGTTCGTTGAGAGTGGTATCTGGCGGCCCACTCTCCTTCCCCCTAAGATAGAATGGCTGATATAAATATATACTATAGGTGTACATGGTATATTTCGCGTCATCTCACAACTCAACTCATGGCCAACGTGATTAGTTTATTGCTATTGAAATAAACAACCATATTTAATAAAAAACACTTATTCTATCGGGAATCGAACTGATTTTCTTAAAGAAATAGACCACGAGCTACTAAGCCACGGAGCCTATGAAGACATTATGTAAATCGTGTTCGAAAATGTACATTAAAATGTCTCCCCGTGGGTGTCGTAAGTGGCGACTAACGGACCTGATGACCTCTTCTTAACCATCTCAAGTATCATAAGTCTTTTTGGTTTAGGGGTTAGCTGAGTTTAGTTTAAACTTATGCATGTAAAGATATTTTTAATATTTTTAGGTTCTGCGAACATGTAACGCCATCTAGTTTTCTAAGCTAAGCAACGAAATTGAGTTACTTTAAGTTGAGTTAACTTTGGGTTGTACATATATATAAATAGTACCTATTCGTTTGTATTTTATAACATTGCATGATAAAAGTGAAATTGTATATGTGTACTGCAACGGAACCCCGGACGTGTAACTCAGACACGCTCTTGACTGCTTAATCACAAAGGGTCGTTAATAAAAATCAACCCTTAGTTATATTTTTATAGGTACAAAAAGAACCTTTAACAGCCACATAAATTATTTTAAAGTTTAAAAACACAATTAACTTGTAATTATAACTGTTACCATTCATGAATATATTACGAGTTCTCTGCGAGCCCTGGAGGTGGCGGTAGCAGTGGTCGTTACTCATCAGACCTGTTGTTATAAACTTATTATTATCCGAGTGGTATTAAACTCTTATAGTTATAGTTAACTAATTATGTTGTAGCAGAGAGAAAGAGAGGGAAGGTTTAAATGTTGAGTTTTTAATAAGCTTTGCAGTCACTCACTTCCGACACTATTCCTAAGTTTATCTGAATCGCATGAAAATCTGTTAAGCCGTTTTACACTTGGATGTAAATTATTTTTGTTTAATGGTGATTTTGATAAACGAATAGATCGGTGAAACGGCCCGATTGGCATGTAATGCTGAAAAAAAGACCAAAGTGATTTTAAGAAATATAGCGACCCTTCATAAATATTTCAGAAATATTTTGTGTTACAATGTTTATCTTGATTTGTGAAACAGTATTTTCTACTCTATAATTGATTGGATCTTCTAATTGGGAAAATAATTTGAATTCAGTTTTCAACAATAGATAGAGAGAAAAAAGGAAGATATTTTTTGTTTAATAGTAGATACTTATTTAGTAGAGACAAGATTCAGGGGCTTAATTAAATTGTGATATGACGGTACGAAGTTAGTCGAGTCAGCTAGAAATGTCATAAATATGTCGTAGGAAGTGCTACGTAAAACAAGCTTTGCTCGGAAAAAAATATTAGGTATCATTTTTTTGTCTATTTTCAACAATTTTCGTAAACTCTATGCAATATACAAAATTATTTTTATGCAATATATAATTTTCTGTTAGTAACTCCATACAAAACTTTAGTAACACCATCAGACATTATCTGCCTTTTTTCAATCTCCTCCTGGCGCGCTCGTGTAAAATGGAGGACAATATATAAATACGTCATTATGTTTCATGTTCAGTAAGAGATACCCTCCATGTTAGTGGATATGGACGGAGAGTCGGGGACCGTTCTGACGTTAATTGACATTCGGAGAGGTTCCGAATCCCTCGCGGCAGTTGAATGTGTTCCCTCGGAGACATCATATATGTCTTAAAGGCACATTTTAGTGCGCGCTATGAAATTTAAGTACACTTAAAGTTTACGGGGATTACAGTTATTATTAGTTGTAGTGATCATAAAACAAGGAGCAAGGAGTAGTATTAGTAGTTTTTTGAAAAGCTCTTCATTCTGTGGTATTTAGTGTGAAGTATACCGTTGGATTGTAAGATGTAAATGCGACATAGGCGACTTATTATTTTCGAAAAACTTGACCAGAATAAATGTCCTCCTTTTTTCATGGTCGGGTATTTGAACAGATTCTATTTTCCTTCCTGTGGGAAGTGACATAATTGGAGTATATAATCACTACTGCCAATATATACATGATCAGAAGTTATTGTGTACTTGTACTATACTATCTCATAAACAGAGGTCTGTGGTTTGGTTCTCTGCGTGCACACTGAATGATTTCCTAGAATCATTGCGGAAGTTATGTTTGACTAAAAGTGTGCCCTAAGGCAGCTAGCTTACTTTTATTCTAATATTATAGATATATGTATATGCATGTTACATACCTACATATATACTTATCCCCACCATGATCCCGGCAAAGCTGTACATTCAAAAACTAAGTCCTAAATCATCACGTGAATTACATCACGCCTCCCCGGGAGGTCCCCGGAGGGGCCGAGAGGGATCGTGTTCCCTTTCCTACGTCTAATTTGAATACCTCTCTCTGCCCGGGACTGCGCGCTAACACGTACTCTATTACGATTTCTTATCTCTGTTAAAAAAATCTTTGAAGGGTATTACGAGGACTCCTGAAAATATCATTCTTATTCCTGTGCTTGGTAATCAAAGTACACCGGCTATTTACGGCCAAACAAGATGTTATTCGTCCTGATGCTAAGATCAACTGTCATTCGTTCCGCCTAGAGAACACATTCACTGTTGAAACTACGGATTAACCATTTAATATTAGGGTTCAAAGATCGAATCTATAACTTCCAAGTAATGTACCTATAACTTACTACGGACTTATTGATTGGATCTTTCCCTTCCGTTTTGGGGAGAATAAACAAAAGTAAGACATGGTCATAGCTTGAACCTAAGTTCCTTGCCCTTGCGGGGTAGACAGAGAGAACAGACCGCCATAAGGCACGATTCTCACACGCCTCACTCGCTTCTTTGAATTTCATAACACTTGTTATACACGTTCATCGATTTTTAAGGCTTCTGAAAGACTTGTTCTATCTGTTCATGGAAAGTGTGCCGTGGTCGTCTTCGACTATTACATCCTTCCGCGTTTACACTGTGTATTTGCTTATGCAATCTTGGAAATAAAGACAGCAAATAGTTTTAAAATAATTCATAGATACACATGAAGGAAGTTAATAATCTAGCGTAGTCCAAGGGTCTAGGTTCAATCCAACTACCTCGAGTCACGGTAGCCATTATCAAATTAGTAATCACGATTTTTCATTAATTTTAATATTTAAGCGCCTTCTCTGTTAACTTTGGATTAACTCTACACAACATAATAATACTTACTAAAGAATTTTCTGCGACGAGTTCCCTCAGAAATGTTTAAGAAAATATGTGTTTTGAAAATAATATTTAGTATTCAAGTGCCACATCCTCACTGAGCTTATGGAGTAGTAGACAAGAGAGAGACGATCATCCCTCTCTCTACTTGCGTATCTCCTTAACGTATTCTATGAATATGACGTGGCTTGATGCTTCAGCTGACAACCCTAAAGATACTAAACTTACTCTCAGAGGAAAACACTTCCCTATTCCACCACCAACTTAATTTTATCTATCATCATGTTCTGGGTTTCCCTAACGCTTATGTAGTAGAGTCTATTTTCGTGTGCCAACTAGTTGCCCGGCTACATGTGTGTATAGATATCCTTGGCAGGCAATCTCACGCTCAATGTCATTTTATCGTTATAATGTAGATTGAGTGCGAGCGGGACGCGTGTATACACGCGAGCGAGACGGAGCGAGCTGATGAAATTCATGGAGAAAGTATATTTTGTATCTGGCGCGGAGTTGTTTTTTGCTTTGAAAATATTGTGTATTTTTTTAATTCTCAGATTTCCTGGAACATTTCCGGCCACTGCTACATCCCTAGTCCACAAGGAGCATTATTGTTTACTTGTCGGCTTAGCCTCTGTTGAGAGATTCTCTAATGAGCAGATTGGCGCATAGGAGCCCCTTTATCTATCTAAAAAGTGTAGAGCAGTCAACAAAAAATTCAGGAATCAGAAAATTTTAAATAACTGGGCTCTTAAATGGTTAAGTCATCGCATAAAGATTTTTACATGGACGGCTATCAAATCTGTTAACTTTAGCGCACTAACAATTACCACTAGCCCAAAACAATCTAGTCAATAAAATAACTGAATCGTTGTGTGAAAACCGACTCACACTTGACTGAATTTGGCTCCAAACACTGATTGAGTATCGTTGTTAGATGAAGCATTATGTATGATTACAGTACGCACTTCCTATAAGCTTCGCTTCCTCACCTGCAGGAAGCGTCAGTTGCTAAGAACTCGCAGATAGACGGTCACGGCTCAGTGCGCGCGGAAGGTCCCGGATACGGTTCCCGTTGGCAACACTTCCGCGCTAAGGATGTGCGGGAGGATGTACGGGTACTTTGTGTTGGCTCCTAGCAGTAGTTAGAACAGGTGAGTTGTTTGTTTGTTGATCAATCAGCCGTGATGAGTGGCAGTTCTACTTTCACTTTTTAAGGTACTGTTGGATTCCGTAGTCCAGGGTACCTGAACAAACAAATCCCTCGTCGTCGGGATTGCTATTTGCATTGACAAATAATCCTCGGAACATCTATACAAAGAATTTTATCCGACTTTACTAGAAGGTGGTAAATGATCGTATGGTGAGTCATTCAAAGGGTGTTCGTTCATGTGCAGTTCGTGTAGCGAGTTCTTATCATAGGTGCATAGTTCAACGAACTATATATAGGTGGTGGACGTGTGTCTGTGTGTTTGTCTGTTCGTGGGATTATTACCTCACTATATCTAATCTTGTCTCTGTATTAAGTTGTCCAGATAATTGGGAAACTTTGACGATTTCGTAAGCTTGTGCCTTTTTACAATACTTTTTTACCGAATTTTTTCAGCCGAATTCAACGAACAATGTACTAAATTCAGATGATTAAAAAAACAACATAACTGCCAAAGACGTTTTGTATCTTTTGCAGGGTAGGTAGAAACAAACAATAAAATTATTATTTCCTTCATTTTACTTCATTAATTTGAATTCTGCGCCAAATTCTATTTATTTTCAAATATATAATTTTGTGCAACAGGGAACGGTCCACTCAGCTCGGTCTGGTGTCCATCTGTGACACTCATTTTGGTAGTTTACTAAAGAAATATGAATATTTTTATTCATATACGAGTTCACAAAATCACTCAGATATAAGTCCCATCTAAATACAATGGTCCCTCTCAACCCTTCGATAGTGCATCAAGAGGGTCTTATAGGCACTTATACGCACAACTTTTCAGTGGGCCCCTATACTACCTACGGCGAGGCAAAAATGAAAAGCATAATGCATAACCCTTTGTCACCAATTTGGGAGTTCATACGAGAAATTTACATTTCTTTCAAAAATCTCCCTTATCAAGCCCAAATATTTTTTTACTTATCACTTGTGCTGTTAACCAAAAATGATTATTTAAAAGTCGTTGTTTAAGCAAATGCCTTCACCGTTCATTTTTCGCAACTCTGATGATTATATTATAGATGAAAAGAAATGTTGTCAAGGATTCTCCACCTACTTTGTAAGGCCTAAATTAATTTGGCGCGGCTAGGAAATGCAGCAAACTCTTCTGAATATTGAAGACGAAGGTAGTTTTTATATCTTTATTAATTAAAATATTTTTTGTTTAATAAGTCAACATTTTTTTTTTGCTATTTTAATAGTAAGTATACAACAATGTAGCTGCTTTAGTGTTTGGCGTAAGTTCATGGTTAGTATTTCTCCACGTAGGTATCACTTGATTTTGTCAAACTTATGTTTCTTTATAACCGTACTTTTTCCATACCAAACCAATTTAACGATTTTTTATTCATTTGAGTGCTCTGAGTAAGTATGTAGTTAAATTTGATTTGGGGATCGGATCGACCTCCGAGCGGCAGTTTGTATTTATATGGCATAGTTGTTTTTTTAGGGTTAAACGGAGATATTGTGATAAAGTTTGAGATATAAAATATATTATGACTCTCCTTTGAAATTGGCTTGTTTTATGGCTTATTTAGATTTGCCGAATATAATATTCATATTTTATGGACGATCTGATATTTATTTACGGGCCTGCAGAATAATTTATCCATTATTTTTTCAATATTTATGACAGTCTAGCGGGAGTAGCGGGTGACTCTGGTGGGTCTACCTCCCGCCATTGTGCATCCGGAGGAAATTAAAAGCGATAAATTTTGTAAAAGCTATTTGACGCGAATGAAGAGCGTTATGAAAGTCTAAGAAGCGATGATGACGAAGAAGCTATCTAAGAATCGGGTCTTACTTGTGGGAATATGTTGATTCGTCTCGTGTTCACAACATCATAATTAATCGTTCTTCAATTTATGACAAAATTTCACAATTTTGTCTAAAAACAGATTTTTTTTTCATATACAGTGGAGTCCCGGTAATCCGGCCCCTGGTTAATGCGGCACCCCCTATAATCCGATATCGTCTATTACATACAAGTACATATTCGCTAATTCACGATTGAACAAGTTACAACTACGCACCATCACTACTGTGATCGACGCGTAGAGTATTTATTTTATTCTGATTTTTCTGCTTGTTCATTACTCGTGAAAATGATCTCTGTATAGAGTTCGAAACGTCGGGAAATAAATAGAAAATAAGCTCTAAATAAACGCGGTATTGATATAATCCATAAAAAGTTGTTTTAATGCTAATTCTATATCATTATTATTTTTATAATAAAACGTAATCTTTCTATTGTGTTGTTTAATTTACTAAATTTGACATACATAATGAAGTATGATTTGTAATCTTATCATTGGATTGATCTGTAATTTGTCGGAATACAAGGTACTCTTTTGTAAAACAAACTCGGACTATAGGGGGTCTTAGGCAGTACTCTATAATCCGACAAATTGGATAGTTCGACACTGCCTTGCAAAATGTTTGTCGGACTACCGGGGATCCACTGTACATGAATAATAATGAATGAATAATAAAAATAATATAGAAATAAGTGAAATAACATATATAACAACAGAAGCACATAACTTCAAGCCAAATCCCTTGCGTAGGCAGAGAGAACGGAGCGCCATAGGGCACGATTCTTACACACCTCACTCACTTCGTTGACTTTCATAACTCTTTTTATGCACGCGCGTCGATTTATTTATTTGCTAATATGATGATGATGGTGGCTTTTCTCCTAACATTCTTTGTACCCATGAATCTGCCCAACGCCCCATTTACTTTATTTCCTAGCGCCACTCTTCTTTCTACATCCGCCGTGCACCTTCCATCCCTGCTAAAAGCGCATCCAAGATATGCAATTTCATTCACCTGTTCCAGCACCTGTTACATCGTCAACCATTATCCTTGCATCCGTTCTGGATTCCTCTCTTTCAAACACCTCAACTTTCGTTTTCATCATTATAGAAATAATTTAGAAATAATTACACAATCAGAGGGCAATGATACCAAACCATAATTTACCATATTTATTTTCTGATCATATTTTTATTAAAATACATAAATAATATAATAATAAACAGTGGTAGAGCAAAGCTGTTCGCTGAATGAGCCGGTGAAATACCACGACCTCTTAAAAGATCGACGTAAAGTGGCACATGCCGCGTTAAATTCGGTGAGAGAGGTACCCGGAGGTCCAACTCCCTTTCCCATCCTTTCCTATCCTACTCCCTTAAAGGTCGGAAACGCAAAGATGTTGTAATATGTGTTGCTGATGTCCATGGGCGGCGTAGGTTGCTTACCATCAGATGGCACGCATGCTCATTGCACTCCTATCCTAATTGTTCTTCGCTTTAGGTATACATTATATTAGTGATATGTTGTGGATGTTAGTGGATGTTTAATTGGAGCCGGGGGTCAAGCCCCCCGCTTCGTGTACGATAAGGTGAGTAGCGAAGCAGTTATAGGTGGTGTAAACAAACTGAAAGGCTATCTGTTCTTTACCCGTGCTGTAATCATACGGGGACACCTATACAGAAGTTAATTCATAAAATACCAAGAATAAAATGGAGGTATGAAAACTTTGGTGAAAAAAAAAACCCATTTTGAACCATTAGGTTATGAATATCGAAATTTTTTGTGAATATCAACAACAAGAAAGAAATGACCGCTATATAATAAGTAACTCGAAAACTTGGAAAAATATAGAACAGTATAGGTAGGTAAGAACTTGAACATGGGACTTAACGTAAGCTTGCTTGACCTACTATTCATAATAATATACTAGTGGACCCAACAGACGTTGCCCTGCTTGATATACCAAGCGATTAGGATATTAATTAAAGCAACAGATTTTTATCATCTGTTAGAATCTCTGGGAATATCAAGTAAAATAGACATGAACTTTTAAATTGGATCTAAATGCGAACGGTGTGCAAATTTTATTAAAATCTGTTAAGTATTTTGAGCATCCTTCGGGGACAAACAGCGTGACATGTACTTTATATATATTAAGAGTAAAGATTAGTGTGTTCCCTACATGTCACATGAATCAGAATGAATGTTTCCAAATGACAATAAGTACGCACGAGCTATGTGTTAAAGGAATAGCAAATTTCCACTGGATCATAAAAACATCTCAATACTTCAAAAGTATACTTCAAACATTTCAAGTTAAACCGGATGGGAATTCTTGCGCGAAATTGCTAGCAACCCTGATTCGGCGGAACCATCCTAACGTGACCCTCGGAACACTGCGGCGGGCTTGAAATCAGCTGAATATGTTCGCGGTGGTGTTGATTGGCAGGTGTCTTCTGAGGGTGGTCGTTGGGGTTCCCGAGTTTCAGTATGATTGATACGAGCCCCGAGTCATGGCAACACCAGTGCCTTTAAACCATTTAGTAATTTGATAGCGCCTTCAAAGTGCTTCATCAAAATTTTGTTACATTTCTCTTCGCTTCTTGATGAAGTCTGCCCGAACACGATGATGGACGGAATTTTTTATTACAATCCAAAAGTAATTTTGAAGATGAATATGATTTTATTTCTTTATGTAAGATGAGTTAAGTTGATAAGTTAAATACATTTATTTTTGTAAAGATATTTTCGATTATTTGTCCGGCTGACTCGGGAAACCCTATTTCGCTTCGGAAGCAATAAATAAAAGACGATTTTCTTAAAAAAAGTAACCTAAGTTACTCCTTATTAGACCAGCTACCAGGCAATAATGGTCTCGTCAAAGTCGGGCCAGCCACCCAGAACAAATAAACAGAGAAATAAAAATTGCAAAAAATGTTATTTAGGTGTATGTAATATCTTATATCTTTAAACTTTAATTTATATAATATATAATTTATATTATATATATTATATAAAATTTAGTGTATAGGGTTCGCGGGCGATTAATCGATCTAGCTAGGAATCATTTATAGAAAATGTCATATTATCGTGTCGTATCGTATCGTGTTTCATAGTTCATAATTTTTTATTAAATTAGATGAATAAACATCATAACAAACTTTAACATTTAATCACTTTTTTATATATTTCTTTGTTGTTTAATAAATAATTTGCATAACTACAATGCAAGGGCCCCTTCTGTGTCCTTGCTTGAGTTATCAGCTAAATCACCGCGACGATAGTACTGATAGGACTCCACACACCACTCCTGTTGGCAACAGAGCTTCGTTTACTCTGATAATAACCATGTCCTATCAGGAACTAACATGACGATATGCCCAGCGCAGGGAATACAGAAGCCCAAACATCGAAACGCAACGAGTCTTTATATGATAACTGGGTCACAGCGCCATCTGTTGTCCGATAGTGGAACAACTGTTAATTGCTTATTTTTTCGAAGAATTATTAAAAATGCATAAATATAAAAATCCTACAGGAATGATTGTACAGATTGAAAAGTACTGCTGTAAATATTTCGTGAAAGACAACAATTCTGTATCATCATTAGCCTTTCTTATGTTCACTGCTCACGGTCATGTGCTAGGCGCACCCAGTGGCGTTCAGCGATCTTAACTAGGTCCACCTAGTGGGAGGACGGCTTGCTCCACGTCGACAAGTACGTGGTTGCCACTCCACAACATTTTTCCCTAAGGGGCCGTCCATTAATCAATGGTAAAAAAATGATAAAAAAACATCACGTGATTAATGGACGGCCCCTAATAGTCATTAGGCGTTTTACGTTGAGCGATGCGGCCTGCCCATCGCCACTTCAGCGTGCTAACCTTTCGGGCTATGTCGGTCACGCCCGGTCTTCTGCGTATTACGAATTTTGTTGCGCAGAGCTATTCCAAGCATAGCCCGCTGAGCCACTTTGAGTTTTGTAATGAGGCCAACATTTAGGGTCCACGTCTCAGTTCCGTACGACATCACTAGTAACACACACTTGTCATAGACCTTGGATTTAAGGCACAGATTTATTTTAGAGGAGAAATTCTCTATAAGTTTCCCGAGTGCTGGCCAACCGAGTTGGATCCGTCGATTTACCATTTTTTCGAAGGTGACGCTACCAAGTTGAAAAACTTTTCTTAGGTAAACATGGTGCTCGACAACTTCAAGGATCGCATCGCCAACAGTTACCGCTGTTTTAATGACATGGGCATTGCACATTACTTTGATTTTGTCCATGTTCATTTTGAGACCTACGTTGGGAAGTTTTGCTGAGGTCCTCCAGCATTGTGCCAACGTCCTCTAGTGAATCAGCCATAACTACGATATCATCAGCGAATCGAATGTGAGTGACGTATTCGCCATTGATGTTGATCCACTAGTCTAAGAGCTTGAAAACGTCTTTCAATGCAGAGGTGAACAGTTTCGGGGAGATTACGTCCTTGTCTGACACCTTTCTGCTATGGGATAGGATTCGTATTCCCGATTGAGATAGTGGCGTCTCTATACAAACACTTATTTCTTTGCAAAAGGCGCTACGTTCCTGAGCCATTGTAACATTTACATATTTTTATCTTTTAAAAACAAGCTGATCCATCAGACATTATCATACATTATCTTGGTGCGTAAATATCACGCTAAGCACACAAACACACAAGCGAACAGTTCTAGATACATATTCGTAGTACAGATTAATTTTATAAACATTATAATATATTGCAATTTAAAGTCAAGATAATATACAACAACAATATATACATAATCTCTGGTCACTGACTTTTAGTAAGAAAACAACAATTAATTATATACTTAAACTGTACTTCTATTTAATGTAAATCGAGCTTGACCCGTTTCGTGGCGTTGTGGTTTGCGGTACCGGACGCTGTGCAGAGTTCCCCAGATCCGATCTCGACCCGAACACAAAACATTTGTGTGCATTTTATATGGCGTCTAAGTCTAGTTGGTTTCAATCCACAATCCCATGCAATTAACTTCAGCTACATGAAGCTGATGTTAAGCGATTACCGTAGCCTATATAGTAAATAAAAACGTTGTGAAGAAGTACAATACTGTTGTCCTTCTATTTGAATACTGAACAATGTAAATTACCTAACTTTGAACATATATTTCACTGTCAAAACACAATTTCGGCCGAATATCTAACGCCTGTAATATTTAAACATAAAGCCCGAGTTCATAATCAGTATGATTTATCTATTTGAAACAATGAGAGGCTGGCCTCGTTGTATTTACAAAAGTTGGCGAAACAAACCGCAACTTTGTCATATAAATCAAGGGTTTATTAAATTAACCGGCCCAAGGAAACGGAAGCGTGGCGACGCAACAAAATGGCGGCCCGATCCATCATCGTTACGCTCGGTTCATTTTTAATACTTCATTAATTGCCAACGTGAAGTGCACAATGGCGCGAACGAGCCTAACGCATTACGCCATATTGGATGTCATCGTAATTGTGACAGGTGTTGTCACCGTGACAGGTCCTGTCACCGTGACAGCCGCTCATTAGGTAGTAACTCGGCGCGACGCTAAGTGCGCAAGGGTTGACTTTTGTATTTAATAAAGGAAGTTTGCACGAACTTTGCGAGTTTTTGACGAGTTTGTTTACTTTTGATGCTGAGCGCGCTAAGTAGCTGAGGAAGTGGAAGACGTCAGGTCCCAGTATTCGTCGTTATATTACATTTATTATAATTTGCCACTAATACTGTCATACTTACCGACTATGCTTAGAACCATGACATTACATCAAATACCAAGTTACTTCTACGGTATCACAGAACATCATCGACATCGGTGCAGTACCTGTCTATTTAGTCGTATGAACTTATCAGTTTCTTATGGTAGGACTTGGACACAATAGTTTTTGTTCAAAATAAAGGCTTAAAAATAACGTAAAGCGTGCCATTGCACGCAATCAAATAAAAAATACAGAAATTTCAGAAAAGTTATTGATGCAGCACCAACCGACCATCAAGTCTTCGTCTAAGATAATAAGCCCTAAACCTCCCAAACAGAAGTCCGCGTCTTCAACTACTACGCTTTGTAGACAACTAGCTGTATTATACCTAAACACTTTGGTAATAACATTATTATTATTATTACATACGATGTAACTGAAGTAATGCACTCAGTGGTGTGGACAGATGAAGTGCTGAACAGTGAACACGTGTGCACCAGTCAGACCCCACTTGAACGATGACAACATCACAACACATTAAACTGAACCTTAATTCTAATGAAAACAAGATTCAATTTGTATAAAACATACAATCTATATTTGTTCTGAAGAGAAAAGTGGATGATTTCACCATTGAAGTGCAAAGTACTAATTAAAATGAAATTAGATCTTTTGTTGATTATCTACAAGTAATTATCAACTTTATTTTTAATGTTTGAGATGTTATTTTCACTTGTACAATGATGTCAAAGGAAAATAAAAGACTGAAGATGGTTAGGAATGGATTCATTATGTATTTCAAATGGGGCAAACGTGCATGGCAGTGAATCTCGCCTGCACAAATACTACTGCATAGCATTACTTTTTCGTAGAAATTAAGAACCAAAGTATAAAATAATTGTAACAAGTGTAGGGCCGAAGAGAAAGAATAGATGATGCAAGATTGACCAAGCACATATACTCGTACTGTGTAAAAGCGGAAGTATGTAGGACTCTACTACGACCACGAATGCCACGATACTCTCTGCGAGCGAGATGTATAAAAACGTGCTTCTGGTTACTCTGCTGTCTCTGCCTACCTCGCCAAGGGACTTAGCATGAAATTATGTTGTTGTCGTAAGTGCAGGTCCGTCTGATGGTAAGCAGTTACCAGACCTGTGAAGGGTATGACAATACCAAAAGCAACTAGGATAATTGTCGCAGATTATACCATTCATATACCACTCATACCTATTCTCATAGGGTTTTTAGACCCTTAAAGATAAATAAAGTTATTTGGGATTCAATAAATATTATTATATGAAATAAAGATTATACGTAAGAATATCAGTAAACATTTGACCGTGTCACCTTACCAGAAGCACTACAAGGTGTTGTTCAATAATATAATCACCCAAGATTATGATGTAAGCAACACTTACTACGGCTCCTGTAACATGTTGGTTGAACAAGCACTTTGAAGCGATGAACAACCTTCAAATGTTTAATTAATTAATATCAACTATTATTACTAATGCCAAAAGTAAACATCAATTTTATGTAATCGTATTGGCTCATTTATTTATTGTTCCTGAAGTAATAACTTCTTATTGCAGAGTAAACAGCTTCGTTACGTGTCGCGTTACGACGCCAACCTGTCTGGCTTCTCTTTCTCTCACATATACCTCAGTGATGGCCAGGTTCCTCTTCAACAGACATTTGTCCCTTTCTTTACTCTGTGTTTAGTTTAGCCCAGATTAGTTAAAGTTATAGCATTTGTGCTGCCTCCAGAGTTGTACAACCATTTTAACATCCATTTCCTTCATTAATTTCAATAGAAATATTTAGACGACTGAACAAACGTATAGAACCACCTTCACCGCAGCCTATTTAAGGGATGAGGATACACCATTCGTGTCTTTACAACTTGGTAGAAAAATAAATAACTTATATAATATACTAGCTGTCCCGGCGAACTTTTTTCCGCATCTGAAGTAATTTTGATAGCGTTTCTTTGAAAATTATCACTTTTTCTTACTACATCATACATTAATTACACTTACAAACCGCCTCGTTGACATCCTATTAAAAAATTCGGATCAAAATCCGTTGCGTAGCATATAAGATATAAACACATACGTAAGGGGACAGACAGCGGAACACAACTTTGTTTTAAACTATGTAATGATATCCACAAAGTAAATAGGTAATTTTGTAATTAATATCTTATTATAAAATAGATTATGTCACCACATCTAACACGTTCACAGTGGCGACGCTGCATGAAGAGGCCGGCTCGACGAATGAAAAACCACGACCTCTCATAATATCGGCGTAAAGTGGCCCATTTCGCGTTCATTTTGCGTTTTGGTCAGTGAGAAAGGTATTCAGAGGAATAACCTCTTCTCCTCTCCCCTTCCCATCCCACTTCCGAAACTTGCCCTACCACATTTACCTTTCCCTATCTATTTTAAAAGCCGGCAACGCAAATGTAAAATTAATGTATTGCGGGTGTCCATGGGCACTAACGCTGCCCAGCTGCCCAGCTTACCCTCAGGTGACACGCCTGCTCGTTTGCATCTCTATCCCGTAAAAAGTTATTAATATTATTTACAGTCACAAAAGTCTGTTCACATCTATCTATATGACTTTTGTAACTGTTTAAAATTAATATAGTCTCGGAGGTCCAGTGGTCGAGCACACGGCTTCTGATCCAGAGGTCGCGGGTTCCAATGACTTTTCGAAATTGGCAATGCCACAAAACTGTATAAAATTGACTAAAATTGCATTTACAGTTTCGCAATAAGTATTATTTTTCTATAATACTGACTCATTGATACAGTATGATGACAATTGCGTAGTGTATCCTAACAAAACTACGTGCATTAGACGACAGTGCTCTTTATTTAAGTGACAGGGCGTGGCCACAGTGTCCAGTATGTCCTGTCACTGAGGACACACATCATCATTTATCAAAAATGTAGACTTAACTCAAAGCAATAAAATATCTAAAATGAACTAAAAAAGACAGAAAAAACCTTATTTTAATTGCCTTTTTTTACAAATACTTTTTTAACTTAATACGATGACAATATTAACTGAAACACTCGTTTACTAACCTTTAACGGAGAAGAGGTTAGTTGGTATAATATCATCAGCAAAAGAAGGTGGTACTTCTTGTAAAATGTCCAGTTCGTGTGTCAGTCAGTCACATAAATGACATATTGCACGAGCCATGAAAGAGAGATCAAAAAAATGTCTTTCAAATAAGATTTTTTCAGGTAAACATGCCTTTTAGCATGTTTACCTGTTGTAAGAAGTACCACCTTCTTTTGCTGATGATATTATACCAACTAACCTCTTCTCCGTTAAAAGTTATGTGTATTTTCTCATCTGTATGGATAATGTGCACTTCTGTCTCTTACCAATCTTCCACAAATCCACGATCCCAAAACGTCTCAGGATTCTTCTTCAGGATCTGTAAATAGACTTATGACAAAAACGGAAAACTAATTCAGTATTTTTTTCACCTTCAAGTAAGAGACAGCCAGACAGAGTACCAAGTAATTTATATCTCAAATATATATTAAGATACGAGAACTTATAAAATCCATTACTTAAAGGTAACAATAGTACGCACTGCACTATAATAAGTAGATACATTTAAATGTAAGATATGTTCTCAAGTCCTTGTAAGAAGGTAGAGAATGGTGTAACTATTACTTCACCGACCGCAGACATAAGTTTGCACGACAAAAAACACCTCTAGGAAACTAATATACAATTTACCTGCAGATTAAAATTGTAACAAGTTTTTATTTGATTGTCATGTTTAATTATATCATTACTAGAAATTGATTTTTAACGGACAACAGTGGAATAATCTCGTTAAAGCAATATTATGATAATATAAATAAGATTGTGTAAGTTTCTAGTATTAAATAAATGGAAATAAGTTCTTAGTACCCTTTCGTCTATATAAGGCGTGTAGTATGAAGTGTAACACAATATTTTTTGAGTTCGTAATTTCCTTTATGTTATTAATAATTTGATAATTTGAATTTTAACTTGTTTGTTACTTAAACTAGACAATTTTTAATATCACGAGAATGATCTAAACTCTTTTCGTAAATCATTAATATTGAAAGAAAATTTCACTGAAACTAACTGAAAATCTGCCATTATAAACCATATATATTACGTACAGTCTCGGTGGCGCAGTGACTAGCACCCTAGTAGTAGAAGTAGTAGAAGTTACGTGTGGTAAATATCGATGACTGGCAACTTTGTGCCCGGTATGGCAATAGGTTCGCCACCTATTCCATTTGGGACGTAAACATAACGGCGAGACAAGGCTTAACAGCCGCTGCCTACACCTTCGGGTAGAAAAAGGCGTGAAGTTATGTTATGTTATATTATGTACAACTACTAAAATGTTTTCCGAAAAGTCATTATGGAAACAGTATTTCATTTATAAAATACCATCATGCTGTTGAAACGACTATTCCCAGTTCGGGCAACATTTATTGAATATGACGAGTGACGTTAAACCGAGTATACTTTATATTTTACAACTTTACTTTGTGTGATCCATCACTGAACATTTTACGATCGGCATGAATCGTAAATGTCCGTAATTAATTCACATCTGTTATTGTGAACGGCTGGCCCGCTTTGTATACAACTCTGCTTATTTTAATACGACGATAAAACGACAAAGACTCGTATATTATTGTAGGGTATTGTTGAAATAATCTTGTAATTCCAGTTTCTGCGATAAAGCCGGGATATATGCATTGTGCGTTACACAAATGTTAAAATATATTAAAGCCGCAAAACAATTAAATTCGTCCTGTGCTGTTGTTGAAATGTTAGTGTACCTACTCGTATCATAATTTTAGGGTTCCGTTGTGAATGAAACTTTAAAAACTGAGCTGAGATTTGTCTTTCCTGCTTTTCTAGATAGAATATTAAGCTAAAGCTTAATAAAGCAAACAAAAACGAATGCAAACATGTTTTAACAAATAATATTTGTAGATTGATTGGTTGAGTCAAATAGACAGACCAATGAAGTGACTTCTTGTATTTTTTCAGATTTAAGAAAACCGAGTTTTATATTTGAGGCTTCACGAAATTTAACTTGATAAAATTTCATTTCAATTCATCCAGCCGTTTTAGAGCACAATTGTATAGAAATAATCTATATTTTCTTTACAATTAATTTGCTGATTGCACCCGAGTTTGTTTCAAACGAGAAATTAAACTCCCCCTGCCCTGGTCTGCCAGGTCAATATATAATTTAAAATGAATGGACGCTAATTTGCAACCCTCTTAAATAAAATGAAAAAATCTTTTTTTTTAATAAATACAAGGCAAAATTACAGTTTATGGAATTTATTACCATAAAAAATAAATTTTAAATGACTAAACCTTTATGAAGCGCCCTCTTTTCACTTTTAATTATCACATAAAAATGCAAATGGCGTCCCTGTCAGACGCTCCCCGAGGTGTTGCAATTTGAGAGAGCTGCAAAAAATGCGAGAAAATTTTCGTTCAAAAATATAAAAAAGTATATATATTCCTCGTTGATTTCAATATAATCGTGATCGACAATTTCAGAACGGAATACAGATTTCCGATTTGAGCGACGCCTTCGCGCGGAAAATTGAAAATGTTCACTTTTCTTTGGTTACCACCTCGTGCCTCCCGCGCGTGTAGCGGGTAGCGATAACTCAATTGACATTCTGAAAGTTAATATTTTATGTAAACATAGTAGATAAATTGTTAAAGTGTGCATCAAATTGGTTATGAGCCATCACTAACTCGATTCTACACAGATTATTATTAATAATCAATATGAACAACTAATAAACCGGTACTGATATCTACGCCAACTTTTGGAAGAGAGAGTTGGGTATGGCAGAGTGAGCACTAAAGTAGAATAATGATGAAGAGATGCTCCGTGACTCTTTTAAATAAAATTGTAAGAGAATAATGTTGGTCTGAATGAGTAGGGTTTTCCTTTGGATCAAAATGTTGTGTGTCGTTTTAACATATAAGTCCCACGTGGCGTCAAGTCAAGGGCATGCAATTAACATGAACTATGATATTTAAGGAACCTCTTAACGACGAACAACCAACCATCTTTTTTATATAATTGTTTATTTTGGAAAGATAATACAAAAGTAGATATGATAATGAATCACATGGTAACTAATAAATAAACATATTTTTCAACATTAACTAGAATGTCATTAGTGCTATACAGCGCCATCTCTTAGAACTTCGAGGCAACAGATGATTTATCATCGATTCGCAACACAAAACTTACTAATAATATATGCTTTCTTTGCATCAAAAAACAATTAATTTCACACATGTTGTTGTATAATCTGTCTGTCACATTGTAAAAGTAATCGTTATCTATCTCTGTCACACATTGGCAGAGTGACAGTGACGTCACAAGCGCACACACCTATTGTAATCAGCGTGAAGATTAGTACTGTGAGGTGATTATATATGATAATCATAATGTATGATGATGATGATGATAAACATTAGGGATGAGATGTGTGTTGTGTATGTGATGTGAGGTGGTTCTATCTGGTATTATCAGATAGTGCTGTTACATTTGTGATAATATTTTTATCGGAAAGTTAATAGAGTGATTAAGATTTTTAAATAAGAAAGCGGCTGATAACATCATTGTTTTTTTTTAAATTTACCTATGTTGAGCTGTTCATTATTTTTTTGGTCAGATTTTCGGAAGTAAGTGGTGAAGTGCAGTGTACATAAACACCTAAAAAGCTCTTTAGAAAAAATAGTTCTTTTTCAATCATTCGAAATTCTATCTTAACATAATTAATATCTGAAGCTATAGACAGCTGTAATTATGCCTCGCCTCACTAAAATAAGTAATAGGAGGCAGAGTCTATTGACATACGTTGGACATGTGAATAATTACCCATTTCCTAAAATCCAATTGATGTGAACCCATTTTCTTCTCATTCGTCTTCTCAATCAGAAGTCGGATGATTTCTTATTTATAGTGTGCAATAGATAGAATATTATATTGTATATCAGACCTCTGTTACAGCGGTGTTGTGGTCACAACTAGATGGTAACGTTACACAGCACGCTTCGACAACCACAACCATCGTATTTTGATAACAAAAACAAATTAAACGATTTTATAAAAGAGAAGGTTCTCAATTTAGATGTTTTTTTATGGGATAGGGGGCCAACGAGCGAGCGGGTCACCTGAAGGGGTAGTGGTAGGTAAGTAGCGCCGCCCAAGGACCTGCAACACAGATACTGTTACAGGACTGGAAGGATCGCGATATGAAATTGATATTTCGAGCGGTATTTCATCCGAGTCGTTCATTCTTCTGCGCGGCTTCTTCGCTGTTATTTTTTTAATAATCCAATAATCTGCATAAGTATCTAAAAACAAGTAAATAATTGTTTTATAGGTGTGTATATTGGGTGTGCAGTTATTACGTATACACAAGTTCTCAAATGAATTGTATTAAAAGCTATTGCAATGATGGGCCGTGGCTTTCAATTGACATCTTCATGAGTCTGCGTCGTCACATCATTTTAAACGTATTCCAGTCGCTGAATTTTAACTGACTGCACTATGAGAAGAGTTATGTTTTCCCAGTGTGTACACATTTATATTTACTGACCAACTTTTATCCTGACCAATATTATGGTTGACTCGAGAGGTTTCGCTCGCAATTTAGACTATGTTCTTTTCCATAGTATTTTCATCATCGTCATCTAATTATATTAACATATTTTTCAACCAATAGAGAATTTCAAGAGTGCCGGGGTCTATGGCAGGTGGGTATCAGCACATGTCCTCTTGTCTCAGTGCTACGTGCAGAGTTATCCTACTGTATGTATGTTGTGTGTGTCATGTGTTGCTAATAAAGATATATCTAAAGATATAATGTATTTCACGATGTGGTGTGCGTGTGCGCCACGCTCGCCACGCTCGCCACGCTGTCTCCGCGTGTGGCGAGCGTGGCGCGCGCGTGACACGCCTCGCTACTTTACTCCACAAAAACAACAAGCGTCGTGATAATGGTTACTAACTACACGTTGCCAAATAAACATTACATCATGTTATATTTAAGATATTGAGGACACGCATGGAAGTTCAATAACGCGGTCGATATACGAACACAAGTGGTAGAGCCACGGTGTGGCAGTTGACCATGGGTGGCACTAGTTGCTTACCATCAGTAGACTATCTTTCGCAAAAAACATGTAAAGTATACTGAGTAAAGCTCAACGACCACATTGACAGAGTCTTAAGGTTGTCAGTTAGACTTGAAGAAAGCGTGTGATCAAAAGTTAGACAAACAAAAAGAACAAAATCCACGATGAAAGAATGACTTTTTTTTTCTGGTATAGGAGTGTCACCTGATGGTAAGCAACCAACGCCGCCCATGGACACCAGCAACACATATAGTATTACTGTTGCGTTGCCGACCTTTAAGGGATAAGGGATAGGGAAGGATGGGGAAGGGGGGTGGGCCTCCGGATACCTCTCTCACCGAACGAAACGCGGCATGAGCCACTTTACGTCGATCTTCTGAGAGGTCGTGGTATTTCACCGGTCGAGCCGGCCCATTCATGCAGCGAACTGCTTGGCTCTACCACTGATCAGATATATAGCGTAAAAGCAGTAGGATTTCTTTTCGTGACCCACTAAACGCGTGTTAATGAAAGCTGAGGTGAGGAACCGCAAAAACTGTCAAGCGTGTAGGAGAAGGGTTATGAAGGTCAAATAAGTGAGTCATGTGTAAGAAGAGTATAGTGGTACTCAGTCTTTTATTTGAAGATTCTCTGAATACCCTTTGCAGAACCATTAAGATCCATCAAAGGCAGAATATTGTCTCGTCCTCAGATCACTTATCATAATTATGACTTTAATTTTAAACATTTAAATCTGATATTAATTTTTTATGTGTTGAGTAGTCGATATTGTTGATCGGTTGTGATCTCACTGAAAACAGATTCACGCCAAGATGTATCCGGTTTTGGTCCCATTATCAAGTCATACAAATACCCGACCGCACAAAAATATCGGTTATTAATTAATTGAGTACGATGTGATTATGTGAAGCTGGAAATTATTAATATTTCAGAATGTATCAGGACAAATAAATGATATTTGAGTGTCCGTTTGCAATATCAAAATATACTGCTACTACGGTCGCCGTACCTACTAGGCACCACTAGGCACCACTAGGCACCACTAGGCAGACATATCAATCAGAGGTCTCTGATTGATATGTCTTGAGATTGATTTAGTCTACACAATGATGAAGAAATATAGGAAGTAGTGATTAAAAATACGTGGTCCAGGCGCCAGGCGACTGACAATCGACAAGCCTACGTTTATAGGTTTCCATTTAATAGGTCGACTTAATATGACGACAGTAGCCAGCTGTCCAGGTGTTCCAAAGGTCGACGGGTACAGCCAGGGAACAAATATTTAGAGGGATGATAAATGATAAAGATGTATGTATGTATGTTTGTGCTGTAGGTAGAGGTGTGGGCGTTATGTCAAATACTCATCAAGTACTCTTTTTTAAGTGTGCAATGTATCTTCCTTGTGTAATATAAATAAATCATTAACTCCTTCATCATAAGTATGCAGTCATGGTCTTCCTGATCTTGAATTGACAACACAGATTGCTTATTTGGAGTGTGCGACAACAGTTTTCTTTCGACTAGGCAAAAAGGCACATCTGCCTAAACTTTCGGGATTTAAGGCTGAAGTTACAGTTCTTTGGATTTGCGAGGCCTAAATATAACCATTTATAGTTTTGTTTACTAAAAGCTTTCTATTCCAGCTGCTCCGCGGGCAACAGACCTACACATTTCTCTGATTATTGGCAAATCTCCATAAAATATCATAAATAGGGTGAGCCGGCCAGTAGAACAATATTAATTAGTTTCGGATTATTTAAAAGAAGAATTATTTATTTGAACGAAGGATTTAGAGATTTACTATATCCACTTATGAAGGCGAACCCTGGAGAGGTGATATGAAATTAATAAATACCAAATTAATTTACGATAAATATTTTTAATTCGGTGTTAATTACTACTGATTTGATTTGAACATTGATAATAATGTAAAATCTAAACAATAATAATATCTAACGACTTGACGCTTGCGATGTCATGCAATGTAGCAAATTGTATGTAGGGCTTTGAGAATCACTCTCTCATCAAATAAAGGGACACTGCTTTTATGCTGTCAACCAACTTAAGGATATCTGATGAAGGTCTAACAGCTAAAATAGCATTCTTTCGTCGAGATATTTTGTAAAGGTCTGGCAGCTCCATTTAGGACTGTAAATTTCACTGTGTTTTACCTCTTCAAATTTACTTGCTCATTTAATTATAGTTCAATAGTATTATAAGAATAATGTTAGCACATATAATGTACTAGCAGACCGCGCGAACTTCGTACCGCCATATGCGGCAATAATCTTTTTAGTGGAAAATGTATAAAACATTTTCCACTAAAAAGATTATTGCCGCAATCATATTAATACCCCAAAGGTTTCCTCATAAATGGACTATCTAACACTATTTTTTTTTCAATTCAAGTTTCTGATACATACATACATAACTTCACGCCGGATCCCTTGCGGGGTAGGTAGAGAGTACAAAGTGCCATAAAGCACGATTATTACACACCTTACTTGCTTAGCTGTTGATATTAGCGACTAACAACCTAGATATGATGAAAATAATAGCAGTTAAAATAATAAGCAGTTAGCTGCACGAATGGGCCAGCTCAACCGGTGAAATACCACCACCTCTCAGAAGATCGACGTAAAGTGGCTCATGCCGCGTTTCGTTCGGTGAGAGAGGTACCCGGAGGTCCACGTCCCTTCCCCACCCTTCTCCCTTACAGGTCGGCAATGCAACGGTAATACTATAAGTGTTGCCGGTGTCCATGGGCGGCCGCAGGTGGCGTACCAAAAAAATATTATCAACTTCAATCAATAGCAATACCAGGGACTTTGTCAGATTGGAGAAACAAACTCTTCCGCTTTATAATATAAGTATAGATGTAATAGTAAAATGTATTCGCTATAACAGTAAACTAATTGATCAACAACTGAGTAGTTTACCCTGCACATAGTTAGTTGTGATATCATTACGCCGATACGATGTAACTGTGAGAGCTGGCAGACAGGTTCGGTTGCCAACAAGTTCATTGTCTCCTGAAATCTTCATTTTGAACTAACAATGAATTATTTATTTTTAACGAACGCGTCATTTTTGTTTAAAAATGTAATTTCCTACCGAATGTTAAATTTGTGTCTGTTGTTTGTTAGTGAGGTTTATGAACTTTGTTCAGGTGTCAATAACAACTCCGGACACGTGTCACATTCTTACAGGATCTGAACTACTCTTGTTTCTCAATTTCAGCAAACGATTTAATTTGACGATTCATCATTTGCCTTTTGAGGTCCACTGCTGGACAGGCCTCCCCCATAGAGTGCCACAACTGCTGGTCCGTTCCCTCATGGGGGGTTTTTGCCATAATCGCCACGCTTGGCAGGCGGGTTGGCGATCGCAGTAGGCTGTATATTTAGTTAGAGTTAGTTGAGAGAGAATGCTGCTGCCCATCCTTCCAGCCTTTTCCCTTAGTCGCCTTTTACGACACCAACGGGAAGAGATGGGGTGGCGGTATTCTAAGCCGGCGCCACACAGCAGTTTGACGATTGAATAGTATGAAATTATTCAGAGCTATGAAAGCGGCTGCGAGGATTTAAAAAAATGTAAATCTTTCAAAATAACAATAGCTTAAACATATTACTATTTATAACATGAGCTATGTGTCAGACAATGTTTAATTGAAATCTGTTAGGACGTTTCAGAGTTTATCTAAAACAAAACACAAATTGCAAAAATAAATAAATAAATACCGGGTATAAAGGGGATATTTTGATATTGCAAACGGACACTCAAATATCATTTATTTGTACTTTTATTTGCCACACGGCTTCTGATCCAGAGATCTGGCTTCGAATCCGGACACTGGCTCACACCAATTACCTTCCGAAGTTTTCGGAAGTTAAGTGTGATAAATATCGATCACTGAAAACTTTGTGCCCTGTATGGCAATAGGTTCACCACCTATTCCATTTGGGACGTATCTAAACATAACAGCGACACGAACCTTAACAGCCGCTGCCTACACCTTTTGAGTAACAAGGGCGTTAGGTTATGTTATGTTTTAACGTAGGTATATTCAGTCTTGGTGGTCCAGTGGTCGAGCTCTGATTCAGAAGTCGTGGGATCAATTCCGACCAATGATCTCTCTGATCACTGTCAATCTTGTGTCCAGTGTTTGGCAATCGGTTCCGCAACCTATTCACGTTACGATTCCGCGAGCCGAGGCTTAACAGCCGCTGCCAACCCCTTCAAGTAGAAAATTTGTCATGCTTTGTCTTATAGGCCATATCTATCTACATATATTTATATATCAGCTGTCTATATGAACAGTCTGTCTGTATGTCTGTCTGTGTGTACATAGTTGTTGTCCAAACAAGGAAACGATGGTGTGTTTGTTTACACAGCGAGTACACACCTATGTGTACACAAGCCTTATGATTTGTTCACGGTCATACTGACAGACAAATAATATATATAGGTATAGATAACCCCGGGGAACCTCCGCGGAGAATAGTGCCAGCTCATCTCTTGTCGTGGGTGTCTCAAGTGGCGACTAAGCGACTTCCTCTAGCAGGGACCTCCTCCCATAACGCAAATCTCAATGATCTATACCAAAAGTAATTGGTGTGAGACAGGGCTTGAGTCCAAGACTACTGATTCAGAAGCAGTGTGTTGAATCTCTAATCTATCTATAGTAATAAAATAAAATAAAAAAACAAAATTATCAATCAACTCTCAACCAGATGAACGAATTTTAATGAAATTTTGTCCATGTTTCAAAGAGAGGTAGAGAATGTTGGAACTGAATGAGAAACTGATAGTGCTGTGATCAATAGGCGGCGGTTACCAATAAAGACCAGGTGAGTCGCAGTTGTTGTCCCGTCGAAATCGATAAAACGTTGATGTATCTGGCTCACCCGGACGTCTGATACCAACGTAGTGACGTTTCTTGGAGATCAGCTGTTCATGTTCGACCGTTGCAAGTCGCATGTTGCTATATGCTTTAAAGTGCTAGCCCCTTCACGCTTGTTATAAATAACACCTGCCTTCCTCACTTAGTGAATACTATTATACATACTATTAGTATTCCATTACAGTCGCGGAACCTATTGCCGTACATCAGGTACAACTGGGCTGGCGATTTGATACCACGACTGCAGCTTGATTCGGAAGCAAAGACAGCTTCTGAATCAAACTGCAGTCGTGGTATAGCGGAGATTCGAATGTGAGACTTCTTAATACAGAAGTGGGTTGTTCAACCTTGGACCTGCAATCACTTACAAAATTTATATCCACCCGTAGATCATAACTTTGCTCCCTGATTCACTTAATACGTTAAAAAAATATATATACTGTAAAAAAAAACACAAACCTTGTATTTCTACTTACTGATACTCAGTCAACTATAATTACCTAACGATAAATTAGTGGAAGACATTAATAATACGTATGTCAGTCCCGGGTTCGAGTCTCGGTTAAAAAGTGGGGGTAATGTGTGGATCGTGGCCCGACAGGTATGCGCCCACGCACTATACAGATACAAAATATAGCTGTGCCTCGTTTAGTATCACTTTACGATAGCAAAAAACAAATATTCAAAGATGTACTTGAACATTATTCCAATTATAAGTACCTACTCTTGTTGAATATGTTTTATAGCGATATTCAACAATGGCGAGTCGTAATTGCGGACTGGAAAAAAAAACTAATTTAAAAATTTAAACAAATCACATGGAATTATGAGAGTACGAGTTATTTTTTATGTACGCAGCAAATTAGTGGGCGTGCACTTGTTATGGAGGACTATTACATTTTTAAATGTTGGTGTTTCCATGCGCACATTCACACTGGCAGTACGGAATCAGATATTCAGAATTGTTTGAGGACTTCACAAACAAAGACATTTGTGACGTGATGTTGATGTAGCGGAATTAGCAAACATGCATTTTACATAATCGTTTTTATTTATAGGCCAAATATATTTAAGTTCCGGAGAATAAAAATTATGTGTTTTTATATATTATTTTAAATTTTAACAGCTGCAGAGCAACGCAGTTTGTTGCATCTTGACCGATTAAATACCACGACCTGTCAGAATATCGACGTAAAGTGGCTCATTCTGCATATCGTTCGGTAACAAAGGTCAGCTTTATCAGCCTTACGCAACTGTAACACTATCTGTGTTATAGTGGACGGCGTTCGTTGCTTACCATCAGGTAATCATCATTTCTATTATTCCACTGTATGTAAATAGTAATTTCAATACTACCACTTGGGAGACAACTTTTAACTAGTTGTTCAATCTGAACTCAATTATTTGTTTATATGAGCGAAGTGTGCTGGATAGTGAACCAGTGAAGTGGCGGTCTACTGACGCGAGTGGATGAAGTGTTCGAACGCACACTTAATCCTCTTGCTCCCTGATAGGTACCAGTTGAGAGCCAGTCGATAAATTAACATCGAATTTATGTCGAATGTGTTCCGTATTTTATGGTTGTGGACTTTCAAACATGGCGTTGTTACATCTTTAGTTCTCAAAAAGAAACTATACTCTTATATACACGTATGTATATATAGAGAGAAGGAGAAAATAACAAAAAATAATTCGAAAGATTTGTATATATCTATATCTGTGTTTTCTCGCTAAATTCCGAAACTAAACTTATGTTAACTTCATACTGTATTACAGAGATAGCTCGTCCTTAGCTTGGGACATAGCTTGGATTTGATCTCATTAAAATGTGATGTCTGTAAAAAAGCAATAGCGTTAGTAAAGACTTGGGCGGAGCTGGAAGCAATAACTTATACAAAATATGATAGTCGAGTCGAGTGGTTTAGTTTGGATATCTAATTATTGTGTGACTAAGTTACGATTATAACATTTTTGAAAAACAATTAATTTATGATAATTGTATTTTAACGCATAAAACCAGCGCCATCTAGAATGATGGTATGTAGAATACAACCTGGTACAAGAAATGGGCTATATCATACGAAAATCAGGCTCCGGAAATCTAATTACCTTCATTACGTAATCTCTTATTATGTTAACCATCTTTCTATTTCTCTGTTTTTTCCTCTTGCATTACTCTGTCAATGGCGGAAAACTGCGTTAAAATGTGATTAATAGTATAAGAGTACACAGCGACAAACACCAGATGAGACTTCAAATAATTATAATTAGACGAGTAATAGGCATGATGACAGCAAGTAAATTTTACTGAAATATTTTGTATAGATAATAAACATAAGTAGTTTATTATAAAACATTGATTCTTTTTTAATTTAAAAGCGAGATTTTTTTTTTATTGATAAAATAAAATCACTAAATACGGCAATCCGCCATGTAATATTGAACGCCAATCAGAGCGCGTGACGTCACGTATGAGTCGTTGTCAAATTCATTCATCTATATACTCTTTGGTCAAATTGTTTATTCGTAATTCAGTAGATAACTACGACTCTCGCAAAATTTTACCACTAAAAACGCCGTTTTAGTTTTGTTTGCTACTTAAATTTGTTTTGTGTAAATCTATTTGATACACTCAGTCATGGAACAAGGATTTCTAAAGGCTTCCAGCGCAAATTTACCGAGGATCGACGTACTAATGCTAGGAGAGTTTCTGCGATCAAACAATGACTTGTTCAGCAGAATTTAGAAATATTAAGGCTTCCCAGTAAGTACCTTCTATTAAACAGTTCATTACCTAGTTATTTAAGTAGTTAAAAATAAGACCATAGCTTTTGTACCTATTTCAGTTTAAGCTCCAATGTTACATTTTGAGGTTATGTTTATGTTACATATTTCTTTCTGTTTTAGTGGAAGGGAAGAGAAGAAGGCTTAACAAGTGTGAACTTATGAAATACCAAAATGATTATGTTTTGGACAGACTACAAAGTCTTTCAATGGACAACTTGGTGCTAAAATATAATGAAAGATCTTGTGATACATTTTTAGGAAAAGTGATATTGTCTGATGATGACATCAACAATGTCGAACAAGAAACAAGGGAGCAACATAAAAGCAGGATTTGGTATGAATTAAGGTATGGTAGAGTGACCGCTTCAAGAGCTTATGAGTTTAGTAGATGTAAAACCAGTGATGGCACTCTGATGGCAGTAATAATGGGTGGAAAAATTCCCGACACGCCAGGCATGAAACATGGTAGAATATTGGAGAATGATGTGAGAAAAACTGTTAGTGCCAAATTGGGAAAAAAAATTAAAATATGTGGTTTAATGCTATCTAAAAACTATCCTATGTTAGCAGGCTCACCTGGTGGGATATGTGAAGATAGTATTATTGAAATTAAGTGTCCTATGAGTGAGAAAAGTGAAAAATTATGTATATAATGGGAAACCAACCCAGAAGTTTTATGTGCAAATGCAACTTCAAATGTTACTGACAGGTCTTAAAAAAGGCTACTCCTGTGTAGCTGATTGCAACTATAGCGTTAACAAGAAAGTAGATATAATGAACATTATGTATGATGAAAAATATGTATCAGATTTTCTTAAGGTTTCCTTTGTGGAAAGATAATGTATATCCAGTATTGTATAAAAGTGTGAATAAATATAAAGCAAGTTTTTGATTCAAAGATTTTGTTTTATTTTTTTTAGGAACAACTTCATCTTTGGTCCCATCATTATTGCACTCACTACAATACAAAATAAATTGTAGTACATTTTATAGCTGTAATAATTATAAAAAACCAGGAACATATTTGACATTGTATATCACACAACTGAGATAAACAAACATTATACATAATTATATAACAAACATAATATAGGTAAGTAAATATGTACATGTTTAGAAAATAAAGATATTTAAAGACTAGGTCATACTTATGTATTTTTAATTAAAGAATCTTGCAAGTTAATCAATCCGCAGGCAATGGTAATAACATCATCTAGTACTTTTACCAGATTAAGATTCACACATGCATGTGGCTTTAGCATACTGAATTCACGTAAACGTCGAATCACTCTCTCGACATGGCTAGCTAGTTACTAGCTCAGGACAATGTATGGAGTGCCGACTCTTATTTATATACTCTTTGCTCATACGTGACGTCACAAGCGACGCCATGACACTTTGAAGCGTTTTGGTACGAATTTCAAATTTATGAATTAAAAACAAATTTTTGAATAGTAAACCTAATTTTTCAGCAGAAATATTGTGTTTTTCGTAATTAATATATATTTTTGATCATTATTTAACAGTTTTTCAAAATTTGTCATCATGCCTATTAGAACAAAAGAATTGTAAGGTGAGTCAGTACATACATACATACATACTATACATACATACATACATCTCTCTATACATACATACAGTGGCGATTTAACATTATACATTATTTAACCGAATTTGTATGTTTTTATGTAACTCGCCTAAATATAGTGATGACTCACAGACGGACAAACTGACTGACTGACTTTGTGAATAACAAAAAATAATATAATATATTCTTATTGTTAGTTAGTTAGATAGTTGGTGGCAGCCGCGTGGTAACAGCCACACATTACATCATTACTTTTGGCCAAGTAGAATTAAATTAACACTCATTTAACTATGTGTTGTATTAGTGTGTGTGACACTTGTTTTATACATTCACATACATGACTTCTCATAACTATAAGTCATTTACGTGGTAGGCAGAGAGAACAGAGCGAAATAAGGCACGATTCTTACACACCTCACTCGCTCCTTTGACTATCATAACTCTTGTCATACAATTTTGACGGTTTTTAAGACTTTACCATCCCCAAAAACTCGTTCTAATTGAAAATCATAGAAAGTGTATCGTGGATGTTCTAGACTTTTTTTATAGGATATGGGGGCAAACGAGGGGACGATCCAATGGGATATGGAAGAGGTCAGCAGTGGGATGGGAAGAGATTGGGCCTCGGGATATCTCTCTCGTCGAGCGAAACGCGATATGAGCTTTACGTAGATATTCAGCCATCTTTCTTTCCTTTCTCTCTTTCCTCTTTTAATATAGTGTAGGCAAGGTTTCCTGGTGGTTGAAGAAATCAGGCACAAATTGTTCAGTCATCGATAGGTAACTTTTAAAAAGTCTGTGTTGTCAACCAGGATACAATGTGTACATATAATAAAGTTAATGGATTATTTAACCAACAGCGCCAAAAGGAAAATCGTGTGCTAGGTTCACTTAAACTGTTACATAGATTTTAACCTGAGACTTAACTTGAGAGAGAATTAATGTGTATATATATTTTGGGCATTCGGGCAGCCATCATAGTTATATACATTATTATAACACTTTAAAACGCAAATTTATTCCGACATCGAGGAAACCGGTTGAAACTAATTTCGAGCGCAAAATTAAACATCAACTGTAGTAGGTACTGTACATGTAAATTTGTGTGTTTTCGTTTAACTGAAGCAAGAATATGTTAAATATTCAACTAAATCACGTTACAATTAATTAACAAACACAAACTGTAAAATACAAACTAACAGTCTACATAATAATATCTTTATAATTAGTAATGATATTTTTTTTAATAAGACATCCAAATTCATTACAAAGATACGCTAAATTTAATACTAGCATAGTGTAACAGCGACAGCCCTAGACGATAACTCAGTATTTGCCGACCAAATTTGAGTCTTATATCTAATATGTCATAGAGTTATAGCGCTCTGAACTAAATGTTACACAGGGTTGTCAAATTAATGAGCCAATCAAATGTTTGTAATAAATAATAATTTTTTGTGAGTCGTGAAAATGTTCTAATTGTTATTGTTATGTTTTGTTTATTATTCGTTTGTGACCAATAAATGTGAAAGTCTAATGATTTATAAATATTTTTACTGTATATTAATATTGTTTCATAAAGTAGGTACAGATTTACTTAACTACAGATAGTTAATTTTGTAATTTATTAGATCGTCGATAATTTAGTAACTTTTTTTTAATAGGAAGTCTATACCTACCTACCTACTTGAGTAAGACTTGAACTCCTGTCCTATGGACTGGTGGATTCTCAAATATCGAATCGAACCCACTGCTCAGTACCTCCCTGTCACTAGCAACCACTACATACGCCCACTTCCGTCTAATATTAATTTATAAATCCTGTATCTACATACAGGTACGTCATTTCCTAATTCATTCAAATACTATCATTAAATTAGATGTTATCATTTCTTTTTATACGTTTATTAATGAAGTATCTAAAACTAGTTTTCTAGGAGAATTATTTATAAAGCAGCTTTCTTCAAATCTCTCTGGTGCACTGGTCCGTCTGCTGCTGGTTGCTATGTCTGCGTCTGTGAGGAACGGATGCTGGCTATCTAATGTTACATCTAAGTGATCTTAATATTAACTAGTTGTAGCACAAAGCTCTGCCCGAGTCGACTTTCTAATTACTATAATTTGTGTTCTAGTTTAGGGGTCCCACGTTTGAATCCTGGACTCGAAAACTTTTTGCTAGATGAGTAACGTAATTGTGCCCTTCGCTGTGTCAAATTAGTTACCTTGGCGTAGGTATAACTTTCACTGCCAACACCTTCGTGTATTGAAGGCGTGAAGTAACAGCTACAGCTTAGTTAAAAAACTATCTCATTAAAGAATCATTTAAAAATTTGACGTATCTACTTGCCTGAGACTTTAAGTAACTTCAAATCATTTAAGTGGGAGTGTGCACAAAAACCTACGTTGTACCTACAATAGGACGACCATAAAAGGATTGTTAGTTCTAGAGATAGCGTCACTCAAACACACTTTTTGTTGTTCATCACAAAAAAAAACACCATCATATTTCTTTCAAGCGTAGAAAAAATACAGGTTCTAGAGATGGCGTTACACGAACAGTTTTTATAAGGTTTTATATAACTACCAGTGTTTTCGTATTAAACCTTAGTTGCTAAGTTAGAATTGCATTGGGATTAGTATTAGTAAGATAGTAGTTAGTAAGATTAGTATTAGGTAATACAGCTGGTCTCATGATGAAGACGAAACATTGTCATACTTTAATGTTGTCTGCCTTGCTTTTTTTGTCAAAGTCAAAAAGCTTTATTTTCGTAGGTCTTCACAGACACTTAAAAATAGTCAATATATATCTAATTAAATGTAATTGAAATGATTTTAATTTACATAGATTTATGCGAATGAAACCGCGGGTAAAAACTGGTACTAAATAATTAATTGAACATAAACAAAAGTACTTAAAATGTACTGATAACGTAGTTGTGTTATTAATTTCTAAAACCAACGACATGCTCTATGTTTTGAAAATATTACGTTCTGTCACGATACTTCAAAACATTTCCTACCGCAGAAGGCTTTTTTACTGGCTTAGTTAATGAGCACTATTAAATGGTAAATATAACAATACAAGTTGCCTTCCTAATACACAATATGTAGATAATAATTTAATTCTTCAGTCTCTATCCATACGAAGTTCTAACTTATAAATGTATCTCTCTGTAACAACTTTTCAAGTTCCAATTGTGAAAACTGGCTCTGATAGCTGTCATGAAAGAGATGAATATATACCAACCTTCGAAGAGAGAAAGAGTAAGAGACAGCATACCACTATCACAACCAAACGTGACAAGTACAAAGACTATGTAGAGGATTATCAACTTAATTGTAATGTAGTAAAGTTGAATATTACTTATGAGATATATAAATTTTCGTAGTTCAAGATTTGTGTTTGGAGTCATGAAACTCGAAAAACCGGTCGCGTTTGGAGGCTTGCCTCTCGACCCAGGGTCATCACGCAAAAAATAACAAAGCAATATTAATTAATATTCCAATTGCGTATGTATGTTGTTTTTTTTTATTAATATATATTAATATTTATGACCAATCTTTTCGCTAACCACCAATGAATGGCAAATGTGTTTGTCTAGGACCTATTCAATAATTCATTAACGTATTCACGTTGTAAAGTATGGATTTACAACAATGTTATCTCAATCACAAATGTTATTATGTAACATTTTGTTTATCGGTTGCCAGAAACCTAATAACAAAAACTATTACTTACTGCACTTACTGCAAATAAAGATATTTTTATCAAAAAAGTGTACTTGTTTTTAACACTTTACTGATCTACATGAAATTTATACGCTAATCTTCTCGTTGTCGTTGTCACGTTGAGTGACTAGGTAAATTTTTATCATAATAAATTTAGGCTTCATAAGACACGGTTTCCAGGTCATAAATAAAAATACAACTGTAGGTAGTATACGAAAGTTAATTTTAATATTTATCATAAATAATGTCGGTAGTTAATTATTTAATATGAGAGACTGGCCAGACATTTTAGAATTAGACAGGATATTCGGCCATTTCATTTGAAACTGTTATCAAGAAAGGAGCCAGACTACCAGAAAAATTAACCTAACTTTTGATCTTATTGGTGAGTGTTTTAACCAATTTATTTCACCCTAATAGCTAAGATATTATTGCCTGCAGTGCCGTGAGCTTGATGTGCATAATTTATTAAAATTATTTCATCAAAGTTTTAAAGTTCAAGTTTCTCAAAATTATCAAAGTTTACTATTACATGTTATGACTCTGTTAATAGCAGCATATTATTTTTGTATATATTACAGTAATTGCTTATATAAATTATTCTGTACAATCTAGATAATTTTACAAATCAAGTAGGTAGTAGTAACCTACCTACACTATTAATTATGTTGCATAATAGATTGCTACAACTCTTTTCCAAATTAATATTATTGTTTTTAAGGTAGGGTTATATGCTTGATCCACCCTGGGCATTTTCCAAATTACTGGCATGTGACACCACTGTCTACCCATTCTGAGAAATGGGGGTCAGTGGTGGCACTGATTGTCGACGCCAGTGAATGGGGATGCTCAGGGGCTGTTACTGGTTGTCTTCCAGACTGGCTGCCCTCAATCTTCACCTTCAACTCAACCTTCTCAACTCTACCTTCACATCTCCATCTTTGCCTTCTCATCTCAACTTTTCCTGTCGGCCATCTGACAGTGCAAGGCAGCCCAACAACATCGGGGAGGAGACCTCTGTGGAGCACCAGGACACCCCTGCAGTGAGCCTTCGCGGGTCACTCGGCATCAGGTCGTACCTGCTCCCTTTAATTATTGAGTGAATCTTTATTTATCTACCCCGACCGCGTTACATTGGCTCTCCGGCATAGTGTTCCTCGATTTGTGGTTATTAGTAGGCAGTGGTGAAGGATTATTATAACTTAATATTGTAAGTTCAGGGTGGCTAGTCAATTTATTCACGCGGGAGGGTATAATTGCCCTAGGACAGAGAGTGGACCCGACTGGTTCATGTTACCGCATGCAGGGTAACCAGAAGGTATATTTATCTATACCGTCCCTGCATAACCAGCGAGTGAAAGGGACCGCGTGAATGAGGGTGCGTCAATTTGTTTATTTAAATAACTTAAATTCTTTTTTAAATTCAAATAGTAATAGTATGTGACCACCCTAACTTCTTAACTTCAACTTGTAACTAAAAATTAACCTTGTATAACAGTAATTTCCACAATTTTTTCTTAATTTAAATCTGTGTCAATAAATTGTGTACTGAGGCAGTGTGTACTCATCATTTTTATATTTATTTTTAACTGAGACTATATGTGCTCTGATAGTTAAATAAAGTAATTATTGTGTTTAGGAGTACCACACTTTGTCCTTGTTTTTATTTTTTCATACTGAGTATGTTATTTTGTAAATCCCTAATATATTAGGGTGTACTAGAAAAATTGCACAGTGATTAATTGATATCTGAAGAAAATATAATAAAACATTTGTTTTGTACATGTGGAATTACAGATATTAAAATAAATTGAAGGTAATTGTAACTTAGTGTTGTTTGGTAACTTTTCATGATACTTAGGTATCATTTTAGTGTGCATCAGGTAAGTGGTACTGCAGCAATTTTATCTGGCTCCTAATTAAACAGTGAATCTCTATTTTTTCTAATAACAAAATTATACTTCTACTTTAGTTTGACTTATAATAGTTTTCATAATTTGTAAATATAATACTTCATTTAAATTAGTCTGCCCCAATTTAAAATCAATACTTAATTTTCTTTTGTTTATTAACTTAATTGGATTTCATCAACAATATGAATAAAGATATTAGATATTTAGCTCTCAGAAAGGCAGAGTTGGCCTATAAGATAGCTCTCCTTGGTTTAGATCCATCAGATACAGTAGTAGGACCTAGACTTTGTTAACTTATAATTGTTTAATTTACATAACAGAAAATTATTCTGTTCATTCATTTAACTTTCAAAATTTTAACTGCATAAAGTAGGGACTCGCACATAGTTTTTGAATTAGAGGTTGATTCTCCATTTTATGGGGCAACCGTTTAGGGTTTGTTTGCCTCGCCGGGCATGTACGGCGTAGACTGCTAGTCAGTTTAGTAGTGAATTGTTTCCCGATTATACTGGGCAATCACTTAGGGGATTTTAGGGTTTTTCCATTCGAAGCTAGTTGTGACCTCTCTATTTTATGTAGTGTCTTGTGTATAGGATGCTTTAGGATAATTTCCCCTTTGAGTGTTCCTGATCTTAGTTAAGGAAACACTCATAGTGTAAAAGATCAGTCATAGTCGTAAATTTTGAACATGATCTGTATATGTAAGTTTTTTTTGAAAGAATGATGGATGAAAGTGTATGGAGTTATTGTCCGGGGCATGTTATTAATTTAGACAAAACTATATTTGGCCTTATTTTACTACTAATTTTTTTCTTTCTCTTTTTCTTTCCCGGATTTTTCTTCCTTCCGGAGGAAAAATCCTCCCATTGGAGGGGGGTACTGTCACGTTGAGTGACAAGGTAAATTTTTATCATAATAAATTTAGGCTTCAAAAGACACGGTTTCCAGGTCATAAATAAAAATACAACTGTAACTAAATAATTAACTACCGACATTATTTATGATAAATATTAAAATTAACTTTCGTATACTACCTATACGAAAGTTAATTTTAATATTTATCATAAATAATGTCGGTAGTTAATTATTTAATATGAGAGACTGGCCAGACATTTTAGAATTAGACAGGATATTCGGCCATTTCATTTGAAACTGTTATCAAGAAAGGAGCCAGACTACCAGAAAAATTAACCTAACTTTTGATCTTATTGGTGAGTGTTTTAACCAATTTATTTCACCCTAATAGCTAAGATATTATTGCCTGCAGTGCCGTGAGCTTGATGTGCATAATTTATTAAAATTATTTCATCAAAGTTTTAAAGTTCAAGTTTCTCAAAATTATCAAAGTTTACTATTACATGTTATGACTCTGTTAATAGCAGCATATTATTTTTGTATATATTACAGTAATTGCTTATATAAATTATTCTGTACAATCTAGATAATTTTACAAATCAAGTAGGTAGTAGTAACCTACCTACACTATTAATTATGTTGCATAATAGATTGCTACAACTCTTTTCCAAATTAATATTATTGTTTTTAAGGTAGGGTTATATGCTTGATCCACCCTGGGCATTTTCCAAATTACTGGCATGTGACACCACTGTCTACCCATTCTGAGAAATGGGGGTCAGTGGTGGCACTGATTGTCGACGCCAGTGAATGGGGATGCTCAGGGGCTGTTACTGGTTGTCTTCCAGACTGGCTGCCCTCAATCTTCACCTTCAACTCAACCTTCTCAACTCTACCTTCACATCTCCATCTTTGCCTTCTCATCTCAACTTTTCCTGTCGGCCATCTTACAGTGCAAGGCAGCCCAACAACATCGGGGAGGAGACTTCTGTGGAGCACCAGGACACCCCTGCAGTGAGCCTTCGCGGGTCACTCGGCATCAGGTCGTACCTGCTCCCTTTCTAAGAATTTTGGTAGCCACAAATTGAGGAGCAACTCGTTGTTAAAATAAAAAAAAATTTAATTATTGAGTGAATCTTTATTTATCTACCCCGACCGCGTTACATCGTATTCAATTGTTGTCGTGTCAAATTCAATGATTTCCATTTTATGTAAATAGAATGGGCACATTTTTTTAAGGGATAGGAGGGTAAACATGCGGGCGGGTCACCTGATGGTAAGTGACCAGCGCCACCCATGGACTCCTGCAGCACATACATTTAGTGTTACAGTTGCGTTGCCGGCCCTTAAGGGAGTAGGATGGGAAAGGATGGGGAAGGGTGGTGGGCCACCGGGTACCTCTCTCACCGAACGAAACGTGTTAGGAGTCACTTGAAGTCGATCTTCTGAGAAGTCGTGGCCGTGGTATTTCACCGGTCGCGCCGGCCCATTCATGCAGCGAACTACTTGGCACTACCAGTATTAAACATATACAATATTAAATAGACTTCAATAGATACCGTTTTCTTTTTACTCCCTATAATTTTTCAAGATGATACATTTTATTTTCAGTTCTTCCAGTATTTATGAGAGATAAAATGTCAAATTTTTCTCAGTACGAAAAGTATAAGAATCTTTTGAAGGTTAATTAATTCGTCTTGAAGTTGAAAGTGCCAACCCTAGCTGATTGTTGTGCTACCGACTTACGCCTCTTTTTATGTTATGGCAACGTCTATTGAATATGTATTAAATTGGTAAGAGTTTTTATTTTGTGTGGGTGTTCGTGCGTGTGTGCGTGTGTGCGTGTAAATAAACGAACATATGTGTGCATGTGTTTGTGTAGATTGTTTTTTGTAACTTGACTCATTTGATACGTGCAGGTTATTAAAGAAATTAGCGGCCATTATAAGGATGTGAGATTTTTGATACCAATCTTGGGACCATCTACATGGTTTGTTTTTTCAGTAATTATACATTAATTTAGCTTTCTTTTTAATCGCCGAACATTTGGTAAATATATTATTAATATACTCTGATGAATATACCAAATAATATGTAATGTGACAAATCGTATCATTTTGTTTCTCTCTTTTTCAGGTAACTTAAATATAGATGTCTCGGTGGCCCAGTGGTCGAGCACACGGCTTCGGATCGAAAGGTCCGGGTTCGAATCCTGACACTGGCTCACACCAATGACTTTGCGTAATTGTTTTCGGAAGTTAAGTGTGATAAATATCGATGACTGAAAACTTTGTGGCCGGTATGGCATTCGGTTCGCCACCTATTCCATTTGGGACGTAAACATAACGGCGAGACTAGGCTTAACAGCCGCTGCCTACCTTCGGGTAAGAAAGGCGTGAAGCTATGTTATGATATGTTTTAAATAAAGATCTAAGTATCGTATGTCTTAAAACTGGGTCGTGATATTTTAAAAATAATACAACTCGACAAATTGAGGTGTAATGTAGCCAATATCTGCCATATTAGTCACAAGGTTCGATTCTCGCCGGTGAATATCATTTTCTCCATCTCCACAGTTTATTTAGTTTGGGTATAACAATCTCTTTTTTTGGACCGTCCTGTAATAACGAAGGCATTTTAAGCTACATACTCAGATAAATATCTCCCGCGGCAACACTCAACGGAACTTAACCCTTCGTATAAATCTAAAAATTTCAACTACCCACCAGGGGGCGCCGCCAACTTAACTAGTTGAAACTTGCCCGAAGTTGGGCAAAGTTAAATGAAAGCTTCCCTCGGGAGAGTAACGATTATGGCGTAACGGCTATTAGTAGTAATTACCAGACTAATATTTGTTAAAAGGGACGATAGTTACTTGATACTTCGGCCATGTTTGTATGTTATTAGAATATCTTAGTGGTGGGTGGGGAGCGGGGAGATATACAGCGTGGGTTATACAGCCTGTATACAAATAAGTTCTTAGATTCGAAATATACACGTGCTGTTCCGATGAGTACAGCTCTCTGTATAATATCAAGGGTTTGATCTTGGGTTCTAGGTGTTAGTCAAGAAGTCCAATTTCCGAAATAACCATAGGAACAATAATATAGGAACAACCCTTTGAATCAGAATACCGACATATTGGTAATCTCTGGAGCAAGGTACAAATATTTCAATTGGTTTTCTATTTGATTTAATAATAATTATTGTTATATCAGTCTCGGTGGTCCAATAGTCGAGCAGCCCACTTCTGATTTAGAAGCCGTGGGATCTATTCTGGTCTTTCTTTTTTGGAAGTTATGTGTGATTAGCGTCTCGGTGGCCCAGTGGTCGACCACACGGCTTCTGATCCAGAGGTTCGGGTTCGATTCCTGACACTGGCTCACACCAATGACTTTTCGAAATTGTTTTCGGAAGGTATGTGTGATAAATATCGATGACTGAAAACTTTGTGCCCGGTATGGCAATAGGTTCGCCACCTCTATTTGGGACGTAAACATAACGGCGGGGCTTAACAGCCGCTGCCTACACCTTCGGGTAACAAAAGACGTGAAGTTATGTTATATGTGATAAACACGATGACTGACAAATTTGTGCCCGGTGTATGGCAATAGGTTTCGCCACCTATTCCATGTGGAACGTAACCATTCACACTGTCGAGTGGTAAAAAACGTGAAGTTATGTAATTATTATTACAATTTTGTCAAATTGACGAAATTGTAATTTTGATTATTAATTGACAAAAAACTTATAACGAAAATAATTATTTTCTTTTTATGTCGACTAGAATTTGAAAGTAATATTTCCACAATAAGCAACTTCGTGCATATGTAGCTGGGTTTCCACGTCACCACACACCATTTTTTTTAACTCCATATATATATTTTACAGAAGCTACCGTTAAGAATTATTTAACAAATCCCCATTATCTATGACAATTATCGGTCCAATTTGAAGCTAACACGATCACGACGAACAAAAAGTGGGCTCAGCAGTTTAGTAGATTATCTTGTTGTTAAAAAACGACGGACAAGAGTGGAAGGAGCACACCTCCTACAGGACTTGATCAACCGCTTGTTGTTGCCGTCTCGCTCTACACACTTATGAGTGAAGGAGATACACAATACCGGTTCAAACCATTTACCTTTGTTGTTAGTTTATGATAGAGGATTTAGGGATCCGGCATACATACTTATAAAACCTTTACATTAGGCTTTTGCTAAGAGAAAAAAAATGCTAACAGAATAATTTTAAGCTTGCAGGTCAATTTCATTCCTTAGAAGTGAGCATAGAAGCATTTTGCTTAGAGCTGTATCTAGAACTACACTCGAGAGCAATGAATCCGGGTCACTTAAAGAATCCTAAAAATCTCGGAAACTAAAAATGCTAGGTTAATGCAATAAATTGTATTTAATAGACAATGTAATACTCCTTAAATGAAGGTATTAAAACTTCTTAGTTATTGTAAAGTTATATCATAAAAAAATCAAATTTGAAAAAGGGCCACTTTCGAAGATGGAACTACGAAATTACAGCTTTTGGTTTTGCTTTTGTTTGTAATCTGTCATTTATGTGGGTACATAAACCATGTTGATAGTGCTCTATATTCATTATTCAAGCTGAAATTATGTCGTAAGTATTCTGGTGCATTCTTCAGGCGTAAGGCCTGAAGAATGCACCAGAATACTTACAATGCTGGAAACCGGCCGGAGTCAGCGCGATACAGCCAGGACTGTTGGTGTGTCGCTGTCAACAGTACAAAGAGTTCTCCGACGTTACGAAGAAACTGGTTCTAACCTACGCAGACCAGGAACGGGCAGAACCAGGTATACCACAGCACGAGAAGACCGATACTTGGTGAACACCATGCTTCGAAATCGCTTTCTCACAGGAACTGAACTCACCAATCAGTTTCGACGCCTCGGAGGAAGTAACCCAAGTGCATGGACAGTAAGACGTCGGCTTGCTGAATCTAACTTAAAACCCCTTAGACCTGCAAACGGCCCTAAACTGGAGCGTGGGCATCGTATTTCAAGACTAAGATATGCCCAGAGCCACGTAAATTGGAGTATTGAAGATTGGTCAAAAGTTATGTTCTCCGACGAATCAAAATTTATGCTCTACAAGCACGATGGAAGACACAGAGTGTATCGAAGACCAGGGGAAAGATTCAAGCAAGCATGCATCGAGGAAAAAGTAGCCTACGGTGGTGGGTCTGTACTTGTGTGGGCCGGAATTTCTTCTGAAAGTCGCACAGAGCTGGTGATCATAGAAAACGGCTCTTTAACTAGCGTAAGATATGTGGAAGAAATCCTCAATGATCACGTTGGTCCATTTATGGTCAATTTAGGTGAGGATGCTATATTTATGCATGACAATGCCCGACCTCATACAGGTAGGATTGTGAATGACTACCTTCAAGAGATGAACATTACTCGTATGGAGTGGCCAGCGCGCAGCCCGGATATCAACCCGATCGAGCATGCTTGGGACGAGCTAGGCAGATGCGTAAAACAACGAAACCCTCCCCCAATCACGCTTCGTGAGCTCAAAATTGCTCTCACAGAGGAATGGGAGAATATTCCCCAAAATCGTATAAGGAACTTGGTGTACAGCATGCCAAACCGCGTAAACGCAGTAATGGAAGCACGAGGAGGCAATACGAAGTATTAAAATTCAAGAAAATCGTAATAAAGTTCAAAAATTTCATGTTTCCTATTTTTGTTTTAAGAAGAGATCAGCAGATTTTTTCTTTATGTAATTTTGTGTTAATAAAATGTATGGTGACTCATATTTTTTTTACTTTCATTTAAGGAGTATTACATTGTCTATTAAATACAATTTATTGCATTAACCTATCATTTTTAGTTTCCGAGATTTTTAACATTCTTTAAGTGACCCGGATTCATTGCTCTCGAGAGTACATAAATTTATGCCATTTCACTAACGTGCAGCCTCGGTTAATCGCTAGTAATTAGTTCAAAAACTTGAATTGTAAACAAATATGTTGTTGACATTCAAACAACTTTTTATGGAATTATATCGCGTTTATTTAGAACTTATTTTCTATTTATTTCCCGACGTTTGGAATTCTTTACAGAGATCTCTCAAAAAGATGACTTTTTTACATTACTCGTGAAAATGATCTCTAAATATCTAAGAAATAAATATGTTGTTATTTGTAGAGAACCACAAGTCGTCGTGCTTACTTCGTGGTTTGTTTGCGTCTGTTTGTTTATGATTATTGTCCGCGCACGAGGCACGGGACACGAACGTGAAACCGTGGCGCACACCGTGAGCAGAGGGCACCACCACACACGCAACTATCAAGCGTCTCTCTCATACACTCTTCAACTTTATCTCTTTTTATACAAGACACCACAAAAAGAGCCGTTTTCTGATTGTAGGGTTCCTTTAGTTATAACTTTACTGTCACTTTACTCAGCTAGTCAGCAAAACAGTGAGGAACTGGTGTATATGTCTATCCTAACAGTTGTAGAGCCAAGCATTTCGCAGCATGAATGGGCCAGCTCGACCCGCGAAATACCATGACTTCTCAGAAGGTCGACGTAAAGTGGCTAATGCCGCGTTTAATTCGATGAGAGAGGTACCCGGAGGCCCACCCCCTTCCCCATTCCTTCCTATCTTACATCTTTAAAGGTCGGCAACCCGACTGTAACACTATAGGTTACAAGTGTCCATTGGCGGCGCTGGTTACTTACCGTCAGGTGACACGCCGTCTCGTTAGCCCTCCTATCCCATAACAAATATCCAAATTGGAAGTAGAGACCCCGTTAATCTGTTCAGAGTCAATATTTGTAGTTGAAAATGTATTTGAGGATTGAGCTGATGTGTTCAACTATGACTGGGTGTGTCTTACTCTACTGATGGTATACGTTTACCCCGGCCTGTGAATAACGCCTGTAATACAACAAAACATAACACACTTTTCCCCCTTGTTTCTCCCCGAAGATCTAGGTAGTACTGCCTGCTAAGCCTCGACGCGCGCTGGTTAAGTGGTAAACCTATTGCCATACACCAGGCACAAGGCTGTCAGCCATCGGTATTTATCACGCACTTCAAACAAAGAATACCTAGAAATCATTACTGTGGATCGATCCCACTACTTCTAAATTTGAAGCAATCAGATTTTATAAGAATCAACTATATTGACAGCTGATATGGAACTGGAAAAGCCTTAAAAGTACATCAGGGGAAAGATAGCGGCGACTCAGAAGAAAAAGGGACATGGAAGTGTGGCGAGTTTGTCTCTGCCCACTCGTAAGCGTGCAACAGAAATTGTTAATTTCTGGTCAGTGAGTTAGTGTAATGTTAGTTTGAAGTCATCAACAATATATAATACCATTAAAATTAATTATATTGTTTGCTGCAAATATATTTTTTAGAGTTCGATTGGACAGAACGATTGCAGTTCTATATATACTGTGCTAACTTAATCGCGGCTTCGCTCGCATTTAAGCCATCTAATAAGCTTGATTACTGAAATGCTAGATGGCTAAAGTAGCCAGATTTTAAATTTTTGACAAGCAGCTTATTTATTTTACGTATAGTATATACGTATACATAGTTTAAAACAAAGTTACTTTCCACTATCTGTCCCTTTATATGCTTAGATCTTTGAAACCACGCAATGGACTTTGATGTGTTTTTTTCCGATGTTCGATGTAGTTTTTCGTACAAAGATAACAAACAAACGGACTTTCGCGTTTATAATATTAGTATATATTCTACTTTGTTTGTTGTTTTGTTGTGTGCTCTCGTGGCAACGGGAACTAGGAACAATGGAACTTATCGATCGTTCCCGAGAGCTGTCTGGAGTCAGTTGCGCCAAGATTGATGGCTGCAGCTCTGCCTATGCCCCCGGCTCTGCCCGCTGCACAAATATCTCGAACAGAATGAAAACAATACACAAATTCAATTCGTTTTGAGGTGTTAAGGGGTAGACGGGAGAGTTTCAATCTATGCAATTTTTATTTGTTTCATAAGTTTAGAGGCTTAGAACTTTCGGATTAGACGTTTTCAGGTTCGAAACTTGTTCTTGATTCAGAAGAGGGGTGCTCGACCACTGGACCACCGAGACTTGTCCAGTATTTATTAAATATTATTTTTTTCATTTAATTAATTCCTTTTCTATAAATTATAAATCAGATTTCGTCAAGTAGGTACGGGGCCTATATCTTATATCTGAAAATTATTATGAATTTGTTGTAGAAAACTTAATAGACATATTTTTTGAGTTTACATATCTTGTCGTTGTCTTTCTCAGAAATGTATCATGTTATCTTTCCCAAGTACATATCAAAGGAACCATTAAGAAACTTAATATTCCAGGAAAATTGACTATTAATAAGCATCATTAGAAATAGTTGTGAGTGTTGTACTCGCTGCGCCTTAAGATGGCGCTGTGTGGAGCGCAGCAGCAGTAGCAGAACCGGTCTCCACACAACTTTTTAACTTCTTCCAATTTTATTTCTCCCTCTCTCTTCTTTTTATAAACGTTCGTTTTATTTTATTGCTCGGCCGCAGAATTAATGGCCGTACCCTTATCATTTATCTTGTTCTTGAGTAAAGACACCGACACACCAGACCGTAATACAAAGTTATAATTAATATATTTCTATTATATAACCTGCATATTTCTAAAGTGAGAACTATACGTATACACATATTAAACCTTAAAAGCAACCAATGATTTCTGTAAACAATTTTTTTTAAAGAAACCTGCAAGTATATAAAAAAAAATTGAAATTTCTATGAAGTTATTATTTTTTTGGTTCATAGTTGTTACATATCTATAACACACGGAATGTGCTGACCGGCGTTTACTCAATCGTTGCCAACCATGGACATGCAGTGCTGAGACAGCGGAACGTGTACATCGTGCGTCATTACCACGGCTACCTGAAACCTTCGATCGGTTTCGCAATGACACACTTTAACTGAGCATCGTGCTATAAAGTTGTTAGCATTAAGTTATAATTGTAGTTATTATTTTATTTAATAAATTAGTTCCCTAAGTAAATTTGCATTTTTTTGGGAACCTCTCGGCTCGCAAGCTTAATTGGCGCAGTCGGTAGGATACTCGCGGGTTGTTTCGTTAATATATCTCCAAAATCGAGAATCGCGAACCACCCGGGTAGCTATCAAGTACGGGACGAGTATCCAGAATCTACGAGCAAGCGGCCAGGAGGGATCAAGAAATCGATCACGACCAACTAAGATGCAAATGTGAGTGCTTTAGTTTCTATCTAGAGTTGCTTCCTTTTTATCCTATAAGTTTTCCATAATTTCCAAAAATTTTCCATTCAAGGCAAATTCGGAATCTTAGGTTAGTTAGTAATAGGAATAACCTTCAAGACGCCCACAGGAATTTTTGCGACATTGATTTAGATAATAGTTTATTAGATATTAGTAACGATAGTTTAATACTACCAAACGAGATGGCAGACGCACATATGGACTCTATATTTAAGGCCTTGCGTTTGTTACCAGACTTTGATGGTAACGCTAACGTGTTAACGCGTTTTATTCGCCTGTGTGACCAACTCGTTTTGCAGTATGCGTCCAGTGACGAGAACTACGCGTTGTCGAATTTAGCTTTACTCAATGGAATTTTAAATAAAATCACTGGGCCCGCCGCGCGATTTATTAATTCAAACGGTATCCCAGATACATGGAGTGGCATTAGGCTAGCTCTCATTAACAACTTTGCTGACCAGCGGGATGAAACGTCATTATATAACGATCTCGCGGTACTGAGCCAGGGCTCTTTAAGCCCTCAAGAATTCTATGAAACTTGCCAAAAACTTTTCTCCACTTTAATAACATATATCAGTCTGCATGAGACAGTCGATACGACAATAGAATCAAAAAGGGCACTTTATAAAAAGCTTACTCTTAAAGCCTTTTTAAGAGGTCTTAACGACCCCCTTGGTTCTCGTATACGTTGCATGCGGCCTGATACTATGGAAAAAGCATTAGAGTGTGTTCATGAAGAAATGAACACCATGTACATGCAGCAGCGCAACACACATCTTCCTGAAAGGAAGGTGGCTCCGCAGCACCAGGTTAGTGATAGAAATAAATTTAATTTTGTGTATTCGCCGCCGGGACCGTTCGGATTGCAACCGCGAACGTTTAACTCGCAACCGCCGCGACCATTCGCTATGCCGCCGTCGCGACCATTTAATATGTCAGGACCGCCGCGACTACCCGTAGTACCGTATCAGAAACTCATTCCGTCATGGAAGCCTCAGAACCCTCAGTTCAGAGGACCAACTCGGACACAACAAATGTTTGCTGCACCGCCGCCGAATTATAGACCCCAAAGTAACGTTTTCAATTTAGGACCACGTAATACTTCTAATGGCCATCAGCCAATGAGTGGAGTTAGCCACTATACTCCTAAACCTTTTCAATCACGCCAACCTCATGACTGGAGTAGAGCTGGTAACCCTCCACCATCCAATTATTTCAAGAGTAGGGAAATGAATTTTAACGAGCTTTACGACCAGCAACAGTACGACGATCACCAATTTGACAATTCGTACTATGACCAGACCGACTATTACAACCCCTACGAAAATTATGAATACCCTGATTATTATTATTACACCGACCAACAGGAACCGTATTACTCAGATAGTTACGTTGACGAAGTTAAAGATAACGAGGCTGACACCGTTTCTCGAAACGAGGATTTTCGGAAACCGAGCCAGTCAGACAAGCCAAAATAGAAATTAATGTTCATACTCAAAGACAACTACCATTTTTACAAATTTCAAATCCACCACTTAAATTACTTATCGATACGGGTGCAAACCAATCATTAATTAGCCCCGAAATCGTAGATTATTTTTACCCGGACATACCTTGTCAGTATGAGCCGTTCGAAGTTACTAACATTCACGCGACCACGCGTAATGATTATTCCATTACCGTTCCATGTTTTAAGGAAATTAATGAAACAGATGACATAACATTTTTTATCTATAAATTCCACGACTACTTTGACGGACTAATTGGACTAGATCTATTAGAAAAATGGGAGTCGAATATAAATTTAAAAGATAAGACCTTACTAACTAGATATTCGGCCAACCCGTTACAGATGTACGACTCACGAAATTGTAACCTATACGAGGAAATTATACCTGCAAATAACTCTAAATTAATTAAATTACCGATAAATTTTCATAACGGTGAAGCGTTTATTCCTGAGCAAAATATCTCTAATTGTATAATAGGAGATTGTGTGACTAACATAAGCCAGAATCGTGGGATAGTAGAAGTGACTAATCATTCTCGGCACGACGTAGTGTTCTCAGTAGATCGACCGATTTGTGCACAGTCATTCAATATCCAGTGCAAACGTACTAAACATGACACTACTCGTAGCGACGAAGTGTTATCGCGCTTACGAATGGATCATTTGAACCCAGAGGAGCGCGCTAACTTAGAAGCGCTATGTTCGCGTTATGCCGACGTTTTCTATATTGATGGCGAACCTTTTACATTTACCAATAATATTAAACACCATATTCGAACAACAGACGAGGTACCGGTACACACGAAAAGCAATAGGTATCCATTTATTCATAGGAAAGAGGTTCAAGACCAGGTCTCTAAGATGCTAGAACAGGGTATTATCCGCCCTTCACAATCCGCATGGAACTCTCCTATTTGGTTAGTACCAAAGAAGGTTGACGCCTCGGGAAAAACCAAATGGAAATTAGTTGTAGATTTTAGAAAGTTAAACGATAAGACCATCGATGATAAGTACCCCATACCCAATATTACTGACATACTAGACAAGTTAGGAAACTGTCACTATTTTACCACGTTAGACCTTGCTTGTGGCCTTTACCAGACAGAGATAAGCCCAGACGATATTTCAAAAACCGCTTTTAATGTTGAGAACGGTCATTTTGAATATATTCGTATGCCGATGGGTTTGAAAAACACCCCTTCGACTTTCCAGCGCGTAATGGACAATGTCCTAGAGGGACTTCAAAATGTAGTATGTATAGTATATCTTAATTTCATCATAGTATTTAGTGTATCCTTACAGGAGCACATGGTAAATTTAGAAAAAGTATTCAAAAGACTCCGTGACTCCAACTTTAAAATCCAAATGGATAAGTCCGAATTTCTCAAATTAGAAACGGCCTACCTTGGACATATAATCAGCAAAGACGGCATTAAACCTAACCCGGACAAAATCAAGGCTATAAAAAAATTCCCAATACCCAAAACCGCCACCGAAATCAAACGGTTTCTTGGACTGTTAGGGTATTATCGAAAATTTATACCTGATTTCGCCCGTATTACTAAACCAATGACGACGTGTCTTAAGAAGGACTCTAAAATTACCCCTACTAACCCCGAATATATTAACTGTTTCGAAAAATGTAAAACGCTTCTGACTAATGACCCGATCTTACAATATCCCGATTTCACGAAGGACTTTATACTGACCACCGACGCTTCAAATTATGCGATAGGAGCAGTTCTATCTCAGGGACCCATAGGTAGTGATAGGCCTATAGCTTACGCGTCGAGAACTTTGAATATTAGTGAGATAAACTATAGCACGATCGAAAAAGAGCTTCTTGCAATAGTTTGGGGAACAAAGTACTTTCGCCCCTACCTCTTTGGTAGAAAATTCAAAGTTATAACAGATCACAAACCCCTACAGTGGGTAATGAATGTTAAAGATCCTAACTCACGTCTTACACGATGGAGACTAAAACTGAGCGAATTCGACTTCACTCCCGTCTATAAACAGGGTAAACTCAACACTAATGCTGACGCCTTATCTAGAATCGAAATTAACCACGAAGACGCTAATTCTGTGGCAGTCAATCCATCTGAAAGCGAAAGACCAGCTTCAGCCCATGGTTCAAGCACCTTGACAGCTCACGGATCAAGTACCTTGACAGCCCACACTAGCGACGAAAACCCGATCTTAGATATACCCATAACCGATTATCCCCTTAACAAATATAGCAAGCAGTTAAGTTTAATTGTTGTAGGCGACATTAAAAAACGACCGACAGTTACAAGACCCTTTGAGACTCATACGAAAACGACTATCCAATTATCTGAATCAAACTTAGAAGAAGACCTTATAAACGCCATAAAAGAATACGTTAACCCAAAGGTAAAGACAGGAATTATTATTAGTCCTCCGTTAGCAATGTACAAAATTGTACCCATCTTACAGAATAAATTCAAAAGTTCGGCTATGAACCTCGTCCTTACTAAAACCGAGGTTGAAAATGTTAAAAATTACCTTCAACAGCAGGAGATAATTAAGAAGTACCACGAAGGAAAAACCAACCATCGCGGTATTACTGAATGTTTCCTAGCTCTCTCTTCAAAGTATTATTGGCCTAAATTAAAAGAAACTATAACCAAGTATATTAACGAATGCACCATCTGCGGTCAAGCCAAGTACGACCGGCACCCTATTAACCAAAAACTACACATCGTACCGCCACCTACTAAACCTTTCGAAATATTACATTTAGATCTTTTCACAGCTCAGAACGAGAAATTCCTTACATTCGTAGATGCATTTTCTAAATACGCCCAAGCATATCATCTACGAGACGGTACAGCTCTAAGTGTTATTCAGGCCCTTCTAACTTTTTCCACCCATCATGGTATCCCATTGACAATTGTGACTGACCAAGGACCGGAATTCACTAACGCACTATTCTTAGAATTCACACGATTACATAAAATACAACATCACAAAGTCTTAGCCCATAGTCCGAATGATAACGGAATAGTTGAACGTTTTCACTCGACTATCCTTGAACATTTAAGAATCCTGAAACTCGAACAGAAAAGTGAACCTGTTATTAATCTCATGCCATACGCGGTACTAGCATATAATAGTTCTATTCACAGCTTTACTAAATGCCGACCTATCGACTTAATCACAGGACATTTTGACCCACGTGACCCGATAGACATACAACTGACAGAACATTTATTACAGCAGTATATACAGGAACATAGAAACCGAATGACTCACGTATACGATTTAATTAACGAGACTTCTCTTCACGAAAGGACTAAGTTAACAGAAACTCGAAACAAAGACCGTGAAGTAGAAAAAGATTATAGCCCGGACCAGCAAGTTTTCATTAAAAACCCCATGGCATCTCGACAAAAACTCGCCCCGCGTTATACGCAGGATACGGTTCTCGCCGACTTGCCAATACATATCTTTACAAAAAAGAGACGTGGTCCCGTAGCTAAATCGCGATTAAAACGTAGTCCAAAGAACCCCGTTTTGTTACAAGATACTACTTTTGCCGCTGACTGTACGAAATGATATTATAATTAACCACGATAAAATTACAAGAATTTAACTTCAGTATCGTATATCGTATGCGTTAACGACGTTGCTAATATAACATATCATTTAATTATATTATTATCCAATGATAATGATATGAATTATACGAAATGATATGCAACTTAGATATTAGTTTAGTTTTATAAGTATTTGGAGAATTCCCCATTCCATTTCAAGTACATTAGATATAAATAAAATTTTAAATAAAATGAGAACATTATAATGTAATAATGCGATCTTAGTTATAGAAATACTAGTTATTTAGTTAGATATTTTATGATACGATTCAGTTAGGCTACTTTTATGTAGATAATATAATCGTTATAGTATATAAGATACCGATTGCCTATTCCGCTGCCTTTAAAAACCTTTATAAACTTAAAACCTTTACATACCCTTTATAACCTTTCCTTCATCCCCAATTCTCCTACCTACCCAACCTTTTATAGCAATCTCTGGAAAAGAATCTATGTACATAGAGGCTGAATGCCCGAAGTTAAACAATTGGCATCTCTGCGAAGGTCCATCAGTCTTCAAGATTCGTACTAATACCAATTTCATCATCCTACTGAAGACACCGGAACTACCAAATCAAAAGGAACGTCTTATGAAACAACCACCTATAACATTAAACGCCATGAACTTGGAGAATCTTCTTGTAATAAATGAACAATCTCCATGCAGACTCAAGCACTTATAAGTAACACGTTCGATCGAGCACTACCATCCTACTTTAAACAATTATACTAGGAGCAGCTACAATTATTATCAGCATACAGATTATGCCAAAGCAGTGGCAATCAAACCACGAACAGTAAAACCGAAGATAAAATCATCGTGTCACCTGTCGAAATTTACTCCGAAATATCAGAAGAAAGATGTCACCCTCGAAATATCAAGATTCCGCATAGTAACATCTCAGCGACTCTTTCGAAGAAAACTTCAACATAATCGCTGAAGTAAGGGGGGAGGTGTTACATATCTATAACACACGGAATGTGCTGACCGGCGTTTACTCAATCGTTGCCAACCATGGACATGCAGTGCTGAGACAGCGGAACGTGTACATCGTGCGTCATTACCACGGCTACCTGAAACCTTCGATCGGTTTCGCAATGACACACTTTAACTGAGCATCGTGCTATAAAGTTGTTAGCATTAAGTTATAATTGTAGTTATTATTTTATTTAATAAATTAGTTCCCTAAGTAAATTTGCATTTTTTTGGGAACCTCTCGGCTCGCAAGCTTAATTTAGTCATTCATTTTGTTCATTAGGAAAGATATTTTTCATTGAACAATAATTAAAATTCAACTGATATACATTAAGTGCAGCCATTAAATGCGTTAACTTATGATCAACGGTCCAGTGTGCTCGCAACTTTATACACATCATCGGTGGAACTATTACAATATTCATTAATTTTAATTCGATATCTTTTTCTGAAGCCACTTTATTGCCACAAAAAGATTTAAAAAAACAACAACACCAGCATCCCGGCGCGCTCGGCGAGCTCTGCACGACCTCATATTGATATATGAGGTGTGAACATACGTAATTAGTACGAGATTAGAATTCTTAATTACTTACTTTTATACTTGTTTGTATGTTTGCGTGCGCCCATTATATATATATATTTCTTGCTTTATTACCCAACTGTGCTGGAAGGAAGGCTCGCAAGGTTTTCATGCATCCATGTTAAGTCCTGTACTATCTTATTTCAGAGTATCGTGACATGGGATACTTTATTCTCAGAAATTACCAAGTTTTTGTCATAGTCAGGTAAATAAATCGGAAGAAAATTCGCATCTAAACATTCGTGCAAAATTTTAGATCACAACAGTTCGCTGCATGAATGGGCCGGCTCGACAGGTGAAATACCACTACCTCTCAGAAGATCGATGTAAAGTCGCTCATACCGCGTTTCATTCGGTGAGAGAGGTACCCGGAGGCCCACCTCCCTTACCCATCCATTCTCATCCTACTCCCTTAAAGGTCGGCAACGCAACTGTAACACTATATGTGTTGCAGGTGCCATGGGCGGTGCTGGTCACTTAACATCGGGTGACACGCATGCTCGTTTGCCCTCCTATCCCATAAAAAAAATCTCACTTCTATATTTATATTATAAAGCGGAAGAGTTTGTTTGTTTCTTTGTTTGTTTGTTTGAACGCGCTAATCTCAAAAACCACTAGTCAGATTTCAAAAATTCTTTCAATGGTATATTCATTTATCGAGTAAGGCTTTAGGCTATATTATATTTTCAAATTAATTAGGGATCCTTACTATAAGTCCAATAATGTAGCCCAAGGTGTAAGAAAATGATTCGAAAATAATTCTTACATCGTGAACGCGGCGAAAACTATTGATTCTAGAACAAAACAATGTACTACACTTTTACAGAACATATTTTTCTATAAAAAAGGTCGCGACGAGTTATCTCACAATAAGTGTTTTTTGATTTTTTTTTTAAATAACTATATTGATGTCATTTTAGAAATTCTTTATTTTGTTTCTTGGTATTAACTCTCCTGAAAATAAATTACTTCAATAAAAAGATAGACTCAATACCTTTCTAGAACTTTTTGAATGATTCAATTCGGATATTTAATTTAAAAGATATCGCAAAATACAAAATGTAAGTATTCGTTTCTTAGGGAAATATTTAGTTACAGTACGAATGATGTATCCGACTCGGACAGCGACAGCTAGCAGGTAGATTTTTTTACGTTTGTTTACACTTTTAATATCGTGATATCTTTTAAATTGTAGTGAATTTATTTCGATAAGATTAATCGCAAAACCGATATCATTTTACTTATAAAAAAACACTCACTGTGAGTTAGCTACCCGAGTTTGAACATATGGTGTACCGTTTTTTCGTTGAAGTCAACAATAGTGACCAAATAAAAAAGTCGTATAAGTAGTATTAAAAAAAAACTAAAGGTTGACAACTTGGGGCAAGTTCTTGGCATTGCTATTAATTTAAAGCGTTGATGGAAGTTGTAAATATTATCAATGTCTTGGTTGTCAGTACCCGCTAATGCATACTAGCTAAGCGAGTGAGGCGTGTAATAATCGTGCCTTATGGCACTTTGTTCTCTCTATAGGTAGGCCCCGTAAGGAATTTGGCGTCAATTTATGTATATATGTATCAGGAACTACTAGTTTGAATTGAAAAAATATTAGTTTTAGATAGTCCATTTATTGAGGAAAGCTTACGTTATTAATAAGAGTGGGACAATAATCTTTTTAGTGATAAATGTATATAGTATAATATATTATTCCGAAAACTACTATTAATAATAACATAGCTCAAAACAGTAATTGTCCGTCTGCGTTATCGTATATCTTCTCTCAAATCCTCCTCGGAATTCTTTTCGGAAGTTATGTGTGAACCGGTGTATTGCAATAGATTCGTCACCTATTCCATTTGGCACGAAGCGATTCCATAAAAGGCGTGAAGTTACATACGTTCTTTCAAATCCGAATTCGTTGGATATGTACTTTCTATTCGTTCGATTTCGACAATCAGTCCAAACTCCAAGATACGTTTTTCATTAGAAAACCCTTCTCCTTCTTATCCCTATAATAGGCTAGTTGAACGTCACCCCACATGGCGGTAGTATTACTCGATCCTAACAGGCCATTATATAAAAATAACTAGGTGTCTCCAGTTTCTCAACGAGTTGAACCCTGGCTGCATGCACTATTCAAACTGCAGTCATTATCTGTACGAGCCAGACTAAAAATACAGTTCTAAATAGAGCTTGACAAAACCTAAAAACTTCGTTGAGTGCACATAGGGCCCAGACTGGAGTGTGGAGGGCCCTACACAGACGGAGAGCACTTTGTACCTAAAGGAGGGGGACTCTGCCTGCCCCCTATAGGTAGTTTTATACTATGAAGATTATGATGACTTGGCACGGACGAAATTAACGTCAACACTATACCCCCGGTCTTGATGATCCCCGGAATGATCCGAGGTATAGGCAGAGTTTACTCATATTTGAAAAATGTAATATTTGCTTCATACATCAGACACAATTTATTTAGTTCATTATTTTTTTGTCTTAACGGTTTAGTGGATTACCAATCCGATGTCAGTTTGAGAGTTCACAAGTGCTAATACAGTAAACATTCATATTATTATGTGATGAATGTATATCGATAGCTCTTCCTCTTTCGTAGGACCACATACCTCTTTAGCAAATTTTAAACCTGGTATCTTTGGTATACGGACAAGCGAGTTAAACTACTCGGCTGTTGAGAACACTTATTTTCATTATTGCTCCTAACCTTCAGTATAGTCCTACATTGTTAGAAATATTAACTAATGGCAAGTCAAGTCTCTCTCACTCTCTCTCAGGTCCAGTGGTCGAGCATCCCGTTTCTGAATCCAGACGTAACGGGTTCGAATCCTTACACTGGCACTAGCACCAACTGGCAACGAATTTGTTTTCAGCATTTATGTATGATAAATATCGATTACCGAAAACTTTGTGCGAACGTTTTATTTTAAATTCCATTTGGGACGTAAACATAACGGCGAGACGAGGCTTAACAGCCGCTGCCTACACCTCCGGCTAACAAAGGCGTGAAGTTATATTATCTGTTATGTTATGTGTTAACTTATGGCATTTAATGAAAATCGGAAAGAGGAACCTTAATAGTGATTGAAACCCCATATTCTTCTTACATTTCGTTCATGAAATTGGTCTTGTCAGGGCTGACACTGGTAACTTTCCATCGCAGCTTCTAGAAGCTAGTTGAAAAACACCAACAATGGACCGGAATAAGTGTACACCTTCAGTGGAGCCGCTCAACCCCCGGGGCTGCTGGCTGTACCTCTGTTGTGGGCGGAGGTGAAGGTCCAGTTATAATGGCTGTGGTGAGGACATTGACCCTCTCTGAACTCGTGTTCAGCATAGAACAATGACGTCACCAGTGCGGTTGAAGTACAGTGAAGCTGATCCGAGCTGACGTTACATATAATATGAGACCATATTTAAAGAATTGGCTCATTATATCTCCGGTATCTCCGGTCTCTATCCAATCAATATTCATTGAAGCCAACTTACTTTCAGGGTTATCTCTAATAACTATACACTACATTATATGTTTATTGGTCTGTCTATTCGTTCGTGGACATTATTGTTAATGATTAGTATGTATTAATGAGTTATTAATTATCTGTCTCTCAGTCTATCTTTAATTTTTCTGCGAATCGGGTCTTCACAGCTGCTGCCTACACCAACGCCAGAACAGGCTTTTCCCGTGAATGTATTTAGTCAAAAAATAATTGTACATATCGCATAAAAACTCAAAGAGGTGTTTATATTTACCAGTGGTAGAGCCAAGCAGATCGCTGCATGAATGGGCCGGCTCGACCGGTGAAATACCACGACCTCTCAGAAGACCGACGTAAAGTGGCTCATGCCGCGTTTCGTTCGGTGAGAGAGGTACCCGGAGGCCCACCCCCCTTCCCCATCCTTTCCTATCCCCTATCCCTTAAAGCTCGGCAACGCAACAGTAACACTATATGTGTTGCTGGTGTCCATGGGCGGCGTTAGTAGCTTACCATCAGGTGACACGCCTGCTCGTTTGCCCTCCTATCCCATAAAAAAAAAACCTTTTTAGTAGAACTTTCCAAGCGAAGGTTTCGTTTTCTGCAGAATTGAATACAGCACTTCTATTTGATAGATCCCGAGTTTGAGTCCTGGTGCACTTGTGAAAAGTGTATCTGATAGTAATCGACTGTAGAAACAAATTTCTCCGAGGATAAGACATCAGCTTTGTCGCCCTTGTGAAGTTGTGATATAATCATATACTACCTTCAGCTAGACTATTTATTAAGGCTACGTAGTGCATTGCTGAAACTACCGACTGCGAAATCGAGGGCGGCTCCCCACCCAAGTAATAGACGAGTAATTTGTATTAATATCTGTTATCTAGTTTCCAAAACACAAGTATTTAGTTGCTTAGCTTGGAACTAAAGGGCGTTGGTGTGTATTGTGTCCAAGATATTATTATTTAAAGATAGCAGTTAAGTTATGTCTGTTATTATATATTACAACGCTGAGCTGAATCACAAGTAAATTACACAATTAGGAAAGGAAGAAATTTGACAAAGCATCAATCACGGACATATGGAGTCCCTGTAACCGCCGCGGGGCACAAGAACGCTTACAATAACACAAAAACGAAAGAACGCTTACAATAACACAAAAACGAAACCACAAGTCACGACTAGTATGAAAGTCAAATAAAAGTACCAGCTAACTGTACCGCCTCCGCCAATTGTAAGTCACAGTTGCCATGTCCGCTTGTTTGATGATGAACCCTCTGTACAGTTGAGCATCACGCCTCCCCGCGCCGCCCCACGCCTCGCTGTTGCCATGCGCACGTTTCTTTTCTGCGTTTTTTATTCCCGAGCCGGCACGAACATTCGACACGAACCTTGACTTAGAAGTTTGTTTTTTGCAACATTATGTCATACCAGCACTCTCGAATTATTACTTGCCAATATTAAAGCACCACATTCATATTAAAATACATGCAAAATAAAACCTTATTACCTGCGTGGTAAGGTCTTATAATATTGACTCAACTGATTGTATATGTTGGACATGGGGTTTATAGTGAGTCAAAAAATGATTTGGCGAGATAAGATGTGACTACGATAGTACATTTCGTTAATTAATAACACAATCAGTACGTGTGTATGTACGTACCATTGTGTGAAGTAATAATCAGTTTTTATATCTGTCGTTATGAATAATTTATCAATGTTTTTGTTGATCACTAAAAAATTTGTACCTACTCAGATTTAAAAAATGTCTGCCTTTTTAAGGATTTTTTTATATGGACTAAGGAGGCAAACGAACAGGAGCGACACCTGATGATAAGCTACTAACGCTGTCCATGGACACCTGCAAGACAGATAGTGTTACAGTTGCGTTGCCAGCCTAAATAAGATAGGGAAGTGGTCGGAAGTGGAAAATGGAAGGAAGAGGGTAAAGAGTTTGGCCTCCGGATACTTAAACCACCCAGAAAAACGCAACATATTGAGGTCATATGAGGATATATGTCATATATCATATGAGGTCGTAGTATTACACCGGTGAGGTCAGTCCAATCATGCAGTGAACTGTGTAGCTCTACCACTGTTTACCACTGTTATGCCTTCATACATTAGGTGTGTCAAGGCATAACTCGTACTGTCTACCCCCGAAAAGTAATGTGTGCTTGAAAGTTGGCGACTACCAAAATCATAAAATTCTTTGTTTTGCAGATGAGACAGCCACATGAAATATTTAAATAAAAAATAGATACCTCATTTAAATTAAGACGCACCTAGAGACAGTACATCCATTTAACAAGAGATCTCGGGTGTAGGGCTAATCATGAGAAGAACTGGGCCTATGTGTCAAATACCTACTCCTTGTTATCAGGTACATTTATCAATAGTTTCATCAGGGTAATTATGGTGTTGTCCAACGCAGACTCAGAAGTCAGAATCCTTTCTGCTGCGTGAGCTATGGCCATGCATACACCGAAAAACATAACGAGGGGAGTTACGTTTTTCGGTTGAGCAGTAGAAGTAGAGTAAGCACTACTTCATATGAACATTCCAGATTATTTTACAAGAGACAGTCACAGGTTAGAATATTATCTAAGATCACTTCAAAGATTATCGGTCTGATGATTGCGATAACTTGGCACTTGGTACTTGGCAGCCGTTCTACAGTATGGACCGGGGTGATGACGTCAGTGTACTATTTACAGAACAGTAAACACTGCCTGTCCTGTACTCACACATAGGTTGCCATTAAGATATTAAGAATTTTACAGTGCGGGGAAAGACAGTCGGCATCCAGATAACTGCCTCACTGAAGCTGAGAGACTTTACGTACATTTTCTGAGAGATATTAAAATAGTATTGGCTCGCAGTGGATGGCTCTACCATAACTAAATCTTTGTTAAATATTTGTCATACAAATTAATATAATTGGAGTATCCGTTTGTATGTCATGTATATTTGTATTCCTACATACCACAACGACCTACTACTACTAAAGTTGTGAAGGACTATCAACAGGAATGTTTCAAACATAGTTATAAAAATAATAGATCGGCAATAGCCACCCAATAACGAGACCAAAAATGGGTTCTTGATGTGTGAGTGACTTATCAATATCTGCATAAAAGTGCCTCCAAGTGTCAACTTCACATAAAAGTGCCTCCAAGTGTCAACTTTTACATAAAAGTGCCTCCAAGTGTCAACTTTTACATAGTTAATAGTAAGCGCGGTCGCGCTGTCAGTGATGATTAGTAGTACATTTTTACTGGCATGTGCCATCTACTACAGTCTATGCTAAATCTATGGATTCAAATGACAGAGGTATAAGTGGCGCCATCTAACCATTTTTTTGCTATTTTTTATGGGTTACAGGGCAAACGAGCGGGCCACCTGATAATAAGCAAGTGCCGTTGTTCGTGGACACCTACAACACTCATAGTGTTACATTTACATTGCCGGCCTTTATATCGGTGGGCCTGGTGCTGCTGGTGGTGAGGCGGTGACGTGGTGGCGTGGTGAGCGTGACGGATGGTAACAGCACCACTCGCACTGGTAGGTAGTCACGGTGCAGTTAGCGATTAGGCCGAGTGCACACCGATGCAAGGTCACCACTTGGAAAGGTGACCCCGACGTACTTATGACAACACATCAGTACCTACGACACGACAGCGATACGTTATGTTTATTGAAATTAAGTCATGATTAAAATAAAGACTGCCAAAACTTTCCATTGTGGAGCACTGGCACAATATCTTTGCGAGATAAATGTGTATATTCTATTAAATTAACACAGCGCATTGCATCGTATCTCTGCAGTGAAATGAGTACGTATAGATTGTTTATCCCCTGCGGGATAGGCAGAGGAAACAGAGCGCAATAAGACACGATTCTTACACACCTCCCTCAATCCTTCGAGTGACATAACTCTTATCATAGACGCGCATTAGTTGATGAAGCAGGATTCAAATCGCTTGGCTCTGACAGTTGGCATATCCACAACGTAAAGTACATTTAATTTCGTGACGAAAAGTTGGTGACAGCCGTCCTTGCCTCCCAGTGTCTTCCACATTTGCAAATAGTTGTTGACAGATCCTTTTCCAAATTTTATCAAAATCGGTTGAGCCATTTCCGTGGAGTTTGTGAAAAATGTGGAAAAGTGTGTCTTTTTCCTAATGTGACGCTCCCAAGATCTCCCTTACGGTTGGACTTTCATAAAAATTATCATCCTAGCTTTTGAGTAGAAGCAAACTGCATGCGGTGAGCTAATTTTATCATATCGGGTAGGCAATTTAGGAGTCCATCGCGGACAAACAACGTGGTTGATGTTTTTAGTCGTGTAGTATAAATGCCTGCAGGTTTAAATGTTCACATGTACTTATATGAGTTTGTACAAAAACACACCCACACACATACACGCACATCTACAATACCAGAATTACATCACAATTCCTCTTACAAAGTGTTCATTTAGTTTTTATGTTCATTTTTCTGTTCGCGACGCCATTGTTGAACTGAGCTGACAGTCTGTCAGCACCCGTCACGAGCAGTCACGGGTCAGCCTTTATTATCTGGTCAAGTTATGAAACTGAATATTAATATTATTATTGAGAATAAAGCTTTGTCAGTTTATCACCACGTAACATGTAATCTGACAAACCTATTAAATTTGACTCAGAAATAGTTTAAGTGAGGAATTGTTACGTATGACATGATACACATAGACGAACTACGTAAGATCAGATCAGGAATACAGGAATAGAATTTAAAACACGCTAAAGAGTCATACTAAAACTAGTTAAAATCATTCATAGTGTGACTATAAATTCGTACAAAAAAACGAAATACCTAATGAAAATACTAAAATTATTATAAGTACTTATAAGTAAACTAATTAATTATCAGTAAAAAATCGATTAATCATTCAACAGTAAGAGGAATGTGTACCATTTTATTCATTATTATAAAGTTTTATAGACTCCTAATAAAATACGAAACTACATATTATTTGTAACATAACATAACTTCACGCCTTTGTTACCCAAAGTTGTAGGCAGTGGCTGTTAAGCCTCGTCTCGCCGTTATGTTTACGTCCCCAATGGAATAGGTGGCGAACCTATTGCCATACCGGGCACAAAGTTATCAGTCATCGATATTTATCACACATAACTTCCGAAAAACAACTTCGAAAAGTTATTGGTGTGCGCCAGTGTCAGGATTTGAACCCGGACCTCTGGATCAGAAGCCGTATGTTCGACCACTGGACCACCGAGACTATAAATATATTATTTGTATTTGATTTAAAAAACAAAGTGTAAAGCAATTTAAGAACGACGATCAGAATGAAACAAGCTGAAGGATAAGAAGTCAGATCCAACAATTTCTTCAAAAGTACATATACCCACAATAGTAGATACACTAGGTTTTTTACGCATTACAGATTTACAATAAAAATAAATATTTATTATTTATTTATAATTTATTTGGCTTCAAAGTTAATTAAATTGAACATTAAAGCGAGAGTAAACAAACAGATAGCTGCTGCATGCAATATTTGCGTATCATTCAATTAATGTTATTCAAATACGAGAGGCTATTGATTCATTCGTAAGCATGTAATTGAAAACATCAGTAATTGTGGGGGGTTCGATTTTGCACACGAGAGGCAAAAGGGAGCAAAATATAATGAGTTGGGGGAAATTGATATTGTTTTTATTTTAATTTGATAATCGTACATGTTGCTGGGTGCTTGTCGTGTTACGTAATAATTACCTTCAAATCTGAAACTTAAACGTAACTTTATGCCTTTTTCTAGCCGAAGGTGTAGGGCAGCCGCTGTTAAAGTCCCAACTCGCTGAATCGTTATCGAAATCTGGAACCTTTCATGTTTGTGATATACTTGTAAACACGAAGGTATCTAATAGCGATTTAAACTTGACATAACTAAAATTAAAAAGTATTAATATCTTTGCACCAACATTATCACATCGACCATAGTTTTAAACAACGATAATTAAAACACATATACAAATCATAAGCTATTGCACTTATAGTCAATTTAGTCTTCATGGTGCTTTAGACCCTTACCTCCCCCTATTTACTTTCAGCAAGATAAAGAAATTCAAACATAATCAAAAAAAATATTGAATGTTAAATATCATATTAACAATATTTTTAAGTCATAACTCAACAAAAAAAGAACTAACCGCACGATTATTAAACATTGTAAAATAAGGCGAGCCAATAACAAAAAATATAAACTTCTCAGAATCGCTGATGAAGACTTGCCCTTACCTTGTCACGCTACAATGCTTCGTTGGCGACAGACTGTCTAGCAACCCCACTGACAAGGACACAACTATTGCTTTGTATGCAGTTAGACAAAGACAAAAAACATGGCAACAGTATCACGTCATATCCTCGGCCTCGCTCGATTGTTAGACATAGAAGGAGACAGAAAGATGTGTCGTCCTTCAAATGCTCTACAGCTATTTTAAATTTATTTCGCAATTTGTAGACTGTGAAGACCTATATTAATGCTATCTCCAGATAACAACTTTTAAAATAAATTAAGCAAACTTGAACACATTTTTCATAAATTCCAATAGCAATCTAAATATATTACAACAAATTATTGTAATAAATATGCATAAATGCATTCTTGTATCGATTAATAAGTCAACAATTGTGGCGAAACATCCAGAACAACTTAATTAGATATTAATATATTTTCCATAAAACTTCCATAACATTGTTAGCGTATATTATTACTAAAACTCACGTAACAGAAGTCCCTGTGTGTGAAAGGGGGCTAAGCAATACTTGCTTAAAAAGCAATAAAACAAGTACACGAGTCGTAACAGTTCGTTCGTAGAGCGCGCGTTGTGTCTGGAGCGACTGTAATATTCATAGACTTAGTAAATGTATAAAGAATTTGTTATTATTAAGTTTTTTCATGAACTTGTTTTGTTCTCGATTTATAATTTAACGTATTGTTCTTAAACATGACGTTATTTTTCTAGACATTTCTGAATATAAGTTCTCCGATGTAGGTTGTGGACTTGAATTCCCAATGACGTAGGTAATCGTAATTACATAAGTACAGATGACAACCTACACATCTATATAGATACTAGGTGACCCGGCAAACGTTGTCTTGCCGAAAAATAAAATTTAAAAATAGGGGTTGATCGCAGGGAGTTAAAAATTATGTATTTTTGTATAAAAAAATAAGAAAGAGAAATATATCGAAAAATTAAAAAAAAAATTAGGGCCTACCCTTAATATTTAGGGGGATGAAAAATAGATGTTGGCCGATTCTCAGACCTACTCAATATGCTCACAAAATTTCATGAGAATCGGTCAAGCCGTTTCGGAGGAGTATGGGAACGAAAATTGTGACACGAGAATTTTATACATATATAAGTATCATCGTCTATAGAAATCAAATCTGTTAGCAATATCAAAAGACATTTATACCATATATAATAAAACATCATTTTTAAATGTTCACATCTTTCATTTGGCGATGCAATGCAACGCTTGTGCGTAATTCCATAAAATATAATAATAAGGCTTGAAGACAATAGAAAAAAACATTCAAAAGCACAGAAAAAGATCAAGATAGAACGGCGAATAGGCGTGGCAAGCGTGCCAAAACCCTGCACTATATTGCATGCTTTTCGAAACTCGCTCTCATTACGCAACGAGCGTTCCTGCCATGCGTTCAGGACGTAAAAAAATAGATAAAACGTCACATAGTATATGCCTTATAATGCTGTGAAAAATTGTAAAACCAAAAGTAGTGAATCAAATATGAAAAAAGGAAATATTTCGTATGATCAGTAAGTACAGAAAATCAGTAGAAAGTATTTTTTTGAGATTATAAATTATTGTTTTACTTTTACTATGTTCAATAATTACGATCACAAGTTGTATATTTTTTCGATATGATAAATATCCATTGCTGTTCGCATTCAACGCTCGTATACAAAAACATTGCGCGTATATATTACACGCGTAATGTACGTCGAATCGAACGAAATACACAATACACCTGCCAGTTGATCGCTGTGTCTGTTAATCGCTGTGATTCGAATGTTAGAGATGGGCACTCCATGTATCGTTCGTAATCGTCCTATCGTATTATGACTTATCGATAAATTAATTCAATAATAATTTGAGTATCAGCTCATATCTTGCTTTGTTCCTACTTTATTCTAACACCACAAATTTCAACCAAAGTGTTTCGTAATTACATTGGCAGCAGTTTATTTGACAGTATAAGTTTTCACCAATTTGACCAATCGCCGATGGAAAATCATCTCGTTCTTCTCAAATGGGCAGTAACCGAGGTATATGTAGACATTCGGCTTCGTTATTTAACCAGGACTGTGAGGCCAACCCTTACAAAAAGGCAAATATTTAATAAATATGTATAGTTTCAAGGACAGTAAAATATTTATAATTAAATTTTTTAAACTGTTGGAATGTTGGAAGGAACTATGTTTTAGGTTTTAATATGTCGGATTAAAGTATTTAACATGTTTTACTTTCTATGATTATCGTTACAGAAAATCAATAAAGTTAGTAAAATATAAAAATAATAAAATTAACACACGTTGCCGATATTAACATCGATAATCTAATGTGAGTGTCTCCTAACTAGTCGCACCGCTCACAATGAAAATGACGTCACGCTGTGGGCGTGGTTTTTTAAAAAAGTGACACGCTCGAAATGTATGGAAATATGCCATCGCGGCCGTTCTATCTTGATCTATTTCTGTGTTCAAAAGCTTTGACTATTTAAAAATGTCTTCCTGTATTGAAATCATCATGATGATGATTTCATTATGATTGATCACAGTTTTAGTAAGTTATAAGTTATATTTTAATTAGTCAAAATTATTAGCTATAAGTAGCTTTCAAATGGTGAAGGAACAGTTAGTTAGCATCTAAGATCAGCTAGGTTATTCTAATAATATTGTTAGAAAAAAGTAAAGAATCACCTGCGATCATTTTATTCGTCCCCTATATCTGTTATTGCAGACAGGAACCTCTGCCAAGGGCAGGTTGGCATTTGCAGGATTACGCCAAAATTATTATTATATGAAAGGCAGGTATTCTTATATCTTATTTTAGATATAAAGCTTTCAACTTTATAGTCTTTAACATGAAGTTTAATTTTCAGTAAACTATATCACTAGGGATGGAATTAATTTAAAAATAGAATTTTAGCAGTTATTTGTAATGTGTTACAGTACACATCCGAATACCGGCGTGCGGGTGGGGTGCTCAACATTTTTTTTGTTATCACACAAGAAAGCTTTTAGTGGTTGTCAGGTTGTCGATATATTTCGCGTCTAGGAGATGCAAGTTGATGCGTCTATTAAATTCACGACCCAATTTTTTCTGTATGTTTTTTAAAATCAAGTACAAACAGGTTTAGGGATAATTGTACCAGAACTCGCAGGATCCGAAGGTTTTACCCTCTTAAGCTGTAGGTCAATTTGTCTCCATATCTTAGTGGCGTATCTGGGAAGTTTCAAGTTGGAAAGAATCACCCACCAGTGACTTTTCAGAAGTTATGTACTATAAATTGTGTTTTTGACCTGATAAGATAGGCCACCCTTTAGATATTACAGTCGTGGAAATGCATTTGTAAATAGAGCCAACGTTGCTCTAAATTCCAGCAACTAGGCAGAATTAATTAGGGAACTTGAAAACTTTTAAATTATTAAACAGAAGTGCTCAACTTAATCCGAGCTTGTAATAAATATCCTCAACAATTTGAGTTTCCAGCGCTTATTTATTTCCTCTCACTAAGTAGACTTACGTAGCTTCTGAGTAATTAATCTCAAACAAATTTATAAATTAATCATGACATACTTTCAATCATCATTGTAACTCATAATCATCATCAGCCTTTCAGATGTCCTCTGTTGGACGTAGGCCTCCCCCATAGAACGCCACAGCTCACGGTCCTGCGCCTTCCGCATCCAGCGGCCGCCAGCAATCTTGACCAGATCGGCGGTCCACCTAGTGGGGAGACGCCCTACTCCACGTTGCCCAGTTCGTCGTCGCCACTCGAGAATCTTTTTCCCCCAACGGTTATCGGTTCGTCGAGTGATGTGGCCTGCCCATCTCCACTTCAGCGTGCTACGGATTTTGTCTCGCAAAGAGATTGCCAACATACGAGTAGCTCGCTCCATAGCACGCTGAGCGACTCTGAGCCTTGTTATGAGGCCAACATTCAACTACTTATTGTAACTACTGATCTGGTAATGTGTCTGTTTGCCGTACTTATGTGTGATATCCCTCTTGAATCACTCTATCTATAAATGAAAATTGATACATTAAAATCTGTTAAATAGTTTAAAAGATCTTATTTATATAAAGACTAGCTAACCCAGCGAACTTTGTTCCGCATCAAAAGGTATACATGAATAAAATTTGTATTTTATTATTTATTAGCTTTTTATTAGTTTCACTTCTATGTTTGTATGTTTGTAACCGACTTCTTTGGGCGCGATTTTGACCCACTTTGAACGGCTAGATTTCGTTCAAACTTTGTAGATTTATCGAGGACCGATGACAATACACAAATTTGATAAAATTATAGAAAACCGAACTAAAAAATAGAAAATCAATAATAGTTTAAAAAACTAAAATACACGCTTTTTATAGAAAACCCAACTAAAAAATAGAAAATAAGTTTTAATAAATTTAAATTAAGAATAGTGTTAAAAATTTCAATAAATAAAAATTAATAATAGTGTGAATAAAAAAAATATTTTATTCTAAAAAAAGCGTGGGGTGCTTTTTAAGCTATTATCAAAATGGTAATCACTCTACTCATATCTGTCAATAAAATATTTATAACAATTGACACCATGCACCCCACGCTTTTTTTTAATTTTTTTTTTTTATTCACACTATTATTAATTTATATTTATTGAAATTTTGAACACTATTCTTAATTTAAATTTATTAAAACTTATTTTCTATTTTTTAGTTGGGTTTTCTATAAAAAGCGTGTATTTTAGTTCTTTAAACTATTATTTATAAAATTCAATTTGTGCTTTTTATCGCCACGCGTTTTGGCTCGGAACGCAACTGCTATGTCCCGCTATGTTAATACTGTAATATCTTCGTAAATATACGTTTAAATTACATGCTGTAAAGGGCCAGGATCATCTATATTACATACACAATCTATTTAAGACTTAATTTGATGAAAATTAATGCTGTAATATTTTAAATCGCTTCGTAAATAAGCCGTTATTTCTCGTAAAAAGTAAAGAAATAAAAATGGTCATTGTGGGTTATCCCTAAGAGATAGACATATGCCCTCGCGGACTTTTTTGTTGACCTTCTGAAATTGTTTAATAATGTAAAACATTGTTTTGATCTATCACTTAAGGTTCAGCCAGCGTTTGCAATTAAAATGCTAAATCTCGAAAATCATCATATTTTCTTTACAACATCATATATGAATTATAGATCAAAACCACCCAGTTGACACCCTCTAACTATTAAAAAAACCGCATCAAAATCTGTTGCGTAGTTTTAAAGATATGCGCATATAAGGGAACAGACTACAGAAAGTGACTTTGTTTTATACTATGTAATGATAGAAGATAGTTAAATCCGTAAAGCTCGGTCCTTCCTGCTGCCAGAACCATTACGTACCTACGTACGTAATACATATTACAAACAAGGAGGGCAAACGAGCAGGCGTATCACCTGATGGTAAGCAACTAACGCTGCCCATGGACACCAGCAGCACATATAGTGTTACTGTTGCGTTGCCGAACTTTAAGGGAAGGGGATAGGAAAGGATGGAGAAGGGGGTGGGCCTCCGGGTACCTCTCTCACCGAACGAAACGCGACATGAGCCACTTTACGTCGGTCTTCTGAGAGGTCGTGGTATTTCACCGGTCGAGCCGGCCCATTTATGCAGTAAACTGCTTGGCTCTACCACTCTAGAACAAGCGAGTTTTAAAAATTGCATTTGGCTCCATACCTACTTTGTGTAATGCAATCACAGCGATTCGGTTCTCTTTATCACCCCGCTCCATTTTAATATCGCAAAATATTGTACAATGTATTGGCGCCAAAACGAGAAAACACAACGAACAATCGTATAAAAATGACAGATTCCAAATTCAAATGTAATATGTTTTATTTTTAGTTGTAACAGTATTTATGGCTAGACTAAGTATACTGTAATTTCACGCTTTTGAGAGCCAAGGTGGAAGTGCAGGAGCTGTAATAATTTGGTCACATTATAACATTTGTGGCGGTGATAGAGCTACGTAATTCGCTGCATGAATGGGCCGGCTCGACCGGTGAAATGCCACGCCCTCTCAGAATATCGACGTACTTTAGACGTACAACATATTTTAAATATTTTTTGTGCGGAAATAATATATTATACGGAACTATTTAAAAAAACCTATGCCCCCTCAATAAAGTGACCTTCTAAAAGTGATAGATTTATTATGATAGAAATCACCCCATTATTATCGAGGCATGAAAACTACAAAAGAACAAGTAATCTCTTTTGTAAGAGTTCATTTAGCATAGAAATATAGATTACAGTAAATAAGTTGGACATCGCCATCTATTGACCACTAGAGGAACTTCGAAATGAGTGAATCGATACGGACATTTCTAAAACGCTAGTAGATCACTTTTTTTGGGTGATCTGAATCTTCTAGAGGCGTGAAAAATATCCTGTGTAATTGGCGAATAAGAAACCTGTCAAGTGTACCTGTAATAATAGAACGTACTAGTAATGTCTATATTTATAATTTTCATTTGAGAACGAAATCGCTGATAAGGTGGACGCACGCGTGAAAGAGACAGTGCAATTATATTGAGATGGCCTGAAGTGTTTTTTCAGGTCGAGGGTTCAGTGCTCGCCAAATGTTTTCCACATGTGATTATGAACTCATATAATTGTTGTTAATTTATTTCACGCCTCTTATTGTGAGGATCATTAATATACATTATACAGACATTTTTAGGGTTCCTTGGTCGAAATGATTACAGAGATCGGTCACGGTTCCGAGGCAGAGGCCGAGGCAAATGTCAAAGAAATGTAACTCAAAAACCACGTAATGTATATTTTTAGAAGTAATCGTCATAGTACAGTCGTTTAACAGTGGTAGAGCCGAGCAGCTCGCTGCATGAATGGCCCGGCTCGACCGGTGAAATACCACGACCTCTCAGAAGATAGACGTAAAGTAAGTGGGTAATGTCGCGTTTCGTTCGGTGAGAGAGGTAGCCGGAGGCCTACCCCTCTTCCCCATCCTTTACTATCCTACTCCCTTAAGGGTCGGCAACGCCACACTATATGTGTTGCTGGTGTCCATGGGCGGCGCAGGTTGCTTATCATCAGGTGACACGCTTGCTCGTTTGGCGTCCTATCCCATAAAAAAAAAATGTTGTTCTATAACTAAACATATAAAAGAGCAATGGTAGAATAACGATTAGTAAAAATACGAAGAACACAACCCTAGGTGGAGAATATGGAGACTTTAGGTGTTTTCTATGATGTCCTCTTTCTGAAATAGACACTGCTGAGCTAAAAGATACCACGTGAATCTGCTGCTGCATTTTATCGCGTGGTATTTTGTTACATGCCATTTATAATGGCTACGGAACCCAATATAACCGCAATAAACATCGTCTGATATATTCATGCTCATATAGTGTTTATCATAGTCAGTTATTCCAATGCACGATACCAAATGGTAACTTTTCGTCTACGCCAAAATGTGTTTTAATAATACATACATAACTTTATGCTGAATCCCTTGAGGGGTAGGCAGAGAGAACAGCCGTAAGGCACGATTCTTACACGCCTCACTCGCTTCTTTGACTTTCATAACTCCTTACATGCACGCGCATTCGTTATTTGAGAGTTCAAAATTATAACGAATGCGTGTATGAAACAATAGCGCCACCACCATCTACTGGAATTAACTTACCCCTGGTAATATTGTTATTATTTTATTTTAAAAAGTTTTAGCCTTATTAATAACGTAGTTCACTTAGTATAGCTCTGGAGGACGTTTTCAAGACACTGGATTGGACTGGACAGGGTAACAACGTGAATGGTGAGTACATCTCGCATCTTCGATTTGCTGACGACATCGTTGTATTGGCAGAGTCGCTGGAACAGTTAAGCGGAATGCTGCGCAGCCTAGACGAGGACTCCCGGCATGTCGGTTTGGGCATGAACTTGGACAAGACCAAGGTCATGTTCAATGAACATGTCGTGCCCAGACCGATAAACGTCAAAGGGTCAGTTGTCGAAGTCGTAAACAAATTACTTCTACCTTTTTGTTTTTTCGGTTTCCGGCAGGGGCGCTCCACAATCGACGCGGTGCGTCGTGTGCGGGCCCTGTCGGAACCGGCAGTCCGATCGGGGGGGGTCGCGCTGGCGGTGTCGCTCGATATCGTCAACGCCTTCGGGACCCTCCCCTGGCCGGCCATCAGGGATGCCCTCGTATACCACGAGGTGCCTCCCTACCTCAGGTCGGTCATCGGGGCCTACCTGCAGGAGAGACGGGTGGACTACGTCGACCGGAACGGGACGGAGCAGACGAAGGAGGTGACGTGCGGGGTTCCGCAGGGGTCCGTGCTCGGGCCCCTGCTGTGGAACCTCGCCTAAGATCTGGTCCTCCGCACCAGTCTGCCCCGTGGCGTGAGTGTCGTTTGCTACGCAGACGACACTCTGGTGGTCGCCACGGGGCCCGACTTCGAGCGGACGCTCAGGTGCGCCGAGCTGGGGGTGGCAATCGTCGTCAGACGGATCCGCGGGCTGGGCCTGGAGGTGGCGCCTCACAAAAGTGAGGCGCTGTGGTTCCACTGCCTCACAAAAGTGAGGCGCTGTGGTTCCACCGCCTCACCAGAGGCAGGGAACCCCCGGCCTCGCGGATCCAGGTGGGTGACACGGCTGTCCCGGTGGGGCGGTACATGAAGTACCTCGGCCTCACCCTGGACAGCCGCTGGAGCTTCGAGGAGCACTTCGTACGGATGGTCCCCCGAGCGCGACGGGTGGGGGGCGCTTTACACCGCCTGCTGCCCAACCTCGGGGGACCGGGGGAGGGAGTTCGCCGCCTCTATGGTGGCGTCGTGCGGTCCGTGGCCCTGTACGGGGCCCCCGTTTGGTCGCGAGACCTCGCGGGGGCCTCCCGCTCCAGGGCTCTGCTAAGGAGCCTGGAGCGGATCATGGCCATACGGATCGTGCGGGGCTACCGTACCATCTCATACGAGGCGACGACGGTCCTCGCGAGTTATCCACCCTTCATCATCCTGGAGGAGGAGACCCTTCATCATCACCCGGGGAGGGAGGGACGCGCGGGGACACGAAGGGCGGAGGCGGGAGGCCTTCCGGTGGGTCCTGGGGGACTGGCGCGACGCGCTGGTCCTACAGGGCGGTACGCGTTCACGCGCCGTCGGGGCTGCGAAGCAGTCATGCTCCAGAAGGAGGCCGCCGAGCGGGATCGGGAGAGAGCCGATCCCGCTCGAAGGCGGCGGCGGCGAGCTCAGTGATCGCTGCCGCCGATGGGCCGCGAGGGCGCACACCCCGCGGGTGCGTCCGGGTCGCGGCCCGGGAAGGATGACCCCCCGGTGCGTCCGGGTCGCGGCCCGGGAAGGATGACCCCCCGGTGCGGCCGGGGAGGGTCGTCGGGGGCGCCGCCGGCCGCGCGCCTCTTTACAGCGCGCGGTCGGAGCCGCCCCGCCCGGGGGACGACGGCGGGGTGGACCAGAGGGGTTTATCCGAATCCTGGATCACCCCAACGCCGGAGGAAGGCCGCCGCGAGGTTTTAGTGGGTAACCCTAGGATCGGATTTTAGTTTACTGTTTTGGGAGTCCCACACCCAGGCGGGGGGTGTGCATAAAGCATTTCCTCGCGTAAAAAAAAAAAAGGCCAAATTATCCAGTTAGGTAGACGAAACTTCGAGAAGGAAGCCGAAAGGAAGATTCAGCTGGGTTGGGCTGCATTCGGCAAACTGCATCGAATCTTCAGCTCGCTTATAGCGCAATGTCTGAAGACCAAAGTTTTTGACCAGTGCGTCTTACCTGTGATGACTTACGGTGCCGAAACGTGGACACTCACTGTGGGGCTAGTCCACAAATTTAAAGTCGCTCAGCGAGCTATGGAGCGAGCTCTGATCGGGGTATCTTTGAAGGATAAACTCAGGAATGAGTATATCCGCCAGAGAACTAGGGTAACCGACATAGCTCGTAGAATAAGCTCGCTAAGGTGGCAATGGGCTGGTCATATCTGCCGAAGGACCGACGGTAGATGGAGTAAGAAGGTTATTGAGTGGAGACCGCGTCTTGGTAAACGTAGCGTAGGACGCCCACCGGCCCGATGGTCAGACGACCTCAGAAAGGCTGCTGGAAAAGACTGGATGCGGAAGCAGTGTTGCCACCTTGAGATTTCGAGAACGGGCTGCTCGGGAGGCAAAAAAGGGCTAGAAAGGGCCAAAAATAAAAAAAAAGCCGTTAAATTAATGAAAATGATTGAAAATGCCAACTGTTCAGTGCTGTATGCTAAATTTAACTGAAAGGGATTGTATGACAATGTTCCCGTCGCTGAATTGACATAAAGTATAGAGGTGGAGAGGTGTTCCCACTCCCCCGTCATTTTTCCCATTTTAGTTCGTGCCTGCAGCGATTCTGGCGCTACTGTCGGGAGCAAGCGGTACTCGCGCGCTGATCTGTTTTTCAAAATTATTGCTGAGTGGGTATTACTATATATCACCATATGAGCAGAGTACGAATGATTCAATCCAAAAATTTAATGATAAATAAATCGATCAGATCGGAAAAGTAAATCGCTATCAATTTATATAATTATTCCGGTGTATTATCATAGTTCGATTGCGCCGTGGCATCATTTTAAACTATTTTAAAGTTTTTGGCTAGAAGGTCTCAGGTTCGAATCCCGGTATGACCTTTTTTTTTTCTTAAGAAATTCTGCCGAAATTTTTTTTTTAATGAAAATTTAAACGAGGACGATGATTAAAGAAATGGACATCAGATTTTCAAGGTTTTTATTCTATTCAACCATCTTTTTTCATTTAACATGGAATAATTCGCAGAATTGATTGAAATTAAAAAAAACAAACCTCGAAATACGAAAAAAAAATGGGCTAGATTGCTCTTTTGGGGCTGAAGCGCTAAAAAAAGGGTTGAGCCTCCAAAAATGGGCTAGATTCTGCCCGAAAAGGGCTAAGGTGGCAACACTGTGCGGAAGGCAGAGAATCGGTTGTTGTGGCGCACATTGGGAGAGGTCTATGTCCAGCCGTTGACTGCAACAGGCTAATGATGGTCATACAAACACAAGATCTATGGATAATTGCCAATGTGAATATCATTTCCCTGATTAATATTTTAAATGAATTCTGAATAAGTGCCATCTGTTGACAAAATTTGTTATATTATATCAATATCATATCGAACGGAGCAACTATAATCTGTCCACTAAATACTACTGATATACCTAAGTGAGCGGAAACATTGACTTGGGTTATTTTAATATGTAACTATTTGTGATGTTCTTCAACACAACTTGATCAATACAGCAGTCGTGATAATTTGACAGACGTCGACTGTCCGATGGTAAGCTTTAATTGTGATAAACATGGATATTTGTATGACGCATGGACCTTAAGTATGTTCGCATTAATGAAAAAAATACATTCTTGAAACTAGATGGCGCTGTGTGTTAGGACTAAATCATTGAAAAAAAATCAATTAAAAAGTATTCTGTAGAAGCAGATTTATTCTAATAATGAAGTGGAAAAACGAAAGTTGTTAAATCAATTGATTGATTGGACAATCAACGGTAGACGGGCGGCGCTTTGTTCCTGAACACTGCACATAATTGATCTGAGTGAGCGAGCCCGCTGTCGCCTCACACTACTACTACCCACTGATCGTGATTTGTGTATCTCGATTCCTCTTCAATTTGCCCAATTATTCCTTGAGGAAATTGAGAGCATAAAATATATTATTATCCTATATTTTGTTAGGTGTCGGTCAAAATCAATTTGCCTAGTGTGCAAGATAAATAAGCCCAATGTTCATATCTGCGAGTGAATTGTTGGAGTCAGTAACTCCTCAGCGTCCATTTCGCAACGATATTGCGACAAATAGTCTTTTCCTTCTTAGAATTAGCCCATTAAAATATGTTGGTACATATATATTAGAAGAATATTAGCATGTACTTAAGGTATGTTCGCACAAAATTAATCCGAATACTTCTCTCCCGAATCTAAATAACGAAAACACGAAAGATTATTCCAGGATTTAGACAGTGGTAGAGCCACGCAGTTGGCTGCACGAATGGGCCGGCTCGACCGGTGAAATACCACGACCTCTCAGAAGACCGACGTAAAGTGGCTCATGCCGCGTTTCGTTCGGTGAGAGAGGTACCCGGAGGCCCACCCCCCTCCCCCGTCCTTTCCTATCCCCTATCCCTTAAAGGTCGGCAACGCTACAGTAACACTATATGTGTTGCTGGTGTCCATGGGCGGCGTTGATTGCTTACCATCAGGTGACACGCCTGCTCGTTTGCCCTCCTATCACATAAAAAAAAAATTTGCCTTTTTATCCCATAAAAAAAAGATTATTCCAGAAGCCATAAAACTGACGTGCGTTCAATAGATGAGTTATGAAAGGCAATGTGTTTTTTCTCTCGTGGTTTTTTCTGTTGTTGGTTACTTTATTTGTTTGCCGAAATGGCTGGCCAACGCATCTGAATATCTGATCTGAATAATATCCAGTTGAATAAGAGCCTTGTTACTCAAAACGGTTTAGAAGGAGAAGCAAATACAATATCAACTACCTATTAATCAAACATGTAACAACAGTATTTTATTGAATATATAATCAAGACAACGTCTCCACAACAAGAGCGAACCCTTGCCGATGACTACTTTTATTTAAATTAAGCAGCTCGTTATTGTGTTGTACAAGTAAACTGAGTCTGCATCTCAGGAAGCAACTCTTCACATAATCCAAAGGGAAGTTGTCGAAGGGAAGGTCGTAAGTGACATCCTTCACCAGCTCGAGCCAGCCGGCGTATATATTGTGAGTTGTAGTGTTCACGTGCTTCAAGAAACATTGTTCCAACAAGTTGACAACTTCACGAAACTTCCGCGGAACCATGTTGATCTTGATGCCAGTCCCTAACGTGAACTCCAGTGGTGACACGACGCACTCCTCATCATCAAACGTCCCGTGCCGGTACAAGTACAAATGCATGTCTGCACAGTTCTTCTGCAGGAACAACGCTTTGATCAACAAATACAAACTCAGGGAGGCCAGTTTCCTCTCAGGCGGCAACTTCATCAAGCTGAACTCCGCAATTTCACACTGACAACGATCCACGTGATCGTTGGATATCTCCTCGAACATTTCAATATCTGGCATCCCTCTCGACACACACATGAACTCTTCCATTTCATTTGGAAATCTTTTGTTACACACGTAGGTGAATAAGTTGAATGCTGGGAAGTCAGTGATGCATGACCATACTTCTTTTGCAGTTGGTTCGTTCCCGTGCTTGACCCTCACTCTGTTGAAGAACTCGTGAATACAGTCCCGGGATAGTCCCACCAACGGATACCAGCAATCGTCCGCTTTTAACTCTTTAAACATCAAGTGTAAGGACTTAATAGTGATGCAGTATGCGTCCATCAACTGCCTGACTCTTTTCGCCGATGGTGTATTCAAGTTGATCCGGCCCAAGTCACTAAACAATTTGTAAGATTCTTCTAGGAATCCAATATGATCAATGTTGCCCGCAAATGCTCTGCTCTTGTCTTCAGCCGGGCTAACAGTGCTAAAGTTGAGGGTGTCCGTTAACTGGGCCAAAGTAGCAATCCACTGAGCCGTGGTGTTGGCTTCCTGTGTCAACTTTCCTGCCTTCACGTAAGCCAATATAGCTCTTGCTGTGTTTAAACTAAATATATCCCTAACTAGTTTGAGATTATCTATTAATTCGTTCTTATGATTATAATCTCGCTTTTTGACGTGATCTTCTGTTAGATTAGGAGCGAGTCTTGTGGCGCTCTCTTTGACATCACAACGATGGCACTCCTCGATGTGGTTCCAGCTGATAGATTTATGATTACGGTAGTCTATCTCGTGATTCATCATTAAGTCACACATCTCTAACAGCAAGTGCAGCGGATCGTACATGTAATAAATTTTGCGCAGGTGCATCTTGAAGAATGGTTGTTTCTTCGAAATTTCCCTGTCACTGGCGGCGGTCAAGGCGTCTGTCTGATGGTCAGTCATGTATGCGCAGATTTCGAGTCCAATTTCAAACAGTTTGCGAATAATCTGGTCGATAAAATTTTTGACATCTTCGGGACTCTGTGATTGTTTAAGGAACGAGAAAGCAACCATCTGTTTCCACTTGTGAAAGATCCCTCGTACTGTCACTATAAGCACAGCGGTGGCAGCTTCTGACGTCTGAACACCCCCCAGCTCGGCTAGACCGATAATCTTATCTTTTATGGCATTGTAGTCAATATTTGGCGTCAACGTCATCGTGCCAATACTCACCATGCAGCATCTCTGCGACGTCGTCATGTTCCCAACTTTCAACTTCAAGCACTGCAGTAATCTGTCGCTCACCTCTGTCGTAGTCGGCACCATCATCCTGTACAACGTCGAGATTCGCGGCAATCTGAATGTGGCCCGAAGCAATCTGTATGCGTTTGGTGTTTTACAATATAAACGTAGAGCAAACATTTTGAAATTCATCGTATATTTTTTTCGTATTGTTTTGTTTCTAGAGTCTTTGATCTGCAGGTGATCAAAGACTTCTACTTTAGTATCGGGCCCCGGTTCATTATCAGCGCATAAAAGTTCTACTTGGCTTTTTTCATTTAGGTTGTTAAAAAAAACCATTTCATTAGGTTCTTCTTTGAAGGTTAGATTTGGTTCCACAAATCCTATTTGCTGAATTTGTGGTATTACCTTATCATTTGGTCTATGTGAGGCACTAAACGTATATTCTTCTAATTTAATGTCGTTTAGCTCTGTCGTTAGAACAGGCGACACATCCTTATTTGTCAAGGCTTGGTCATAACCACTCCCAGGACACCTTCTGTAAAAGTCACTGTTTAGTTAAGAGTTCTGTTAAGAGTCATTGTAATGTCTAAGAGACAGACAGACCGATCACACAACTGTGAGTGGCTAGGACTAGGACCTGGGTCAAGCAAATATAATATTACCTTCCTTTGTGAACAGATAATTGGAAGTATCCTAAATGTGGATTTGATAGATTGTTGCTCCTGCAACCTGCGACGATGCAATTTTTCATCAGTTTTTGTCGCTTGACTATTGGATCTGGATCTGGTGTATTCCGGGCACTGTCAGCTACATCGAGACCAGTGGAATTCTCCACACTATAACAAAAATATTCTGAAAGTATGTAACTAAAAGCGCTAGTGACAGTCTAATGACAAAATCTGATTGATGGCCGGCTGTTCAAACGATACAATCTAATTGGCAATTACATTGGATCATTTTTAGGACACGACAGACATTGCAGCCCAACCCATATCAAAGACAAGTACGCATTGGACCACACGACTGAACTAAAACTTCCCCCTAGCTTCATCTATTATGTTTGGAATATATACCTGAATAATTGCATACATACACAATTCTTTTGAAAGATATTTTTTTATTTAAAACGATATGTCTACTAAACATTCTTTCTTCAGTAACTTATATTTTCCTTAACGCAGATCACAGTTTTCGTCACGCAATCACCTTCATCGAAACTTGGACTTTGCTCATTAGAGATGATGTGATAAAGTTACTTACGAATTTGTAATGTTGCTCATATATTGGTGGTCGCGTGAGCTGGTGCCCTTCATCACCGATGATGATGATGATTTTGTTCCACTGTAGCATTTCACAGGTTCAAATTTCATAACAGTACGCTTCCTTTTTGAATGTAATCTGTAAAAAAAAATGCAAGGTGCAAACGATACGAAAATTGATTTATTTATACAATTTTTTATAAATTTACATCAACAGGCAGAGTTAAAAGTTACAGAACATATTTTTCCTAAGATATTCATAATCGTTAATTTGTATCAATTGTATATTTCCATTAAAACATATTTCTTACTAAGCATAATTATGTAATTATGTTTAAATCGAACTTGTGCTCGTCGCTCTCTGCTCCCGGCTGAACCGGGAATTGAACTGAAGGTACTCTGTCAGTCACTCTTTCAAAGGTCTCTTTAGAGCAATGTGGTTGTTCAGCCTGAAATAAAATACAAACACAACTATATTTACTATCTGCACACAAACACACTCAAAATAGTATTGGGAAAGACATATACCGAAGATTGAAAAACTTCATCCGCTGCTCCGCCCAGCCGCTGAAATATAATACATACTAGTTTAATCTCATAACAATATTTGTATGCAATTCAAACAGCGCCATCTATTAGTAAAACTGAAATTTCTCTCATTGAACCAGACAATATATACATACATATTAGAGATCACCATAAGACAAAAAAAAAACATGCAAACAGTAGTTTTTTCTATCACCAAACCGGCTACTTTCAACATTGGTAGCCAGCAGCCAGTGGTAGAGCCACGTTATTAGCTGCAATAATAACCCGTCTATAAAATAACAAGACCTTCGAGAATATGGACGTAACATGAAGTGTACACGTCGCGTTTCTTTCAGTGAGACAAGTGCCCGGAATCGCTCCCATCCCACTTCTTCAAAAGCCGGCACCGTAACTGTAAAAGCATTTGTGTTGCAGAGGTCTACGGGCGGTGCTAGTGGCTTACCATCAGGTGACCAACTTGTTTGCCTTCTATCCATAAAAAAAAATATAATAACGTAAGCACCTTGGTCGGTAGAGCTTCGTTCTTGAGTTTCCCAACACCATTTGTTGTTCTAAAGAAAGAGCTTTTATCAAAATGCAATGAGCATATCATGCTTTGTTCTGTGGGTTTCCAACGCTTATCCACGCCAAAATTTTGCATTATCTCTGTCCATTTCTGCCTCTTTTCTTCTTCCTTAGGAAACCTAAAGTTTAATCAACATTTAACGTATTATTATTCGAGTACTATCATTATCTACCAAATCCTTACTTAAATATTATACTGACGTAACTTGAAGGAAATGATCTCTGGAAATAGAAATTTACTTTTTTCTAAGATATCGTAAAACTTCTTATAGTGATAGATGGCATTGAAAAACTGTATGATTACCTCAATCTGAACCCAAACCTTAAAGTTCTCTGCGGCTAGATCAAGTGTGCCAAATATATTGCAAGATCCTACTGACATCACAATTTTGTTTAAAATAAGGAATGTAGTTGACACTAATGGCCGCTTTTCTAATATCAATTAAAGTACCTCCATAAATCTAGTGACGAGTATAGGTACTATGGTTAATGTTACAAATCAATTATCGTACCTCCACCTGCCACTAGATGTGTGTGTAATATTTAAATTCAGGCATAACAAATTGAAAAGTTAGCTCAAATACACATCGGTTTATAAGTTTTTATTAATATTTATACCCGCGTGTCAGCGTTATACGCGTTAAACGCTTTTGCAAGAGATATTAGAAGTTCCACTTCAAAATCTACAAAGAAAACAAAAAAAATATACTATAGAATATATATGTCTATCGTGTATATTTATTTACGAGAAATTAAATTAACTATAAATCTATAATGCACTTGTAAATAATATTTTAATTAACTACTTTCAGTTATCGCATTAACAACAACTGAACTAAACAATGCGTGTGTTGTTTGCATACAAAAAATTTTGTAATAATTTGAAACGGCAATCTCTTGTCTTTATCAAGGGTCTCAACATTTTATAACAGAACCTTCCATAATTTTGTCCCCCACATTAAGACCAAATTACTACTCAACATGTCTCCTACAGAATCTTAGAAGCATGATAAAGCATGCGAACTGGCTTAATATTAAAAACTAGTCAATAAAAATATTGCCAACAATATTCCACGATAGATTAAGGCTCCGCACGCACACGCCCACACAGATACACGCTCACACACACAAAGTGAAACTTTACTTTGTTAACAATTGTAGTGTGTGAGTGAAATACACCAAATACACGCTTGTAGTTGTTGGTTTAACACCGAATTATTTGTATATACCTTCAGATATAGGTAACAATTACCCAGATACTGCCACAATATCAACATATCACTGGCTACGTTGTAGGCCAGCAAACGTATTTATAAAATTCTTTATGAAAAAACGTACCAAATAATTATTTTACACAACAAATGACAGATCACATGACGTAGAACTGAGCGAGCGAGACGGCCGCAACATTGAAGCGAAGGTGAAGCGTAAACTTATCTCAACTGCATTTTATTTAGTGTTAGTTATGAACATATTAGATCACTTACATGTGATATGTGACCTCATGTCGCTTCTTGATTAGTTCATTTTTATTTTGGCAATTTGGAACAATACACTGCGGCATTATTTAACACTAAAAGAGAGAGCGAGACGACACACGCGGCACACCAAAATCACTATGTTTTGTCAACTAGGAAAGAACGCAGTCGGAGTACTCTGTGAACGAGAACTAGTGCTGCGCCATACAATAATATATGTACTCGATATCAAATACATACATAATAATATAGTTATGTAACGGGTAGGAAAGTAAGCATCCAAATATTACAACAAGAAAACGCTCTCACTCTCATACTCTAAGTAGAATACTTTTGACAATACTTTTATTTAATATACAAATCTACCGTGCGACGAATTAATATAAACACATATGATTCGTGTTTATTATGCACGCTGTTTATAGATTATTTTTGCCGACTACAGTTTATAATATTAAATACTGCTAATAATGTTTATTTGTTATTTAATTCCTACAAAAATACGTGCAGGCTACGTTTGAAAGCGTGTGAAAGGTATTGTGAAAGATGTCACGCCTCGTTACATTTTCTCTAATTAATTTTGCACAATCCATCTACGAAACGGATCTTTCTCTTCAAAGATTAGATAGATGGATTACGCATTAATGTAAAATAAATAATGTAGGATGCTTTGGATGCAGTCGTATAAAGCATTTTATATTTTCGGGTTAATATAAATGTAAGCGAATGAATGAATGCGGCGCATCCCTAGTGCTCGTTGCCAGACGCGCGGTGCGGGTGGCGGGAAGCACTAGTCCCCTCTTCCCCGCCACCTCCCCTCTGCGTTCCGCCGCTTGTGCTGCGTGCAAATGGCCGCACGTCGCTGAAGTATTTTCTATACAAACTGACTGACTGTGCTGGAGCGAACGGAGCGCTATTCAGTATTTACATCCTCTGTCTGTGGTATTCACCGCTCACGAGTCATACGTGACGCACGTCGATCAAGGCTTCCTTCAGCTCGTCCTTACAATATAATATCTAATTTGAAATGTTCTGTACCTACGACTATATTAAAATTTGTTGATTGTAATAGCCAATATATAGTTAAGTCTTTAATATTATTGTTTAATTTTTCTAAATAACTCTTCATCGTCTCATTTGAGGTCGTCACAACAGGTTTTCTCTTCCATACTTCCCTATCTTTCCTATTACCTTGAAGACTGGTTACGCAACTGTGACACTATCTATGTTGCAGGTATCCATGGGCGGCGATAGTTGTTTACCATCAAGTAACTCACTTGCTCGTTTGCCCTCCTATTCCAAAAAAGAAAATTCATACATCCATCTCAACATTGACATCTCTTTTCCAATTCTTCTTTCAACCATGGCATTCATGGTCCAACATATCTATATGTGACGACAAGTCTGATAACGTTTTTGTATAATTTACCCTTCAACTTGTGAGGGATTCCTCTCAAGTTTCTGCAAATTATTCCCGCTACCTGCCACTACCGCATCCATCCCATTATTATATCCCCCATTATTCTCTGGAATGGAAGGAGGTTCTCAATTCGTCGGTATACTTTTTTATGTATGTTCACCGATTACTCAAAGACGCTGGACTATTTTTTTGTTTGATACCCTATCAAACAAAAAAATAGTCCAGCGTCTTTATTTTCGTCTTTACATACTTCCCAGGTGGTTCTATTTGCACACGGTCAGGATATGAAGAGTGTTGATATGAGTATGACGGGTGTAGATAAGTGTGGAACTGACGAGTGACATGCTGTGCCGACCGCACTTAAACAATTCCTACACTTTGATAATTGCATGGAAATTATGAACATTCTTTTTTTTTGAAGAATGTAGAATTTTCAATAGTGCAGTATACAATCAAATAATTTTATTAACCTAGAAACCAAGTTTCATTTCGCAAAACATTACAAATAATAGTACTATCAATAGCCCGTCCAAAATAAAATAATAATCAGTTTTGAAGAACAGCCGCTGTTTTCTTGCTGGGTCTACCTCAGGACTGGCCGCGTTTTTGACCCAGTGGTAGATTTTCAACAAATACTTACCTTTAAATTTAAAATCAATCAATATTTAATTATTATTAAATATTGATTGATTTCAACTAACTTCAAAAAATAAGATAATTATCTAATAATTAAAAATAACAACTGTTACCTATTAAATCATACAACAAAGGATCTTTAGAAACAAAAATTTGTCTTTAGTAAATATATCTTATAAATGAATATTTAATTTTTTATTTCACGGTCTGATGATCATTTTCATGAAAATGATCTCCGTAAAGAGTTCGAAACGTCGGGAAATAAATAAAAATAAGTAATAAATAAACGCGATATAATCCTAAAATGTTGTTTTATTGTGATTCACGAAAGTCTCAGAAATAAATATTCTTTTTTTTATAAAGCTTGGTCACATCGCACCTTAACACAGTGGATGTGTGTCAAACTTTAAGACAGAACCAGTCACTGACCCAGCTCCGTCAGCACTCCGCCCTCCACCCAGCAGAAGCCTACATCTACCGGGCCGCAACATTTATTATAAACTTTGTTTCGTCTCAGAAATAATTAAAATGGTCATGGTGAGTTTTCTCTATGAGACAGACATACTCCTTCACGGACTTTCCTATAGACCTTTTGAAGGTGTAAAATATTGTAGTAGGTACATTGTTTTGATGTATCACTTAAGGTCACGAATATTATAATTTTTTGCTAGGGTATAAATTATTTTTATCGATGAAAGACTTTTAATGGCTAATTTTCTTGACACTAACGCAATATTTTGAACAATACACATATTATTTTTATAAGTTGTAGCCAATGTGTTAATCTGATGTATAAGCTACATTCATGTAAAGTTTCAACAAAATCCACTCAGTAGTTTTTAGGTAAAAGAACAACAAACATGCATTCTCACTCACAATCGCATTTATATTATTCATAGAATAATAATAGGCTAGGATTAATGGTTTCATAAGTATGGAGATAAAATTATATAGACAATTAGTTAATTGTCTATATAATTTTATCTCCATACTTACGAGGTATGTAGTTACATACCTCGCTGACCGCGTCGAAAATAAGGTACTAAGGAAGGAAGTCGGATTGAAAGAGAATCTCGGTGTAAAAGTAAAAAAGGGCATGCTCCGATGGTTCGGACATGAAAAAGAATGGACGATGCAAGATTGACACAATGCAAAAGCGGATGGATGTAGGAGTCGAGGACGGCCTAGACACTCATTCCATGACCAAATAGAACGTGTGAACGTAACATCACCTTCCTCCAGGGAAGGTGATGTTAGGAGCCTCAAAAATCGACGCGCGTGCATGAAAAGAGTTGTGAAAGTCAACGAAGCGAGTGAGGTGTGTAAGAATCGTGCCTTATGGCGCTTAGTTCTCTCTGTCTACCCCGCAAGGGATTTGGCGCGAAGTTATGTATGTAATTACATAGTACATATTAAATATATAAAAACAAAGTCCCCTGAAAACTAAATGCTTAGATCTTTGAAAGTACCTTTCTTTTTTTAAGTATCTTTCTTTTAATAGATAGAGGGTGTCGCCGGGGTGGTTCCGGTGGTTCCTATGTACAGTTCATGTATAATGTAGTAAATAAAAAGCTATCACTTTTTCAAATTTAGCACATTATTGTAAACGCTGTAAAAACTACTTGATGTGAAACAAAGTTCGCCGGGACAGCTAGTATAAAACATAACATACATAGCTTCACGCCTTTTTCTATCTAAAGGTGTAGGCAGCGGTTGTTGAGCCTCGACTCGGCGAATCGGTACGCCCCAAATTGAATAGGTGGCTAAACCTATTGCCATACAAAGTATTCTGATAATTGGTGTGAGACCCGCAATCAATTCCACGACTTCTAAATCAGAAGCAGGGAGCATGATCATTGGACCAACGAGACTTTAAAATGTAATAATAATATAATTGTACCCCCGTGTTACACGATACATTTAGATTACAATAAAGCCTCACAAGAATATATTTTATATCACGAATAAACCTAAACAATTGTGATTGAGTCGATGTGATGTTTGAATGTTAACCAGGGCGCACACCGAGCCGGGCGCGATGGTCGCGCGACGCGGAGCGGCAACGTCGCGCATCGCTTCCTCTCTCTCCGTCTCGCTCAGTGTAGCTTCGGCGTCGCTCGGGGAGGTCGCTTACGTGCTTTACGCACTTTATCTGAACGACATGAACTCGAGAAATTATCGCGAGAGGCTGATAGATGAAGTAAAGAAGTACCCGGTGCTGTACGACACCAGGAACGAGCACCACCGGGATATCGACGTCAGAGACAGGTGCTGGTTGGAGATCTCCGAGCGACTGGGAGCCAACAGTAAGTACCTATACTACACGTATATACGCCAACCATTCCGACACCCCCGTATTTGTTGACACTTTATTTATATAAATCAAGACTGTAAAACATTTTCTAGCCTGGACACATTAGAGGTCTGTTTCAGCCTGACACGCGTGACGTAAAAAAGATACAAATTTTATATCTTGGTTACTTAATCTACGATTTATGTCAAACTTTACACAGAGTAGTTTAATACATACATATTTGGAGTTCAAAAGTTTCAACTATAGAATGATTCAAATTATCTATGACACATTGTGATGCGCTTTTATTTGAGCAAGCTTGATTCTAGCTTGAGGCATTTTATGTAAAAACTTTTTGTCGCGGCTGATGAGCTAAACCTACTGATTATACCTATTCACTAGGAATGGCTAGCCTAGCGTTATGCAACAAATACAATTCAGGTATATTTAGTAAAGAATAATAATGGTACATTAATTCTGAAAAATGATGGGAATTTGTCAGAGTTCAAACCCTCTAGTCCTATTAGAAGTCCGTGTTTTAAACCTAGGCTATTAAGACAAAAAAGCTTTCATTATAATGTTTAGTTATACCGTATTTGTGTTGCGTTGGTTAATTTATAAGAACGATTTAATATTTTTAAGTAAAGGCTTTTTTTGTAAATAAATAAATGGAAAACTCTCCAGATACCATGGAATTTAGCATTTCTGGATGGGGATGGGATCTTTGGACCAAACGTTGGTCAAGGTTCCATGAGACTATCTATTTTCTTTGTCAGTATTCAAACTTTGACAGTATTTGTTTATATACACGATGAAACAAGAAAATCGGTTGGGATTACTTTAGATGTACTTTACAGGTGAGGTGCTGAAGCGCGAGTGGAAAATATTACGGGACTCGATGCGGCAGGCGCTCAAGAGGAGCAAGAAGGGCTCCACCACTAAGAGCGGGCTGCCCTGCAAGAAGTGGCGGTTCCAGAGCAAGATGACGTTCCTGCTCCCCTATATGACTGTGAGGCGGTGAGTGCTAGTAGGAGTTTATTTTACCCTCTTTGGAAATGAAGCAGCTCTTTTATGGACACGGTAATATTTATAGTTAAAAAAAACTAGCAAAAAAACGTGCCTGTGCCATTATAGTATTCATTGCTCACCCCCAATTAGTTGTAGCGTGATAATATTTAGCCTATGTGTTAACTCGACCTCTTGGATATATTTATGCAAAATTTGACGTAAATTTTGGAGGTCATGTCAAGAGCGTGCACGTCGCGATCCCTGCCGTCCCAGTGGGACGCAATCTTGACCAAAGCAAACTCAGCCGGATGGGCTGCTAGGGCGTGCCCCGGAAGCGACGGGCACCGATTAGCCCCCGTCGGTGTGGCTGCATGCGCATGCGGCGAAGGGGGCCGCCACCCTTCACGCAGCGCCAATCCTGGCGGGACGAGGAGAGGGGAGTGCCGTATAGGCACGTGGAATGTTAGAGGTAGCATGGCAAGAAAGATGAATGAGATGATGGATGTATTAAATGAGAGATGCCTGGATGCCTTATGTTTGACGGAGACAAAGCGGAGGGGGAGGGAGACCGAGGACCTCCCCGGTGGCATGGTAGCCCTATGGTCCGGAGTGGACCCGGACGTCCGTGCCAGTGGGGGTGTTGGAGTCGTTCTCTCCTCCCGCTTTGCTTCCGCAGTGAAAGATTATGAGTTGGTAGGCCCAAGACATCTTTGGGTTCGAATAAAACTGGGGATCACGCGAGTTTTCCTGGTCGCAGCTTATGCTCCCGTTAGCTCCGCGGATCCCCGCGAACTCGAGGAGTTTTGGGAAACTGTTAGGGATATTCTGGATCTAGTTGAGGGAAATGAAAGGATAATTCTGTGTGGTGATCTTAATGGGTGGGTCGGAACCAAGCGAGACGGCCTGGAGGCTGTCCTTGGTCCGAATGGTGACAAGAGAGTGAATGATGCTGGTAAGCCGATATTGGACGTATGCCTTGCCTTAGAACCTCCTTGTGTCTAACACATTATTCCGTCATAAAGATATTCACACGTATACGTGGAGACGGAATGAGCAAAAGAGTATGATAGATTTGATTTTGATAGATAGTCGTCTCCGAAATACTCTAAGGGATACAAGAGCCTACAGAGGCCCCACTCTTGATACGGACCACTACCTGGTGGTAAGCCGATTCGTGGGCCTTTTCAAGAAGTGGAGACACTGGCGAGTGCGTACCCATTTCGGAGAGCTTGAAAGGATAAAATGTGAGAAATTAGAAGATGAAAGTGTACGGAGTATGTAGGCCTAGTCAGTAAAAGACTCAATGAGACGAGTCTTTCTGACCTAGGTGTTGAAGAATGCTGGGAAAGAATGAAAGAAAGTATAGTGAATAGTTCCAAAGAAGTATGTGGTAGTGCAAAGAGGCATAAGATTCTGAGAGGTGACGCCTGGTGGGACGCGGATGTGAAATCCAGCGTCGAAAGAAAGAAAAAAGCATGGTTGGATTATGTCTCAAGTTTGAACCAGAATGATAGTATGACAGAGAAAAAGTATGAGAGCTACCGCCGCTGCAGGAATGTTACCAAAGCCTTAGTGAAAGAGAAGCGTGAAAGACTTGTTGCGAATGAGGAAGTGAGGTTGACGGAGAACTTCGAAGCGAATAACAAACTCTTCTGGAGGGAAGTTAGAAAGTCTCGGGGTTCTTCGTCAACATCCAGAATGGACAAAATTATGTCTAAGTTTGGTGACATTCTTGCAAACCCAAGCGATGTATTGGGCAGGTGGAGTGAGTATTTTGGGGAAATGTACGAGTATGTTCCGGATGTGGGCGCCGCGAGTGAGCCTACGGCTGACACCGCTGCGCCAACATCTGATGAGGACATTACTATGGAAGAGATTGAATGGTCGATACGAAGTATGAAAAATGGTAAGGCAGCTGGAATTGATATGATGTCTGCTGAAATGATCAAACACGGTGGAACCTGTGTCCGGGACGCTTTCCTGACCTTGAGCAATCTGTGCTGGAGGTCGGGTAAGGTTCCCATGGACTGGAGGCGCGCTGTCATCGTGCCCTTGTATAAAGGTAAGGGATCACGTATGCAGTGCGCCAGTTACAGGGCCATCAGTTTGATCAGTTTAGCAGCTAAAGTGTATGGGAAAATTATTGAAAGGAGAATGAGGGTGATATCTGATGGAGTGTTGTGGGAGGCTCAGGGTGGTTTCAGAAGCGGACGAGGGTGCATGGATCAGATTTTTTCTCTCCGCAACATCGTGGAGAAACAACTGGCTGCTAACCGGAAGGTTTTCTGCGGTTTTGTGGATCTGGAAAAAGCGTTTGACAGAGTGTTACGAAAGGATCTGTGGGATATACTCCTGGGCTACGGGGTGAGCGGAGCACTGCTGCGCGCTGTGCAGTCCACTTATGAGGGCTGCACAGCGTGTGTGCGTGTTGACGGCGGCTTGTCCCCCTGGTTTGACGTCAACATCGGCGTCAGACACGGTTGCGTGCTGTCCGCTCGACTGTTCACCCTGTACCTGGACAGTTGTCTCCAGAGAATGAGATCGATGGATGTAGGGATACGAATGGGTGCCCTAGTTGTGAGCTGCCTGCTTTACGCAGATGACGCCGTGCTTCTAGCCGAATCGCCGTCGGACCTGCAAACACTAGTCACTACTATGAAAGATGATTGCATGATTAAAGGCTTGCAGTTGAATGCGACGAAAACGAAAGTCATGGTGTTTGAAAGGGAGGAATCCAGAACAGATGCAAGGATAATGGTTGATGATGTAGTGCTGGAACAGGTGAATGAAATTGTATATCTTGGATGCGCTTTTAGCAGAGATGGAAGGTACACCGCGGATGTAGAAAGACGAGTGGCGATAGGAAATAGCGTAAACGGAGTGTTGGGCAGATTCCTGGGCGCAAAAAATATTAGCAGAAAGGCCCAGTTAGCAATCCACAATGCAGTCCTGATCCCAACACTAACTTATGGAAGCGAGAGCTGGGTATGGCAGAGTGTGCATGAAAGTAGAATAAACGCGGTAGAAATGAGGGCTCTACGCAAAATCTGCGGAGTGACTCTCGCTGACCGCGTAGAAAACAAGGTTGTAAGGAAGGAAGTTGGTTTGAAAGAGAGTGTCGGTGTAAAAGTAAGAAAGGGCATGCTCCGATGGTTCGGACATGTAGAAAGAATGGTTGACGCAAGACTGACTAAGCAGATATACAATGCAAAAGCGGACGGATGTAGGAGTCGAGGACGGCCAAGACACACATTCCAAGACCAAATAGAACGTGTTCTGGAGGAAGGTGATGTTAAGAGCCTCAAAAACCGACGCGTGTGCATGAAAAGAGTTATGAAAGTCAACGAAGCGAGTGAGGTGTGTAAGAATCGTGCCCTATGGCGCTCTGTTCTCTCTGCGTACCCCGCAAGGGATTTGGCGTGAAGTTATGTATGTATGTATGTATGTTGACGTAAAAGCATGCAGTACTTTTAGAGTTTATCCGTAACAAACATACAGATAAATAGGCAAAAAAATTTAAAAACCATATTTTGGGTCCGGTATCGATTGTAGATCATGTCCATGTAGATCATATTCTATCTATAGTTTCCACTTTTCTACAATTTTAATGTAAAGCTAATTGCAGATCGAGAATTTATCTCTAAACGTTCGGAACGCGACATGTGCCACTTTACGTGGGCCGTGGGTTCCCAGTGAATGAGAAGTTAATGTTATGGTTTGCGTTATTTGTAGTATTAGTACATTTTTTTAATTACAGGGGCAGAAGAAGAACAGAAGAATTGAAGACAGATGAAGCGGAGGTATCAGTATCAGAGTTGGAAGAAGAACGACCAGAGCCAGAGTTATGGGATACCAGCCATATTGTCGGGCCTGATAACTCGTCCCTAGATTTGTTTTTCGCCAGCGTGTGTCAGAGCACCAGGCGTCTACCGAGAAGACTACAAGCGACCGTCAAGAGACAAGTACTGGACGTACTCCTCAGGATCGAAGAGGAGTGGGAGCTGGCAGAGAACGAGAGCAAAGTTACACTCAACAAGGAGTTTGAGTAAAGACTTCAGTAGATGAACAACGAAGTGTCAAGTATCAAAGGATATGGAGTATCAAAACATTGGGCGATATATTATATTAAAATGTAACATATAGCTTTTTTTACTAAACATTTGAATTTTGAATGAAAATGACTTACTGTTCCATATTGCCTCTCATGATGATTGCCCAGGATGATTTAGTAATGTCGTGGAATTTGAGAAAATGAGAAAGATTGAAATTGAAGAATTGAAATTGAGAAAGCTTTAGACATTTAGGAAAAAGTTAGGTTAAAAGCTGATTAGCAGAATGAGAGGCAAGAGTTTCAGGACAAATAAAAGTTTAAAGAGTCCAGGTCAGGAGTACCTACTTACGAGTAGAATTCAGAAGCAGGTATTGAAAGTGAGATATAGCGAAACAATCAGGAAATAAGCTTCCTCGAGTTGAGAGATGTGTAAATGAGACCGATGCGTACATCCCACGATAAGACAAAGCAGCTCAAAATTTGTTCAAGAGTTGTGGCTCCGTGACAACCCTGATCATAGTGAACAATGGTCTGATTAAAAATACAAACAATGAAAAGTTTCGAATTGGCAACTTCAGCCTACCTCACTACCACACCTCACTATGAAACTTAAATTATACCTTATCTTTGAAAATGTTAAATAGGACTTGACTAAAATTTAGGTACCTATCACCTAAATAAAAGGAGAAAATCAATATTTAAATTTATAATTGTTCATTTCTTGATCACTCCATGTCCTCCACTTGTAGCTCCAAATGATATTGACTCGCTGAAGATGTTGCATTTAGGATGACAACAATTTATAACTGTAAGGTACAACAGGTCAAGGGTATTCAAATTTGTATTTTTGCATGGAAATGAAATACAAGGCATTATGACATTATTTCACTGTCGACCGAATATTTAATTTTATCGTTACGTCATTCTTTGATCTAGTATCTTTTACATTCTGCTATCCTTTATACAATTCAATTCAACGGTGGTAGAGTCTTGCAGTTCTCAGACCCCTCGGAGTAGTGCCTCTCGGAATATCGGCGTGAAGTGGCTCGTGCCGCGTTTCGTTCAGTGAGAGAAGTATCCGGAGGCCCTTGCAGAAGGAGGGGTCCTACTACCTAAAGGGACGGCAACGCACCACGTAGCGGTGAGTAGTTGCTTCCCGTCAGGTGACCCACTTGCTCGTTGCCCTCCTACCCCATAAAAAACAATTAAATTATTTTTTCAATCATTTAATTTTTTTAAGAAATTAGCTGAAACAAGCGTATAGAATTATAGACAAATGTTATAAATAAAATCGACAGATATAACTCTCAATAATAAAAGACATACATGCAAACACTTTTATACCTGATTGAAGACTTTTATTTTCCTTGTTCGAAGGTGCACAAGTTACATCAGCATAGATCTTCATCCGATTTAAATGGTGTGTATCTGCCTGAGTGGCCTGAGTCCTGAGTCACAGCTGCAGCAGCACGGAACCCGTTGTTGCAGATAACGCCTGCTCATATTATGCGAGCAAATCAACTTGATGCGTGTGAACATTTTCAGTCGGCGTTCCTAATTTTATAATTTTAATTCAACGCCCATATATTACCTTTAAGTGTAGCAGCAGTTTATGCTCTAATGCACCGGGCGGACCTGTTGGTAAAACTCAGACACAACAGTTAGTGTTGAGGTCTCGGTGGTCCAGTGTTCGAGCACCCCGCTTCTGAATCAAGAAGTCGAATCCTGGCGCGCACTACTGACTTTTCTATTTTCGGAAGTTATGTGTTTATATCGAAGACTAAAAACATTGTGCCCGGTATGGCAATAGGTTCGCCACCTATTCCATTTGGGACGTAAACATATCGGTGAGACGGGAGAACTAAGTAAAAAGCTTTTAAAGAATGCCTCTCTAATTCTTTCTTATTACTTTCCTTTGGGCATCAATGCTTCATTCGGTATCTGCCTGTATCTTCAGTATCTGTATATTACACAGTGGTAGTGCCAAGCAGTTCGCTGCATGAATGGGCCGGCTCAACCGGTGAAATACCACAACCGCTCATAAGATTGACGTAAAGTGGCTCATGCCGCGATTCGTTCGGTGAGAGAGATACCCTGTGTAAGGTATATTACACATCATGGCACGTACATGTACGTGCCATCAATAGTATATAACCACGGTACGCACAGTATGCGGCAGTGGTCGGTGTACAGCGACACACAGTTGTCGCTGACACGAATAAAGATGACAAGATCATAATTACGTCTTTCATTAATCGACTACTCATTTACCATCGCTGGAGAACCATCACCTCCCAATGTACTCGTAACACCAGCAACAAGCAGAGTCACCAGTAACAACTACCGTTACACCTGCTTACTACTCCCTTAAAGGTCGGCAAGGCAACTGTAACACTATAGGTTGCAGGTGTCCATGCCGCTGGTCACTTACCATCAGGTGACACGCCTGCTTGTTCGCCTTCCTATTCCATAATAAAAATCTGCATCCGATCTTTTACACACGCTCATAGAGCACCACGAAGCCTGCCTTTGATGTCGTCCACGTGACCAATAGATCTGATGTGATTGTGTGATGTTACTAGCGAACATTACTTCAGACAACTAATTGATGCGGTCTACTCGTAATCTGCGTGACCTCGAGGACATTAACAATTTACTTTTCACCAATTATGTAAAATATCTACCATTAGGTTGAAGGAGATATCAGCATTATCCTGTTCCTGTCCTGAACAACTCTTGTAGGACAATCTCCCTAAATATCGCCATTCACAAGTGAGCACGTAGCAAAAATTAAAAATAAATCTCTTCGCTCACATTCACCGCGCCGGATGGGAGGCGGCGGGTGGCAGGGTGCGATGAGATACGAGTTGCGAGTGCGTCTCCCCGTGCCCCCGGCGCGCCCCCCACCAGGTAGAATCGATCGCCCTCCGCCCAGCAACAACTAGCTAGTTATTATCTCTATTCTCGTGTATCATATCACATTTTACAGGTTTTACCGACGCGCTGATAAATAGGGAGGTGTGTGTGTGACGCAAGTGCGTGCGCCGCGCGTGCCCAACATCTCAACATATCACCTGCCACGCTTCATTCATTAGGTGGTATAGTTCGTTGATATTAATATAATTTCACTCACTTCTAACAAAAGATTTAATTAGAATTTCATTTAAAGGAATAGGTTAGAAAGCCATCCGGATACCTCTCTCGCCGTACAACACGCGGCATAAGTCACTTTACGTCGGTATTCCAAGAAGTCGTGGTATTTCACAAGTTGAGCCAGCCCGTGCCTGTAGCGAACTATCGGTGTTGCTTGGTCAAAAGTCATACCTTTCACATCATTTAACCTCCCACCAGTCTTCGGCATATTCGTCTTGACGAGATGTGCCTCAAGTCATAAAGTGAAAACGTACTTATCTAATCTGTTTGGAGCTTTTAAATGGGTCCTTTTAATATTTTAATATGACGATCTTCTGTGCTAGAAGTTCTTCTTGGCCAAGTCTTTTTTAAAATGTTTTAAACAGTTTCATGGGTTTTTTAATCATAAATTACATTAAAAACTTTCTTAAAATAATAATTTAAATGTTCAGCTATTCTTTTGTACGCACACCTTGCCTCGTAACTGGTAAGAGATATTGTTTCTAATTAGTCATCCACCACCATATATCTTCGGGATCGCGCAGCTCGTGGCGATTGCGTTCCTGTTTTCTGGTTCCACGAAGGCAATTTCCGGAAGCACTCGTGTTTAAATAACTCATTGAAAATAATAAGCTATTCTTTGTCTTGCTTTCCATGCCCGAGTAAGGATTTGTACCAGAGACTTCGTAACACAGATGTATGGAGTATGTACAAAATAGATGAGTGGGTAGGTACAAGTACCTAGTCAATACGACCAGTGCTTAGGCTCGCGCGCCCTAGCAATCCCTACAGATACAGTTCGCGACACCTGCGGGGACCGACACATGTTCTCTCAGACACTTGTTATACCGTGATACTGCTCAAATGATATCTCCCCAAACCCAGTTTTAGTGGACTTGCATCTACTATTACTATATGTAAATGTATAATTAATAAAATATTGCTTTGATAATGAAGCTCATTAAGGAACACAATGAATGAACGCGTGATTGAGACAGTTGAGGTGTGCTAAAAGTCTCGGTGGCGCAGTGGTCGAGCACACGGCTTCTAATCCAGAGGTCCGGGTTCGATTCCAGACACTGGCTTACACCAATGACTTTTAGAAATTGTTTTCGGAAGTTATGTGTGATAAATATCGATGACTGACAAACTTTGTGCCCGGTATGGCAATAGGGTCGCCACCTATTTCATTTGGGACGTAAACATAACGGCGAGACGAGGCTTAACAGCCGCTGCCTACACCTTCGGGTAACAAAAGGCGCGAAGTTATGTTATGTGAGGTGTGCTAGTGGTAGTAGTGGCAGTGCTCTAGACAATAGTAAATTATCCTGATTATTTGTGTAAACCATCTTGTCAACAGAGGATACTTTTCCAGAATACAAATCTTCATTAAAATTGTATTCACATTTTCCTTTAACGGCAATTGACAACTTATGAACAATTAACTTACTTACTTATTATGTACCTCCATTGTTGTTATGGCTGGCGTAAATTGATTTATTTTTAAATGTATGTAATTTAACGCCTTCTTCTGACTGAAGGTGTAGGCAGCGGCTATGAAAGCCCCGAGTCGCCGTATCGTTACGTCACAAATGGAATAGGTTGTGAACGTTTTGCCATAAGCCGGGATATAGTTGTCAGTCATCGATATAGTTGTCAGTCATCGATATTTATCACACATAAGTTCCGAAAATAATTCCGAGAAATCCTTGGTGTGATCGAACCTACTGCTTTTGAATCAGAAGTGGGGAGCTTGAGCAGTGGATCGCCGAGACGAATAATTATTCTGGTTGATATTCAATTTAAAATAATTGCAATACGCACCTATTACGTTTCACTCTAATCTCCATCGAAACTCATATGACATTATATTTTGTAGACTCAGTGCAGAGTGTCCCCCGACCTCCCGACCCCCGGCCAGGGGTGGGGAGGTGGGCGGTTCGCGGGAGTTAGGCCGCGGCCGGATGATGCAACTGTACTTACTGTATGTGTATAAATAGTGGTCCTCCGTCAGTGCCAAGGTCGGAGCGGGTCGATAGCTCCGCACCTCCACCAGCCGACAGCGCCAGCCCAGGGGACGGGATCAGCTGGCACTAACTTATAATGTTACTCCTCAATACATCTGCTCACTCACTCCTCACACATTTAATACTTTTCATCAGCAGAGTGATCAGAGCGATGTCACGGTTCCTCATAGTTTCAAATAGTTAGTGGAATCCTGAATTCCGTAACATATTAGATGTTTGTACCGATACTATTTAAGAGTAACTTGGAAATAATTGTAGCGATTTTGAACGTTTGTCTGTTGCTTATGCAGAGATAACATAGGCTACTTCTATTTTATTAAGTATTAGTGTATCGCGCGAAAATATAAAATCCTCTGAACTTACAGACAGATAAACACTTTTATGGATATAAAGTTTCAGTTAGTGAGCAGCATGATTAGATAATATTTCACTTATCAACAATTTGGAAATAATACACTGAAGTCGTGGAATCGAATCCGGGCTCACAACACCGATTCTCGAAGTTCTTGTCAGAAGTTATGTCTATATAAATATCGATGACTGAAATGTTACTGGTGTAGGGCAACCTATTCCATTTACGAAGTTAAAATTCGGTGAGTCAAGACTTAACAGCCTTTTGCCAAAACAAGGCGTGAAGTTATTAGGTACATAGTACAATGCTATATTCATACCTTTATACGTATATATGAAATACACAATAACAAAGTATTAATACAGCCTCTTTTGTAACCGGCCCGCTCTTTGTTACAGTCCGCCACTTTGTTACACAAAGAGGAGGAACCGCGTAATGCGTATTAACTTGATTGAAAATAACTTATTGCCAATATGCTAGTTGTAGTCCGCAACATCGCCCGTCTGATATTACCCACTATGTATACTATTTAGTATATTTTATCGCTTCATGAAAAGTCTTTTTATGGAATAGGGGGGCAAACGAGCAAGCGTGGCACCTGATGATAAGCAATTACTGCCTAGTGGAATAGGGAGTGGCCCTCAGCCGTCAGGGGTTGGACCTCCAGATACTTCTTCTCACACCGAAATGCGGTATTGGATCCACTTTACGATATTCTGAGCAGTCGTGACATTTCACCGGTCTAGCCGGCCCATTCATGGGGAGACAATTCAATCGAACTTCAGCTGTTTAGTAGTTATGGCGATTTCCCATTTTCGCTTGGGAGTACATACACCTGCGATAAAATTGTGCCTATATTTTAAGTAAGGGCCCTAGTCTAGCAATTTGGCGGTATATTTTATAATATATATTTGTGGGAGTATTACAAACATACAGACGTTACATTTGTAAAGACTGTTAATTTGGATCCTGTTGTTACAATAAAGACTTCTTTCTCATATTAGATTTTACTCTCATAGACTTCTCCGGCAGATATGACGACAATCGTCACTACGGGTAAAAGTTAGAATTTTTATAAATAAGCTTAGAACTGAAACGTTACCGAGGAACAGCTGATTGTTGGTAACGGGATCGACTGATCTGTCAACTAGTCCGACGACAAGTTGTTAGACAAGTACAGTGTTCATTGCGCATGTCTGGATATCGACCACGACACACGCGACAAGGAAAATGTAACAATATTTCAAAGCGATAAAACATATATTCTAATAAACAATATAGAACCCTTAACAATGCCAAATTATTTTTGGAATGTGTTACGGGAAAACCGCCTCTAAGTCAATGAGGGAGGTTAGAAGAAGGCGTAACAAATAAATTTGTGTAATTACATAACTTGGCACTAATTGTAATTAAGCTGCAGATCATTTCTATAATGGTTGCTGGGCAGTACCGGCTAGTACTGGGCATATGCGATATATTTTTGCCATTTTGCCCGACTACGCAATGAATGAATGAACGCGATTGTGTGTGCCTGTCTTTTTCTTTTTTTTCTAGTTTCTATGACTGATAGATGACTCATTATTTGCACAATTAACAATAATCAATATATAATAATCAAATTAAAATATAATATAGATAAGTCTTATAACGTTAAGATAACGTTTAATAATTACGGTCTGTCTGTATGTTCCTAAGCGCATCACCAAAATACTAGTGCAACTTATTTGCACACCGGTTTGTCACAACACTGAATGTTCTTTAATGACCATGAATTTTCATCACGAGCTCGAGGTGTTGGTGCAGATCAGCTCCGTCGATTGAGGTCCTCTGTGTGCAGCTGACTACTTCAAGATCTTCGACCATATCAGAAGTAATATTTTCGGCTTTGATTATAATATCGTACGGATATGAGTATCCTTTATATGTGAGGGCTGCGCGGCTTCGCTTACAAATGAAGTTTAAATTTAATCTCTATCTACCCTCATCTGGGTGGCGCCCTCTCGTGATGAGTGATGGAAGAAAATCCCTCGTTGATTGCTCTCGGGATTAATGTGACGCCGCCGAGCTCCTCAGTACCACAGCATCCGATTCTTAATTATTTATGATATTGCGCACGCCCCCTGGTGCCGCCCTCTCCAAACTTACATTCTCTCAGCTCGTTTATGTTATATCATTATGTACCTAGGGTGCAGATAGCCGTGTCCTAGGGCTCCGGAGTTATCGATAACTACGTATGTATTATTATTTACATGTGTATAACTAACTGTATTGAACTCTTCTAGTCCTGGCTCGATGAAATTGGAGTACCTAAAACAGATCGCCTAAAAGAAGCAGCGCTCGAGGTCGTGTTTTGTCAGAGGAAGAAAAACCCTGACTTTGCGAGGAAAATGTCAAAATGAGGTGACCCTGAACTTGTCAGTGGACAGCTGTCACCTGCCAACTGTCGCTCGAGTGACGCCAGTACTGTGAAGTTATAAATGTTGTTGTAAGATCTATAAATAAGTGTGGCAGAGCCGGTAGGGTTTAACGAAGTGTGAACGACGAACATTACGTCCGTTGATTGGGCCCGAGAGGCCGTGGGTGGTGGTAGCCGGCCACTTCTCAGAAATACCTTTAACTTGATGTTCGGTTACACAACAAATATTATGATTGATTTTGTTCGTCGGATACAACGTAATTTATCTAGTTTTCTCAGAGTACTAATGGTTCCAGGCCCGCCTTCCTATCCAGATATCTGTACTTAGAAAAAATAATTACTCTGTCTTTATAAAAAAACCTTTATTGCCACAAAAGTCTTGTATTTAGAAGAACAATCTATCAGATTGAGCAAAATTGAATGGGCCGGCTCGGCCGGTGAAATACCACGACCTCTCAGAAGACCGACGTAAAGTGGCTCATGTCGCGTTTCGTTCGGTGAGAGAGGTACCCGGAGGCCCACCCCGTTCCCCATCCTTTCCTATCCCCTACCCCTTAAAGGTTAGCAACGCAACAGTAACACTATGTGTTGCTGGTGTCCATGGGCGCCGTTGGTTGCTTACCACCAGGTGACCCGCCTGCTCGTTTGCCCTCCTATGCCATAAGAAAAAAAATTTTGGGTATACATCTCATTTATTTTCTTTCCAGATGGTAGAAAACTGTATTTCCGCCATCTTTCATTATAAAACTGCTCACAAAGAAGGAATATTAGCAATGACGTCACTAGACACCACCGACTTCAAAACTGTACAATTACATATTATGCAAATATCTCGCCCCCAATATTACATCGGCGAATTGAAATTGGGAATTGCGGAGACCTCCAGGGTGGCTTGAGGATGTTAATCTCTCCTTCATCACTGAACTCATGACTGACAGTGAAAACATAATGTGAAGCCTCCTCATTACTGTACGGAATTAATTGTATTAAAGAGAATATCAGAGTATGTATGATGTAAGGACCAGATCACTGGTATGGTGTTCAAGTATTTAAAACATGACGGGCATGACAAGCATATAAATATTTAATGTCTATATAATAATTTAAAATTCTGTTTTTAATGTCCACTATAATTACTATGAAATAACTATGTCCGCTGTTGGTAATACTAAAATACTTAACAAATTTATATTTATCAAAAACGGCTGTTAAAATAAAACTTAAAAAAAAGTGTTTTGTGGCCCAGGTCCACACAAACACACACACACAAAACAAAGGTCAGCAACGCTGATGTGATGAGCTTGGTGTTGCAGAAGCCCAAAGCACATTTGCCTCCTACTGCAGTAAAGAAACATAAAAAAACACGAGCGACATCGCAGTAGTTAGTATGTATGTGTAATGATATAATCACACCGTATAGCTATGGGGACAGACAGAGACTATTTCTTTTCTATTATCTCGACCAGCCACACCTCATGTATAGGTAGCCCGGAGAATCATCGACCCACTTAATTATTGTTTTATTATCTAATAAATCTTACTAATATTATAAACACGAGAGATTGTGCTGGAATTTTAAGGAAACTTTACAATAATATAGCTGATGCATCAGAATAACGCATAGGATACCATTTATATAGATATTGAGTGTATTGTTCAAAATATGGCGCTAAGGATTAAAAAAAAAACATAACAGGTGGTTTACGTTCCAAATAGAATAGGTGGCGAACCTATTGCCATACCGGGCACAAAGTTTTCACTCATCGATATTTGTCACACACAACTTCCGAAAGAGTTTCGAAAAGTTATTGGTGGCCCGGTGTTATTGGCCCGGATTGGAAACCACGACTTCTTGACTCAGAAGCGGGGTGCTCCACCACTGTAATTAAGTCTTAAGTTATTTTAAGTCTTGAGTATTATTAACACGGTACGAAGTTCGCGGATGATTGCTAGTGTTGTGGATATAGTGTTGAGTAGGACATACAAGAGGCGCTTCATTTGTCCCGGACATGACGTCAAAATGTAAGAGTGCCTCGAAATTAAAAATTGTACTACTTCAATTTTTTTGTCGCGGTCGTCCGAGGCAGACAAACGGCAAGTACGTCAAGTCACAATCGTCGCGTCTGACATTTCGAGAGAGGGAGAAATATATTGTCGTCCATGCGAAGCGAGGTTCCAGCCAGAAGAGGCGTATTTAAAATTTAATTAATAATCTTACGTTGTTTAAAGAGTCAGTGCCATTTAATTAGTTTTTTTTTCTGATAAACCATATCGCACAGCACCCTCTAGTCATGCAAATTCAAAGATTTTTTATATTACTTGATGCTTATCGTTATGTTTTGGATAATTAACACCACAACTATAAATTATAGCCTATTTGTTATTCTGATGTAATTATAAGTTATATTCTTGTAAAGTTTGATTGCAATCCATTGAGTAGTTTTTGAGTGAAAAAGTAACAAACATTCATCCCACATCCATTCTCACAAACTTTCGCGTTTATTTTTAACAGGTATATTAGATGAGAAATTTTATATTCGTAATCATTTGGTTTGAATACCTAAAAGACAACAAACACATAAAATTATTTTTTATACTTGTAAGATTTATAATTACAAAATATTTGTATTAAACAAACAAATAACATGACAAAAGCACGTCGCGTCTGACATTTGAGGCACCAGGAGGCGCGCGTATTTCGTACTACAATAACTTCAAATGGTTCAGTACGCCTCGCCTCATTTGAAGTGGGATATTGTACTGTCTTAGGACAAAAACAGGCTATCTTACAAACTCTTTTTTAAGCCGTGTCCTACTCAACACTACATTTGAGGCACCAGGAGGCGCGCGTATTTCGTACTACAATAACTTCAAATGATTCAGTACGCCTCGCCTCATTTGAAGTGGGACATTGTACTGGCTCAGGATAAAAAAGAGGCTACTCTTACAAACTCTTTTTCAAGTCGTGTCCTACTCAACACTATGTGGATAACTTCGGGGTGGACACTGGACTGTATGGGTTCTTTATTCGAAAATAAAATAACTGATCTTCAATTTTTCTTGTTTATTCGCTTAGTGCCCGTTCGCTTCATAGTTCATAGTTCATACCCTCGCAAATATCGGGCTGCTTAATAACCCCGAAACTTTACCGTAACGAGAGCCGCGTTAAACTCGGCCCCATCGACCGCTTATTTTCACTATGAACCGGGGTCCTTTTGCGTCGTAACTCCGGTTCTATATGACCTACAGGTACGCTTGATGCCTCTAAAGATAGGCCACGACCGTCTCTCTTATGTGCGAGAGATTTTACAATCCTGTCGCGGCTTATCCCGAGACACCAAGCGTTTAACTAACAATTTTCCTCGCGCGGTCGGGGTAGCGACTCTCGTTTCGGAGTCTCGGGGCCCTATTATCCTACTTATACACTAGAATTTACTTTATTTATATGAATACATCTTATCCTAAATAAAATACATACAATTATTTCTATTCCCTTAGCCTAAACGAAACATATACAATTATTTCTAACTATGCTAAGTCGCTGTCCTTAACAGCTAGATAATTTATAACTTGTGATCGTTTTAATTGAAATATGTATAGAATTAACTCTGTTAGTATTATAATTGAGACGAATGTTGAGTGACACACATACAGACGGACAGATGACAAACTAACTGGGGGCGATGGAGTGGTGGAGTGGTGCCAGCGACTCGCTGTCTGCCACACACGCGACGCACGTACAGCTCGTTGGCAATATGGGTTTCAAAGAAAACATAGATTGATATTGGTGACGGGGATCAGCCGTGACCCTGACCCTCACACATGGACCGTGGAAACAGTTGAAACTTTAAGATTTTAATTATATATTATTTTTAAGTCTGAATTCCCTACTTTGTATTCGTTCATAAAATATGTCCGGGGAGGAAGTTTTCTTTATAGCGTTGTACAACAAAGCGGTTGAAATTCGAGAAACTCATATGGACCAACACGCAGCCAAGTGACTTGTACATATAACATTGTAACTTCAAAAATTATGGAAGTATTTAAGAATTATAAAAAAATATATATTCGAAGTGCGGTGTCGGTGCAAAAAGGAAAGGCATGTCCCGATATTTCGTACTACTTCGTACATATAGGTGACATATAGTAAGAATGGATGATGCAAGATTGACTAAGCAGATACTGAAGAAGTCGAGGACGGCCAAGACACAGTTTTGATGACCAAATTTAAGGAATCCTCGAGGAAGGTGAAACCGCGAGTCTTAAAACCCGACGTGCGTGTATTACAACAGTAATGAAAGTCAAAGAAACGAATGATGTGTGTAAGAATCGTTTCTTTTGGCGCCCTGCTCTATCCGCCTATCTCGCAAGGGAGTCGGCGTGAAGTTATGTGTGTAAGTATTACTATGTATTATTTATTAATGAAATAGCGCGCCCGGTGCCGAGCAAATTACACAAGTTGATCGAATGAGAGTGTTCCAACATTGTTCCCAAACTAACCGCAAACATCTACGTATCTAAATTAGTCGGATTTGATCATCCGCAACTCTGTTGTCTACTGCGACATACAACATTGTATCTTGTCACTAGGACAGTTGGTTGGTTTTGCTTTGTACAAACAGTTCTTATACAGAGGGTCTCATAGTACTTGAACTACTCTGTGCAGAGTTCTGACATGGATGCTGAAATGGCGGCACGGAGTTAGTTAATATCGTTAATTTGTATTGATAAGTGGCTCCACCTCACCACTCAATAGACAAACTTACATCCATCCAATATTATTGACAACATTCCAACAAGATAGTCAGGAATGTTTTACTCGACTGCGCTAATAGGGTTATGTTCCGAATGTATGTACATATTACTAGGTTTAATTTTCTTGCCGATCAATATCTTAGTTCTATTTTCCGAACCTTGGTAGGTATACGAATTATATTCGCATTTGCATTCGAAATAATGGTAATTATTAGTAATTACTTGCTCAAATTAGCCAAAAAATTTTGTATTTTCCAAACGCTCACGACATTAATAATCACAATGTACGTAAAACTTTTTACAAATATAAATAAGGTACATGCATCTTGTGGCACATTCATGTGACCTCTACTACGTCCATGGTTATGTTAGGTGACGTTATTTGTAGCCAGAGGACGGTCAAATGTGACCCACTGTGACCCACGGCGTGGGGCGGGGTCACCACGCGGTCTGTAATAACGTAAAGTACCTAATTGAAACATGTTTAATTATATTATAGCAATACTTGAATTATTGAACTATCAAGATGACTCTCAGACTGACCAATGAAATTGTAAAAGAAATATATTTTCCATGAAAGAGACGGGTTGTGCACACGGACCACGAATATCCTTTTGTTTACTACATAGGTACTTATAAATAAAAGAGTGTCCGTACGTTTTAAGGAAACGAAATGTGGAAATCAGTAAAGAGCGATGTGTCCCTCAGGAGCGGTATTACTGCGGTCTCCCCCAGGAGCGCCCGGGACTGGCCGACAGCTCCGCAAGGCTTAAGCGTTCCGGTCGAGCTGATCTCCTCTGAGTTCACCTGCAATATGTTTAGTTTTTTGAACGAAAGTAATTCATTTCGATTGGGCGGACTTAGTTTTACGCGGATCGGGATAAGGACGGTGTACCCACTTTATACACTTTTTTGTATAAATATAATTCAAGGTTTTCAGTTATAAAGGTACACGGCTGATAATGTTTTATTTACAAAAGAATAAAACTGTTTTTGGGTATTTTCGTAAAGATGTAATTGTAGTACCTATTATATTAAACTTAGTGATAAAATGTAACTCGGTATTCAAGCTCTAAGGGTGTCTTGTGGGATAGACAGAGCGAATTGAGTGACACCAGACACCATTCTGAATCTCCTCCTATATATCTTTGACTTTCATTACTCTTGTCGTATCTTCAACTGTTACTTTAGGCTCTGGGCAAAGACGCGGACGGTTACTTGTTAATACATAATCATCTTTAACGTAAAAAAGTGGCACCAGCTGTGTGTTTGTTCTCCCTTCGTCGAGGGAGAAGACAAGAAGGAGAGATAAATCTTATGTTTTGTAATAAGTATATTTACTTCATAAAAACAAACACAATATTTTCCTCATAACAAAACGCCATTTCTCTTCTTGAAATATATTTTTGGCGTTAACAGTTCAATAATAACTTATGACAAATTAAACTGTCTGAGTAAATGCTTTTTTTTTAAATTCACGCTTTTTATATGCGAAGGTATAGGCAGCGGCGACTCCTCGGGTCACATAAAAAGTTAAATTTGGTCCTTTGGCCTACCTGGACCGGCCCATTCATGCAGTGTAAGAACTGCGTGGTTGCCAATATTAAAAGTTTGTTCCGTGCAATACCCGAAGTCACATCTCGACGAGCCTCACGCGGGCGGCATAACTCAGCGTCTTTTCTTAAAAAAATTAGATTCACGCGTCACAATAGAAATAAAAGTAAATTTTAATAACATATCCCACAACTAATACGAACTAAAATAAACGCCTAGCAACTAGAAGATTACATACAGATACAGATTGCGTATATGTAACTATTAATGGGCACGGTGTTGCTAGGTGGCTGGGGGCTAGATGTCGCTGTACAACATAGATCATAATGTCACAAAGTGATGTCGCGTAACAATCAGAGAGCACCTATGATATATTTGTGCCGGTGTTCCGACAGAGACGAGCGGACGATCTGGCACAGCCCCAAGTGGCAGCCACTGCAGACTCGCTGAGCGCCCGCCGCGCGCCGCCCAGCGACCAATACTATCTTTTGATCGCTACCGCTATCTGATTAAAACACAGTACGAACCAGCTCCGAAGCACATTCAGAAGAATAATATGGATATACTAGCTGACCCGGCGAACTTTGTTCCGCATCAAAACTATTTTTACAGCGTTTACAATTAACGTGCTCAATCTCGAAAATTATCACCTTTTCTTACTACATTATACATGAACGAAAAAAACCCTCTTTGTATTAAAAAAAAACCGCATCAAAATCTGTTGAGTAGTTTCAAAGATCTAAGCATACAAGGGGACAGACAGCGGAAAGTAACTTGATTTTATACTATGTACTGATAAACGGGCCTCGTGGTGCATTGGTAAAACTACCGGCCGCAGAATCGTGGTTAGCGGAGTACACAACATGGATGTTTGTATGGCATCTGGGTGTTTTTCTATATATTTTATGTATATATATCATCATTTTCCTGCCCTTACCCACTCACTCTAAGTGAGGTCGGCACATGTCATCCTTTTCTATTCTCTTCTATCACTCGTCATGTTCACACTTACTCTCTTCATGTTCATATCAACTTTTACACAGTCCATCCATCTCTCATTCGGCCTTCTTATTACAAGACCAGCCATAAAGTTTGTGCGTCAAGTGTTAGTATGTGACTAATGTGACAGCGCTACACTAGTCGGGCCACTGTCGCGCAGCAATTAGTATTCGCTTTTCGCCTCTATATAGTATTATTATGTGAGGACAGGCAGAGCCCTTCTCCCAGACTTATTGCTCGTAAACTGTATGGTGTGCGAACGGTTAGCAACCTGGTGGCAGGCACCACATTCATGATTTATTTAAGAAAGGCATCACGATTCGAGCTCACCCGTGAACACGTCTGAAAATAATTAATAAGTCAACCATCGAGTGGGACCTCTATATGAAATACTGGCCGTGTACCTAACACTATCAATTACATTACAAACAATGCAATAATAATTTTAATTATCAATAACATTCCAATTAAAAGTTACTATAATAAATCAGTAAAATTTCAATAATCCAATAACAATTCAATAATAATAGTTCAATAACATTTCAATAATTCAATAAATATATCAATAATTCAATAACATTTTTAACAGTTCAATAATAGTCACAATCTGGTTTAATGTAAATTATTCTTTTTTTTTTAAAGTGAAACTTTTATTACATCGTCTCAAACTTTTTCGTCTGCGTGTTGCATGTCGCGTGACGGTCGGCCGCGGAGTAGGGATAAAGTGAAAGGCGCTCGTCAGAGCGCCTTTCACGTCTATTATCGTTTATTTATTATTAATTAATTACCCAAATATACACTTTATTTATGTAAATAAATACCGTAAAAACATGTAGAAAAACACCCCCAGACGAGGGATCGAACCCGCCCCGACCTTGTGTTATCGGTAGTGCGGTTTACCGATGCACCACGAGGGCCGTATGTATAATCGTCTAATTACCGTCCTCTTTACCAATTTCGACACATTTTCTAGGATCGGGTTTGTTTGTTTGTTTGTTTTTTACATACATACATATACGTACGTACGTATTGCAGGCGGAGAAAAAAAAAATTATATTATTAATATAACAAATGACACGATAAAAGGGAATATAATAAATTCGTATGTATTGTAAACGACGGAGGCGTAGGCGGCGGCTTTTAAGTTTCCAATTCCAAAAAGTGAACTACATATATGTGACACAGTTATGTTCGTCAATTTAGTAGTGAATATCTGGATGACCGAGCTTTGCTCGGTATTTTCTTTTTTTTTATAAATTGTGTTTTTTGAAAATTATATTTAAGTACGAATTACATACTAATAAAATAATGAAATATCAATAATATTTTTCGATCTTACCGACAGAATAATAAATATATACTAATATATACTATGTACTAACATATTATATTAGAAACATATACTTAATTTTTTGCAGTGATAAACTGAAATAAAAGCAAAGCAAACACACATTGACTTCGTGTTAGTTAACAACGCCATCTGCTGGAATAGAAATTTCATGAAAATCGTTGGAGCCGATTCCGAGATTCCAATTTTATATATATATATATACAAGAATTGCTCGTTTAAAGATATAAGATAAGATAGTGCTCTTTATATATGTATTTGTCACATTTTCATAATAAATCGAAATATCATATTTACTGGAGGAAAAAATATCGTTTTGTTTTGTAAAGATCCTTTGTTGTAATGTTGTTAACGTTTAATAGGTGTCGCGTTATCCCTAGTGCCGTAGCTGGAATACTTGTCGATTCGGGCGACATCTATCGATATAATACGATATTACGGCAGAATCATCAATAGTAGCAACCTAGTAGCGCCATCTAGGAATTATTGTCGTGACCACGTAAAATAAAAAACATTTATTAAACCCTATTAACAAATACAAGATGGCAAGTAAATTAAAATAGCCCTTATCGCACTATCCCCTGAAAGCCGGTGACGTCCGGTTCGATTTCAAATTAAACTAGTTTTCTCTCTCTTTGCAAAACTGCCACTGACTTGTAACTAACGAATTAGTGGAGGAAGCAGACTGACGCCTTTCTTACTTTACTTAAGTTTCCAATTCCAAAAAGTGTGCCAGGATTCGAACACGCGACCTATGCGATTCGGAAGCCGTGTGCTCGACCACTGGACCACCGGAACTACATATATGTGACACAGTTATGTTCGTCAATTTATTAGCGATAAGATAGTGCTCTTTATATATGTATTTGTCACATTTTCATAATAAATCAAAATATCATATTTACTGGAGGAAAAAATATCGTTTTGTTTTGTAAAGATCCTTTGTTGTAATGTTGTTAACGTTTAATAGGTGTCGCGTTATCCCTAGTGCCGAAGCTGGAATACTTGTCGATTCGGGCGACATCTATCGATATAATACGATATTACGGCAGAATCATCAATAGTAGCAACCTAGTAGCGCCATCTAGGAATTCTTAATCTTCAGTCGTTAACTTCCAAAGAACTTGAAAATGATGAGATTATCGAAATAATTGATTTAAATCTTAAAGTTAAACGAAGCCCAAGCAAACTTTTAAAAAAATTGCTGTGAAGTAACTGTTTTACACTGTTGCACTCTAAAAAAATATAAATGTTAATCATTTTATCAGAGTCATCAATTTAAAAAACTTACTAACTAAATTATTGAAAAATAATTATTGAAAAAATATTTTGTTTATGTATATTTAAAAAGTAGATTTAAAAATCAATAACCCAAGACTCGATTTTAAAAGTTTCACTTTTACGGTGGTTTCATAAAACCACACATTTTTTTCTTTTTTGTGGCATGTATGGACCCCCTTCGGGTAAAAGCCTCGTCCAAGGATTTCCATCTATCTTTGTGTCTAGCCAAAGACATCCAATTTTCTCCTGCTACCTTTACTACTTCGTCTGTCCATCTAGCGCATGGGCGGCCTCGATCTCTACGGCCGTTAGGGCCTTGCCATTTCATCACCTTGATGGTCCACCTGTCGTCGTCGTAACGGGCCACGTGACCCGCTGATCTCCATTTCATTTCCAGAGAGAAAGTTAGAGCATCAGATAAATTGGTTTTGTTGCGAATATATTCATTTTTAATCTTATTCTTTAATTTTATACCTAATAAGCTTCTTTCCATTCTTCTCTGTGTTGTTTGTATTTTGTTTCTTGCATTTAGGTCAAAAGTCCATGTTTGTAATCCGTAGGTAAGGCATGGTAGAAGTACCGAATCCATAACTATCTTTTTGATTGGCGGTTTAAATTGTGATTTAAATAAATCTTTGTTTGCCCAGTACTTCTTCCAGCTTATTGATACTCTACGATCTATTTCTTCTTTGTTTCTATCTTTTTTTGAAATAAATCTGTTTGCCCAAGTAAACATAGCTTTCCACAAACTCCAGAAAGATGTCATTTATAAAAATGGACGCTGTGTGGTGATTAGTCATTATTTTTGTTTTATCTAGATTCATTTCTAGACCGACAATGATGCTAGCTTCGTGTAAATCTCAGATCATGTTATTTAGCTGTGTAGAGCTCTCGGAGAATAAAATAATATCGTCGGCGAAGCGGAGGTGACTTAGGTAATCACCGTTTATGTTAAGTCCCTTTCTAGACCATTGTAAGTTTTTCATTAAATGTTGTAATACCGCTATAAATAGTTTTGGAGAGAGCGGATCGCCTTGTCTCACGCCTCTGTTTATATTTTTAATCTGGTGCCTATTCTGTCCAGTTTTATTCTACTTGCACTATTTATATATAGATTTTTCAAAATGTTTATGTATTTATTTTCAATGAATATAGACACTAAAGCTTTCCAGATAATATCGTGCGATATAGTATCGAACGCTTTTTTGTAGTCTATGAATGCCATATATAGAGGTTTGCGGAATTCTATATATTTCTCAATTACCTGGTCTAGAACTTGAATGTGGTCATGAGTGCTGAAGCCTGGTCGAAAGCCGGCTTGTTCTATAGGCTGGTGGGCATCAATCTCAGAGGACATTCTTGCAAGCAGACAGGAAGCGAACAGTTTGTAAAGGCAAGACATTAGGCTTATTGGACGGTAGTTTCCTATGTCTATTGGGTCACCTTTTTTGTATAACAAGCTTATTTCTGATTCTGTCCATGAATGTGGCACGGTTTCCTCGTCTAATATTTTATTGAATAATATAGTTATAGGTTTTAATAAAATGGGTTTTGCCAATTTAATATATTCATTTGAGATCCCATCCTGGCCTGGGCTTTTTTCCAATTTAAGCTTTGTAATTTAAACTGAGATTTGAAACTCAGTAAATTCAGGAGTTGGAGTTCTATTCTTAGTGCAGTTGGTGATTATTTGATGGTGTATCTGATCAGACCGGCTGTAAAGTTTCGCATAGAAGTCTGCAGCAATAGTTATGACGTCCGACCGGGTGGTAGCTTTCTTCGAGTTTGAGTTGAGACAAGTAATCCAATTTTTTGATTTATTTAATTCTCTGTAGGCCTTTTTTGTTGATCTTGACTTATCAATGTGCCTTTTTAAAGTATTTAATCTGTATGTGTCGTAGCATCTCTTTATTTCCTTATTTGTAGTTTTGTAAAGAATTTTCAATTTGTCTTGTCGTTCTTGTTTAAATTTTGTTTGTTCTGTAATTCGTTTCGTTCTTTCATTAATTTTAGTGCTTTATCAGATAATATTTTACACTTTTCATTAGTTTTTATATTTTTAATACTGTTTAATATAGAGTGCTCGATCTTCTGACAGTATTAGTAACCTAACACTATCACATGGGATCAAATAATTTAAGGAGCCGGTCACGCTGCCTATTCTGTCGAAGATTAAGGGCGTGAAAATATGTGAATATTGTGAGATTTTAGATTGAATGAAATTAGTTCGAACATTTGTGTAGTCCTGTAAGTCTCTCTACTTTCTATATGTGATTTGATAATCCGCTGAGTTAGGAAATATCTTTGATCTGCCAGTCTTATAGCAACATGGAATAAATACCAAGGTTTACGAACTGAACACAATAAATAAATAAGTATATGAGCAGGTGAGCGTGTTCAGTGGAAAATGGCTTGTTAGTGTATATCCATGAGATCACCGATCACTGTTCCTCAACATAACAGAGACACAAGTTACTACCCACCAGGCACCACACCCCGCTCACTAATTGTTCGCTAGTTAAGAACATTACTGTAATTATAAGTATTCAATATTAATTGTACTTGTGTATAAGAAAATTGCATTATCGCGATTTCTGTACATTGGAGACGTTGATAAATAAAACTGATAAAAGCAATAGATATTAGATATAGATAGATAATAGAGCAAAAAAAAGTCGCAGCAACCATTTTTTTATGGGATAGGGGGGCAAACGCCCCAACTCCCCCCTCCTACCCCCACCCCATAACGCAACTGGTGTTAAATGATTTTTTTTATGTGACAGGACGGCAAACGAGCAGGCGTGTCACCTGATGTTAAGTGACCAGCGCCGCCCATGGACACCTACAACACTTATAGTGTTACAGTTGTGTTGCCGACCTTTAAGGGAGTAGGATAGAAAGGGATGGGGAAGGAGGGTTGGCTTCTGGGTACCTCCTGGGTGGTAAGGTGTGTGATTGGTGTTACAATCACACACCTTACCACCACTCTAAAAACTATGTGTCCGACAGCTCCATCTTGTGACAAATAAATCTCCAAGTTTCCTATCAGCGTGTGTGTATGTATGTGTGTGTTATGTAAGACAGAGTGACGTCACAGGTATATAATTACCCAGACAGCGAGGCGTCCCGACTGCTGGCCGGCTGCCGGCCGGTGCCGGGGTCGGTGCCAAGCTGGCTGACGGTGACGATATGCCGGCCTGCCCCGCAGCACGCCGGGGCACCAGCTGGCGCAGCGCCATCACTATATCGGCCGGTGTCACATATTGATGTGCCTACCTACATGATACACCTCACACTGCATGTAGGCACGCATAGCTAACACAATTACTTTACTATTGAATGGTTGTAAAGAATCACGCGCTTTATTTCTTACTTTTCATAATTCCGTGACAATGGTGGTCAAGTGAAACTGTTTGAGATGTCCCACCACCCTTGACGTTGGCAGCAGTTCTCCAAATAACGTGACCATACCATACATAGCATTATTAATATTATTATGCAGAGCTAAAAACCATACTAAAGACGATGCAGTAGTTTTGAGACGATGCGCTTACAAATCTATAAGAGACAAGACACAGACAGACAAGACTAATCTACAAGAGACAAATCTTAATTATTATTAATACATAATTAATTATTATAGAAAGCGGCTTACAGTCACACAAACTAACCTATTATATTATATGTACAATATAAATAAATAAAATAACTGTCTGGTGCTATCTGTCGTATGTCGTCGAGATAAATCTGTTCCACCCTCAGTGGGTACTGATCGAACGCTATCTATGATTGATGTGCGGAGGAAATTGAGCGCGGACCGGAAATGGCCGCTATCTCCTATATCAGCCGCTCCTGTTGTGTTGTACAGAGGCGCTTGCACCGTTGTACAGCGAGTGGTACAGAGCCAGTTCGTTGCTGATTTTTAATCATTACTTTTCGGAAATTATCAGATTAAATTTGTGCAAACATTTTTTAAAACTACGCGCACATCGATTTATATTTGTTCAATATCATACTGTTAACGCCATCTACTTAGCGGCAAATGTAAACATGGATTAACATTTCAAATTTCAACCCTATTTTTTAAGTTATAATAATTTATTAATACATATTTACCGTAAAATAATATCTAAAATTGTAGTCTCTAAAAGGTTTCCGTTTTACACAGTGTGTATACAAAAATATAATAAGTATGATTGTCGTGAAAACGAAAAAAAGGAACTAAAAACATTTTATGATAGGTACACTTTTTGACCCAGCGAACTTCGTTGCGCACAGAAAAGATAAAAATGGTCTTTGTGGGTTATCCTTAAGAGATAGACAATAATAGACATACATCATCGCGGACTTTTTTGCAGATTCGTTGAAGGTCTAATAATGTAGTAGGTTTAGCATTGCTTTGGTTCACTCAGGGATAGGTCAGCGTTTGCCATTAATGTGTTAATTCTAAAATATTACTTTTTGTGCTACATCCCTTTGTAGACAATATATTTGTACTTTAGGTAGGTAAATATAATTAAACAACAGTGATATTTCAAAAAGTATTTATTACTAATTTAGGAACTGTTTGACGATCTCAATTAATAAAATCAAAATAATGCTAATGAATAAGACAAAATTAAGACAACAACAAATAAAAATAATCAATATATAACATAACATAAGTATATGCAGTGGCTGTAAAGCCGCCTCGACTCGCCGTAATGTTTAATTTCCAAATGGAATAGATAACAAACATTTTGCCATACGGGCCACGAAGTTTACAGTTATCGCTATTTATGACACAACTTTCAAAAAGATTTCGAAAAGTCATTGGTGTGAGCCAGGATCCGAAGCCGCATCTTCTTGAGTGGGGTGCTCGACCACTACACCACAGAGACTTAATCAACGTTTAAAATTTAATAAATGTAAGATAAGATATGATTTAGGAATACAAGGCTCTAGCACGCAGGTGCACATAGGAACACTTGCTAAGCAACAGGCATAGATACTTTGTTTGGTTGGTGGCCTATGGACATACAACCACACGAAAGGATCCATATAAATTATTGTCGACATATAACGATTTTTTTTACTTCTAGCGCCATCTCTTTTATATATGAAGAACTGGCTTTCTCTTTAGTAATATAGGTATCCAGTAGTGTCCTCCTAATTCCACCCTAGCGTTATTGAGTAATACACTAATACCACTGGCTGTTCGATAAGGGAACGTACCCATACTACGTGACCCGTTTAGAGGGTGGCTCAGGTTTTCGTAGTCGATTTTAATGAGAAAAATCTCGTATTTTTTCGACTTAGATGATTATTAATGTGATTAAACAGAAAATAATTGTTGTGTTCGTAAATTAAGTTACTGTAAGTTACATACTGTTATTTTAGATGAACATAGATTTGAACTTATTTGTGGTGCTATTTACAAACATAACCGATTTCTGTTTGTATGTTGTGTAGTGTATATTCCACCACAGACAGACGAAAATGAATATTTTGTAATGTTTAACTTATTGGAGAGACTTAGTTTAAAATATGGTGATAGTTTAGTTATATTAGGTGATTTTAATCTATTTTCCTGTAATATCCATGTTTGTAATTATTATGAATATTTGCTGGCCTATTGTGAGCTTGATCAGTGTAATGAGGTAGCCAACTGTAATGGTAGACAATTGGATCTCGTTTTAGGAGCACGCGATTGTTTATCGGTAAGCGCATCTGACGAAGCCCTGGACCCTGTGGACTTATACCATCCACCACTTGCGGTGCGGTTTCAGATCGGTGGGTCGTCGTCGTCGTCATCTTTCTTTGTATCACCACAACCCAATGTTAAGCAGCATAACTGGAATTTTTATAAAGCGAACTATACACAATTATATGGTCTATTGTCTGGTGAAGATTGGTCCGAACTATATAGTGTACACCATCCCGATGATGCGTTAAATCTATTTTATGAGAAACTTTATAATTTATTTGATATGTGTGTCCCTAAAAAGAAATCTTCTATGCATACTCCATACAAATATCCCGCTTGGTACACAGCAGAAATTATTAGAGACATAAGAGATAAGGCAAAACTACATAAATTATATAAAATCACCAAATTACGTGCAGATTACGATGCTTTTGCTCGGTGTAGGACAAGAGTGAAAACCCAGACCGCTAAGGCACTTGAATCGTATTCTAATCAGATGCAAAAGCATCTGGCAACAGACCCGCAAGCTTTCTGGTCTTACATGCGATCCAGAAAGAATAGTACAACTAAATATAAGTTAATTAAAAATGGACGTGTACTAACGGAATCGGAATGTGCTGAAGATTTTGCAAACTTTTTTAAATCAGTTTACAATATTAAGCCAGCTACCTTAAATGTGGAGGATGCAATGGAGGCAGCAACAACAACACCAACAGCAGCCTGGGCTCATCTTGCACCCCTTTGTTCTGATGATGTAAGTCATGCACTTCACAGCCTGACCTCAAAGCGCTCTGCAGGTCCTGATGGTATACCTCCGTTTATTTTTAAGGATTGCAGTAGGATATTAAGGGAACCTTTATTACACATATTTAATATTTGTATTAGTAGCGCTACGTTTCCTGATCAATGGAAAATCACAAGAGTAGTACCAGTCCCGAAAGGTAAAGGTGGTTCATCTCCCAGTGACTTCAGGCCAGTGGCAGTATTAAGTACTCCAGCTAAGCTGTTTGAATCAACAATCCATAACTCTTTATATGCTCATATAAGTGCTCAGCTTTGCGAGGCACAACATGGTTTTCGCCGAGGGCGGGGAACCAATAGTAACTTAATGTATTTGATGTCCATATTGATACCTACAATAGATGCCGGATTCCAAACAGATGTCGCTTATTTTGATTTTAAGAAGGCTTTCGACACAGTAGACAACGATGTACTGCTTACAAAATTGGCTAGCTTTGGATGTACACCTCACCTGTTAAACTTTTTCGCCGACTATCTGCGAAACAGACGTCAGTATGTCGACTGTGGTGGACACCTCTCTGAGCCATATTTTACTAGATCTGGAGTAAGTCAAGGAAGTAATCTAGGACCTCTGCTCTTTATCATTATGATTAACGATTTAAATTCAGTTGTGAGTAATTCCACATGTCTATTATTTGCTGATGATTTAAAACTGATTCATAAGGTAAAACAAGATATAGACCATAGAGAACTTCAGGAAGACATTGATAGTATTGTGTCGTGGAGTGAAAAGAACAGACTTTATTTTAACATAGACAAATGTTCAGTGATGTCGTACAGCCGCGCCCGTGTTCATCGTCTTCACCAGTATCACATAAACGGCACTCCATTCGCACGCGCTTCTGAAGTTAAAGATTTAGGCATAGTTTTTAATGTTGATCTAAATTTTCGGAAGCATATAACTGTAGTTTGCAAGAAGGCTTTTAGAAATTTAGGATTTGTCTTACGTCATGGGAGTCAATTCACGAATTTTAGGGCATTAAAAATGCTTTATGAAGCTCTTGTGAGAAGCCACTTAGAATACAATTCAATTATATGGTCTCCTCACGAGCTCAAGTATAAAATTATGTTGGAGAGAATCCAAAATAAATTTCTCAGATTTTTGTATTTTAAAATGTATGGAGTATACCCGGGTTATCCACTTCTATATCCGACCCTATTTGTGTTAGGGATGGTAGGTTACACGAAGCTGGAAATTAGAAGAGACGTTGCCCTAGCAATGTATTTATTTCAAGTCCTGCGCGGGAAGATACATAACCCGGCTATATTAGAGATACTAGGTTTATGTGTACCGGACGAGTACAGAGGTCGGCGGCGGCGGCCGGCACTGCTGGCCGTGCCGCGAGCGCGCACCAACCTGCTGCAGCAGGCGCCTGTGACGCGAGCACTGCGGGCGCTCAACGCGCTCTCCGAGAACTTGGATCTATTCTCATGCTCACTGAGCGAGTTCACAAAGGTCGCATATAGGACGCTTTAATTTATTGTACTATAATATATATGATAATATTAGATTTAGTTAGTTGTTACACTATTGTATTGGGTTAGCCTGTAAGGATAGTTGTAATTTTTTGGAATAAATAAATAAATACTGTACAGCAATATGTTTTCAGAATTAATGTTGTTCTTTTTCATAATACATGCAATAAAATGATTGTTAAAAATAAAATGCAATAAAATGCCTTTGAAATGATTAAAAATAAAATCTACGTGAAAACTAAAGGCGGGTGTCTGGGCATATACTACGACTGGTCACCGATGGGAGGGAGGGGTCGAAAAATCTTAAATAAATAGGTCACGTAGTATGGGTATGTTTCCTAAGGGCCTGAAGTTGAGATAAGCTAGCGCCACCTATAAGATTCTCTTTGTATTATATAGTAGCAATATGCACTACTTTGGTCGCATTGTTAGCGATTGGTGTCTAAGACAACCCACCATTACAACAGATGGCGCTGTTATAAATATCAGATACGATTTATTTGTTGTATCAGCCTAATGCTTCAGCAAGAATCGGCAAGAAATTGAAAGAGTGACTCTTCTAGTAAAAAAGATTCTACAGAGTTAACCATGCAGTAGTCAGGCTGTGTCTGATAGAAAGACACGCCATATAACGTACCTACCGTACTGGGTTAACCCGTGGGTTAATAACACTTTGACAATCGCGCATTTTGCAGGTAAAATTAAATTTTATATACTTTAGGGATAGTAATATTATAATTATAAATTATTACACCTAGCTAACATTAGCAGGAACTAGACAAAACTACTCATTCACAGTTCTTCATTATATACACATAGTACGTATTCATTATTATAAAAAATAACTCTACAACATTAAATACATCTAATTCTATATAATACAAAGTTTCGTCGGCCCGTCTGTCTACTCGTATGTGTTCGTGTATCAATTTAGTACTGTTGAGTCTCAGAATAATATGTCTGTCGCATCTGTCCTCCCTCTTCGTCAAGGGAAGATCAACTACCAGGTATATTGTAAATAGGATATAGCTTTTCTAGAGCAAAAGAATTTAAAAATAATGTAGGTAGTACAAACTTGTTATCTGTTCCAAACTTGTAGACTGACCATTATTTAATAGTACATATTTAAATAGGCAATATACTGTGAGACACTTCTGTGGCGGACTTATCTAGTAAGAAGTTCTTGTTGTCTCGTTCATCATCACTGTCCACTGCTGAGTTGCTCAGGTTCACGGCGTCATGCTGTTCCTCCTGGACCTCATTCTTGTTGTTCCTATCTTCATCATCCAACAGCTGGTGAAGCATATTGAGACATTCACGACGGAATAACCTTTGTTTAGTCGCCGGCAATTCCTGGTAGTCGTTGTAAATGCCGCGGAAAAATTGAAAGTAAGCCGTGTTCTCGTCAGGCTCGAAAGAACCGCGGCTGTTGGTCTCGTCGAGGTGTACCGCTGGCTCCGGAGCTGACTCCAGTTGCGCTTGACCCGTCAGCGCCGTGAACCAGGGATTCTTAAGGAACGGCTCATAGTCCACTGAGTCGGAGGCCTGTGAGTGTTTGGGGGGCGATTTTATGTCCAGATACAGGGATGGATAGGAGTAACGAGAAGGTCGACTGAAATCATAAAATAGGCACACTTTTAATAACTTTTTCTTCTTACCACATAAGAGTTTGTAGTTTTTTCAAGTTTAAGTCAACATAATGGATTAACATTAGATATTAGGAAATCTGAGACAATCGATAAGTTGAATTTACGTCATCAGAATATAATGAATTTATCCACAGAAATAGATCAAGATAGAACGGCCGCGATGGCATATTTCCATACATTTCGAGCGTGTCACTTTTTTGAAAAACCACACGCCCTCAGCGTGACGTCATTTTCATAGTGAGCGAGACGACTAGTTAGGAGACACTCACATTAGATTATCGATGTTAATATCGGCAACGTGTGTTAATTTTATTATTTTTATATTTTACTAACTTTATTGATTTTCTGTAACGATAATCATAGAAAGTAAAACATGTTAAATACTTCAATCCGACATATTAAAACCTAAAACATATTTTTCCAACAGTATATAAAATTTTATTATAAATATTTTACTGTCCTTGAAACTATACATATTTATTAAATACATATTTGCCTTTTTGTAAGGGTTGGCCTCACAGTCCTGGTTAAATAACGAAGCCGAACGTCTACATATACCTCGGTTACTGCCCGTTTGAGAACAACGAGATGATTTTCCATCGGCGATTGGTCAAATTGGTGAAAACTTATACTGTCAAATAAACTGCTGCCAATGTAATTACGAAACACTTTGGTTGAAATTTGTGGTGTTAGAATAAAGTAGGGACAAAGCAAGATATGAGCTGATACTCAAATTATTATTGAATTAATTTATAGATAAGTCTTAAGACTCAACGATACATGGAGTGCCCATCTCTAACATTCGAATCACAGCGATTAACAGACACAACGATCAACTGGCAGGTGTATTGTGTATTTCGTTCGATTCGACGTACATTACGCGTATAATTTATACGCGCAATGTTTTTGTATACGAGCGTTGAATGCGGACAGCAATGGATATTTATCATAACGAAAAAATATACAACTTGTGATCGTAATTATTGAACATAGTTAAAGTAAAACAATAATTTATAATCTCAAAAAAATACTTTCTACTGATTTTCTGTACTTACTGATCATACGAAATATTTCCTTTTTTCATATTTGATTCACTACTTTTGTTTTTACAATTTTTCACAGCATAATAAGGCATATATGTGACGTTTTATCTATTTTTTTACGTCCTGAACGCATGGCAGGAACGCTCGTTGCGTAATGAGAGCGAGTTTCGAAAAGCATGCAATATACTGCAGGGTTTTGGCACGCTTGCCACGCCTATTCGCCGTTCTATCTTGATCTATTTCTGTGAATTTATCACTGTGTGAGATTGACTTATTATATTTCACTTGCGATGTTACCTGCGCTCTCCTCACTAAGGGGACTGAACTTGCCAAAAAACATCAAAATTAAAGTGATAGTATACAGAATATTACAATATTATTAATATTATATTAATTAATATTATATTAATTTATATTTAAGTAATCAGCTGCGTGGGTAGCAGTGGAATAACCGTCAGTTGACGCAATAAAGATTGGAAGATATTGGAGCTGTTATACTTTGCTGTTTCTCTTCAAGCACATGTCTAGATCATTTCTTTATTGCAGTGTGCATTATACAGGTCAATTTATTTGCAGCATCAGCATTTTTAGTCTGCTCTAACGTTAGATCAGTTGGCTGTCTCAAAAATGGTTTCTCGGTTCTCTAAACTCGAAACGATCCCCTTCCGAATTGCAACTGTATCTCTGGGTAGGATTTGTGCATTTTCATAAACGTTTTGTGATATATCACGGTGTATGTGCGGTGATTTTGTTGATGGACAGTGTAAAACAGATCTGCAATGTTAGGTCAATCAAGTCAACTTCCGCATATCATAAAATAACACTCCATCCAATTTACATAAACCATACAAAATGCGGAGTTTTTCCGAACTCGCCAGAGTCTATTTGTTGTATAGGTAAAAACAAATAATCAACTCTTCTTACGTTACTGTTGAATCTACTGACTTTTCTTTCATGAAATCTCATAAATAGTTCTTCAATTCATCGGTCGTTTTTCATCCTGTTATCTTGATGTTACAAGTTCTAAAACTATTTATGGACCCGTTCGCAATAATCTCTCTGTTTAACATAACATTCGTTATTCCACAACCGTCAATAAATTTTCAGATTGTTTTGAAATACTATGTCTAAATAAAGGGAAATTACTTTGACTTTGAACCTGCCAGGCGATTTTGCGATAGCTAAATTGTACTTAATTTGTTTTTACTTTTTATAATTTTTATTTTGAATGGTATGAGCATGTAATGGGAAAACATGTTGCGAGAAGAATAATAAAGCTGAATGTGGATAGGAAATAAGAGAAGAGGAAGACAAGAAAATATGGAAAGATTGTGAGAAAGACACCGGTGATTGAGAAAGAAGTGGAAGATGGCAAAGATAGGAAAGTGTAGACAAGAACCCGTTGTCGGCCCAACAGGATTTGCTTTCCCATACTCTCCTATCATTGGCATCTTCCTAACCCCAAATAATGGGACCAGGGCGGGAAGATGATGATGACAATGATCAAAGTTTGGGATCGATCAAATTTAATGTGCAATGACACGCGTAAATCGTTTGGCACTGATGATGAGTGAGGCACGCTGCACGCAGACGCCAAGACCCGAGTGCCCGCCACTGCCGGCTCAAGCTCAGGCGCCCGCGCCCGCTCTCGCCTCCGCTATCCGAATAATGAAACTTTGCAGGTCAATTTCGAACATATGGCGTTCTTCGCACACATTCTTGTGTTCTGTTGCATGACTGATTTCTTATTTCATTTTGATCAAATTGTACTTAAACATAGCCTTGATATTATTTTCTTGCGAAATTAATTATGTAAATACGCTGACAAACTGGAATTACTGTTTGTTTCCCTCCTTTTGACAATTAATTAAACGAGTAAAAGAGATTTACTCTAGACCAGGTACATATTGATCAACCGTGAAGATCATAGTTTTTGATATAAAATCGTTTTAAATTCGGGTGGATAATGTACCTGACCCTGCAGATGTTGAAGGAGGAGTTTCAACATCTTCTGTATTGCCTTGTCTGTGTCTTCTGTGTTTTGGCGGTAAAGCTGTGAATCGTCGATAACACTTCGAATGATATTTTTGTAATTTATTGGATACTGACGGCACTCCAACATCCTTTAAAATTAAATTATGTTTCTCACGAATCTCCAATATGGATATACACTTTTGTACAGTTTTTTCAGCAAAAGATATTAATGGTTTAGTTTTTTTGTCACAAAATACACAAAACGGTTGAATAATCGACATATTTGGATAATCCGTCCGCTCGTTCGAAGAACTCGGCTGGAACTGATCGTGTACGAGAAAGAGAGACTAAAGAGGGACGCACACCGGCAGCTTGCCGGCACCTTGTACCCCCTCCACGATCCAGCTGACGATTTTTTAACAGCTCAGTATTAAGTCAATAATCACTGGAAAAAGTTTTAGTCCGCGTAATATTATTTAGCAGCACTAAAAGGGTAATCAAAAGGCAGGTCAAAGGTAACAGCGATTATGAATATCTTCAACTTTTAATTTCGTCAGCTGACGGTCTTTCCACCGCTTCTCACGCAGCTGCTTATTGTCTTTGTACTTTGAATATTTCTTATACTTCATAATCAGTATAATCACCCAGTCAAATGTCATCCGACAAGCTATCACTTTAATTTAGATGTTACAAGTTTTACAAGTTCAGGCGAGCAGCTGACTCATATTCCTCCCTCCATGATGCAACTGAAGACACACTCTTCTTGACCTTCAACACCCACGCCCGAAGGGTATGTGCCAGCTGACTGTGGATTCGATGAATAAGTCATCCAAGATCTATTGAAAAAGGTTATACTCGATCGATCTGAAATCTCAATTTAAAATGCAACGCAACCCGGACTATATCAGTCTGTTGAAGATTGCGAGGCTATCGTCATGCTATCATCGTGTTCACTCACGTGTCAGTGGCCATATGGTCTCGGAGGAAGTCCAACTCGTCTGCGAGATACCACTTGGAGACGATCCTGCCCCGGCCGGTGCGCACTCCGTACATCTCGTTGCGGAGGTGGCGCGAGTAGGAGTTACGCACGTGGGACCATTTGCGCCTCACGTCAGCCACTGCACACACACAATAACATTGGAACATTTAAAAATTGACGAATTAATTGTGTCGTCTGGAACGTCTTCTGAATCTATAAATATAAAGAGTCTCGGTGGTCCAGTGGTCGAGCTCCCCTCTTCTGATTCAGAATTTGTACGATCGACAACTTTTTGCCCGGTATATGGCAATACCTAGATAGAACCTATTATTCCATTTGGGACGTAACAAAACGATTCGGCAAGTTGAGGCTTAACAGTTCTGCCTACACACTCAGGTAGAAAAAGGCGTGAAGTTATGTGTATATGAACCCTAACAATGTTCAAACTTATAACTTAAATTAATTATGGCTCAATAGAGAAAATCGACCACCGGGGACTATTAGCATCAAAACCGATACCATCATCAAGCAAATACAAGCAGAGATATCTTAACAAGATATTTACTCAACCAAGGCGTTACTTGGCTTCATGGATTTTGGTATACATTTCTATTCTTGGCAGGGACACAAGTGGCAAAGTTATCAAGCAAATAGAAACCCAAGTGCTAGGTGATAAGGTTGACAACATTTGGTGTTATTAGTTAGCAGTTACGTTAGTTGTTACAGCACGTTCGCACAGTCATTACTCATGCTCAACGTACTTACAAACGCCATTCATGCAATAAATAAATCATTTAACATAGTTTGCATTAGTTCGTTTTACAATCAAAAACTATTTAAAAAAAAAAAACGTGAAAAAAACCAAATGCATCTTTTTTTTTTTGGTAAGCAACCAACGCCGCCCATGGACTCCAACAACACATATAGTTGTACTGTTACGTTGCCGACCTTTAAGGGATAAGGGAAAAGGAAGGATGGGGAAAGGGGGGCCTCCGGGTACCTCTCTCACCGAACGAAACGCACCAAGAGCCACTTTACGTCGATCTTCTGAGAGGTCGTGGTATTTCACCGGTCGAGCCGGCCCATTCATGCAGCGAATTGCTTGGCTCTACCACTTTCAAAGTGATTCTATCTTCTGATTCCTAACTTCATTCATATTATCATTCATTCATGGTTCATTCTAACTTGAGTTGACAGAAAAGCATTGTACAAGAACTTGAAAGTATTTAAAGGCGTGCTGCTGAGGGCACGAACTAGTTCGCAATTGAATAAATAGATAATTAGCGGAATGTCACCGTCGTCACCGTTAATGTATTTGGTAAAGATGTACCTAATCTACACACTTAGAATGTACGGCAAATGAAAAACTGGCCAAGTTCGAGTGGGAGTCGCGCGCGATGAACAAGGAAGAAAAGAAAGAATCTGCAACATAATCTTGCAAGTTACACAATCAGCAGTGTCCGATTGAGCTGGGAGCTGGAAATCAAGTAAGTTGTATGAAAAACTAAATTTAATATTTCAGGGGGACCCCTTAATTAAATATTTCAGGAGCCCCCTTCAATATATAATTTAGTTTTCAGTAACATAACATAACTTAACGACTTTTCTACCCGAAGGTGTAGGCAGCGGCTGTTATCCCTGGACCCGGAAGTCGTGGCCAGGGCGGTCCCTCGGATCCTCCGTCTCAGTCTGACCGCACGCCGTGCTCCGACGATCTTCGAAAATATTTGTTTAAATTGCATGCTGTAAAGGGCCAGGATCATCTATATTACATGCACAATCTATTTAAGACACTTAATTGGATGAAAATTTATGTTGTAATGTTTAAAATCACTTCGTAAATAGGCCATTATTTCTCGTAAAAAAATAAAAATGGTCATTGTGCGTTATCCCTAAGAGATAGACATATGCCCTCGTGGACTTTTTTGTAGACCTTTTAAAGGTGTATAATAATGTAGTACGTTATTTTGATTTATCACTTACGGTTCAGCCAGCGTTTGCGATTAAAGTTCTAAATCTTGAAAATTATCACTTTTTTTTACTACACTATACATAAATTATAGATCAAAACCACCCCGCTGACACCGCTAACTATTCAAAAAAAACCGCATAGAAATCCGTTGCGTAGTTTTAAAGATATGCGCATATAAGGGGACAGACAGCGGAAAGTGACTTTGTTTTATACTATGTAATGATACTTATATAACGGGCAGAAAGATTTCAGTCATCGATATTTATCACACCTAACTTCCGATAATAATTTCGAAAAGTCAATGTTGTGAGCCAGGATTCGAACCCGCGACTTCTTGATTCAGAAGCGGGGTGCTCGACCACTGGACCACCGAGACTTTGAAGTGTTTAGTTTAGTTTTTAGTGTTTATTGTTAAAGCACTTATATTTACACGAAAATAGAAATACATTAAATGTATGTAAAAATTTCAATTGTCTACTAATCACCGTTCTTGAGATATTGCCTCGTGACAGACGGACGCTAAGTCTCAGTAATAGGGTTTTATATACGTTTTATATACGGAACCCTAAATAGGGCTCTGTTAATAGAGCTGAATGTTGTATCTACAATAAACCATTTGATGAATATCATATCAAACGTGTGTTGTTTTTGTGTGTAGGTATATATTTTGAGACACGAGTAATTTTGTATATTTTTATAATGTTTATTTTTTTTTATTAGCTTTTTATTAGCTTCACCTGTATGTATGTTTGTATGTTTGTAGGTTTGTAGGTTTGTAGGTTTGTAGGTTTGTTTGTAACCGACTTCTTTTTTAGTTTCCGCTGATTGCCACTAGATGGTGCGATTTGTGAACTATGTAAGTTCTAGACTAGAAAACCGAACTAAAAAATAGAAAATAAATTTTAATGAATTTAAATTAAGAAAATAGTGTTAAAAATTTCAATGAATATAAATTAAAAAAAGCGTGGGGTGCTTTTTAAGATATTATCGAAATGATAATCACTCTACTCATATCTGTCAATAAAATATTTATAACTATTGACACCATGCACCCCACGCTTTTTTGAACGATAGATGGTGCGATTTGTGAACTATGAAAGTTCACAAATCGCACCATCTAGTGGCAATCAGCGGAGAGTTTACGTTATCAACTTGAAACGAGTTCCTTATATAAGTCACAGATTTCCTATTCCTCAAATTCGAAACTAAGAAACGCGCTGTCATACAAAACCGAACTAAAAAATTTAAAATAAATAATAGTTTAAAAAAACTAAAAAACACGCTTTTTATTGAAAACCGAACTAAAAAATAGAAAAATAAAAAAAAAATACTTTATTTTAAAAAAAGCGTGGGGTGCATGGTGTCAATAGTTATAAATATTTTATTGACAGATATGAATAGAGTGATTATCATTTCGATAATATCTTAAAAAGCACCCCACGCTTTTTTTAAAATAAAGTATTTTTTTTTTATTTTTCTATTTTTTAGTTCGGTTTGGTTCGGTTCGGTTGCGTTGCCGACCTTTAAGGGATAGGGGATAGGAAAGGATGGGGAAGGGGAGCGGGCCTCCGGGTACCTCTCTCACCGAACGAAACGCGGCATGAGCCACTTTACGTCGGTCTTCTGAGAGGTCGTGGTATTTCACCGGTCGAGCCGGCCCATTCATGCAGCGAACTGCTTGGCTCTACCACTGTAAAACAGACTGGAACAAACAGACAGACAAACGAATATAGTAAAAAATATTTAATGCACTCGTATGGAATATTCATGATATTCATATGACTGTAGTACAAACAATACATATTACAAACAGACACTTCTATTTTATTTCGATGACAATATTTGTGTGTTTGTGTGTGACGTACCTGACCAGCCCATTTCGTCGGCGACCTCCTGCCACAGCTTCTTCACCTGCGTGTAGTACGAGGCGACCGCCATGTTGTTGCGCGCGTACAGCAGAGGGCGCTCCTGCACCAGCCGGATCATGCGCCTGTCGTCAGCCTGCGACGAGTCCACCAGCCGGCCCACCTCGGGCACACTCGCTGCCGGGCCCGCTGTCGCCCCGCTCGTGACACAGGCCACGCGCCCGGCGCCCGCTACAGGCAATCGTACACGCTTTCGTTTACTCGCAGACATTATTTATTTCGTTGCAATTACACTTCACTGTCCGATCCCTTGTTAATATTGCAATAGTAATAATATAGTCGTAGTGTGACGTACGTACGTATCACTAATATCGGTACAAGTAAACAACATGACAAGATGGCCGGACGTCCCACCGGGCGCGCGGAGCTCGCACAAGTCTCAACAAACACACCGACGCGCACAGCTGCAGACAGACACGCGCAGCGGGAAGCAAGCGCGCACGACGTGCCGTCTCGCTCGCACGTGTGGCGGCGCTGAGCGAGGGAGCGGGACCGACGTTCAAACACGTGAAAAAGCAAGAGCGCAGACGCTCCGAGACACGGGGCGGTGAGGCGGACGGCGCGGGGGGTGCGGCGGGTCGGCGGTCGCCGGCGAGCGGTGCTCACTTTTATGAATTCCACTTCCACTCGGTTCAAGTTCGTCGTTATCGATTCGCGACGGACGCTCGGACACACTTTTTTCTTGTCTACATGTTTTCATATTTCAGTCTTTCAGACATAATACTCATGTCGAGAGGGTGATTAACTACAACTACTGTACCGTTTCAGACTTTTGGGGGAAACTGAAATGATGATGTGTCCATGTATATATTCCGTTATCTTAATCTCTTTTATAAATATTAGTTAAATACTTTACGTCATTATGTTATTTGTAGACGCAGCTACTTAGTACCTACCACCTATAACTGAGTATTTTATAGTAGACTAGCTGACCCGGTGAACTTTGTTCCGCATCAAAAGTAATAACTGCTGTCCCGCTATGTTAATACTGCAATATCTTCGAAAATATTTGTTTAAATTGCATGCTGTAAAGGGCCAGGATCATCTATATTGCATGCACAATCAAATATTTAAAGCAATTTATTTGATAAAAATTAATACTGCAATGGTTAAAATCGCTTCGTAAATAGGCCTTTATTTCTCGCAAAAAGTAAAAAAATAAAAATGGTCATTGTGTGTTATCCCTAAGAGATAGTCATATGCCCTCGCGGACTTTTTTGTAGACCTTTTAAAGGTGTATAATAATGTAGTACGTTGTTTTGATTTATCACTTAGGGTTTAGGCAGCGTTTGCGATTAAAGTTCTAAATCTTGAAAATTATCACTTTTTTACTACACTATACATGAATTATATATCAAAACCACCCCGTTGACACCCTCTAACTACTAAAAAACCGCATCAAAATCCGTTGCGTAGTTTTAAGATATGGGGACAGACAGTGGAAAGTGACTTTGTTTTAAACTATGTAATGATATTGTATTACTCAGTATACCTTTAACTTACTATTTTTTATGCGATAGGACGACCAACGAGCATGTGGGTCACCTGATGGTAAGTAACTTCTCACTGCCCATGTACACCGTAGTGCGTTCCTGTCGCTTAAGGGAGAAGGAGGAAAAAAAAGGGGAAAGGGTATAGGGCCTCCGGCTACCTTTCTCACCGAACGAAACGCGGCACAAGCCACTTCCCGCCGATATTCCCAGAGGTCGTGGTATGTCACCGGTCGTGCCGGCCAATTCATGCAGCGACCTGCAAGACTCTACCTCTGTTGTAACTACTACTTTTGAATAGTATACCACTATTCAAAAGATACAAATAGATGTCACACAATGATTTGTACTACATATTAGAAGATATTTAACAAATAAGTGTAATAGGTTCCTAATAATTGATCGCTCTTCTTTAAGACACAAATATTACCAAGGAGAGAGTACTCTATGAGCGATATAAGGACAACCAAAGTGGATGGGCTTTCCTCAATTCGCATTTAACTCCATCATTGCAAAATGCACAAATTTATAATTATGATCGTCTCATTAGGCTGGAGATTGAGTACCTCACTTATGAATCAGTAGTCGCAGATTCAAAGCCGCGCATCAGTACTTTTTAGAAGTTATGTATGATAAATGGACTTCACTATCTTTGGGATTATATACATAACATAACTTCACGTCTTTTGCCGACCTTTAAGGGATAGGGGATAGGAAAGGATGGGGAAGGGCGGGTACCTCTCTCACCGAACGAAACGCGGCATGAGCCACTTTACGTCGGTCTTCTGAGAGGCCGTGGTATTTCACCGGTCGAGCCGGCCCATTCATGCAGCGAACTGTTTGGCTCCTACCACTGTTAATAGGTGGTAAACCTATTACCATACCGGGCACAAAGTTTTAAGTCATCGATATTTATCACACTTAACTTCGCAAAACAATTCTGGATCAGATGCCGCGTACTGGACCACCGAGACTTTTAAAATAATTGAAGTAACTAAAAATGTAATACGTATAGATAAGATTATTACTATCTAGTCGTGTACTCGTTGATCATTCCCCAGATACACCGCCAAATGCACAACAGTAGGATGACTTTCGTGAATAGGGAAAACGAATATTCGTCAGCTCGCTTCATTATAGTTCACTTAGCCACCAACTTGAGAGCGGCCAAGGCCATTGTTATACTGGAGGATTGCAATCAAAAACCTCATCATATCATATCGCCGAATATCGTGACATATAGCAAATGTATTTTATGGACTTTACTGAATTGCAGTAATCAACGTTTGCTACGTTTTGGTAATAAGTGGCGAATATGGAACAATCCAACTGTTGTCGACAACTCAATTCATTGATTTCAATTATGGTGTGATAGTTCGACCGTTGTCATCTAGCGATCGACGCCGATATGGTGAATCACCATCATTGGCAAAATCGGAAGGATAGCGGAACAGCTCGGAAGTGGAATTGGGAAGTGAGAAGTGAATGGATTGAGCCTCCGGATACTTTTCTCACCGGACGAAACGGGGCATGAGCCACTTTACGCCGATATTCAGAGAGATCTTCAAAACCAACCGCCCAATTTTAATCATTCAAAGACTATATAAACAGTACTTACAGATGAAATAATTTATTTGATAAGGATTAGTAGTAGCATGAGTTTAAAAAAAATAAGATAAAAAAAAATGGTTGTTGTGCCTCACTTGACATAGATAGTGTGTCACGGACTTTTTTGTAGATATTTATGAGATCTACAATTAATTAGAACATTCTATGGTTCTATCTTTTATAATTTAGGTAGCGCACGCAAAATGAGGAACTTTTCTGGTTGATTTTCTAAATCTTGTATCTGAAAAACCCAAATATATTACGGAACCCTATTTTTTTCCAAAATACAATTTAGCCTATGTTACTCGTGGATAACGTAGCTTACGAATGGTTAAAGAATTTTTACAATTAGCGTAGTGATTTTTGGGCCTATTCACTTTACAAACAAACAAAGTTTTCCTCTTTATAATATTAGTATTTAAAGAAGCATAGATATGTATATCGGTGTATGTCACTACTACCTACTGCACTGTACCTACATGACATTCATAATGCACAATAAAGAACAAATCCGTTAAATACTTCAATATTAGAAACAGACACTTGTGGTTCTCTTGGCAACTTTTTTTTGTTAATTTTTGTTCGTATATTTGTGCTAGCATCACGCAAAAACTTGTGGTCCCAATTTGGTCCTTATGTTGGAGTTCGGCATGCTCCCTTCGGAGCAGGTGGGTTAGAAGCGGAGGGGAGGGGTCTAACAAAAATCACAAAATATCACGAGGGGCGAGGGGGAGGGGATATAGTAAGATATCACGTGTATTTATGTTTTCCACCTTATTATTAGAATAAAATAGATTGGTGTGAGCCCAGAATCGATTCCACGACTTTCTGATTCAGAAGCAGTCCGCTCGAGTACTCGACCAGCGAGATTGGTGATGAATTAAAAACAATACTCTAAAAACTTTAAGGTTTTTTTGTATGTACTAAAAATACACGTGATTAATGGACGGCCTCCTAAGTAGGTTCGACATGGTTGTAAGTAATTTTGTAAGTCTCACAATAATAAAAGTTGCAATCTTTGTTTAAGGTACCTGCCGGCCCGCCGGGGGGCCGGGGGTCGAGGGAGAGCGGCCCGACGCGACTAGGGTTCCCAACTTTTTGTACGAGAAATGAAGTATATTAAGGGTCGGAGAACTGAAATGAACAGTATTTTACAAAAGAAAACAGTATTTTTTTTGACAGTTTCGTTCTACAATAAAGTTTGTATATGGACGTTTACTTTGTGGACAGAAAAACAGTATTTTTTACTTTCTTTTTATTGGACAGTAAAAAGTATTAACGAGCGAAAAAAAGTATAATACTTTTTTAACAGTATGGTTGGGAACCCTAGGCGCGACGCTAAATGCGCGTCTCTCTCCGCACCCCGCTGCTTACCCCAGCAGGCCACAACTTTATAATAATATCAACCCTCGTAATAAACGGATTTTATTAACGGACATTTTTTATGGAGTTTTACATTCTATATACTGTGTGAGTGTGAATATATTTCAGACTACAAGTAATGTAATGTATATTCACGCCTGTAATACACAAAGCGAGTAGACAGCGGCATTAGTAACTCCCCGAGTCAATTTAATTACATCTTATATGTATTTAATATTCTCTAGAAATTGTAATTATTTGTGATAGTATCTAATTGCGATCTACCTTCTTAACATATAGTTGTTCGATATCAGCCAGTAAAGTGGGCCCGCCGCCGCGCCGTCACTCTTGTGGCAGGTATGGCCAGTATGGACCAGCATCGGATAAATGAAACTGTTTTAATGTTCACTTAACAAATATATTTCTTACAACACTTACAAATGCATCACATTTATTTATAATTAACTATGTACACATTATTATATAAATAAACGTTGTGTCGCGTCGTACGCGACTCACGAGGCTACTGACAATTAGGTATCTGCTAAAAGATGAGAGTTTTACAAAATGTTGAAGTGACATTAAGTACCAATATAATAACTAAAATAATGTGATCACGAGGATTGTATGGATCCACTTATTATTGAGTTGACATAAATGTTTCGTTATCACTGTTAGTGGACTGGTTATGTTTGGGGATTGTTCACAATAGTAGTAAGTGTAGCTTTACAGCTTTTTCTACATCTAAACTTCAAACAACGCACACACGCCTCACGACACGATACACTGCATAAAGATTCTCATCACACCGCCCACCCCAGGTCCACCCGGGGTATGTTACTCGCTGTCTAACGGCTCGTCATCCTCGTCGTCGTCTTCCTCGTCCTCCGATAACTCTTTCTTTGCCTTCGCCGATTCTTTCTTTCCTTTCGACTTTTTAGGCTTGGGCGCCCGCTTCTGTGCTCGCTTGGCGGGCGGAGCGTTGCCCGTCGCGTTGAACGCCTCCAGGTCTTGCGTGTACTGTTCCTTGGCTTCGGCCGCCCGCTGCTCCCAAGTGCTCTTGTCTTCCATCGCTCGCCACAATTCTCCCGCCTTCTTGGCGACCTCGGTCACTTTCAAGCCCGGGTGGTCGGCCTTGATCTGCGCCCGCGCGGTGTTCAACCACAGCAGGTACGCTGACATCGGACGTTTCGGCTTCTCCATCATGTCTGTCGGCAAACACAAACAACATTCGTTAAATACACGTAATGGCGTTGCATACAATGATTTACCGTAAAGCTGTCCTAAATTACACAACAATGATACACAATATATAAATATGTATAGAAACAAATTAGAATGACAAATATACGACTTACTTGATGTGTTGTTGGTAGCGCGACACTTGCAGTTGAATTATAACAGAGTAAGAATCCGTACGAGTCGCAGCGGCGTGGAGTCGTGAGGACGCACTGACTAGTCACTGCTCCCGGCTCCCGGCGCGTCCACAGCGCGCGCAACTCCCCACGCCCCCCGGCCGGGCACGACGCTCCCGGTGCGGGGCGCCTCTCTGCGCCCCAGCCCCCACAGTCGCCGTCCTCGCCGCTCGTTCACAAACAGACACACACACAAACGTTTTATATTGATTTAAATTACTCTTAAAACGTGTCCACATCTTTGTTTTTACTCTTTCTGAAGTTGTCCGCTGAATCCCGTCCCGCCACTCGTCACATAAATGGGGTGATGTTAGTTAATGTTAGCACCCTTAACCCTTAGATATATTGGCTTAAACTAAAACGATATCCTAAATATTTAACATTGTAAAGTCTTCAAATAATGTATTCCAGAGTAGAGTTTATACAAATCTGAACACATTCAAACTCACAGTATAAGCAACATTTGGCTGATTTGACAGATCATCAAAATTCATTAACGTAACGTTGTAGTAATGTATTATTGACAGATACTAGTCATTTAACGAGAGTAAAGAAAGTAATAGAAATAAAGGACTTAGTTACAAAGTTGTGACAGTTAACCCTTTATCTTTTTAGAGCTTAACATAACATAACTTCACGCCTTTTCTACCCGAAGGTGTCGGCAGCGGCTGTTAAACCTTGTCTCGCCGTTATGATTACGTCCCAAATGGAATAGGCGGCGAACCTATTGCCATACCGGGATACCCACATTGAGTTATATTACTAAAGTAGTACTTTAGTAATATAACTCAATGGATACCCACAGAAATAGATCAAGATCTTGATCTATTTCTGTGGGGATACCACTGCTGGACATAGGCCTCTCCCAATGTGCGCCACAACATCCAATTCTCCTCTTTTCCAGCAGCCTTTCTGAGGTCGTCTGACCATCGGGCTGGTGGGCGTCCTACGCTACGTTTACCAAGACGCGGTCTCCACTCTGTGACCTTCTTACTCCGTTACTCCATCTATCATCGGTCCTTCGGCACTCAGCAGATATGACCAAAAGACCAAAAATAACTGAAAACGAAATTATTTAATAATGAACATATGAATGTTTCATGTTGCTCTTACTTTCTGGACATGCCTACACGCCTAGTATTATTATTAGTTCCCTCCCTATTAGTGAGATAACGAATGTTAGATTTTTTCGAATATTTCTTGTAAACATTCGCTCATGCAAATGTAGATCTACGTTCAAATAAATAAGTACCTATAGGTTTAATTGTTTATATACAATATTATGCTTTTTATAACTTTAATTTTAAGTTAAAGTCTCGGTAGTCCAGTTTAAACGTCGGTGGTACAACTGCTCGATGCTCGAACTCCCCGCTTCCGCCTTATATGATCTGGACTCACACCAATGATTTCTCGATTTTCTTTTAGGAACTTATTGTGACAGCAGATCCCGCGAACTTCGTATCGCCTTATTATATATCTTGCCAACGCAAAAAGGCTAATGTCTTACTCTTGTTAATAGTTGCGGGATGATTTAAAATAGCATAGGGAACAAGGTGTATAAAAAGATCGAAAACGAATGGGCCAAGTAATCACTTTTTCCCATGTAAACTTTGCCTACCATCTTTCTTTCTTATTACAAACGTGCATCACTTCACGCCAAATCCCTAGCGGGGTAGGCAGAGAGAACACAGCATAATGAAATTTATTATGATAAGGATTAATAGCACGAGTAAAATAAATGCATTTTTATGTTATAGGAGGGCAAACGAGTAGGCGTGTCACCTGATGATAAGCAACCAACGCCGCCAGCAACGGACAACAGCACCACATATAGTGTTACTGTTGCGTTACCGACCTTTAAGACATAGGGGATAGGGAATTTATTTATTTATACATACATACAACATCAAGTAAATTACAAATAGTTATTAACAATAGTAACCAGAATACAGTGAGCAGCTGGTACCCTCGGTGTGTGTGTGGGCGGTATTTGGTTAGATTGCAAAGTGCTGTGTGGATTCCCATACATTCTAATTAGCCAAATACCATTATTTCAGATGATTTGGTGCAGTAGAAGTTCTGTCTCATCGTAGGACTGACTTCACTTACCATCAGTTTAAAAGTGTATCGAGATTTGTCTATGAGCGGTAATAGTTTAATGACCTTACTTATAATACCTTACTATAAATGAAATTCACGAGATAATTAAAGAATCTCTGGCCAAATGTTGTTCTACGGAGTATAATGGGCGGAAGTTTATTTCTACGTGCTGATATTTGGTTAGACGTTGGCAAAGATTGGTTGAACTTTGACTGTGTGTGTGTTGTTTGAGTGTTATTTCTAAGATAAACAATTGACGCACTGTTAGCACACCACAGTACTCATAAAGATACTTTGTAGGGCTGCGAAAGGGTTTGCAAGTAGCTACCTTTAATACGGCTCTCTGAGCACGCTCCAACTGTAAAAGATGAGTTTTAGGTGCTCCACCCCATGTCATTATGCAATAACCTAGCAGCGATTGACAGAGAGCAAAGTATACCATTTTTAGTATTTGGGGTTCTGCAATATGCCGCAGATGCTTAAATACATATATTAGTTTACGGATTCGCCCCGATAACAGCTCAATATGAGCAGAAAATGTTAGTCTCTCATCCAGAGTGACACCCAAGTATCTTATTGTACCAACTTTGTGTATGTTAAGACATTTGCAAGAAGAGGATGTACTTGTTAGGTGTTTGTGTGCAGTAATGCAATTGTTTGTCCGCTCTAAGGCTCTCATGCTAAAAGTCATATACTTGGTTTTATCTATATTTAGGGACAAGCAGTTAAGGGTTAACCAATTCGTAATTCTATCAAAACCCCAAATACCACCCGAAAACACAAGTGCAGTATCATCCGTATATGCAAACAATTTTCCGTGCTCCACATTTAGTTCACACATATCGTTTATGTATATAAGAAATAGGGTAGGACCCAGAATACTACCTTGGGGCACGCCATGTTCTATAAGTAAATAGTCACTGCGATGTTCACCTATCTTTACACATTGCGTACGATCAGTTAAATAACTCTGAAATAATTTGAGCTGCAGGCCTCTAACACCTATCCTTTCTAACTTAGAAATCAGTACTGGGATTGAGAGTGTCTCAAAAGCTTTTGCCAGGTCTAAGAAAATACCAATACATTTTTCACCTTTGTCCAATATATCTACAGTTCGACTGGTCAGGTTATGAACCGCGTCGTTAGTAGATAAATGGCTTTGGAATTCGTATTGATTGTCAGATAGAATGTTATTGGCGTCAAGAAATTTTATAAGCCGGGTATTCATATTTTTTTCTAGAATTTTGGATAATGATGTTAATACGGAAATAGGTCTATAACTCAAAACTGACTCTTTATCACCGGCTTTATATATAGGGTACACGAGGGCCTTCTTTAGCAGATGCGGAAAGACTCCGTTGCGGTTGGCAAGGTTAAAAATATGAGTTAAAGGTAGTACAAGAATCGATCTATATTGTTTTAGGATATTAGACGAAATGCCATCTACACCAACAGCACAGTTACTACGCAGTGACAAGATCAATCGCTCCACTTCAGCTGCATCAGTTTCAAGAAATACCAAGGAGTTGGATATATATTTAGAGGGCTGTGTGTTAACGTTTAGAGTTGGGTTAATGGATTTGGACACATCTTCTGCAATTGTTCTTCCCGTGTTGATAAACGTTTCATTGATTTAATTAATAGAATCACAAATGCTACTGGACTTAAGTAAGGCGTTGGCAGAGGGGTTTGACTTCTTAATCTGGGTGACATCTTTTATTAAATTCAATATCCGCTTAGGGTTAGATTTAGCTTTATTTAGTTTAGAAGTTTCATATTGTTTTTTGAAATTTTTTAATAAGATATTACAGTACTCCCGGTATCTTTTATATGTGATTTTAAGGATCTCGTTATTGAGTGCACTTTTTGTTTTGATGTATAGTCTGTCCCTGTTTTTCATACACCTCAAGATACCAGGAGTAATCCAGGTTAAAATTTTCAAACGATGTGTAATCTGGTAAGTAGAACTGCTAGTTGCTATGGCTCTAGTAATCAAATTAGTAAATTGTTCCAGTGCCACATTTGCGTCCGAACACCCGTAAACGTTTGAAAAATCAATTTCACTCAGTAGGCTATTCAGCTGATCGTAATTAATCTTGGTCCTAGTGGACTCGACAGTTTTTAAGGCCTTATTGAGAGCAACCATTACAGCACAATGATCAGTAACTGTAGACTCAATCACTACTGTTGCGGCAATTAATCTCGTCTTAAGAAGGACATGGTCGATACAAGTTTTGCTTGTTTTGAGTAGGTAGGGTGTCAGCCGGTAGTAGACCATGACTAGCAACAAGATTAAGATAATCCTGCGTTCTCATGTCTGTATTACAGTTAATTAAATCTATATTGACGTCTCCAATAATCATCGTGTTTTTACAAGTATACTAATTGTATCCGTCTAATATAGGTCCAATGTTAGGGTTGTGCGATAGCCAACATTCGGTAAGTATAAAGTAGTAAATCGGAAGGATGGGAAAGGGGGGTGGGCCTCTCCGGGTACCTGTCTCACCGAACGAAAAGCGGCATGAGCCACTTTACGTCGATCTTCTGAGAGGTAGTGGTATTTCACCGGTCGAGCCGACCCATTCATGCAGCGACCACTGTTAAAAAAAACCAAGAAAAAAATAGTTGCTGTGCACTTGGCACTGATAGGTATAGGCTGTCGCAGACATTTTGTAGATATTTATAAGATCCACAAATAATTAGAACATTCTATGGTTCTATTTTTTATAGTTTAAGGCACGTACTATGCAAAATAAGTTACTTTTCTGGTTGATTTTTATACCTTGTGTTTTCGAAAAACCCAAATATCTCACGGAACCCTATTTTTTCCAAGATAAAATTTAGCCTATTAATGTTACTCGTGGATAATGTAGATTTGAATGGTGAGAGAAAGTTTTCCTCTTTATAATATTAGTGTACATAAAAAACATTTTACTGTGAACTTTCTGCCCGGTGTATAGCAATAGGTTCGACACTTAATCCACTTAGGACGTATCGCAATGGCGAGTCGAGGCTTTAACTGCTGCTGCCTACACCTTCGGGTAAGAAAAGGCGTGAAGTTTCGTTTGAAGTTACGTCTGTTTGTAATAACTGTTTTAATATAGTATTTTTTTTTATCTTTATTTTTTGTATGTGTTCAAGTGGATGCAATGATGGTTTAGATTCACAAATAAGCCCGCCAGTTCACTTGCAGTATAGATAACTAACCTAGATACCAGCGGCACTCAACCTTTTTACCCCAACGGCTATCGGTTCGTCGAGTGTGTTTCAATTGTCTTGGTGAATGTCTGTAGTTGAACGGATCCGAACGGTCACCTTTTTTAGGACTCGGGTGGAGTAAAGCTACCTTCCATTAAGCTGATACAGCGCCGAGAGAGTAAGAGTACCGGAAAAGACGCGTTAGTACCGGTGCCAACACAAGAGCATCCGTCTTCAGCTCTATTGCTGGGATTCCGTCAGGCCCACTCGTGTTGTGGACATCGAGGGAGAGAAGTATGCGCCGCACTATACTTTGCCGGCAACGAATTTCCCGCCTGGCGTGATCACATCGTAGGATGATCCGTGGGATGTTACTCTTTTGCGTCGTGAGCCAATGACAATCCTCCCGGTTCAAAGGTGGAAGAGTCGGCTTACAAAAAATCCCAAAAACAACCTTGGCGAGCCACCAGAATGCACGGATTCCCGAGGGAAGGCGAACTAGTTTCTCGCCAATTTTGCCTATATACTGAGACCTGAAGGCATGGTTGTATCTCTTCTTAAGAGAATCGGTTTTGGGACGCCTGGCTTACCTGTTCCTATTGAATTGGATTGTTTATCCCGGGTAAACATAGTATAGTACGCAACGCAGTCGTAGTATCGAGTAGTAAGTATCTGGTATCGATACCTGACATATTTGTTTGTGGCCGACATGTGGCGCTATGTCACCAGCGCCATCTGTAACTCACTGAACATTATCCCAGGCACCTGTGTTATATTTGTATAGCAAAATATGTTTACGAAATCGAAGTGCATGTGGTTTTGTTTAATTCCAAGAAGTTTACAATTAAGTATATGGTACGTTTCGCATCCAATAGTGGCAGTAACTAAAAAATAATATTGCACAGTGTAGCGACACTTCAATCGGAGTAGAGTTCATGATGTACAGTAATCAAACAATGACCATCACTCACGGTAACCACAGTCTCATCCATCAGTCCAAGTTCTTGGTCAACCTGGTGATTGGTTTAGAAGACGTACTCTATTGAAGCTCGTACTGGTGGTTTCGTATAAAATGTACCATGTATAAAACGTATCGTATCATAACACATTGCAAACAGCGCCACCGAGTTTTGATGGTAAGCACAACTTACGGCTTTGTTATGATACCAAACAAAGGGTATAAATCAGATATATGTACTTGTTTTGTAAATATTTTTTTTTTTTATAAAAACGTAATTTTATCTTTCCGTTTTCCCCAATTCACACTAAACATGTAGAATTCAATAATAATAATAATATCTTGGACACATATATACTGGGTCCATTGGTCGAGCACTTCTTAATTCAGCATTCAAGCGGGGCTACTGAATCAAGAAATCGTGAGTGCGAATCTGGGCTCACATCAACGACTTCATGAATTTCTTTTCGGAAGGTATGTGTGATAAATATCGATGACTGACAACATTGTGCCCGGTGAATGACAATAGGTTCCTCTACCTATTCCATTTGGTACGCAGTGATTCGGCAAGTGGAGGCTTAACAGTCACTGTACGCCGTGACGTTTTGTTAAGTTTTACTTACATGATGTATCATATCGATTATCGAGAGACGCCACCACAGAAATAGATCAAGATAGAACGGCGAATAGACGTGGCAAGCGTGCCAAAACCCTGCACTATATTGCATGCTTTTCGAAACTCGCTCTCATTACGCAACGAGCGTTCCTGCCATACGTTCAGGCCTTATTATGCTGTGAAAAATTGTAAAAACAAAAGTAGTGAATCAAATATGAAAAAAGGAAATATTTCGTATGATCAGTAAGTACAGAAAATCAGTAGAAAGTATTTTTTTGAGATTATAAATTATTGTTTTACTTTTACTATGTTCAATAATTACGATCACAAGTTGTATATTTTTTCGTTATGATAAATATCCATTGCTGTCCGCATTCAACGCTCGTATACAAAAACATTGCGCGTATAAATTATACGCGTAATGTACGTCGAATCGAACGAAATACACAATACACCTGCCAGTTGATCGCTGTGTGTGTTAATCGCTGTGATTCGAATGTTAGAGATGGGCACTCCATGTATCGTTGAGTCTTAGGACTTATCGATAAATTAATTCAATAATAATTTGAGTATCAGCTCATATCTTGCTTTGTCCCTACTTTATTCTAACACCACAAATTTAAACCAAAGTGTTTCGTACTTACATTGGCAGCAGTTTATTTGACAGTATAAGTTTTCACCAATTTGACCAATCGCCGATGGAAAATCATCTCGTTCTTCTCAAATGGGCAATAACCGAGGTATATGTAGACGTTCGGCTTCGTTATTTAACCAGGACTGTGAGGCCAACCCTTACAAAAAGGCAAATATTTAATAAATATGTATAGTTTCAAGGACAGTAAAATATTTATAATTAAATTTTATATACTGTTGGAAAAATATGTTTTAGGTATTAATACGTCGGATCAAAGTATTTAACATGTTTTACTTTCTATGATTATCGTTACACAAAATCAATAAAGTGGGTACAATATAAAAATAATAAAATTAACACACGTTGCCGATATTAATATCGATAATCTAATGAGTGTGTCTCCTAACTAGTCGCCCCGCTCACAATGAAAATGACGTCACGCTGTGGGCGTGGTTTTTCAAAAAAGTGACACGCTCGAAATGTATGGAAATATGACATCGCAGCCGTTCTATCTTGATCTATTTCTGTGATTTCTGTGGACGCCACATTCTTCACGGGGGACGATGGGGATTGAGAGAGCCTATCTATAAAATGACATGATTTAATCACTATCCTAATGACATACAGTGACGACAGTGACAATTACACGAATTATAAAACACTCTAATCCAATTATTTAATCACAACTTAATAACATAACTAACTATCATTCCTGCTAACTTGTTCGTACAAAAATACTATAATTATTGATATAAATGTCAGTCTGTTTTCTCCATAACTTGTATGTATATTCTCATTACGTCTAATGTATAATTGTTGGACAATCGGTCATGTTCGTACGCACCTACTGTACCTAGGTACTGAGTACTGCACCTACACTTACATATCTAATTGTTATTAAATTCGCTCTTAATTATAAAGTTTTATTGGTTCACAACAACACGTCTACACACGCACGGCAGGTACGTTACTGCGAGGAGGTGGAGGGGGAGGGCGGGCCGCCGCGAGGGTGCTCCTGCGCTGCTGCCGCGACGTACTGAGCGTACTGCGCGTACCGCAGCCACCAGCTAGCGTAGCGACGGCGCCGGGCTCAGGATAGCGCAGGCTTGTGATCCTCCTCGTCGCCCTCGCTGCTGGACTCCGTAGCGGCCTCTTGCGCCCACAGGCTCGCGTAGTTCTGCTGCTCCGCCACTAGCGTCTCTTCTGCCTCGATCACTGCGTTGAACAAAGTACGTTTGATCTTGATTTGTGCAGGAAAGGGGAAACGTTTCGTGGATTGGCACATGCTGTTGAAGAATATATCTAAGGGGTCTGGCTGCGCGGGCTGTGGGGGCTGCGAAGACTGAGGGGCCGCGGGGTCGCGGCGCGGAGTCGACCCGATGCCTGGACACGCTCTTTTCGCACTCGCTTTGCACAGATAGTCCAATTTGCGGTCTATAACGGTGAGCTGGTCGCAGTTCCTGCGTTTAGGCGAAGAGCCAGATTCGCTATCCGATTCCTCGGAAGAGTGGTGCTCGAGGCCGTTGTGCGAAGGTGCCGCAGGAGGCGGGGTCGGCGCCTTCTTGCGGTTGCTCATGTACGGCTGCAGGAACTGCATGAGTCCCATGTACTTCCAGGGATAGTTCTTCTTGGAGGGGTTGTGCGGCTCCTTAGCGAGCATCTCGCTCTGTCGCTTGAGGGCGTCGCGGTAGCTGTCGCGGAGCTTCTTCCATTTGAGCTTCACCTCCTTCACTGAAACGCACAGACGGACATACACAATTAGCACCTTTTGGTATAACTGCTATTATAATTATTAATACACACTTGACATGGTGGATCTCAAGTCGACTGGACTTCAATAGAATGTAGAATGTCTAGCATCTAGTTAAAGGGTGGTTTGTACGTATAATCCATGCAAAATATGGAAGAGAAATAGTGATAATTTTCCAGGATTCGTGCTTCAATTGTAAACACTGGCTGACTGACACGTAGATAAAAAAAAAAGGGATACATTATTATTCTCCTATAAATGGGCTTCAAGTTCGCGATGGAGTGTCTCTCACTCTTAGGGATAACGAAATACCTACAGGCAGTTAAAACCTATAATATATACGTTGCCGGAGGTCTTCTTATTGTTATGCGCGTACAAATAAATGGACAGGATATCATCATCATCATGATCATCAGCCCTTCGAGGTCCACTGCTGGACGTAGGCCTCCCCCATAGAGCGCCACAACTGCCGGTCCTGTGCAAACTGCATCCATCGGCCTCCCGCGGATTTCACTAGGTCGTCGGTCCACCTAGTGGGGGGACGGCTTACTCTGCGTTGACCAGTACGTGGTCGCCACTCGAACACCTTTCTACCCCAGCGGTAATCGATTTGTCGAGCGATGTGGCCAGCCCCATCTCCACTTCAACGTGCTAACCTTCCGGGCTATGTCGGTCACGCCAGATCTCTTGCGTATCTCTGTATTGCGGATTTTGTCGCGCAGAGAGATTCCAAGCATAGCCCGTTCTATAGCACGCTGAGCCACCTTGAGCTTTGTCATGAGGCCAACATTCAGAGACCACGTCTCAGCTCCGTATGTCATCACTGGTAACACACATTGGTCATAGACCTTAGACTTCAGGCACTCGGGGATTTTGGACGAGAAGATTTCCCTTAGTTTCCCGAACGCTGCCTAACCGAGTTGAATCCGTCGGTTTATCTCTTTCTCGAAGTTGGCTCTACCTAGCTGGACTGTTTGTCCTAGGTAAACACAGTGGTCGACAACTTCGAGGATCGCATCGCCAACAGTAACCGGTGCTTGAATGACATGGGCATTGAACATTATTTTGGTTAAGTCCATGTTCATTCTGTGACCTACTTGTTGGGAAAATCTACTGAGATCCTTGAGCATTGTACCAAGGTCCTCCAGTGACTCTGCCATGACCACGATATCGTCGGCAAATCGAAGGTGAGTAATGTATTCGCCGTTGATGTTGATGCCTAGTCCAGACCAATCCAGGAGCTTGAATACGTCCTCCAATGCAGCGGTGAACAGCTTCGGGGAAATTACAACCCCTTGTCTGACACCTTTCTGCAATGGAATGGGATTCGTACTCCCAGACCCAATCCGGACTGACATAGTGGCTTTTCTATGCAAACACTGCAACACTTCGATATACCGATAGTCAATTTGGCATCTCTGGAGGGACTGCAGCACTGCCCAAGTTTCGACGGAATCAAAGGCTTTCTCATAGTCCACAAACTACAAACAAAGGCTGATTATACTCGGTCTTTTGTATAATTTGGCGTAGTGTGTATGTGGTCTATGGTACTATAGCCTTTCCGGAAACCGGCTTGTTCGGGAGGCTGGAAGTCGTCGTCGTCAAGCCTGCGCGAGAGTCGATTTGTAATGACCCTCAAGAACAGCTTATAGACATACTCATAATATACATCGCTTACAATATACATGGCTCCAAAGCCAGATGGGTCTATAATTTGTCAAGCGGGTTGTATCACCCTTTTTGAAAAATAACAACACCACGCTCCTGGTCCATGCCCCTGGAACGTCGCCCCCGAGCACGACAGAATTAAAAAGTCTCTGAAGGGCCTTAAGGATCGGTGTACCTCCCGCCTTCAGAAGTTCGGTAGTAATTCCATCGTCTCCCGGTGCCTTTCCGTTCCTAAGGACCTAGGAGGTTCCTAGGACTTTATGGATGATTAGGCTAGGTTAGGTTAAGAATGAAGATGTTATTTATAACAAAAAGACTCGACTGAAAGGACTTAGCAACCAGGTCGTTAAATCATTAAAAAAAAAATTGGATCTGGGATCTCGAGCCAAGCCGACAGCAGGGGTTTGTGAAGACTCATATAACTGTCTATAAAACTTCTGAACCTCTCCCAGAATCTCATCTTTGGAAGAAACAACAGAATATAATAACTATATAACATAACTTCATGCCTTTTTCTACCCGACCGTGTAGGCAGCGGCTGTTAAGCCTGAACTCGCCGTTATTTTTACGTCCCAAATGGAATAGGTAGCCAAACTATTGCCATATCGGGCACAAGGTTTTTAGTCATCGATATTTATAACACATAACTTTCGAAATTAATTTCAAAAAGTCATTGGTGTGAGCTAGGATTCAAAACCGCGACCTCTGAATTCAGACGGAGTGTGCTCGACCACTGGACCACCGAGACCTACGACTACGTACTATGTAAACTACGTAAAAAAAGATTTATTTTATACATATTACACTAACTTTTTTTTTATGGGATAGGAGGGCAAACGAGCAGGCCTGTCACCTGATGGTAAGCAACCAACGCCGCCCATGGATACCAGCAACACATATAGTGTAACTGTTGCGTTGCCGACCTTTAAAGGATAGGGGATAGGAAAGGATGGGGAAGGGGGGTGGGCCTCCGGGTACCTCTCTCACCGAACGAAACGCGGCATGAGCCACTTTCCGTCGGTCTTCTGAGAGGTCGTGGTATTTCACCGATCGAGCCGGCCCATTCATGCAGCGAACTGCTTGGCTCTACCACTAACTCTTACCCGCTGCTTTGTTCGCCTATATATTGCTACATCATCATTACATAGTATAAAACAAAGTTACTTTCCGTTGTATATGCTTAACACCCGTATATGCTTCACACATAACACATAACATAACTTCACGCCTTTTTCTACCCGAAGGTGTAGGCAGCGGCTGTTAAGCCCCGTCTCGCCGTTATGTTTACGTGCCAAATGGAATAGGTGGCGAAACTATTGCCATACCGGGCACAAAGTTGTCAGTCATCGATATTTATCACACGTAACTTCCGAAAAATTTCGAATTTGGTGTGTGCCAGGATTTGAACCCACTACTTTTTGAATCAGAAGCGGGTGCTAGCCACTGCCCTACCGAGACCCTTATATGCTTATATCTTTAAAACTACGCAACGGATTTTAATGTGTTTTTTTTTTAATAGTTAGGGGGTGTCAACGGGGTGGTTTTGATCTAAAATTCTTATATAATATGATGTTGTAAAGAAAATATGTTAATTTTTGAGATTTACGCCCGAATACGGAACCGCCATTCAAATATATAAGCGCTACTTAAGCGTTTAAGTAGCTGTCACATTAGACAGAATACGTGAAATTTTAACCAGTAAGTAGCACTTTATTGATTGTCAGATTTGAGTGGCGGTTCAGTATTCGGGCGTTAGCACTTTAATTGCAAACGCTGCCTGAACCCTAAGAGATAAATTAAAACAATGCTCTACATTATTAAACACCTTTAGAAGGTCTACAAAAAAGTCCGCGAGGGCATATGTCCATCTTTTAGGGATAACCCACAATGACCACTTTTATTTGTTTACTTTTTATGGGAGATAATGGCTCATTTACGAAGCGCTTTGAAACATTACATCATTAATTTTCATCCAATTAAGTGTTTTAAATAGATTGTGCATCTAATATAGATGATCCTGGCCCTTTACAGCATGTAATTTAAACGAATATTTTCGAAGATATTGCAGTATTAATTAACATAGCGGGACAGCAGTTATTACTTTTGATGCGGAACAAAGTTCGCTGGGTCAGCTGGTGCAACGGATTTTATTAACGATAGATTAATTTTAAATGATGGTTTGTATGTATAATACGAATTGATATTTTATGAAACACAGGTCTTCGGCACTTCAACTGCAAATGTCGGATGAACCCCACGAGATGAATCAAAATAATGTACTAGCATATTATACACCTTAATAAGGTCTACAAAACTTCGTGGAACATTGGCTTATTTAGTAATAGTACTATTTTGTAAGATTGAGTAGTTGAAATTGTATTAGCAATTTAGCAGCTCAACAGTTAACATGTGATTGACTAACAGACGTTGAATCACAATGTTATTAAAACTTATTTATTCTTAAAATATTATTATTATGGCAATATTTAAAGTACAGAAGTAGGTCATTATTTGGGTGCACCTGGACCTGGACGACCTAGAGCTCACCCGGCGCATGTGCATTGTGCACAGGCTGGTTGCAATGTCGTCACGCATTATTGATTAGCTAGCCAGATAGGGGTAGGCAGGAGATGCTGTTGCAGAACCTCGACCGATGTGTTTGTTTGTCACTCACAGTCGGTCACCGTGTATGTGATATTATTAATTCCGTTGGCGGTTGTTTGTTTGCCTGTTCTGTTGTGAGTGGAGCGGGGCGAGGGGCGAGGGGCGCGGGGAGCGCGTGATACGCGCGCGTGACGAGCAAGCGGCGGGCGCGGGGCGGAGGGCGCGGGAGACCGGGCGCACAGCTGTGCTCCGGCAGTAACAGAGGGTGAGTGCGGTGCGCTTACCTGACGAGAGGTCCGTCTCCTTCATCACCTCGGCCCAGGCGGCGTCCTTGAGCTCCTGGTCGCGGTACTCGATGGCCGTGGTATTCCACAAGCAGGGATACTTGCGCACGGCCTCGATCAAGCTCTCCATAGCGCAGGCGATGTTGGCGGGGCGGGCTCGCGCGGCTCACTGACTGGCCCGAGTGCTGCGAGTGCTCCGAGTAGCGGCGAGCGGTACCGACACCGGGGCGGCTGTGACGCGCTGTGGCCGAGCGGCGCCGAGCTGCCCCGCTGGCCCCGCCGACCGCGCCGACCCCGCCGCGCCGGCCCGCCACACTACTCACTTCACAGGAGCGACTGGAAGCGGCTTGCTCGTAGACATGAATAAGTTCTATCGAATTATAGAATGTGGTTTGGTTTTAACAACCTTACTAATGATAGGGTACGTGATGAAAGACTATGTGTTGCTCATCTTCTCAAGTCTTCAAAGGATCGCCAGTTACTTTTACTAATGTACACAGATTTTGTTCACCTCGCTTTGTTATTAAAACACAAATATTAATAAAAAATTTTTACTAATAAATATACCCTAAATTAAGCTATATTCATTAGTAAAAAAAAAATAGAAATCGTCCTGGTTTATATTACTATTTGAAACAATAAAATAATTTGTGGATCGATTATATCGATACTTTAGTACCTACTGCAGTACTTTTTAATTTTCTCCATTACTCTTAACTTTTGTAATATCAGTATAAATATAAATGTTCTCTAAAACGACGCAAACTATTGCAGGAAAAAGCCCGAAAAGGGGCCGGCATCTCAAATATATAATAATATAATATATATTTATATGAATGACATTATGTTTATATATTATGTAAATAACTTTTCTAAACTTGTACAAGACATGTTGAAAATTCTTATCATGTAATACATTTATTTAATTCAACAGCTGTATGTCTTAATAAATTAATATATATTTATTTATCATCAATGGCTTCCTTAACCTAGGTTACACTTTCAATTTGTACAATATCTGGTTCGGGTGGTGGCGTCACTCTAGTTCCTGGTGAAGGTTCCTCAGGTGGACTCCAGTCTGGAACTATTTTCTCGTGAACACACAAACTGCCATACACGTGTGAGTGATAGCTAGATAGTAGATTGTTAGCAGTGGCCGTTTGTGGAATCCTACTGTCACCTGTCCAAATATATTTTCTTCAAAGTGTCTAGTCGTCCAGTAATCGGATGAATAAAATTAATCATTCGTACGATTATCGGACGAATAAAATAAATTAATCGTCAGGTAAACGGTTGACTAAATAATCCTATGTATTAAATTTTTCCAAAAAAAAGTTAGGTTAGTTAGGTTTTTTTTTTAATTTTTGACGACATCTCAGCGATAAATAAAAACGATCATACAAAAACTAACAACAGTAACGACTGGACGTACACCAAGAACGAAAAAATTGAAAATATTGCATTGACTTGTATAGGTTTCATAATTCATCGAGATATTGTCCAACATTGTCGTTCAACCTGCGATTAAAAGAAAAGGGAGACCTAAAGGTACCAATAACACCGATTTCGGTGTTAGTATCGGTAGGAGGATAAATAATAATAATGAAAAAATAATAATTTGATTTTGTCGGACGATTAAATTATTTTATTCATCCGACAATCGGACGAATAATTAAATTTATTCATCCGGTTAGCTGGACGACTAGCAACAGCCTATTTTCTTTGCTTTTAACATCATTACACCTTGCATGCAGGTCTTTTAGTAGCTATAAAGAATCTAAAAACTTCTAGTGTATAGTCTTCAAGGAATTAAGCTTTCTCCGGAAGGATTTCCTATCATGGTTTGTTAGAGCTTCGTCATTCTTATGATTTGATGTAAATATGCCGCGCACCGGATTGCTGACATACACTTAGCCTTCTTTTTTGTCTACGGGATAGAGGGCAAACCAGCAAACGGGTCACCTATTCTTAAGCAACGAGCGCTGCTTGTGGATATCTGCACCACAGATCGTGTTGCAGTTGCGTTGCCATTTTAAGGGAGAGAGGGGGGGGGGGGGGGGCGATGGGCTCCGAATACATCTCTCATCGAAACAAACGGCGTACGAGCCAGCTTACGACGGTAGTTTGAGATGTCGTGGTATTTCACCGGTCGAGCCGGCCCATTCACGCAGTGAACTGCGTGGCTCTGCTACAGTCGACTGGCCTGTGAAGTACCACTACCTGTCATAATGGCTCAATAGTCAAGTGGCTCATGTCACAGAGGCACAACCCCCTTTTCCCTCTCTTCAAACTCCCTTAAATGCCGGCAACGCAACTGTATCACTGTCTGTGTTGCAGATGGCCATAAGCGGCGCAAGTCACCACCTGGTACAAACAGACTAAAATTTGCAACAATATTTCTTCAGAACTCTTTAAGTCATAGCGATAACTTATTCGGAAAAATGTTGTCTCGTTGTGAATCTTTCTATGTCCCATATAATATGGACTCGTATAATATGTATATTTTTGTTACAAATATATTTTGCATCTGTCAAAGACCTTTTAATTCATTATATGACATAAAAACATGATGTTAATGTGACTCATAAATTGATCTCAATATTGATTTTAAATTTGTCATGAAAGTTCAAGTATCAATGAAATTACTTCCACAGGATATACAGTATATTATGTATGTTAATGGTTATATGTCCAAAAATAATATGTTACATTGGTACAGATTGTGTTAACTAATGTAAGTTTATTTAAACATTTCTGTTTTATATTCTAGAAAATGTATATTAAGTATGAAATTAATAAAATATGTATAGGTAACAGGAATAGTATAAATCGGAAATAATACATTATTTGAATTCAAGTGTTGTTGAGTTTATTGAGTATATCTACCGGGCACGGCGGGCAAGGCGGGCAAGGCGGGCAGGCGCCCACCCAAACAGTTATAATTTACAACCAGAATCATCGGTTTGCAAATCTCTTGAAAATGTCTTATTTATGTTTGTTTTGTGTTTTATTTGGCAGTCGGTAGCCTGTTGCTTGGTGCTCGGCCGCTGTGCTCCAACAGCTGTTTGCGGATCGATACCACCCCTTGTGGCATTGTTTCCTACCCCTACATCATCCTCTGGTATGCACACCCTACGTGTTGGACAAAATATGCACAGCATCAACTACAAAAATTTACGTACTGATAATTTTCAATTATTATGCTTGCGGGTTAATGTCGCTCAAGTCAAGGGTAGAAGAAACGCGTTATACTAGGTTACCCGAGTGCAGAATTTGTACACTCATCATCATGTTTGCTAAAAATCAATTTTTTAGGTATATATATGACTAGCTGACCCGGCGAACTTTGTTCGGCATCAAAAGTAATAAATGAGTAAATTTTGAATATCATGAGGTTCAATTTGTGCTATTTATCGGCTTTAACTGTTGTCCCGCTATGTTAATACTGAAATATCTTCGAAAATATTCGTTTAAATTGCATTCTGTAAAGGGCCAGGATCATCTATATTAGATGCACAATCTATTTAAATTAATTAGATGAAAATTAATGCTGTAATGTTTAAAATCGCTTCGTAAACAAACTATTATTTCTCGTAAAAACTAATAAATTAAAAATGGTCATTGTGGGTTATCCCTAAGAGATCGACATATGCCCGCCTGGACTTTTTTGTAGACCTTCTAAAGGTGTTTAATAATGTAGTACATTGTTTTGATCTATTACTTTAGGTTCAGCCAGCGTTTGCAATAAAAGTGCTAACTTTTGAAAATTATCATTTTTTCTTAACAACATCATCCAATCATCAAAACCACCCCGTTGACACCCTTTAACTATTAAAAAAAAAACACATCAAAATCCGTTGCGTAGTTTTAAGATATATACGCATATAAGGGGACAGACAGGGGCCGCTAATTTTTTAATTAAATTATTGCCAATCGATTATTCGAAAAAAAATAACATGTCGTCCACTTTACGGCAATATACATGAAAATTGTGAAAGTCACTGTTGCCGTTGCGCACTTGGCCGCACCTGTTCACAGCCAGGTGGATAGCGATTGTCAGCTGTAGCCTGTACGACCATCAATAGCCATTGCACATGCGTTGAACGCTGGTGTTAATATTAGTATCGATGAATCGAATCCAACGGTTGTATTGTTAACTCTTATAACATCAAGTATATATCGATGTTTTTCATCGATGTATCTAAGAAACAAAAATATCTATACTTAATATTATAAATGCGAATGTAAGTTTGTTTGTTACGCTTTCACGCAAAAACTACTGAACCGATCATCATGAAACTTTGTACATATACTCTTGAAGGTATTAGAAGTAACATAGGGTACTTTATATTAAAAGAAATTTTTTTTACGAAAGATAAAACAATTGTTTATCAAAAAATCGTCAAATTTAGCTACTTCAGTAATGAAGTTTTACAGTATCCGTAAATTAGATAACATAACGTAACTTCACACCTTTTTCTATCCGAAGGTGTAGGCAGCGGCTGTTATGCCTCGCGAGGGACGGTATTACAGTATTCAGGGTTGATACTTATACTTAACTTATTAATATATATATATATATATATATAAATATAAATTTGAATGTAAGTTTGTTTGTTACGCTTTCACGGGATAACTACTCAACAGATCATCATGAATCTTTGTACACATATTCTTGGGGGTATTAGAAGTAATATAGGATACTTTCTTTTTTCTTATTTCTCTCTTTAATTAACATATATTTGCACCCTAAGGAGAAACTTATAATAGGTTGGGGAAAAAGTATTTTCGTATTTTTGTATGAAAAGTCAAGACATTTTTTTTCAAAGTTTATTTACATTTATTTACAATATATATGTACCGTTTTGTTGAATAACTTTCTGCCATTTTGTGGGCAGAGACATTATCCCGTTACTGTAGAAACTTTGGGACTTCTGATCAAAAAAACGGGACAAATAGTTTTGGCAGTCCTCTCTTGAGGTCAACCTTACAGAACCTAAAGAATTCTGAAGAGACCGAAACAGGTGAAAATCTGAAGGCGCAAGGTCAGGGCTATATGGTGGATGCACTAGGACCTCCCAGTCGAACTCTCTTAATTTTTGCTGAGTGGCTAAAGATGTGTGTGGTCTAGCGTTATCGTGATGAAAGACCACACCCTTCCTGTTGATCAATTCCGGCCGTTTTCTCTCGACTGTTTCCTTTAATCTCATCAGTTGCTGGCAGTAAAGATCAGAATCGATGGTTTTGCCGGACGGTAAAAGCTCATAATGAACAATGCCCTTCCAATCCCACCATACACACAGCATCACCTTATTTCGTGTTAGGCCAGGTTTGGCCACAGTCTGTGAAGCCTGGCCAACTTTCGACCACGACCTTTTTCGCACGTTCTTGTCGTACGTGATCCATTTTTCATCGCCAGTTATCAATCTCTTCAAAAACGGCTCGGTTTCATTACGTCTCAATAATGAATCGCAAATGAGTACACGGTTCATTAAGTTTCTTTGAGTGAGCTCGTGTGGCACCCAAATATCGAGCTTTTTTGTATAACCAGCTTTCTTCAAATGGGTCAAAACTGTTTTGTGGTCAATTCCCAGTTCTTCAGCTACATCGTAACTACTAATATGCCGATCTTGCTCCACTCTTTCAAAAATGGCGTCCATTTTATTCGTAACAGGGCGACCAGAGCGAGGTGCATCTTTAACATCAAAATTTCCGGACTGAAAACGTTTGAACCAAATTTGTGCTACTCTTACTGACACTGCATCAGGTCCATAAACATCACAAATTTTTTCACTGCTTGAGTTGCATTTTTGCTTTTTTATAATAAAATTTTAAAATGTATCGAATTTCTTCATTAGATTCACTCATTTTTACGGAGAGAAAAACAAATGAAAAATAGCGGGAAACAACTTTTTTTATTTTTTATTAGCTTTTTATTAGCTTCACCTGTATGTTTGTTTGTAGGTTTGTATGTTTGTATGTTTGTAGGTTTGTAGGTTTGTATGTTTGTTTGTAACCGACTTCTTTTTTAGTTTCCGGTGATTGCCACTAGATGGTGCGATTTGTGAACTAAGTTCTAGACTAGAAAACCGAACTAAAAAATAGAAAATAAATAATAGTTTAAAAAAACTAAAAAACACGCTTTTTATAGAATACCGAACTAAAAAATAGAAAAATAAAAAAAAATATTTTATTTTAAAAAAAGCGTGGGGTGCATGGTGTCAATAGTTATAAATATTTTATTGACAGATATGAGTAGAGTGATTATCATTTCGTTAATATCTAAAAAGTACCCCACGCTTTTTTTAAAATAAAATATTTTTTTTTATTTTTCTATTTTTTAGTTCGGTATTCTATAAAAAGCGTGTTTTTTAGTTTTTTTAAACTATTATTTTTTCTTTTCTTTATAATGTAACCTTTTTAATGTTACCAAAACCAGCCAGACACAAATAGTACAGTCAAAGAAATTTTATAATAAGTTTATACCTACGTTATGCGAAAAGACTTTTTCCCCGACCTAATAATAACCTAGATATGCTACAATTTATAGAAGATAATAAAAAATATTATTTTATATACACTGATGGGAGCAAGGGTCATGGCTATGTGCATGCCGCTTAGTATGATCCACAATCAAATTTTTCTCAAAGCTATATCCTACTTGAAACCTACTCTATATTCACAGCAGAGATTTATGCAGTATATCAGGCATTACTGAGAATTAGAGATATCCATAATTGTAAATATTTTTTAATAGTATCTGATTCTTTAAGTATGTTAAAAGCTCTATCCAACCTTACTGTTAAATTTAAGTCAAATTTCATCTTATATTTTATAAAAGAAATAATTCATCAATATTACTTTCAAAATATAGAAATCACCTTCCTCTGGGTTCCTTCACACAGAGGTATACATGGAAATGAAATGGCTGATAAATGTGCACAAGAAGTTATCAATGCTGTTGTTGTTAAAAATACAATGGATGTTCCAATGACGGATTATCTGCAATATATCGATAAAAGTATAAATCGGTTACGGTTGGAAATGTGGAAAAATGATCAAGATACAAAGGGAAAGTGGTATGGAAGTATCCAAGAGAACTTGCCGACTAAACCTTGGTACTATCAATTAAAAGATGCCAGTCGAGATTTTATTGTTACCATTAATAGACTGCGCTTCGGTCATCACTCCAGTCCGTCACACCTTAAAAGAATTGGAATTGTTGCTAACGACATTTGCCCACATTGCGTATCAACTGAAGGAACCGTTGAACACATGATCACAGAGCATATAAATAAATATAGCACATGATCTTCAACTTTCAACTGTCAAGAATTTCTCATCAACAGATTAGTGCTTGCTAGTGAATTAAGTGATTCCCATATAGTAAGTGATTCTCCATCCCGCCCTCCACTACTTCATCTGTTATTAAAAGACAAAAACTCATACAAACCATTATTCAAATATAATATGAATACGATTGGAACAGTTTAAAAATGTGTGAAATATTTAATGTGTAATATCTTAAAAAAGACTTGACTTAAAGGTCTTAGTTACCAGGTCATTAAAACCCTTAAAAAAAATCACTCCTATGTCATCACACATTTACCGACTTATCAGCTGGGCAAATAAATAATGCTTGGAGTTAGGGGGTGGATAACAAAGTACCCAGTCAATATTATTTTTTGTATACCTATAAATATTCCTGTTCATTTTTCCAGTAATTGAATAGGTTTGATGAAATGTTTTTGACGGCAGCCAATTACTAGTACTTTTATACAGTACACACAAATTTAAATTTGAAAAGACTGCAATTTAGTGATGGTTAGTGGTAACGGCGTCATGAAATAGGGTATAAATCGGAATTCTGCACGGCTGGAACTGGGAGGCAGACATGGAAGGACAACCAGACGCAGACAGAGACAGGGGCCTGTGAGTTTGTTTCTAATATATCTTGTTATTTAGAAATTCCCTCAAAGTACAAACAATTAAAATTGAACTAACTTGCTTACTACTGCTGTCTACTTATTTGAATTTACCTGCTGTTGAATGTTGATGGCAAGTTATTTAATGCTCTTCTTTAGTAAAGTAATATAGTAAACAATGTCAACGTAATTACAAATGTTAAGTTTAAAAACAGAAGAGCACTCCACACAAAGTGTTTTGTTTTATGATGATAACCTTGGATTTTAATTATTTTGAAATTTGCTGCTTAATATTGGTATATCTTTATTTGGACTAGGCCTTGTCAGTCCTTGGTATTGTACTTCACTTTCTTACTTAAATTCAACACCAAATCCCTTGTGTTTTCACAAAAGTTGCTTCAGGTTATTTAACTCTTAAAATATTATCCCGTTAAATATTAACATTATTATAATGACATTGTGTGACAGTTTGGGTGTAGACAACAGTGCTGCCGAAGGTGATGGAGACAGGGGAAGATACAGGTCAGTGATGAATGAACTCTAAATGAAATATACACATTTGATGTAGTAATACTTGCAAATATTTGATATGAACAAGTTCTAAGGACTATAACATTACTTTGAGAACAAATCAGATGTTTGGCTTGCTAGTGAACATATTGAGTGTATGTTAGCTATCAGTGATGGGTGCAGTGATTGGGAAGTTATATGACTATTGTCTATATTCATCATTAGTATTTATTCTTATGGGCAATATTGTGAGAGGTGGTAGTATTTCACCGGGTGATCTTAATATAATCATTGTGATACTCTATTACACATACAATGCCTAATAATGCTATGCATGTATGTATTAATTAGTCAAGTGTGAATGTTGGGTTTTTTACATACGCAAATTATTATGTACATATATACATAACTTCATGCCAAATCTCTTGCGGGGTAGGCACAGAGAACGGAGCGCCATAAGACACAACTCTTACAAACCTCACTCCCTTCATTGACTACTCTTTCAGTCCCATTGCTTTCCTTATAACCTTGTTTTTGACGCGGTCCGCGAGGGTCACTCCGCTGATTTTACGCAGTGCCCTCATTTCGTCCGCGATTATTCTACTTTCATGCATACTCTGCCATACCCAGCTTTCGCTTCCATAAGTTAGCGTTGGGATCAGTATTGCATTGTTGATTGCTAACTGGGCTTTTCTGCTTATTGAAGTGAAACTTCTAATGTCTCTTGCAAAAGCGTTAATGCTTTTAACGCCCACTCGCGGATTTATATAATAATATAAAATAGTAGTTTCAAACATGGAAGTAAGTTAGTAAAATTTATTTGTGAAAATATCGTACATACAAGTGTTAAATAGATATCATCAGCCTGTTGCAGTCCACTGCTGGAAATAGGCCTCTCCCAATGTGCGCCACAACATCTGATTCTCTGCCTTCCGCATCCAGTCTTTTCCAGCAGCCTTTCTGAGGTCGTCTGACCATCAGGCTGGTGGGCGTCCTACTCTACGTTTACCAAGACACGGTCTGCACTTTATGTCAAAGTCAAAATAACTTTATTTTTATAGGTCTTCACAGACACTTAAAAATAGTCAACAAGTACAGATATAACATTATGATTTAAAATTAGATAAAAAAAAACAAACACGAGCGCTTGTGGAAAGTGCCTCCGTGGAACAAAAAAAAGACACGGACGCAATCGCCACGAGCGGCCCGATTCCGAGTGTAGGGGCTATCATGAGAAGAATCGGGCAAGAAACTCATGTGCCAAATACTCTTTTCAAACCATTTGAAATAAATAACAATATTATTATCACTACTGAAAACAAATCAGTAGGTTGGTGAATAAAAGGTGTAGCAAACAGAATACTCGACAATCACAATTAAGATCCAACCAAATTAAAATCAACGTCCTACAAGTTAACTAAGAAATTCTATGCGATCACAGTAGTCGAGCACAACTGACGCGACACCCTTTAATTAGAGTGGTAACGTTGTGCAAAAATTGTGGCTAATAATAAAAAAAACAAACCTATGACCTTCTTACTCCATCTACCGTCAGTCCTTCGGCAGATATGACCACCCATTGCCACTTCAGCGAGCTTATTCTACGAGCTATATCGGTTATCCCAGTTCTCTGGCGGATATACTCATTCCTGAGTTTATCTTTCAGAGATACCCCGACCTCGCTGAGCGACTTTAAATTTGTGGACTAGCCCAACCATGAGTGTCCACGTTTCGGCACCGTAGGTCATCACCGGTAAGCCGCACTGGTCAAAGACTTTGGTCAAAGTCAAAGTCAAAATAAGTTTTATTTTCATAGGTCTTCACAGACACTTAAAAATAGTCAACAAGTACAATTTAACTTTATTATTTTAAATTAACTACTTAACACGAGCGCTTGAGGAAAGTGCGTCCGTGGAACAAGAAAATACGGACGCAATCGCCACGAGCGGCCCGATTCCGAGTGTAGGGGCTATCATGAGAAGAATCGGGCAAGAAACTGATGCCAAATACTCTTTTCAAACTATTAAACATAAATAACAATAATATTAATATCGCTACTGAAAACAAAGCAGTAGACTCGTGCATAAAAGGTGTAGCTGCCAGAATACCCGACCATCACAGCAAATTAACATCAACGTCCTAAAAAGAAAAACTATGCAAATATGACGACGCTGACGATGATGACGCGACATCTTTTATTTAGAGTGGTAACGTTGTGCAATAAATAAAACTTATATGTACATATATTATAAACAATATCAAGGCAAATTTTAAATTCATCATTCATCATCATTATAGTCTGTTGCAGTCCACTGTTGGACATAGGCCTCTCCCAATGTGCGCCACAACATCCGATTCTCTGCCTTCCGCATCCAGTCTTTTCCAGCAGCCCTTCTGAGGTCGTCTGACCATCGGGCTGGTGGGCGTCCTACATTACGCTTACCAAGTCGCGGTCTCCACTCAATGACCTTCTTGCTCCATCTACCATCGGTCCTTCGACAGATGTGACCAGCCCATTGCCACTTCAGCGAGCTTATTCTACGAGCTATGTCGGTTACTCCGGTTCTCTGTCGGATATACTCATTCCTGAGTCTATCTTTCAGAGATACTCCGAGCATAGCTCGCTCCATAGCTCGCTGAGCGACTTTAAATTTGTGGACTAGCCCCACCGTAAGTGTCCACGTTTCGGCACCGTAGGTCATTACTGGTAGGACGCACTGGTCAAAGACTTTGGTCTTCAGGCATTGCGGTATAGGCGAGCCGAAAACTCGACGCAGTTTGCCGAATGCGGCCCAACCCAGCTGAATCCTCCTGTCGGCTTCCTTCTCGAAGTTTCGTCTACCTAACTGGATAGTTTGGCCTAGGTAGACGTATTTGTTTACGACTTCGAGAATTGACCCATCGACATTTATCGGTCCGGGCACGACATGTTCGTTGAACATGACCTTGGTCTTGTCCAAGTTCATGCCCAGACCGACACGTCGAGAGGATTCGTCTAGGCTGCGCAGCATTCCGCTTAACTGTTCCAGCGATTCTGCCATTACAACGATGTCGTCGGCGAACCGAAGATGCGAGATGTACTCACCATTCACGTTGATACCCTGTCCAGTCCAATCCAGTGTCTTGAAGACGTCCTCCAGAGCGTTGGTGAAGAGTTTGGGAGATATGACATCTCCCTGTCTTACACCTCGATTTAGCTCAATGGAGTTCGTCGCCTGGTCCTGTATCTGGACAGTCATCCTGGCGGTGTCATACAAGCATCTCAACACCTCGATATAACGCCAGTCAATCCGACATCGCTGCAATGCATCCAGAACTGCCCAAGTTTCGATGGAGTCGAAGGCTTTTTCGTAATCCACGAATGCCATACACAGCGGCTGATTGTACTCTTCGGTCTTCTGTACAATCTGCCGAACAGTATGGATGTTGTCCACGGTATTAAAGCCTTTTCGAAACCCGGCCTGCTCCGGAGGCTGGAATTCGTTGAGTCTTGCAGCGAGACGATTCGTGACGACCCTCGAGAACAACTTGTAGATATGGCTCAGGAGTGAGATGGGTCTGTAATTCTTCAGTAAGGTCTTATCGCCTTTTTTGAAGAACAGCACCACCGCACTCCTGCTCCAAACCTGTGGTGTTATACCCTGTTGTATGACGGAATCAAAAAGACTTGCTAATTCCTTTAGGATAGGAGTCCCGCCGGCCTTTAGAAGATCTGTTGTGATTCCGTCATCACCAGGTGCCTTGTTGTTCTGGAGTTGCTCGAGAGCCGCACTAATCTCGCTTTCTGCAAAGTCGGGGATGTCCTCACTATAGTGACGCGTTAGCGGGGCTCTGTGGTCATCATCGCTGTGTCCCGTCGGCTTGGTCATCCGTGTGGAATAAAGGAGCCCATAAAAAGATTCGATCTCTGCGAGAATCTCGGGCTTAGAGGTGACGACACGTCCATCCGCAGTTTTCAGCTTCGTCAGAAGGGACCTTCCAAGCTGCTGAGCGAACACTTTCGACCCTTTGTTGCGGTCGATCGCGTCCTCGATCGCTCGAGTATTCGACCGACGAAGGTCGCGCCGCATCAGCTTTCTAATTCACTGGTTTAGGCTTTTCCATTCTGACGAAGACAGCTGATCGAATGGAGTTTCTCGCCTCTGCCTCATCAGCTCGAGCGTCTCAGTAGAGAGTTTGGACTCCTTTTTCTGCGATCTCGGGAACAACCTTTGAGACACTTTCCTCAGCGTGTTGACCACAATGGCGGTCTTTTCGTCCACGTTGCCTGTTGTTTCCAGCAGGTCGAACCGATTTTGAAGTTCCATTTGGAACTTTTCGGTTTCGGCTATTTGGAGTGGCGTAGGTCGGAGAATAGACCTCATCTTCCGGGTCCTTTCAGCCTTCAGGTTAATATTTAGAGAGCCTCGAAGAAGTCGGTGATCACTTCGAGTATTGAACCTGTTGATCACAGAGACATCTCTAAATATATACTTACTATCCGTAATGATAAAATCTATCTCGTTCCTTGTCACAGAATCCGGGCTTCGCCAAGTCCACCTCCTGTGGAGACCTTTCTTGAAGAATGAGTTCATCAAGAAGAGCCCTTCAGACTCCAGAAAGTTGACCAGCATCTGGCCCCTGTGATTCCGGCACCCCAATCCATATGGACCGATTTTCGTTTCGCCGCGTTCTTGTACTCCCACTTTGGCATTGAAGTCCCCATAACAACGTTGTAGTGAGCCTTGGCGGTACCATGTATTGCTTTTGCGATATCTTCGTACATTACCGTTTGGTGTGGTTAAAACTCGCCAGCCAGAATATTTATTCGCGAAACTTGACTGGGCACATCATCACAACAGATATTCCGCTCGATTGCCGTACCTTCTACGTATCCCCGCACACCGCACTGTTGCGTTTCGTGGCAGTTTCCGTTTTGCTGCCACCAAATGTTGGAATAGTTTACCTCCACCTCTGCGTTAGTTAACTTCTAAGTGTAGCTTTCGTAAGAAGTTTAAGTTGCACATACTTCAACTACAAAGATCCATTTAGGTGTATATCATTTTTATTATTTACTAGCAGACCGCGTGAACTTCGTACCGCTGTATTGAATGTGGTTTGCCGCCTCACGGTGTTGCTCGCGTGCAAGCGGAATGTTGATGACGACGATGATTACACATAGCCTATCTTACTCAGTGATGAATTTGCTTTCTAAAGAAAAAAGAATTATTTAAAACGGTCCAGTATTTTTTGGGTTTATTCGTTACATACAAAAATACAAATCTTTCCTCTTTGTAATATAAGTGTAGTTTTAGATGTACTGGTCGGTAGTACTTTTCTCCACTGAGCTGATACTTGTGGGTGCATTCTCGGAAATAGAAGTAATTAGTAGGGTAATCAGTAATAGCCTTAACCTCTGTGTCTATATATTTGCGCTAGTTTTGTATGTATGTAATATTATCTCTAATACACTCGAGAGCAATGAATCCGGGTCACTTAAAGAATCCTAAAAATCTCGGAAACTAAAAATGCTAGGTTAATGCAATAAATTGTATTTAATAGACAATGTAATACTCCTTAAATGAAGGTATTAAAACTTCTTAGTTATTGTAAAGTTATATCATAAAAAAATCAAATTTGAAAAAGGGCCACTTTCGAAGATGGAACTACGAAATTACAGCATTTGGTTTTGCTTTTGTTTGTAATCTGTCATTTATGTGGGTACATAAACCATGTTGATAGTGCTCTATATTCATTATTCAAGCTGAAATTATGTCGCTTACGCCTGAAGAATGCACCAGAATACTTACAATGCTGGAAACCGGCCGGAGTCAGCGCGATACAGCCAGGACTGTTGGTGTGTCGCTGTCAACAGTACAAAGAGTTCTCCGACGTTACGAAGAAACTGGTTCTAACCTACGCAGACCAGGAACGGGCAGAACCAGGTATACCACAGCACGAGAAGACCGATACTTGGTGAACACCATGCTTCGAAATCGCTTTCTCACAGGAACTGAACTCACCAATCAGTTTCGACGCCTCGGAGGAAGTAACCCAAGTGCATGGACAGTAAGACGTCGGCTTGCTGAATATAACTTAAAACCCCTTAGACCTGCAAACGGCCCTAAACTGGAGCGTGGGCATCGTATTTCAAGACTAAGATATGCCCAGAGCCACGTAAATTGGAGTATTGAAGATTGGTCAAAAGTTATGTTCTCCGACGAATCAAAATTTATGCTCTACAAGCACGATGGAAGACACAGAGTGTATCGAAGACCAGGGGAAAGTTTCAAGCAAGCATGCATCGAGGAAAAAGTAGCCTACGGTGGTGGGTCTGTACTTGTGTGGGCCGGAATTTCTTCTGAAAGTCGCACAGAGCTGGTGATCATAGAAAACGGCTCTTTAACTAGCGTAAGATATGTGGAAGAAATCCTCAATGATCACGTTGGTCCATTTATGGTCAATTTAGGTGAGGATGCTATATTTATGCATGACAATGCCCGACCTCATACAGGTAGGATTGTGAATGACTACCTTCAAGAGATGAACATTACTCGTATGGAGTGGCCAGCGCGCAGCTCGGATATCAACCCGATCGAGCATGCTTGGGACGAGCTAGGCAGATGCGTAAAACAACGAAACCCTCCCCCAATCACGCTTCGTGAGCTCAAAATTGCTCTCACAGAGGAATGGGAGAATATTCCCCAAAATCGTATAAGGAATTTGGTGTACAGCATGCCAGACCGCGTAAACGCAGTAATGGAAGCACGAGGAGGCAATACGAAGTATTAAAATTCAAGAAAATCGTAATAAAGTTCAAAAATTTCATGTTTCCTGTTTTTGTTTTAAGGAGAGATCAGCAGATTTTTTCTTTATGTAATTTTGTGTTAATAAAATGTATGGTGACTCATATTTTTTTTACTTTCATTTAAGGAGTATTACATTGTCTATTAAATACAATTTATTGCATTAACCTATCATTTTTAGTTTCCGAGATTTTTAACATTCTTTAAGTGACCCGGATTCATTGCTCTCGAGAGTATATAAAATTCTCGAGTCTAGATGTGCGTAATTGAACTCCTCCGAAACGGCTTGACCGATTCTCATGAAATTTTATGTGCGTGTCGGGTAGGTCTGAGAATAGGACAACATCTATTTTTCATCCCCCTAAATCACAAGGGTAGCCCACCCCTCAATTTTTTTTTTAATTTTTCTACATTTCTGTTTCTTATTTTTTTTATAAAACGGGATACAAAAATACATGCAACCCTAAATTTTCAACCCCCTACGATCAACCCCTATTTTTTAAATTTTATTTTTCGGCAATACAACGTTTGCTGGGTCAGCTAGTCTATTTATAATAAGTACTATGGTTTTTAATTGTTTTGTTTATTTTTAAGTATTATTTATTTTTTATATTATGTATCTATTTCTACGTTTCGTGTCACCCAGGGTGTGGGCTGAAAATCAGCGTTGTGGACTGGTCCTCAACACATGCTGAGCTCAAACCTAGTCTGGCTGACACTACATTATCACTTGAGCTATCTTCTTCACGCTTGCCTTGGATAATAATATATGTCTGTTTTAATTTATTTTACTCTTATTTTATAAGTGTTGGTAATAAGTGATGTTCTGTTTCATTCATTCTTGAATTTGTGTTGTGTAGTGTCTGTCAAATAAATGTTTCTCATTTCATTTTTCATTTCATTTCTTCAAGGTAGACCGTAAAAAGAGTATATTTGATGATATGAATTGTTCTCTCACACAAGTTCATGAATGGTTCACGGCTAATAATTTAGTTCTAAATGCGAATAAAACTAAAATAATAAACTTCACTATGCCTAGTGTTAAAGGTCCGGATATAAGTATAGCTCTAAATAATAAAATTCTTGACCCAGTGAAGTCTACTGTATTCTTGGGTATTACCTTAGATAATACGCTACAGTGGGGCCCACAAATAAAGTCTTTAGCTGGAAAACTTAGCTCTGCTGCTTACGCAGTTCGAAAAGTTCGACAGCTTACCGATATTGTAACCGCCAGAATACTTTATTTTAGTTATTTTCATAGCGTTATGTCATATGATATATTACTATGGGGCAGAGCAGCTGAAATTCAGTCCATTTTCGTTATTCAGAAACGAGCAATACGGGCAATTTATAATTTCGGTGCTAGGGTCTCCCTCAGAGAACGTTTTAAGGAAATTGGCATTTTAACGATTGTCTCCCAGTTTATATATGATAACATCATGTTTGTGAGGAGAAACTTAGATAAATATACAAAACATAGCGATATACACAATTTTAATAGTAGAGGCAAGCATAAGCTTGAATTACCGTATCATCGCCTGCACAAGGTACACAAGTCTTTTTTGGGAATGGGTGTACAGTTTTATAATAGAATACCTGCGCATATTCTGGATTTGTCTTATGATCGCTTTAGGCGGGCTGTGAAGGGTCGTCTCATTGGTGGTGGCATACTACACCATCAATGACTTCATCGCCCGAATACTGAACCGCCACTCAAATATATAAGCGCCACTTAGCGTTTAAGTATCTGTCACATTAGACAGAATACTTGAAATTTGAGCAGTAAGCAAGCACTTTATTGATTGTCAGATTTGAGTGGCGGTTCAGTATTCGGGCGCATGACTGACAAGTCGGAGTGGGACCTTCAAATTGTTTGCTCAACGCGGATTTTGTAGTTTGTGTAATAATATTGTTATTTATTTCAAATAGTTTGAAAAGAGTATTTGGCACATGAGTTTCTGGCCCGATTCTTCTCATGATAGCCCCTACACTCGGAATGCATGAGGAAAAAAGAGCGTATTTCACTAAACATATAAATGACAATTTAAACGACTCTAAATACTTGTGGAAAAATTTAAAACAACATGTTCTTGCAAAGCATGGTGACGGTACACTGCCGGCACACCTACAAGATCCCGAAAGTATAAACAAAGCATTTTTAGAAGTTCCAGGTGATACCAATGTTGCAATATCGTAGCTGTCGTTATTCGAATATCACAGATATGGTTCTTCTAGTCTCAATTTACACGAAGTAAATGAAGGCACGAAACTAGGAATAATAAATGATATGAAATCTAATGCACAAGGAGTGGACGGAATCTCAAAGGGTATGATACAGCTAACGCTGCCACAGTCCCTAACTGCCATTACTAACATTATAAATCAATCTATAACCACTAACACTTTTCCATCATCATGGCGTTGTGCCATTGCGCGGCCATTACCGAAAACTACTAACCCACTTATCTATAAAGATTTGCGGCCGATTAGTATACTCCCATGTATCTCAAAAATCCTAGAGCGAGTAATCTACATTCAGCTGACGTCATACCTAGAGTCTAATAATATCCTGCCTGATCTGCAGTCCGGTTTTCGTTCGGGGCGAGGTACAGCTACTCCTATGGCAGACGTGGTGGGTAACATTCTAGAGGCTCGGGACCGAGGTGAAGGAACGATACTCACTTTGCTAGACTATTCTAGGGCTTTCGATTCCATTAACATATCTCTGTTACTATCAAAATTGGCAATCTATGGTTTCGACTCGAGCACTGTCAAATGGTTCGACAGTTATTTGCACAATAGAACGCAGTCGAATGATGGCACCAGAATGTATTCTACGGTGCAGCCAGTGCCCAATTGTATTCCTCAAGGTTCTCTGCTTGGCCCACTGTTATATATCTTATACAGTGCTGATGTAGGTGATTGCATTCGAGACTGCAAGTACCATATGTATGCAGATGATATACAAGTATATACATCTTTCAAAGCAAGTGATACATTAATGGCAGTGCAAAAGTTAAACGAACAGCTGGAGAGAATTGTCGCTTGGTCAAAACAGAACTCTCTTCTTCTAAATCCTGAGAAGACAAAATTTTTGGTCCTTGGTAGTAAATTTCAAATAAATTCTATTGTGCCTGCAAATCCGAATGTAATTCTAATGGGGAAGTCTGTGGCTCGTGTAGAAATAGCAAAAAGCCTAGGACTCTGTATCGACCCAGATTTACGGTTTGAAGAGCACATAGGTACTGTAGTCAGAAACTGCTTTTACAAACTAAAACTATTATATAACTATAGGCAGTACTTCAGCGTAGAATTAAGAAAAAGACTAGTTGACACCTTTATTCTATCGAAGTTTAGTTATTGTGATATTGTATATGGCCCATGTCTTCTCTCGCGTACTGAAACTCATACAACGTGTACAAAACGCATGTGCTAGATTTTGCTTCCAGATTCCTTGTCGTCACCATGTCACACAATATCTAAATAGGGCAAATATCCTAAAGATGAAATATAGACGTGAGCTTCATTTAGCCAATTTGCTGTTCGGTATAATTAAGAAAAAATGGGCCAAAGTATCTCAATAACAAATTCTACTGGCGTCGAGATCACTCTTATTACAGCCCACGGGCCCTAATGGATCCACTAGTAGTACAACAATATAAAACCACGGTTTTCAGGGGTTGTTTTAAATACGCTGCCACTAAATGCTGGAACAATATTCCACCGCCTTTTCGGGCAAAGACAAGTAAACATTCTTTTAAATCAGCTTTTAAATACTACCTACTTACAAAGCAAAAAGAAGATTGATACACATCTAATTTTTCTACCTTTACCTTCTAACTTGATTGCATTAGTGAATTTGTGGTCATAAGAGCGTTCTAGAGATTTTTTGTTTGTCAGTTTTGTTTATTTTTGTGCAGTATTATTTTGTTTAGTGTCATTTATTTCTCTATATTGTATTATGCTTTGACAGTGGCAGGAATTTTTTGTAGTACTTGTTTATTTATATTATATACTTTGTTTTCTTTTCGTTTCACATTATATGTATGTGTGCGCTGTTTTGAGCATTTGTGCGTCATCAGGGCTCGCATTGAAAATCGGCGCTGCACGGCAACACACCGTTGCCCTGTGACATTAAAGCTGAATGCGGGCCTTGTTGTCGCTCGGTGTCTTGGTGGTGGTGTATTTTATATTCTTTTTAATTTGAGTGACAATAAAAAACATTCTTTCTTTCTTACTTACGACTGACGCCGTTGCGCCAACATCTGACGAGAACATTGCTATGGAAGAGATTGAATGGTCGATACAAAGTATGAAAAATGGTAAGGCAGCTAGAATTGATATGATGTCTGCTGAAATGATCAAACACGGTGGAACCTGTGTCCGGGATGCTTTCCTGATCTTGAGCAATCTATGCTGGAGGTCGGGTAAGGTTCCCATGGACTGGAGGCGTGCTGTCATCGTGCCCTTGTATAAAGGGTAAGGTATCACGTATGCAGTGCGCCAATTATAGAGCCATCAGTTTGATCAGCTTAGCAGCGAAAGTGTATGGGAAGATTATTGAAAGGAGAATGAGGGTGATATCTGACGGAGTGTTGTGGGAGGCTCAGGGTGGTTTCAGAAGCGGAAGAGGGTGCATGGATCAGATTTTTTCTCTCCGCAACATCGTGGAGAAACAACTGGCTGTTAGCCGGAAGGTTTTCTGCGGTTTTGTGGATCTGGAAAACAGTTTGACAGGGTATTACGGAAGGATCTGTGGGACATACTCCCGGGCTACGGGGTGAGCAGCACACTGCTGCGCGCCGTGCAGGCAGTCCACTAATGAGGGCTGCTCGGCGTGTGTGCGTGTTGACGGCGGCTTGTCGCCCTGGTTTGACGTCAATATCGGCGTCAGACAAGGCTGCGTGCTGTCCGCTTGGCTGTTCATCCTATACCTGGACAGTTATATCCAGAGAGTGAGATCGACGAATGTAGGGATGGGAATGGGTGACCTAGTTGTGAGCTGCCTGCTTTACGCAGATGACGCCGTGCTCTTAGCCGACTCGCCGTCTGATCTGCAAACACTTGTCACTATTATGAAGATGATTGTTTGATGAAAGGCTTACAATTTAATGTGATGAAAACGAAAGTTATGGTGTTTGAAAGAGAGGAATCCAGAACGGATGCCAGGATAATGGTTGACGATGTAGTGTTGGAACAGGTGAATGAAATTGTATATCTTGGATGCGCTTTTAGCAGGGATGGAAAGTACACCGCTGATGTAGAAAGAAGAGTAGCGTTAGGAAATAAAGTAAATGGGGCGTTGGGCAGATTCTTGGGCGCAAAAGATATTAGCAGAAAAGCCCAGCTAGCAATTCACAATACTGATCCTAACGCTAACTTATGGAAGCGAGAGCTGGGTATGACAGAGCGTGCATGAAAGTAGGATAAACGCGGTTGAAATGAGGGCATTGCGCAAAATCTGCGGAGTGACTCTCGCTGACCGCGTGGAAAACAAGGCTATAAGGAAGGAAGTCGGATTGAAAGAGAGTGTCGGTATAAAAGTAAGAAAGGCCATGCTCCGATGGTTCGAACATGTAGAAAGGATGGATGATGCAAGATTTACTAAGCAGATATACAATGCAAAAGCGGATGAATGTAGGAGTCGAGGACGGCCTAGACACACATTCCGTGACCAAATAGAACGTGTTTTGGAGGAAGGTGATGTTAGGAGCCTCAAAAATCAACGCGCGTGCATGAAAAGAGTTATGAAAGTCAACGAAGCGAGTGAGGTGTGCAAGAATCGTGCCCTATGGCGCTCCGTTCTCTCTGCCTACCCAAGGGATTTGGCGTGAAGTTATGTTGTTTATTTCAAGGAATTATACATTTTCAAAAATTTTTTTTTATATCTTTGACGCAATACACACAGCGCCCTCTAGTTCCAAGCTAAGCAATTAGATGCTTGTGTTATGGATACTAGATAACGTATATAAATACATATATACTTTTTTTTTGTAAATACATACTTATAATACATAGAAAAACACTCAGACACCACACAAATATTCATGTTTGTCACAAATATTTGTGCTCGGGTGGGAATCGAACCCCCGACCTCATTGTTTCAGCCGGTAGTTTTTACCAATGTGCCACGAGGCCCGTTTTTAGAGAAGTGATGGCTTATTTACGAAGCGATTTTAAACATTACAGCATTAATTTTCATCCAATGAAGTGTCTTGAATAGATTGTGCATGTAATACAGATGATCCTGGCCCTTTACAGCATGCAATTTGAACGAATATTTTCGAAGATATTGCAGTATTACTATAGCGGGACAGCAGTTAAAGTCGATAAATAGCACAAATTGAACCTCATGATACCCAAAATTTACTCATTCATTACTTTTGATGCGGAACAAAGTCCGCTGGGTCAGCTAGTTAATCATAAAATAACAAGTATGTATTTGAGAAATCTAGAGTTGAAATATTTTCAGAACTTATTTTTGATGATAAATAATGACTGGGTGAATCGTGACGGACGCTATTGACTACCTGAATAATTAGTGTGGTGCGTGTCGTGTTCAGTGGCAGCGTGTACGACATGCGCGGCATGCTGGTCCGCTGCGCCTCCCAGTCCTCGCTGGACGAGTCCTCGCAGCGGCCAGCGTCGCGAGACAGCGGGTCGGGGGGCTGCGGGGGCGGCGCGCACGCCTCCAAGTTGCTGGAGGCGCTCGCGCGACTGCGGCGGGACGCGACCTTGTGCGACGTGCGGCTGCGCGCGCTGGCCGGGCCGGGGGGCGAGAGCAGCGAGGTGGCGGGCGCGGGCGAGCCGGGGGGCGCCCCCGAGTCGGGTGGCGAGCCGGGGGACGAGGGGGGCGCGCGCTCGGTTTTCGCGCACCGCGCCGTGCTCGCGGCCGCGTCGCCGTACTTCCACGCGATGTTCACGCAGTTTGACGAACGGACACAACCTGTTGTCACCATTCAGGTATTATCCTAACGCTTTTTCACATAATATGCATGTATCTCAGAAGCGATAAGCTCTTTTGAATGATTAATAATTCGGATTTCGTATGGGCCAATACCTTGTGAAGTTGTATCCATAAAGAATCTCGTACTTTTCAGATGATGAAGTGTATCAGTATCATATAATATGGTGCATATTTGCAATTAATCTCTATTGTGGTAGACCCAAGCGGTTCTTTGAAATACCACGACCTCTCAGAAGATCGACGTAAAGTGGTTCATGCCGCGTTTCGTTCGGTGAGCGAGGTACCCGGAGGCCCACTCCCCTTCCCCATCCTTTCCTGTCCTACTTCCTTAAAGGTCGGCGACGCGAATGTAACACTGCGTGTTGCAGGCGGGCGGCGCCGGTCACTTACCATCAGGTGACACGCCTGCTCGTTTGCCCTCCTATCCCATAAAAAAATACTTCATCGGTCGATTCCTTTCGTAGAACGTGGATCCGGCAGCTCTGGAGGCGATAGTGGAGTACGTCTACAATCCGGAGTCACTGGTGATCACCGAGGACAACGTCCAAGTGAGTCACGTTCGGATAAGTCGTGCGCGGGCCCGCGGCGCGGCGAGTAAGGCGAGTAACGCGAGTAACGCGGGGTCTCTGCGCAGAGCCTGCTGTCCAGCGCGTCGCTGGTGCAGGTGTGCGGCGTGCGCGACGCGTGCTGCGTGTTCCTGGCGGGCGCGCTGTCGCCGGACAACGCGCTCGGCATCCGCGCCTTCGCCGAGCTGCACGCCTGCGCCGACCTGCGCCTGTGCGCGCACCGCTACGTGGAGACGCACTTCGCCGAGCTGCTGGACACCGAGGAGTTCCTGGCGCTGGACGCCGACACGCTGGCGCAGCTGCTGGACAGCGACCGCATCACCGTGCCCGACGAGGAGGCCGTGCTGGACGCCGTGGTGCGCTGGGTGCAGCACGAGCCGGCCGCCCGCGGCCCGCGCCTCGGCATGCTGCTGGAGCGCGTGCGCCTGCCGCTGCTGGCGCAGGACACGCTGGTGGCGCGCGCGAGCGCCGAGCCGCTGGCCAGCGCCGGCGTGCGCGTCAAGGACCTGGTGATCGAGGCGCTGTCGTTCCACCTGATGCGGCCCGAGCGGCGCCTGGCGGCCGCCGCCTCGTGCGCGCGCGCGCGGCCCCGCCAGCCGCCGCGCTCGCCCAAGGCGCTGCTGGTGGTCGGCGGGCAGGCGCCCAAGGCCATCCGCGACGTGGAGGCCTACCACATGGAGTGCGGCCGCTGGCGCTGCGCCGCCGAGCTGCCGTCGCGCCGCTGCCGCGCCGGGCTCGCCTCCGTGCAGGGGAAGGTCTACGTGGTCGGCGGATTCAACGGTACGGAGTAAATTTGAGTAAAATCGATAAACCTAGAGTTTAACCGACCTCGAGTGTAAGCAGCGGTGACTTTTGTGTCCAGGCACCCTGCGCGTGCGCAGCGTGGACGTGTACGACGTGGCCACGGACACCTGGAGCGCCGGCCCGCCGCTGGGCGCGCGCCGCTCCACGCTGGGGGTGGCCGCCGTCGGGCACGTCATCTACGCCGTGGGGGGGTGAGTCTCTCTCTCCTTCTCTCTCTGTGTGTCTCTCTGTGTGGACGTGTACACGTGGAGCGCCGGCCGGCCGCTGGGCGCGCGCCGCTCCACGCTGGGGGTGGCCGCCGTCGGGCACGTCATCTACGCCGTGGGGGGGTGAGTCTCTCTCTCCTTCTCTCTCTGTGTGTCTCTCTGTGTGGACGTGTACACGTGGAGCGCCGGCCCGCCGCTGGGCGCGCGCCGCTCCACGCTGGGGGTGGCCGCCGTCGGGCACGTCATCTACGCCGTGGGGGGGGTGAGTCTCTCTCTCCTTCTCTCTCTGTGTGTCTCTCTGTGTGGACTGTACACGTGGAGCGCCGGCCCGCCGCTGGGCGCGCGCCGCTCCACGCTGGGGGTGGCCGCCGTCGGGCACGTCATCTACGCCGTGGGGGGTGAGTCTCACTCTCGCCGTCCGTGTGTCTCTCTCCGCACTCGCTTCATGCCCCCTATCTCGTGCAGGTTCGACGGCGCCACGGGGCTCAGCTCGGCGGAGGCGCTGGACACGCGCGACAACACGTGGCGCCCCATCGCGCCCATGTCCACGCGCCGCTCGTCCGTGGGCGTCGCCGTGCTGGCCGGCAAGCTGTACGCCGTGGGGGGCTACGACGGGGCCTCGCGCCAGTGCCTGCACACGGTGGAGCGGTACGACCCGGCCGCCGACCGCTGGGAGAGCGTGGAGGAGATGAGCGCGCGCCGCTCGGGCTGCGGCGTGGGCGTGGCCGAGGGCGCGCTGTACGCCGTGGGCGGGCACGACGGGCCGGCCGTGCGCCGGTCCGTGGAGCGCTACCGGCCCGGCGCCGGCTGGGCGCCCGGCCCGGCCATGCACACGGCGCGCCGCAACGCCGCCGTGGCCGCGCACCACTCGCGCCTCTACGTGGTGGGCGGCGACGACGGCGCCGCCAACCTCAACACCGTGGAGGTGTTCGACCCGGCCGCCGAGACCTGGACCATGCTGGGCGGCACCATGTCCGTGGGCCGCTCCTACGCCGCCGTGGCCGTCGTGGAGCGCGCCTCGTGATGCGGCGCGCCGGCGGAGCCCCCGCCGCCGCGCCCCCGCCTCGCCCCGCCCGCGCCCCGCGCCCCGCGCGACCCCCGCGACCCCAGCGACCCCCGCGACCCCCGCGCCCCCCGCGCGCCCCCGCCGCTCTACGACAACGTGTACGCCGCTGCGCCCGGCCCCGCGCGCTGGCGCCCTCTCTACGTGCAACGCGCTGACAGCGACCAGGCGAGTTTATTTGGTATCGGTCACTGACGCGTTATAAAATTCTTACAAAAATTTGATGTCAACGTTTATTTTTATACAGACTGCGTATAGCGTGGGCGGGTACTGGTGCTCGCAGACGCTCGAGTTCAACGAGCGGTGCGAGGCGGGGGCGGCGGGGGCGGCGGGGGGCGCGGGGACGTCGGGGGGCCGCGCGGGGGGCGGCACCATGCCGCGCGCCGCGCGCACTCCCCTGGTGCGCGTGTCGCCCCCCTGCGTGCTGCTGCTGCCCCCCGCACAGCCCCCCGCACAGCCCCCCGCGCTGCCCCCGGCCGCGTGCGCCCTGCACGAGCACAGGCACAGTGACGAGGAGGAGGACGACGAGGACGACAACTGAACTGTGGGCGCGCCGCGACCCACACGGGAAATACTCATTTAGGTCGATTAGTTTTGAGATTACTTAACCGCCAATTATAGGATGATAAAATGTTATACGTAATAGAGAGCAGATTGCAGCACACCTGGAGGGTGCTCTGAATGAAGCCTTTATTTTAAAGAGATTTATTTGTTGTAATGAGCGAGTTGTATTTATACTATATATCATATTTATATTTATACTGCTTGAGAATTATGTTTTTTAAAGTGTGTGAATGTGGGCATATTATTTGAAAACTTAATTAGATTTGTCTCGTCCGTGAGTGTAAATAAAATAAAAATATCTGCAGTATTTTGAGTATTTTGCTATATATTCTGAGTTTGTATGTATTTCGACAAAAGTATAATGTATTATTGATATCTATTATATACTAACTACCATTACTCGAGCTTTACTTCCTCAGCTCGGAAACCGGATATTGGCGATACCATTCCTAGTATCGTTAGTCATCTCCTATCATTAGGTACCTAATGTTAGAAGATGACCTACGATAAGTACAAGTTATCACAATTATTAATAAGTATTGGATTATAAAAATGTAAGCGTAGTAACATTCTTTAAATAATTCTGTTGTTATTGAATATAAAACGATCCACTGTTTCAACTCTGTTTACTACCTACTGAGCCGGCGAACTTGTTTCACTTCGGAAGCTATAAATAAAAGATTTTTTCTAAAAAGAGGAGGCCACAGTTACTCCTGACTACACTAAGCTACCCACTAATTAAAGTGCCGTCGAAATCGGAATTTAGAGATTACAGACAGAAATTCATTTATACAATATACAAACATAATATTACTTCACACTTTTTTCTACCCGATGGTGTTGGCAGTGGCTGTCAACTGTTACGACTCGACGTGCCAGTATGTTTACGCCCCAAATGGAATAGCTATCTAATAGTGTCCGACCGAAGGTCTATTTTTGGCTGAAGCCGAAGCCGATTAATCGGCAATCTCCACAACCTTTGGAAACCGAAGCCGAAGGCTTAAGCTATTAGTAATTTAATAATCTTCAATATTATCCACAACTAAAGAAGAATATCGGCATAAAGTAGCTCATGCCGCTTCTCTCTCGGTGATAGAGGTATCCGCACTGAACTAAGTGCAGTCCGGTCCGTCAGTCACTCACTCTTTCGTAACAGTTCGTTTAATTCCGACTGTGCCGAAGATGGATTTTTGCCTGAAGGTGGCCGAAAATGAAGTTTCGGTCGGACACTACTAACTAATAACCTTTGAAAAGTATTTATACGTATAGATATTAATTCTTCACTTTTATTTAATCATCTTGCACATGTTTGTTAGGGAGGTAACGCATAAAGACGGTTGTATATTATCAAATCATTTTTCATTATCTAGTGGTAGTTAATAAACGAGTCTCGGTAAATATCAGCTGATTTATGTGTCCCCTGTGCAGAATATGTACCGTATTGTATAGTCGGCATTTCGTCCGCTTGTGGCTGATACATATTCAGATCATATCCTTCCGTTACCACATATTTCCGCTGGCAAACTTCATTAAACCCTGCTTACGCGTTAACGTATTAAAAAGTGCGAAATAATAAAATATTTTCGATATATTTATATCGTACAAACAAGTTTACAACACTTATTTCTAAACGTAATCGAAGTGGCAAATTTGTTTATCAGAAGTGGGATACTTGGTTTTGTGTAGTGCGCCTTCTTCGTCTTCACGTCTTTTACTGCCCGAAGGTGTAGGCAGCGTAGTTTAGAATATTTTTATCATTATGAAAAATATATTCAACCGCTACAAAATAATAAAGGAGTTACCTTCACGCACTTAATGGCCAAAAGTATACTCGCCGAAAGAAATATTGGGTACCCAATCATCATGTCAGTTAGTTTACCAATGTAATCCCGCTCCCTTTTAGCATTCGTCGAATGTTTTTAATTTAAGTATTACGTAGGAATAATAAGTGTAAAGGTAGCCAACTAGACGTGTATGTATTATAGTTAACAACTCCGCAACTCTCGGCAAAATGTTAACTAAATACTTACAAGGTCAGTTTGCTCAAACGTATTGAAATTAAATTGTTGTGCAAATACACCGAGCGGACATCGGGTATTACATATGTATGTAAGATCTGTTGTGTAGTGTGAGGTAGGCAGGTAGACGGTGTAGCTCCAGCCAGCCAGGTGATACCGCTGATCTTGTTGTTATTTCTTTATCTGAGTAATTGTACTGACTACATGTTTGTTAGTATTTCAAGTTGTAATAGTATTCTGTAAAACATTAGTTTAATAATTCATGGCCGTCGGCGCGCGTCTGCTGCCTGCACAATACTATTGTTGGCTGAGAACAAGTGGCTGGTGACAGTTATATTACAATTATTGATGCTAAATACAATCATTCCATTTATAAGACTGTCTTTTTAATTCACTTTCGCCAAATTTAACCCAAATCCATTTCTTCTCGTTTTTCTAGGCAATCTCACTAGGACAAAAACGAGAAACTGTAAAATGCGTTTGAAAATCGACCGCGACTAGAGAATCACCTTGAGTCGCAAAAGCGTCACAAACACACATACAGAGCTAAAGTAGTAGCTAGTAAATAAACTGAAACGATCATTAGCTTAAATGCTTGCCACTAGTCAGGAAGGAGCCGCTACCTGCTGTGGAGGTACAATATTATTTACCTTGTACTTGCGGAGAATTATCGAGGCCATGATCACTTGCAACAGCTCACATACATCAGCATAGTCCTCACTCGGGACCGCTGACCGGCTTCCCGCCGGAGCTAGTTCAAGTTCCAAATGTAATGTGGTAACGACATCGGTAGCCATGCGACGCACTCAATTGTGCAGTCGTCGATTAATATCTGATTGATGATATCCGATGGTGTTCAATACCGTATAGTGAAGTGATCGCAAAAACAAATACTTCTATAGGCTTCTAGGGAAATACATAAGAATGATTGTTTTTTTCTCATCAACGATCAAACAATAGAATAATGCTTATTATTGAAGATATTTTTACAAACAAACACAAGATTCGTATGGTCTTCTGTTTGTTGCATATTGAGGCTGGGACTTAGGGGACTAAACAATTTGTAAATTCATGTGGTGGAAGTAATCCAATTTAGGGTTTGAAATGTCCTTAAACCCTGTAGTGTTATTTATAACTTTAAAATCTTAAAATCTGAATGAAATTACGAGTTCCATTTTTTCAATATAATCTGGGACACGTATACTTGTAATTTCAAGTAGATAACGACGCTCACATCATCGCACCGTCTCCCAGTGATCACAACACAACACGTTGTTCATCAATAGTTCACCAGTTGTGTTGAGTGATGATGTCACCTCGGTCACGACACTCGCGACTTGGCTGCGAGGTGAGCCGGGGCCAGTGGAGCGCGTCCACTAATTGTTCCAAGGCAGTGCGAGCCGTAACCAGTGACAGTGTAGTCACGCCGCTCACTCACAAGGCGCTCCACTAATATTTGTGTACTGTACTGTTCTGTACACAACCTACTTGCCTATATAACATCAACATGTCCACCGGTTTACCGCTCAATTAAGTTACTCACTTACAATCGATAAAGTGAATATAGATAGAGGGAGTCGTGACATATTCTGTTCAGCTCAAAACTCGTAAACTACTCCACCGATTATATTTACTGTTGTTTCTAATTGACAGTTCTCAATGTACATTCAACTCTGCATGATTTAACAGTACTTAAGATCATACTTTTGTTAGGTACGGAGGGCCCTGATTCGAATTCAGCAAGACACCAGTGTCTTTACGAAAATTGTGTGTAATATTAGTTATAGTAACTATCAAAAAGTGTAGCAAGTTGATGTCTAAGTTTCAACAAGCTGCGTTGTTAAGTTACCTAGTAGGTACACACATTAGGTACCAAGTGATACTTGAACAGCCATGCTGTTACATACTGTTACTGTTTGTTTTGAGGAGTTCCGGTCGCGCTCCATATTGAGTAGCGCGAGGTAGTAGAGGTGCTTCGCAATTGTATGCTAATCGTGGCGGATGTGCGGTACGCCCGTGCACCTTACCATCACCTTGCATCCAATATACATATTAATGGCGACAACATGACTGTTTAGATACAGACACTGCGCCATCTGTTAACTAACTAAGCTAAATAAACAATGAAAACACGAATAATTTTGTAAACACTGGTGAGGAGGCCCGTTACTGGGGGGAGGGCTGTGTGCCGAATGTTGGCGAGTGGGGGACAGGCACCGCTGCAGGTAGCGAGGTGAGGGGAGGCAGTAGTGTGCGACAGCAGCCCGCGCGAGAAGTACGTGCGGCCGTGCACTTGAAATTGTGTTACGATCGCGACTGGCCCGCCCGGTGCGTGTGTGGTGCGTGTGCTGATACCGGTGTACTGTGCTGCTGTACACCTGTGTACTGTGCTGCAAGTGTCCACGGGGACGTGGCTAGGAGCTGCACACAGCGCCCTGTACTCTACTTACGTCCGACAGTCGACCGTGCAAGACCGCGCACTGCTCCTTCAAACCGGCGATCGTACAGCGCCATACAAATATTAACGGCAGGTGAGTATTGCTTGTAAGTGGAGGATACCATTAATGCACGATCAATGTCCAGTGTGCCTGTTGTCACTCATCCACTTCTCCACCCCTATTCCTGTAACCCGCATCATTGTACTGGATCAGTAGTGGTAGAGCCTCGAGCCTCGGCAATGATCCAGTGGAGCATGTCGCCGCTCCTGAGCACAATGTTTACCAACCATAACTGCTGACAAGATTTCCGTAAAGTAATTAATTCAATGTTGGGAGCTCACGATCCAAAGTAGAAGTGATTGTTCACAGTACAGTGAGTACAGTACCTACCTACATTGCATATAGCTACTTGACGATGGTGTCGATGGTGGAAGTCTCAACTAGTACCCACGAGACCCTTCATCACGGCCACTTACAATGAAGCGTCCGTATATTGTTATAACCAAAAAAGCTGATTTAATTTAAAAATATAGTGCGTCATGAACGTAGATGGGTATCACAATCACAGCAGGTGTACACCTGGACACCGAGCTGGTCGCTGCACTGTGTTGAGTCTTCAGAACATAGCTACAGGTGTACCTATTGCCTTTTTTATGGGATAGGAGGGCAAACGAGCAGGCGTGTCACCTGATGGTAAGCAACCAACGCTGCCCATGGACACCAGCAACACATATAGTGTAACTGTTGCGTTGCCGACCTTTAAGGGATAGGGGATAGGGAAGGATGGGGAAGGTCGGTGGGCCTCCGGGTACCTCTCTCACCGAACGAAACGCGGCATGAACCACTTTACGTCGATCTTCTGAGAGATCGTGGTATTTCACCGATCGAGCCGGCCCATTCATGCAGCGAACTGCTTGGCTCTACCATTGTTAAAACAGACGTACGAACGTACATATTTTATTTTAAAAATTTATTGATATTGTTTTAAATAGTGAGGTAACGAATATTCGCAATCGCAAATAATCGCATGTTTTTTGTTATTCACATTTGCAAGAAACGCCAAACATTGCGAATGTTTGGCGAATGTTTCTAACAACAATAAAAGAATTTGTATATAAAGAATGATCAGATATTGATATTTTATTTATTATTTAACCCACCTACATTTATTTGTATAAAAAAATAAAATATTTTCAATCAGTCTTAAAATAGGCAAATAAATTAGAAAGAATGTCTCGTTAGTCTAATGAAAGTGTCACAAGTAAACTCAAAAAAAAAATTCAGGTCTTAAAAATGAATTTAAATAAAATAAATACTAGATTCAGATAACTTTTGTTACAATTATGTTATTTAAGATTTGTACTTTCATCAGAATATAAATGATTTTTTTTAAACAAGAAAAGAAAACAACTGTGCGTGTAAAACAAGATAAAACTTCTGAAAAACATAATATTGTATTTAGTTAATTAATTAAACTTTTAACTTGTTTATTCGTTTATCTGTAATATAATGTTTCAAAGAAATATTCGCATACGTGAATGTGCAAAATCTAGCTTTAGTTACATCACTATTTGTATCATTGGCACCTCCATCCGGCGGGTACACTGGCTACATTAGGTACTCTTTCACAGTTTGACCACTTCGTCAACAAACGGGACTTTGACGACGTTTAACAATTCTAATAGCTAATTGGTGCCCAGATCACTTTGCTACTTTACAACATACGACTTTTCGAAAGTTATTTGTGATAAATATTGATGACTGACAAAGAAAACGTACAAAATTTGGCGAGCCGAGGCGTGTGTGTAGAAAAGAGGGCGTTACAATAATGAAAGGTGATTCCAGATATATGGTATGTTTACTGTTTCTGTGATAGCGTTCTTGATGAGAGAGAAAAACATCTTTCATATAAAGATTGAGTGTTCACGTACTTATGAGTAAGAGGACATCGTCTTGCGTGGTCTGGCTCTGGGGCATGAAATGAGGAGGGATCTTACACGTGTTGCGAGAACAATGATAAACCTGAATGTGGAAAGATATAAGAGAAGACGAAGACCCAAGAAAATATGGACGGTTTGGTGAAGGAGGACATGATTACGAAGTGTGTCAGTGTTGATGATGCGAATAATGGGAAAGTGTTGGAAAGATAAACATGTTGTGCCGACCACAAACAATGGCAATACGGCAGAAAGATGATGAAATAATTTTTTTTCATGGGATAGAAGGCAAGGCGAGCAGGCGTGTCACCTGATGGTAAGCAACCAACGCCACCCATGAACACCAGCAACACATAGTGTTACTGTTGCGTTGCCGGCCTTTAAGGGATAGGGGATAGGGAAGGATGGGGAGGGGGGTGAGCCTCCGGGTACCGCGGCGCGGGTACGCGGCATGAGCCACTTTACGTTGATCTGAGAGGTCGTGGTATTTCACCGATCGAGCCGGCCCATTCATGCAGCGAACTGCTTGGCTCTACTCATTTACAAAACAGATTCAGGCAGAGCAGACACACGCATACACGTTTCAGATACTAATACTAAGATGATAATATTTCATCATTATCATAACATAGTATACAATAAAGTCGCTTTCCGCTGTCTGTCCCTTTTAAATGCTAAGATCTTTGTTACCACGCAACTATTTTTGATGTGGGTTTTATAATAGAAGGGATCAGCAGGGTGGTTTGTATGTTAAGATGGTCTACAAAAAAGTCCGCGATATGGCATGTGTCTATCTCTTAGAGGTCACCCACCGGGATCATTATTAAGTTCTGCACAGAACAAAAAGAACAATTAACACGGCTGGTCTCATTCTCCGTTCTACATTTATGTAGTTGTACCTATATTTTAAATGCTTTTTAAATATATCATAACCGCACTGTCTACTTGTCCACAACTACTACTGACCGAAGTAAATATTCAAGTCTTGCTGGTCCAGTGGTCGAGCTCACGGTTTCTGATTCAGAGGTCGTGGGTTCGATTTTGGACTCCAATGATTTCTCGGAATTCTTTCGGAAGTTTATATATGTAATAATTAAATATCGATGACTGCCAACTTTGTGCCCGGTGTATGGAAATAGATTCGCCTTTTATTCCATCCTGGGACGCAACGTAAGCATTTGGCAAGTCGAGGCTTAACAGCCGCTGTCTACACCTTCGGGTAGAAAAAGGCGAGAATTATGTAAAATAATAAATTTTAGTATTCAATTTATTTCTATATTTTGAAACTAAAGGGCATCACATGCCGTGAATTGGTTTCAATCAATTTTGCACACCTGATGGTAAGCAGTCAACGTGATCTATTGCCGATTTTTAGAAAACCTATTCACCCCCTTCAGCTTGACAGCTACAGCGTACATTACTTCTTAGAACAAGAAAAATACAGTACCTAATAATAATGTTATTAATTAATGTATGTATGTATGTAGGCCGTACTGTACAGCTGTTACAAATGTTGCCGTAGACCAGTGGCGCTGCCACGTCCGCCGCAGACCGCTGCAGGTCACATGTTGCGACATCTCACAATAATACTTAGAAATCATCAGCTGACACCTGTACACGGTGACCTATGGACACGCCACGTTCTAGGGACGTCGTACATCATGTTTTAATGTGCAAACCATTTACGCGGCACTTTTTCAACAAATAATTGATAAATTATGAAATTAATAAAACTAACTTATAACGACTACTTCAATTATTCACCTCATTTCTGGTTCCCAACCAGGAACAGGTAATATTCCACTTTTTACTTCAGCTTCTTTAAAGCATGTATCTAATCAACCGTTAACCTATTCGAGGGTCTCGTGGTGTATTGTAATATGTACTAACTTATGAACTTACCCACTGCTGCGCCGAAGAGGGTTTGATTCTCACAATAGCTCAGTACGTGATAGATGTGAATAGAAGTCCAACTCTGGCTTCTATTTCAGAGGGAACACACAGTCTGGGTGCGCATCCTGGCTTTCACCTTCCGGAAGTTATAAAATATGTTATAAATATTGGCGATTAACACATTTGTAGGCGATGTCTGGCGATTAGCTGTGCCGCGTTGCATTCGCCGCGGTCGCTGCCTACACCTTCAGGGTTATTAGCCAGGGTCATACATATATCGTTACCGGTAGATAGTGAGTACTTATAACGGTGTGTCCCGTCCTGTGGTATGTAAGTAGGCTCCGAGTGCCTGCTCCTATGTCGAGTACGTGACAACTTGCTACTCGCCACTTGCACGTGCATATAACAGTACGTGCACGTCGCTCCAAAGTCACTGCCACCAAGTACCGCGCCAACAGTACCAACCTGCCTGCCTACACCCTTATGATATTATATAATCCCTGCACGTGGTAGTGCGTAATCTCAGCCTACCCCTGTATTCCCGTGATGGGATCAATTTCAAGTGTTCATCTACTAGAATTGCCAGTTGTAATACTCGATCGATTTATGACAACAATTACAAACTGTACTGTGCAGGAAATATTAGATACTGATGATGCCCACCATACGTACTGCTTAAATTAAGTGGTAGAGCCACGCAATTCGCTGCATTAGTGGGCCGACTCGATCTGTTAAATTCCACGAGCTTTCAGAATATCGACGTAAAGTGGCTAATGACGCGGTTCGCTGAGACAGGTATCCCGAGGCCTAACCTATTCCCCTTCCCTTCTCTCCCCCTCCAATCCCAGTTTCGTTCCCTACTCTGTCCCATTTTAAAGACCGGCAACGCAATCTGTGATGCAGGGCGGCGCTATACCATGAAAAAGTGACCCGCGGATATTAACTATATACAAGACGGAACCATAGGGGACCTGTGTGAGTGTGTGTGTGTCACGCGTCACTCTCGTGTGTGCATCACGCGCTCATTACGAGCCGCTAATTGTGTAATAATATAATACAAATGAAAGTTTAAATACATTATATATTATGAGCGCTGTTACGGTTACTGACGACTACTAATATAATCCAACATTCTCTTGTCGTCACTGCTCACCACACTTACAAACGACTTAACTGAGGAGAGGAATAGACTTTGTTTCATTAAAATCTGCGTTAGAATAAAGGTCACACGCGCGGAGCGGCGGGAAACAACTAGTACGATGTAAACAAAGGATAGATGTGACACCCTTACCATCAGCCGCCATGATGCCAGGCACCTACATTATAACCAGAAACACCATGACATTGTGAAAGCACTCTAATTGTGAAAGCTAGAAGATATATGATGTCGCAAACGGGACTTGAACCCGTATCGACCCTTTCATTTGTCGCTTATTGACATTAGTAATTAATTAGAGTTACGTGTAAGTAAGTGAAATAGAAAAATAAAGCTAGTAGAATGGGCAGCAGCATTCTCTCTCAAGAAAATACAGCCTACTGCGATCGCCAACCCGCCTGCCAAGCGTGGCGATTATGGCAAAAATCCCCCCCTGATTGAGCGGACCGGCAGTTGTAGCAGTTGACCTGAAAAGGCTAATGATGAAGTGAAATATTTCCAAATGTCTAGAGTTCATATTAGTAAAGCCCACTGTTAATATATTACGACTGACGAGCCTCGTGGTGCATTGGTAAAATTACCGACTGCAAAATCGAGGTTGGAAAGTTCGATACCCACCCAAGCACAAATATTTATGTCAAACATGAATGTTTGTATGGTGTCTGGGTGTTTTTCTAGGTATTATAAGTATGTATGTATTTACAAAAAGTAAGTAATAATTTAAAAGTATATATGTACTAGCAGACCGCGCGAACTTCGTACCGCCATATTTTATACATTTACCACTAAAAAGATTATTGCCGCGATCATATTAATACCCCAAAGCTTTCCTCATAAATGTACTATCTAACACTATTTTTTTTTTCAATTCAAGTTCCTGATACTTGCATACATAACTTCACGCCAGATCCCTTGCGGGGTAGGTAGAGAGTACAAAGCGACCCACTTCCAGGGTCCTCCGTCCGCCTTGGGGCATCTACCCAGGGCATTTACTTGCTTAGCTGTTGATATTAGCGACTAACAACCAAGATATGATGAAAATAATAGCAGTTAAAATAACAAGCAGTTCGCTGCATGAATGGACCGGCTCAACCGGTGAAATACCACCACCTCTCAGAAGATTGACGTAAAGTGGCTCATGCCGCGTTTCGTTCGGTGAGAGAGGTACCCGGAGGTCTACCTCCCTTGCCCATACTTCTCCCTTAAAGGCCGGCAACGCAACGGTAACAACGCTATTGCCGGTGTCCATGGGCGGCGCAGGTTGCTTACCATCAGGTCACACGCTTGCTCCTTTGCCCTCCTATCCCATAAAAAAAATATTATCAACTTCAATCAATAGCAATACCACTTTTTCAGAAGTTTTTTGTCAAGCTTTAGTTTTTTTTTAATTGGTCATTGTCGTCGATTTAAAAAAACCTGGTCACCACATGTTCTTACCAGTATGGCTAACTCACAGTGAGTGTTTTTTTTATTAGCTTTTTATTAGCTTCACCTGTATGTTTGTTTGTAACCGACTTCTTTTTAGTGTTTATAGTTCACTTCTCGCACCACCATCTAGTGGCAATCAGCGGAAAGTCTACGTTATCAACTTGAAACGAGTTCCTTGTATAAGTCACAGATGGCGCTATTAACGCGCATGTTATAGAAAACCGAACTAAAAAATATAAAATAAATAATAGTTTAAAAAAAACTAAAAAACACGCTTTTTATAGAAAACCGAACTAAAAAATAGAAAAATAAAATAAAAAAAATATTTTATTTTAAAAAAAGCGTGGTGCATGGTGTCAATAGTTATAAATATTTTATTGACAGATATGAGTAGAGTGATTATCATTTCGATAATATCTTAAAAAGCACCCCACGCTTTTTTTAAAATAAAATATTTTTTATTTTATTTTTCTATTTTTTAGTTCGGTTTTCTATAAAAAGCGTGTTTTTTAGTTTTTTTAAACTATTATTTATTTTATTTATAATTTAAATGAATTCGATGTCGGGCGGGACTCCCGGTCATTTATATGTGCGCGGAATATTTGCCTAAGAAACGAATACTTACATTTTGTATTTTGCGATATCTTTTGAATTAAATGTCCGAATTGAATCATTCAAAATGTTCTAGAGAGGTATTGAATGTATCTTTATATTAAAGTAATTTATTTTGAGGAGAGTTAATACCAAAGTACAAAATAACGAACCCTTAAAACGACAGCATTATAATTATTTTTAAAAATTCAATAAACACTTATTGTGCGATAACTACAATAGTTAGACATAGCGTCTTGGACTTTTTAGTCGATAATTATATGTTCTGTGAAAGTGTAGTACATTGTTTTATTCTATATTCAATAGTTTTTGCAGCGTTCGCGATGTAAGAACTTTTTTCGGGTCTTTTTCTTACACATTGGGTTACATTATTGAACTTATAGTAAGGATTCCTAATTTATTTGAAAATATAATATAGCCTAAAGCCTTGCTCGATAAATGGACTATACACCAGTGAGAGAATTTTTGAAACCTGACCGGTGGTTTCTGAGATTAGCGCGTTGAAACAAACAAACAAACTCTTCCGCTTCATAATATAAGTATAGATTACTATCCGGTATCTAGTATCCATAGCACAAGCATTTAATTGCTTAGCTAGGATCTAGGGGGCGCTGTGTGTTTTATACTATATTATTATATTATATTACACTCATGAACCTTATATCACTGACCATGTGGACGGAGTACGGCCCTCCACAGTGGCTCATATAGTTCAGTCTGTGCAAGGACATGCAGCAGAACTGCGCCGCGCTAGTGTCTAACCGACATCCCTTCAACAGTAATGTGTACAATTTTATGAAGAAAGTGAAGTAAGCGAGTAATTAGTTGGTAGTTTTCTATTGCGCACGCACTTTCTCGTCGGTAATCACCAGCTCGATGAGATAAATATCAGGTCGTGTACTGGTACCGGTCATGTACTGGTGTGGCATCCAAATGTTCTCCAAGTAGGTACCTGCTCCAAGGAACTGGATCACACGTGACGGTTCAAAGGAAAGTGACATTGTTTGTTCCAGCGTACGACTGCGCACTGCACTCTACATTGTACGCACTTGTTCACACAGATTCGGAAACTGATAGTATTATCATGATATTACCCAGCTAGTTATTTTCTCGCGACCTCTTACGACTGTCGATTACAATCTATATAAAGCTGTATAAATAAAAGTGAAAAACCCCTCGTATTTCCTCCTCCAGCACCTCCATCTTTAAAGTTTGTATGAAACCGATGTCTCGAAAATGTGTGCTCAATAAACAGCGTGCTTGTGTGTGCTGCTTTCTAAGATACATAATTAATACACTCCTTATTATGTATCTTAGAAATCAACCACTTATGGGGGTAAAACGGCATGGCAGTGAATAGCAATCAGAAAATGCCGCTCAAATTACGTCACGCCGTGCTAAAAATCAATAAAACATTGACAACGCACAAGCATAATATGGTGGAAGAATTTTAGATGGTATTCAGTGAAAAGATTTATTAAATACAACTAGGTACTTACAGAGGAGTAAGGAGTGTAAGGAGGGATGTCTTATTTTATCAATATTATTATCATCAATTTAAAATCAATCAAATTTAGATTCCACATAAATATCGTGACAGATACCTGCATCATGGAAACATCACTCTTTCATCTCCATCATGAATACGTGTACATGTGTGCACAGTATGTATGTATGTATGTACCTGTAAGCTCAGCTCTGCTCAGCAGTAATGGCGAAGGTAACATTATAGAACGTTTGCTCGGCCGAGGTCGCACGGAGCATCGTCAACATATAACATTACAAAAGATGGCATTATCGACAGCGCCACAGACACAATTAGACAGCTCGCGTCAAGAGAATACCTCGTGTACGTACAAAAAGACAGGCGGATATACAGTTTATTAAATGCGATATATTTGTATGCAGTTAGTTAGTTACAGATAATATCTGGTGAATGTATAACTAACAGAGGAGCAGTGGCACAGAGCAGGTCGCACGATGCGCCATTAGCCATTACACGAACAACTAAACGTTCTCGTGTACAATTATAAGAAAGAAATGTTGGTGTAAAGTGTGTCGGGCTCTTTCATTGTGTAGGTACCTACATTATAACCATCATCACCATTTATGAACGTTCAGATATTATCTGTAACTAACTAACTGCGATACAAATATATCGCATTTAATAAACTAAATGCACTGAAGTTACTCTTGGGTGTATCACCTTCGTTCCTACTAAAAATCTTATCCCTATCCCACAGGCTAAACACTTCGCTTGATGGTAAATAAATTACAAGTTACAAAAAAATACCATTACAAAAATAATAATATTACAGAAGATATCATCAGTACTTGCGTTAAAACCAATCCCGGAGACCGTATTTTTTTAACTTTTTATTACAAAAAGAATATAAATTGTTAGAGTTAAAAACATAAAACTGGGTCGTCGATGTATTTGCAGAATGATTTTTGCACAACACAATGTCAAATAAGTGTCAAGCAAACAAGTAACTATTGAATAGTAGTTTATTGCCATTCCATAGGTTCATCTTTGGAGATATTAATAATTAACACTTTTTCCACTATATTATGCACGGATTATATTTACATACAACCCAACCACCTTTTGAAACCATCAGTCTATTAAATAAAAATCCGTGGTGTATTTTCCAAGATCTAAGCATATTAGGGGATGTTTTATATTTAAGTAATGATGATGATTATACTAGAATACCACTCTTCCTGCGGCTCTCCTCTCGTTCATGTGCATGAATCCAAATCATTGATAAAACTATTGTACCTATCAGGGAATGCATCAACGCTGTGTTTGTGCTCATTTGCTGAAGAAGTTCACATGAGAGTTTTGTTGAGATGACATTAAAATTGAAATATTAATCTCAGGTATACAATCTAAATCTCAGGTATTAATCTCAGGTAATAACATTACGAAGGTTTATCATAATTATTGTTTAAAAAGTGTGAATGGATGTGTGCACCTGCGTCCAAATATGTCCAGGGCAGATGATGACACCGACGTGTATTGATATTTATGAGATAATAGGTGGGTACGTACTCAGACTCACTTGTGAAGTCATACTTGAATTATTATAACGTCCACTTTCGTTTACAAATGTATTGTGTGACATGTTGGAGTTATTCTGCTTGCCTAGCAGTGACTCGGGCCTACCTACTACCTATAAGAATACAATCAATTCCTTTACATTGTATTGTTTCTAATTCTAAATAGAACCGTGTGGCGCTGTATGTCGACATATAGTGTCGCCTAGTGGCCAGTAGTTGAACTTGTTAATAAGTGTGTGTCCTGGAGCGTGTGATATATGCTTGTGTTCAGTGAGTGAGTGGCGACTGCCCTAGTATTGTTACTTACCTACCTGATGTATAACAATGAATAATGTATAAGTATCATACGAACGACTGCCACTCTGGTCCACTCGCAACACTCGCTACTCACACTGACGTAACTCCACTGCTGTCACATTGCGTGCACAGGTAATGCGCAGGTAGGTAGTGCATGTGGTGCAGGTGGTGTATAGACCACGTATCGAGGGGCTTAAGGAGGTGAGTTATTGTGAATAAAGACTCATATCGGATGTAAGCACTTTAAACTAGCTAGCGGGTAGCAGCTAGAGACGCTGTGAAGTGTTGAAGTGTGTGAAGGTCCATTTTGGTTGCAGGGTGGACGTCGATGGTGGCGGTGCGGCGCGCTGTGTGGTGACGGGCGCCCGGTGCGATGACGTGGCGACATGAAGAAGTTCATGCGCACGCACACACAGGCACGAGAGCACGCACACACCAACGGACACGCGCACACTAGTAAGTGCCATCAGCCAACAGTGACAACTGCCAACTGATCTACCGACTACAAGATATCGTGGGTACCACTCGAAACTATTTTTAACTCAATGTCTGCTTAACCTGCATCATATATCTATAGCTCTACTAGCTTTGTGACGGTAGGTACATATCTAAAGAATAAGAGTCGTAACAATACATTCCACTGTAATATGGCCAAGTTGCCGTCCCTCAGGTACACGTTCATTATTAAAGTTGAGTGCAACACACCGTGGCAGGGCTATTACGCATATTTAAGCAATCAGCAATTATCGCAATTAGCGCTAGCGCTGGCGCGCAGCAATACGTTACACATAGCGATGGGTCAGCAGTCGGTTCACTAACCGCTGATAGCTGCTGAATGTGTAATAGTCCTGCAGGCGTTACAGGACATTTTACAGACTGGAATAAATCTCTCCAATAGTGTCGTATATAGTTTAGGGGAAAGGAGGGCAAAGGGGGTTTCCTTGCCTGAATGAATGACTGAATGAATCACGGCATGAGCCACTTTACGTCGATATTCTGAGGGCCGTGGTATTTCTCCGGTTCGAGCTGTCTCATTCATGCAGCGAATTGCGTGGCTCTACCACTGTAGTCCGGGCAGTCCAGAAATACAGACAAGCCGAAATTAAACTATGTGTATGTATAGGTAGAGTTAGAGATAAAATCTACAGATATAGTTCATAAACCGTTTGAAAAGTAAAATAACATTTAATTCTGGGGCATCTCGATAATGCCTGCGGAGTGGGGCGGTGTGGAGGGGCGTGGGGGGTGCGCCCGCGCTCTCTGTGGGAATCAGAGGAGCGTTTCACCAACCATTATGTGTTGTCCATTGTGTTCACTAAAGTATCAACATTAATAGTTCCACATACAAGCTATTACCTACAAGTGTTCTTGATACTTACACTAACTAATAGCACGCCCGTGCAGACCATACTACATGCATTATACTTTCACTGTATATTGAACACCATGAAATAAGTAGACTCATTCACTCGCTCGCTCACTCATTCATTGGTTCATTCACTACTGCCGGTCTCGCTGTGTGCGTGTGTATGATGTTAAGACACAGTCGGGCTCGCTGCTGGAGTCAGCTGACGGACTGGACATGTGAAACAGAAATACCATACCACCCCACGTGCTCACACCCCAGATGTGTAACGTGTGTCTTAGTTGTTAAGTAAGTAGTTGGATAGTCTGTGCTGAGTCGGCGAACTTCGTGACGCACTAAGTCGATTAGGAGCTGAATGCGCTGTGTTATATCGCTGATAACAAATCGACACATAAATGATGATTATAATATTTATACGTGAAAAGGTAACCAACTACCTTACTTTCGCTGTTAGAATATTAGTATGAACTATGAAAATGAAAATATTTATTTCGTTACAAAAATAAAAAATATTTATTTGTATGGTGTACTGAGTGCAATAAGTATAGTGTTGTGTTGTGTTTCGCTTCGTACAGATGGCGTTGGACATGTCACACGACGAGATGACCAGCACTCGGCGCTCTCCAGGTGAGGACTTAATGTACCATGATATCAATGGAGTATTTTTTTTTTAACTTTGACAGATTACACACAGCGCCTTCTAGTTCTAAGCTAAGCAACTAAATGCTTGTGTTATAGAAACTAGATAACAGATATTAATAGGGGAGGTAGGGGAGGGATAGGCACTTTTTTACTATTTATTGCATAAAAAATTAGATTTTATAGATAGGCAACTTTTACTGACAATTTTTGTTGCACCATATATTTGGCTAGATATAATTGAAGAGCTTTCTTAAAAATTACAATCAGTCCCAACATTATGCGATATTTTATAAACTAAGTCAAAAGTGGCCAATATGGTAGGGAGGCTTGGGCATACCCGGTGGGAGGCTTGAGCACTGCCTATAAATCAATTTATATTCATAATGGAATTCAAAAACCTTGTTATTGTTTGACTATTGACAAATAGACTATTATTGAACTATATCAATAACAGAAACCAAGAATAAGAGTTAAGAAATAAAAAAAAACATCTTAAACAATATCTTAAATTATCGGAGATTGGGTATAACCCTTTAAGGACTAAGTCTAGGTAGCGCAGTGGCGAGCATCCCGCTTCTGATTCAAGAAATAGTGGGTTGAAATCCTGCCTCACACCAATGACTTTGACTGACTACTTTGTGCCCGGTATGGCAATAGGTTCGCCACCTATTCCATTTGGGACGTGATCATAACGGTGAGACGAGGTTTAACAGACGCTGCCTACTCCTTCGGGTAAAACTGGCGTAAAGTTATGTTATGTTAATTAAAAATAAACCAATTGTTAACAATCCTATACTGAACTAAGTAAGAGGGAGCATTGGGCATGCCCAAACCTCCCCATCATTCAAATGCCAATTGCTCCCTCTATATACATTTTTGACTTAGCATTTAGATTCGCTTTCACATTCAAGACAGTGTGATGAAAGGGAATCTAAGCTCCGTGGATGTTAGCTAGCACAATACAGATGCTGCATAGACATTCATAATTAATATTTCCATAATTAATATCGTATAATATAAATGGCAGCTGTCTGCCTTACGCAAGACGCTGACAATGCGTTATACTCGTACACACTGGCGGCAGCCACTCCGAGTATGGAATCAGGACCTGTCTGAACTAGCATCGCTCTCTTTTGATAGTAATTAGTATTAGCCGGGAGAAAAAGAAAAACGTATGGCTGACAAGCTTACATAGTATAACACCGAAGAATGGCGGGATAAGCATTCCGAAACAAAGGTCAACACAAAAATTCTCTGTAGGGACGGGCAGCAGCGTCCCTATCTATCACAGGTGAACCCCTGCGGTCTCTAACACGTCTGCCCAGCGTGGGGACTATGGTTAAAACCCTCCCAAAATGAAAAGGGCGCAAACCAAGGGCCCCCAGTTTCCGGTGGTCCCACTATTCCCGGCCAAGGCTGCGGTCGTGGTAACAGGACAGGGGGTGCTAAGAATCTCCGGGTTACGGCAGGCTGTCAAAAACAACCACGCGTGGCAACATACAACGGACGCAGTGTACGGCTGGTCCAACACCTCATCGAACTCGAGGTAGAGCTGGGTTGCTTAAACTGGCATATTCTAGGGCTATCTGAAGTCCGGCGGGAGAAGGAAGGCACGATAACCCTACAGTCGGGCAACTTGCTCTATTTTCGAGAATGTGACCAGCTCTCCCAGGGGGGTGTCGGTTTCCTGATTCACAAGGACCTCGTTGGCAGCAAATTCAAATTCAAAATATCTTTATTCCATAGACTTTACAAAGTACTTAGAATCGTCACATAAAAAAAAATTCACGGAGCTTAGATTCCCTTTCATCACACTGTCTGGAATGTGAAAGCGAATCTAAGTGCCAGTTCCGGCGTCAAGGCTTCTTGAGAAGAACTGGCAAGAAACTCAAGGCCGACTCTTTTCAAATATCCAGTTTAACAAATAGTGATAAGTACAATCAATACAACACAAAAGGAGCAGTTCAATTCCAAACTTTTTTATCGTTTATATAGTCTGCGATACAATAATAAGCCCTTTGATATAATCTACTTTTAATATAATTTTTAAACTTCCCCATGGAAAATTCAATCGCGTCGTTTGGAAGTTTATTGTAAAAGCGTATACATTGACCTGGGAACGAGTTAGAGATTTTATGGAGCCTAGTAGTGGGCACAGCGAGTTTGTTTTTATTTCTTAAATTTAGTTTATGAACATCACAGTTTTTCTTAAATTTAGTTTTATATTTATAAACATAAATAAGATTTTCATAAATATATTGTGAATAAAATGTCATAATTCTTATTTCTTTGAATTTATTTCTTAGTTTATCCCTGGGACTCATCATATAGATAGCACGAACGGCTCGTTTCTGGAGAGAGACAAAAACTGAATCTGCATCCGCGGCACTATCCCAAAGCAATAAGCCGTACGACATAATGTTCTGGAAATAGCTAAACGCGCAGTATCAACATCGGTTAGCTGACGTATTTTCCTTAAAGCGTAAGCTGCTGAGCTTAGTCTGCCTGACAACGTTTCTATATGTGGGCCCCATTGTAATTTAGAATCTAATGTTATACCAAGGAAGACAACCTTATTGACCAATTCTAATCTCTCATTGTCCATCACTACATTGGTTTTTACTAGTTTAACATTTTTTGTAAAAAAATTAACATATTTGGTTTTATTACTATTTAAAAGCAAATTATTAGCACTAAACCAGTTTACAATTTTTGAAAGAGCAATGTTTACATCGTCAATTACTGTCTGTTGTCTATTTACCTTAAAAACTAAAGAAGTGTCATCTGCAAACAAAACTATTTCATGATTATTTTTCACAAGATATGGCAGATCATTAATGTACAAAAGAAACAGGAAAGGTCCTAAAATAGAGCCTTGTGGCACTCTCATTGCTACAGCTGATCCATGTGATAGCTTCCCGTTAACATATACTCTTTGAATCCTATCACTCAGATAAGAAATGAGAAGATCCAAAGCGATGCCTCTTATACCGTAGTGGTGTAATTTTCTGACCAGAGTTTCATGCTGCACACAATCAAAAGCCTTAGACAAGTCACAAAATATTCCATAGGCATCCTGTGACTCCTCCCAGGCTTCAAATATACATTCTAATAATCTAATCCCCGCATCACATGTTGACCGTCCGCGCGTAAAACCAAATTGCTTATTGTGCAGCAGATTATTATCATTAAATAAAATACTTTAATGATAATAGCTGTGCGAGGATAAGCTTTTCGAAAATTTTACTTATTGTCGGTAGTACTGATATTGGTCTGAAGTTAGTGGGGTCTAATGTACTACCCGATTTATACAATGGAATGATTTTACTTAATTTCATCAAGTCAGGAAACACACCACAGTAAATACATCTATTAAATATCAGAATTAAGGCGGGAACAATAGTGTTAAATAAAGATTTTATAATATGCACAGCAATGCCCCATAAATCAGCTGTCTTTTTCATATTAATTGATTTAAACGCGTTACTTAAATCACACCCATTAACATGACGGAAGTGAAAATCGTTAAAAAATTCAGGCACGTTATCTTTATGCAAAGACTCTGCAATGGAAGTGGAAGAGCCTAGCGTTGTGGAGATCAGCAGTGTGCGACCAGGGTAGCGTACCTTGTACTGAAACTCACCAACAGGTACACCCTGAAGCTGATACAGGTAAATGCGCCGACCTCGACATACTCTTACGAGATAGCCGAGACGATGTACGAGGATATTGCAAAAGCAATACATGGTACAGCCAAGGCTCACTACATCGTTGTTATGGGGGACTTCAATGCCAAAGTGGGAGTACAAGAACGCGGCGGACCGAAAATCGCTTGGGGTGCCGAAAACACAGGGGCCAGATGCTGGTCAACTTCCTGGAGTCTGAAGGGCTCTTCTTGATGAACTCATTCTTCAAGAAGGGTCTCCACAGGAGGTGGACTTGGCGAAGCCCCGATTTTGTAACACGGAACGAGATAGATTTCATCATAACGGATAGTAAGTATATATTTAGAGATGTCTGTGTGATCAACAGGTTCAATACTGGAAGTGATCACCGACTTCTTCGGGGCTCTCTAAATATTAACATGAATAATAAAACATGTCTAGTATCCGACCTACGCCACTCCAAATAGCTGAAACCGAAAAGTTCCAAATGGAACTTAAATATCGATTCGACCTGCTGGAAACCACAAGCAACGTGGACGAAAAAACCGACACTGTGGTCAACACACTGAGGAAAGTGTCTCAAAGGTTGTTCCCGAGATCGCAGAAAAAGGAGTCCAAACTCTCTGCTGAGACGCTCGAGCTGATGAGGCAAAGACAAAAAACTCCATCCCATCAGCTATCTTCGTCAGAAAGGAAAAGCCTAAACCAGCGTATTAGCAAGCTGATGCGGCGCAACCTTCGTTGATCGAATACCCGAGCAATCTAGGACGCGATCGACCGCAACAAAGGGTCGAAAGTGCGAACGCTCAGCAGCTTGGAAGGCCCCATCTGACGAAGCTGAAAACTGCAGATGTACGTGTCGTCACCTCTAAGCCTGAGATTCTCGCAGAGATCGAATCTTTTTATGGGCTCCTTAATTCCACACGGATGACCAAGCTGACGGGACACAGCTATGATGACCACAGAGCCCCGCTAATGCGTCACTATAGTGAAGACATTCCCGATATCACAGCAAGCGAGATTAGGGCGGTTCTCGGGCAACTCCAGAACAACAAGGCACCCGGTGGTGACGGAATTACTACAGAAGTTTTAAAATGCGGCGGGACTCCTATCCTAAAGGAATTAGCAAGTCTTTTTAATTCCGTCATACACCCTGGTGTACCCTGTTAAAACACCAAGATTTGGAGCACCCCTGCTCCAAACCTTGGTGTTATAAGTGGTTCTGTTCTTCAAAAAAGGCCTTACTGAAGAATTACAGACCCATCTCACTCCTGAGCCATATCTACAAGTTGTTCTCGAGGATCGTCACGAATCATCTCGATGCAAGTCTCGACGAGTTCCAGCCTCCGGAGCAGGCCGGGTTTCGAAAAGGCACCGTGGACTATATCCATACTGTTCGGCAGATTGTACAGAAGACCAAGGAGTACAACCAGCCGCTGTGTATGGCATTCGTGGAATACGAAAAAGCCTTCGACCCCATCGAAACTTGGGCAGTTCTGGATGCATTGCAGCGATGTCGGATCGACTGGCGCTATATCGAGGTGTTGAGATGCTTGTATGACACCGCCACGATGACTGTCCAGATACAGGACCAGGTGACGAACTCCATCGAGCTAAATGGAGGTGTAAGACAGGGAGATCTGACATCTCCCAAACTCTTCACTAACGCTCTGGAGTACGTCTTCAAGGCACTGGATTGGACTGGACAGGGTATAAACGTGAATGGTGAGTACATCTCGTATCTTCGGTTTGCCGACGACATCGTTGTAATAGCAGAGTCGCTGGACCAGTTAAGCGGAATGTTGTGCAGCCTAGACGAGTTCTCCCGGCGTGTCGGTTTGGGCATGAACTTGGACAAGACCAAGGTCATGTTCAATGAACATGTCGTGCCCGGACCAATAAGCGTCGAAGACTCAGTTCTCGAAGTCGTAAATAAATACGTCTACCTAAGCCAAATTATCCAGTTAGGTAGACGAAACTTCGAGAAAGAGGCCTCCTACAGTGCCGAAACGTGGACACTCACGGTGGGGCTAGTCCACTAATTTAAATTCGCTCAGCGAGCTATGGAGCGAGCTATGCTTGGGGTATCTCTGAAGGATAAACTCAGGAATGAGTATATTCGCTAGAGAACGGGGGTAACCGACATAGCTCGAAGAATAAGCTCGCTGAAGTGGCAATGGGCCGGTCATGTCTGCCGAAGGACCGATGGTAGATGGAGAACGAAGGTCATTGAGTGGTGGTCTTGGTAAACGTAGCGCAGGACGCCCACCAGCCCGATGGTCAGACGACCTCAGAAAGGCTGCTGGAAAAGACTGGATGCGGAAGGCGGAGAATCGGATGTTGTGGCGCACATTGGGAGAGGCCTATGACCAGCAGTGGACTGCAATAGGCTGATGATGAGTATATCGAAATAATAGGCGCTGGGTGACGGTCGGCTCAAGCATCCGACGGATTTGTCGGGGACGATATGAAGATAAGGGAGGATACTAATGTGATTATATTGTTGTGTGGGGTTATGATCACGAACGGATGAACCACTCACCGTCAACGAATTTCTATACCAGCACAGTAACACTAGTGTCATAACTGCATTGCACTTGGCAGGTACTGGAGTGGCTCGGAGCGGTCGGACGGAGCGGGAACTGTGGCGGCACTGGGTGCGGTGGGGCCAGCGGGGGCAGCGGGCTCAGCAGCGGGGGCGGGCGCACTCTTCGAGGACCCGCAGTTCCCGGCGACGTGGCGCTCGCTCGGCGACAAGAGTCTCGCGCTCGGCGTCAGGTGGATGAGACCACACGTGAGTACGAGCCTCCAAGTTCCAGTCTGGCCACACCTTATACAGACGAACAACAATGCTCATATCCTTTCAGTTTTATATAAAATACTGTTTGGCCCTTTCACGCCTTCCTATCTCAAAGTACGTTTTCAGTACTTACATGACACTCATTGCCAGAATCTGAGGTCTTCACACAATCTCAGGTTGAAAGTTCCACAACATTCCACGAGTTTTTACGCCAAATCATTTACCACTACAGCAGTAAGCTTGTGGAATGAACTACCAATAGAAATTCGACGTGCTAAAACTATAGCCACGTTCAAGAAAATGGTGGAAGAACACTATCAGGAATCATTGATATAAAATTTATATTTATTTTTCTTCATTTATATTTATTTTTATGTATGGGCATGTTAGTATGTATGTGTATGTATGTTTATGTATGTATATGTATAGAATTATTAATATTAATATGGATCTATAGAATATTTAATTATATTATCCAACTAAATTAAATTGTACACAACATTCACTGCCCTCTCCTTTTTATTTGTATCCATCCTAAGGTTGCCTGGCAGAAATTGCTTACAATATATATTATAAGGCCGCCTATTGTACTGTTGTTTTTGTATAAGTTTTTATCATGTATCTGTATTTTTTTTGTATGTGTGCAATAAAGTATAAAGTATATATAAATATAAATAAATACTGACAAAACATAAAATGGCTGCAAGAGCTATTGGCGCGCCTCCAGACCCCATCACGCCGCTCTCTCTTCACCGATTGAGCTGCGTGGCTCAGCCAGCCTGTTACCAGGCATGGTACGTGCATATGCAAACCTTTAAATAATCAGCGCCATCATCCAGTTGGTGCGAGTGGCAGTGGTAGGGTAGGTTAGTGTAGTTAGTTAGTTAGGGTAGTGGTACGTCTCCAGCATTGTACTAGTATGGGGTGTGGAGGCCTCTGTGTCACGGTGTGCGCGTGTGTGGTTGTGTAGAGTATTATTATATTATGTACATACATACATACATAACTTCACGCCAAATCCCTTGCGGGGTAGGCAGAGAGAACAGAGCGCCATAACGCACGATTCTTACACGCCTCACTCGCTTCGTTGACTTTCATAACTCTTTTCATGCACGCGCGTCGGTTTTTGAGGCTCTTAACATCACCTTCCTCCAGAACACGTTCTATTTGGTCATGGAATGTGTGTCTTGGCCGTCCTCGACTCCTACATCTATCCGCTTTTGCATTGTATATCTGCTTAGTCAGTCTTGCATCAACCATTCTTTCTACATGTCCGAACCATCGGAGCATGCCCTTTCTTACTTTTACACTCTCTTTCAAAGCAACTTCCTTCCTTACAACCTTGTTTTCTACGCGGTCAGCGAGAGTCACTCCGCAGATTTTGCGTAGTGCCCTCATTTCTACCGCGTTTATTCTACTTTCATGTACACTCTGCCATACCCAGCTCTCGCTTCCATAAGTTAGCGTTGGGATCAGGACTGCATTGTGAATTGCTAGCTGGGCTTTTCTGCTAATGTTTTTCGCGCCCAGGAATCTGCCCAACGCTCCATTTACGCTAAAGCGTAAATTATATTATGTATTTAAAGTATAGAGTTTATAAAGTATATACGTTTACTGATATCAGTATACAGTCTCAGTCCCAGTCTTGAGTAACACCAGGTGAATGTACCAGGTGACAGTGCATGGTAGCGTTCAGGTGGTGAGTTAGTTGATGACACAAGCACACAACTGTAGTTAGGTACCTGCCACTAGTACCTACTGGGGCTCCGTTATGACACCGTTACGCGCTGTGCCGACTTGCCGCCTCCCTTCACCGCACATCCGCTCACAAACAGACAGACTGGAAGACAGCCAGACAAGCAGTGTTAAGTAATTATATACAACTAGTTGACCCGTCGATCTTAGTTTCGCCTCAGAAGCAATAAAACAGTAAATTTTGGATTTTATTTACGCTATTTATCCGACGGTACCGCTGCGCAATGCAACCGCTACATCCCTATAATAATAATAATCAATATCTTCTAAAATATTAAATCACAGAACTGAGCAATGGAAAACCACAGTACTCCACGGGTGTCACCCACACGATTTAGAACAATCTGATATAGACTCGCTAGCCTTTTAAACAGTTTCCTTACAAATGGTTATTTAATCCCAGAAACAGAAGGTTTTATATTACCTGTACAAGATCAAGCGAAAAATATTACTATAATTTTAGAAAATTCATAATTAAAGAACCTGGAGTAATCGATGATAAATGCCATAGACAGCCCGAAACAATACAACACATTACTAGGGCCTGTATCACCCTGCACTAGTGTCCAACCGAAGGTCTATTATTGGCCGAAGCCTAAGCCGATTAATCGGCAATCTCTACAACCTTCTGCCGAAGCCAAAGCCGAAGGTTTATAAACCACGCACCCAGTGGACTTATTGTTGTTTACCGCGAATCTGTTCGTTTATCATGTAATAAGACTCAATTTACTAAAAAAAATGAGAAGCTAAAATTGCTTTTAAAGAAAAATGATTCATAACTCGTAATTCCATTAACTATATATGTACAATCCACAAAATTTTAAAATTAACGAAGGCTTTTTACCGCCGAAATTAGTTACATTACCAATTAACCACGAAGACGTTATTATTAAAGACCATAATATCAAAGATTGTTCAGTTAAAAATGGTGACAACTTAATATATGTACTTAACCCATCCCTCCATTACGTAATATTCCTAGTGAACAGTGCCGTATAAGCTGAAAGCTACTACGCTAAGGCCATTGAACAGTTGCCTCAAGATTTTTATTTGCGAGGAGAATCGTCGCAATTGATATGTAGCAATATAATATAAAAGCATAAACGTCAATTCATTTTGACATACATTAAAGAAAAACCAATAGAATGAAAGAGAATAAGGTCAGAAGACGGTGTGTCTAAGAAAAAAAGAAACAAAACCAGAATTTACAACTTCTTAATTGGTGATATTTCTGTTGTGGTGTGCAATAGATTTTTTAAAATACGTTAGGAAATTTCAATAACTTTTGTAAGAAACGCGCTAAAAAATCTAATTGCGGAAAGACTTCAGAAGATAAAAGGGGGAAATAGGACCCACCAAATATAATAAAAAAAAATTGAAGAACATTGAAGAATTAGCAAAGTATGAAAGTCAGTACTTTAGGGAAAAGACCAAAAGATAATATCTAAGTAGTCATCTAAATATTGAAAATCTGCACAGCTTGTATGTATAAAGTTGCGAGAAAATTCATAAGAAGCTGCAAAAATTGGGCTCTATCGAAATATTTTTAGTACAGAATACAATATCAGTTTCAAGCAATCACAAATCGACACTTGTGATGATTGTGATCACTACGCGGTTGTAATTAAAGAAATACAAGGCGAAGAACTAGAAAAAAATAAACTGAAACAAAATAAGCATTCAGAAGAAGCAGGAAACTGGAACAAGCTGAAAAGTGAAGATAAAGCAAATAGAATAGGCAAAGACAATTTTCTATTGCCACGCCATGGGACTAGAAGCAAGTGGTGAGGATGTGTTCTAGTGCTAAACTACCAATTAGAGTAGTAAATTTGGAGGTAGAAGATTTCAAAAAACCTTGGGACAGTTGCACGACACTAGAACAACACCTTTGATCAACCGCAAAAAGGTGCAAATGGTCAAAATGTACATTATGCAGCAATGGTGTGGATACTAATACATAGAACTGAATACGGTATGTTGCAGCATAAAACCAGTTTCGAGGAAACCAATTTTCAAAAATACTCATTATTAAGAAACGGTCACATTACATAACATATTTGAATCCCATCTGAACAAAAAAAAACGAAGACTTGCAAAAATCTCTGCCCAGGTTACCTTAAATATTTCACGATTTTTATAAAAATTTACCTCATCGAGGAAATCCACAAAACATAAAAAAATTCAACTTAGAGTCATTATTTATTTCAACCCACAAGTAATAGAATGAGTACGAATAATAAAATTTACATGTGACTTATTATTATTTTAATGTCATTATGAAATAGGATCTTTTAAAGATATTAGAATAATTATTTAAAAAAATACAAATAAATGATTAATTTTTATTTAATAGATTTATAATCTTAGTACTATTTTTTATATATACATATAAAAATGATAAATTTCATTGATATATTAAACATTATCAGCGTTTAACTTCAAAAACTTTCGCTCGAGACTTTTAAACGCGTACTGTGTAAAGTTTAAGATTTGGCACTTGGTATTCTTTACTTCTCAGCTACATACAGATTTATTTTAACGTTTGCCGCTCTACTCTACTATTACTCATGTCGCGTATCCAGAAACCCAATCCCAAAAGGGTAAGCCTTATCTTCCCAGCCCGCTTCCGATCCCATCCATATTCCTGTTTAAGAGACAGCAACGCAAGTGTTGTGCTAGCTGTGTTCAGATATCTATGGGCGGCGTTTGTTGCTTGCCACCGGGTGCTCACGCCTGTTTGTTTACTGTATACCACAAAGAAAACTTCTTCTAACGCTTGAACTTGATTTCTAGCAAATTAATTAATAGGGCATTCACAGCAACATGTTTTGCCGATCATCTCGTATGACTACTCCGTCAGTTCTCACCCGCGCTCGGACCATAGTCGATCCCGCCCAGCTGGGGATCACATCGGTGGCGTGCCACCGGACCCAAGCCACAGCCCAGGCCTCTACGCGGATCTTTACGCTTCCAAGCTGCGGGAGGCAATCGCGGACGTGGGAAGCGTAGAGCGGCCGGTAAACCTGGCGGCGTTGGTGGTGACCAATCTAGACGATTAGGTCGCCAAGAAGGAAGTGGAAACAGCAATTTATTTATTTATTTGTATTTGGGACGCCAGTAAATGATGCACATATAAATACATTTAGTTACTTAAGTATTTAGTTTCATGACCGGTGCTCATTTTTTTAAGGCACCCACAACTATCAATTAACAACATCCACTATCATATGTTTATGTAGTTACAGAACCCACACTAATACAATACACCAATAATTACTTAAATTAATAACAGACATAATAATAAATATAAATTGTCAAATTAAAAAAAACTTGTGTGGTTTTATGAAACCACCGTAAAAGTGAAACTTTTTTTCACATTATAGACATTTAACTAAAAATTTTCGAAATATTATTTTTTTCGAAAATCGAATGTAAGTCACTGTTCACGTATTTTAGTTACCATAAAATATTTCCTCCAGTAAATATGATATTTTGATTTATTATGAAAATGTGACAAATACATATATAAAGAGCACTATCTTATCGCTAATAAATTGACGAACATAACTGTGTCACATATATGTAGTTCCGGTGGTCCAGTGGTCGAGCACACGGCTTCCGAATCGCATAGGTCGCGTGTTCGAATCCTGGCACACTTTTTGGAATTGGAAACTTAAGTAAAGTAAGAAAGGCGTCAGTCTGCTTCCTCCACTAATTCGTTAGTTACAAGTCAGTGGCAGTTTTGCAAAGAGAGAGAAAACTAGTTTAATTTGAAATCGAACCGGACGTCACCGGCTTTCAGGGGATTGTGCGATAAGGGCGATTTTAATTTACTTGCCATCTTGTATTTGTTAATAGGGTTTAATAAATGTTTTTTATTTTACGTGGTCACGACAATAATTCCTAGATGGCGCTACTAGGTTGCTACTATTGATGATTCTGCCGTAATATCGTATTATATCGATAGATGTCGCCCGAATCGACAAGTATTCCAGCTACGGCACTAGGGATAACGCGACACCTATTAAACGTTAACAACATTACAACAAAGGATCTTTACAAAACTAAACGATATTTTTTCCTCCAGTAAATATGATATTTTGATTTATTATGAAAATGTGACAAATACATATATAAAGAGCACTATCTTATCGCTAATAAATTGACGAACATAACTGTGTCACATATATGTAGTTCCGGTGGTCCAGTGGTCGAGCACACGGCTTCCGAATCGCATAGGTCGCGTGTTCGAATCCTGGCACACTTTTTGGAATTGGAAACTTAAGTAAAGTAAGAAAGGCGTCAGTCTGCTTCCTCCACTAATTCGTTAGTTACAAGTCAGTGGCAGTTTTGCAAAGAGAGAGAAAACTAGTTTAATGTGAAATCGAACCGGACGTCACCGGCTTTCAGGGGATTGTGCGATAAGGGCGATTTTAATTTAGTTGCCATCTTGTATTTGTTAATAGGGTTTAATAAATGTTTTTTATTTTACGTGGTCACGACAATAATTCCTAGATGGCGCTACTAGGTTGCTACTATTGATGATTCTGCCGTAATATCGTATTATATCGATAGATGTCGCCCGAATCGACAAGTATTCCAGCTACGGCACTAGGGTTAACGCGACACCTATTAAACGTTAACAACATTACAACAAAGGATCTTTACAAAACAAAACGATATTTTTTCCTCCAGTAAATATGATATTTTGATTTATTATGAAAATGTGACAAATACATATATAAAGAGCACTATCTTATCGCTAATAAATTGACGAACATAACTGTGTCACATATATGTAGTTCACTTTTTTTGAATTGGAAACTTAAAAGCCTCCGTCGTTTACAATACATACGAATTTATTATATTCCCTTTTATCGTGTCATTTGTTATATTAATAATATTTTTTTTTTTTCTCCGCCTGCAATACGTACGTACGTATATGTATGTATGTAAAAAACAAACAAACAAACAAACCCGATCCTAGAAAATGTGTCGAAATTGGTAAAGAGGACGGTAATTAGACAATCATTCATACGGGCCTCGTGGTGCATCGGTAAACCGCACTACCGATAACACGAGGTCGGGGCGGGTTCGATCCCACCCGAGTGCAAACAAACAAATATATTTATTGTGTTGTTTGTACGTGTAAATAAACGATAATAGACGTGAAAGGCGCTCTGACGAGCGCCTTTCACTTTATCCCTACTCCGCGGCCGACCGTCACGCGACATGCAACACGCAGACGAAAAAGTTTGAGACGATGTAATAAAAGTTTCACTTTAATAAACAGTTTCTTTCTCTACATCATCGTCATCTCATGTCAATTAATACAGATTAGCTAGTTTGATATCTTACAATTTTTACGAAGTAAATAACTAAGTATTAATTTTTAATTATACATAACTGCTACAATTACTCTTTTCTTTTTTACTGTTACCAATATGATCAATAATACCAATGATACATATATATATATATATATATATATACATATATATATATATACATATAGTCATACATATACACACACACGTACACACACACACGCACACATACATACATATACACATACATAGATAAGTAAGCATATAAATACATGTACACGCACACACATACTCAAAACAGTCAAGACAAATTGAAATTATATAAAAAAAAATTATCGTCACAGTATTTCATAATTTATTTGTAGTATTTAATATGTAGTAAGCAGGTCGACACGGCAATACTATAGTTATATGCATTTAAATATGTCGAGTGTCTCTATATGTTATTCTGAAGATAAGAGGTTATTTTCCTCTTGTACGTATTTTTACTGTCAAAGAAAATGTCTAAGTCCACAGATTTAGGGAGTTGATTATAAAGTTTAATCATTCTAGTTAATAGTGAGTTGAGACCTAAATTCGTTCGTTCAATCGCGAACACCGGATGCGTGCCCTGTCGCAGCGGCCCAGGCCGTCCTGGCGAAGGGACGGATAGTGGTCGGATCTACCTGGGGAACAATTCAATGGGGGTAACTCTCCGGCTCTGCGCCAAGAGCACAGCTCCTGGCCCTGCAGGCGTATTAGCTCTTGCCACCACCGAGATGAGGGGAAGGTTTCGGAGCCTCTTCAGTTCGTGCCTTGCGACTGGGAAGTTTCCGAAACCCTGGAAGGAGGGATGGTTGTGCCTCCTTCCCAAGAACACACAGCCGACGGGTTCCGTCCCAGCATCCTTCTCGATGAGGTTGGCAAATTGTTGGAGGGCATTGTCGCCTCCTACCTTAACCTTTGCCAAGTGGAGCCGGATCTGTCGGACGCTCAATTCGGATTCCGGAAAGAGCGTTCGACCATTGACCCGTAGCCCCTCTAAAGGGCCAGGTGCGGGAAGCTGCGAGCGTGGGAGACGGGGTGCTGGCGGTGTCATTCGACATCGCCAACGCCTTTAAGTCTCTCACTCCTGGGTGCCTCTCTACCTACGGCGACTCCTGGCCGACTATCTGGAGGACTGTATCGTACTTGTAGCCGGCTAATCTGCACGTATTGAAGTGTCAGCTAGCTCAGTCAGGCCTTTTCAGGGCGGTGGGTCCCTCACTATAAACAATTTACCGTTAGGACAGGGAACTATTTACCGTCAGGACAGGGAACTACTCTCGAGAGCAATGAATCCGGGTCACTTAAAGAATGTTAAAAATCTCGGAAACTAAAAATGATAGGTTAATGCAATAAATTGTATTTAATAGACAATGTAATACTCCTTAAATGAAAGTAAAAAAAATATGAGTCACCATACATTTTACTAACACAAAATTACATAAAGAAAAAATCTGCTGATCTCTCCTTAAAACAAAAATAGGAAACATGAAATTTTTGACTTTATTACGATTTTCTTGAATTTTAATACTTCGTATTGCCTCCTCGTGCTTCCATTACTGCGTTTACGCGGTTTGGCATGCTGTACACCAAGTTCCTTATACGATTTTGGGGAATATTCTCCCATTCCTCTGTGAGAGCAATTTTGAGCTCACGAAGCGTGATTGGGGGAGGGTTTCGTTGTTTTACGCATCTGCCTAGCTCGTCCCAAGCATGCTCGATCGGGTTGATATCCGGGCTGCGCGCTGGCCACTCCATACGAGTAATGTTCATCTCTTGAAGGTAGTCATTCACAATCCTACCTGTATGAGGTCGGGCATTGTCATGCATAAATATAGCATCCTCACCTAAATTGACCATAAATGGACCAACGTGATCATTGAGGATTTCTTCCACATATCTTACGCTAGTTAAAGAGCCGTTTTCTATGATCACCAGCTCTGTGCGACTTTCAGAAGAAATTCCGGCCCACACAAGTACAGACCCACCACCGTAGGCTACTTTTTCCTCGATGCATGCTTGCTTGAATCTTTCCCCTGGTCTTCGATACACTCTGTGTCTTCCATCGTGCTTGTAGAGCATAAATTTTGATTCGTCGGAGAACATAACTTTTGACCAATCTTCAATACTCCAATTTACGTGGCTCTGGGCATATCTTAGTCTTGAAATACGATGCCCACGCTCCAGTTTAGGGCCGTTTGCAGGTCTAAGGGGTTTTAAGTTAGATTCAGCAAGCCGACGTCTTACTGTCCATGCACTTGGGTTACTTCCTCCGAGGCGTCGAAACTGATTGGTGAGTTCAGTTCCTGTGAGAAAGCGATTTCGAAGCATGGTGTTCACCAAGTATCGGTCTTCTCGTGCTGTGGTATACCTGGTTCTGCCCGTTCCTGGTCTGCGTAGGTTAGAACCAGTTTCTTCGTAACGTCGGAGAACTCTTTGTACTGTTGACAGCGACACACCAACAGTCCTGGCTGTATCGCGCTGACTCCGGCCGGTTTCCAGCATTGTAAGTATTCTGGTGCATTCTTCAGGCGTAAGCGACATAATTTCAGCTTGAATAATGAATATAGAGCACTATCAACATGGTTTATGTATCCACATAAATGACAGATTACAAACAAAAGCAAAACCAAATGCTGTAATTTCGTAGTTCCATCTTCGAAAGTGGCCCTTTTTCAAATTTGATTTTTTTATGATATAACTTTACAATAACTAAGAAGTTTTAATACCTTCATTTAAGGAGTATTACATTGTCTATTAAATACAATTTATTGCATTAACCTAGCATTTTTAGTTTCCGAGATTTTTAGGATTCTTTAAGTGACCCGGATTCATTGCTCTCGAGTGTATTTACCGTTAGGACAGGGAACTATCTCGCTCCCCAGCGTAGTAGCTGCCATGCTGGCCGAAGATGCGGCCTGGAGTAAGTTCGCCTCCTTCTGCGTGGAGGTGATTACAGTGAAGGAGGCGGCTGAGCGGGTGAGGGAGGAGGCAACATTTCGATCGCCGACAACAACTCCTTCCCGGAGTCGGGCGGTTGGCTGTCGCGGGGGCGCCCTCACCCGCATTGCATTTACCGACACCGTCGCCGGACTGCGATGGCCGGCGATCCCCGGCTGTTTCCGAGCCTCTCACCATCGCGAAGAGCGCGCGGAGCCTGCCGTAAGGGCGGCAATTAGTCGGGGAGAACCACCTGAAAGCGGTGTTCCATTCTTCTCTAACATGAAGAAGCGGGAACGGCTCTGGGTTGTTACACCGAAATACCATCTCCCGGGAGCCCCATATGGGTTATATGGGGCTCCCGGGAGATGGTATTTCCACCGGTGGGAGGCGTATGCCCACAGCATTTTTTCCCAGCGTACCAAAAAAAGGATGGTAGAAGACAGTTAGTAACTCTTGCAGCACGCAAAAAGAGTTTTCGTCTTGGAAAATATATGCCAAGATCTTCTAACCGTTTTGCCACTAACCCACAACCCTATAAACGATGTTAAATGTCTGCCACTGCTTTCAGAAGATCTAAATTCAATCTTTTTGGGGTGATTTTCTGCTAATAATACAGCCTGATTGCTAAAGAGAGACCGTTATGGTCAGTCATTTTTTGTACTGCGTTTTCTGCGGTTTTCTGCGGTTTTGTGGATCTGGAAAAAGCGTTTGACAGAGTGTTACGAAAGGATCTGTGGGATATACTCCCGGGCTACGGGGTGAGCGGAGCACTGCTGCGCGCTGTGCAGTCCACTTATGAGGGCTGCACAGCGCGTGTGCGTGTTGACGGTGGCTTGTCCCCCTGGTTTGACGTTAATATCGGCGTCAGACAGGGTTGCGTGCTGTCCGCTCGACTGTTCATCCTGTACCTGGACAGTTGTCTCCAGAGAATGAGATCGATGGATGTAGGGATGCGAATGGGTGACCTAGTTGTGAGCTGCCTGCTTTACGCAGATGACGCCGTGCTTCTAGCCGAATCACCGTCGGACCTGCAAACACTAGTCACTACTATGAAAGATGATTGCATGATTAAAGGCTTGCAGTTGAATGCGACGAAAACGAAAGTTATGGCGTTTGAAAGGGAGGAATCCAGAACAGATGCAAGGATAATGGTTGATGATGTAGTGCTGGAATAGGTGAATGAAATTGTATATCTTGGATGCGCTTTTAGCAGAGATGGGAGGTACACCGCGGATGTAGAAAGACGAGTGGCGATAGGAAATAGCGTAAACGGAGCGTTGGGCAGATTCCTGGGCGCAAAAAATATTAGCAGAACAGCCCAGTTAGCAATCCACAATGCAGTCCTGATCCCAACGCTAACTTATGGAAGCGAGAGCTGGGTATGGTAGAGTGTGCATGAAAGTAGAATAAACGCGGTAGAAATGAGGGCTCTACGCAAAATCTGCGGAGTGACTCTCGCTGACCGTGTAGAAAACGAGGTTGTAAGGAAGGAAGTTGGTTTGAAAGAGAGTGTCGGTGTAAAAGTAAGAAAGGGCATGCTCCGATGGTTCGGACATGTAGAAAGAATGGTGGACGCAAGACTGACTAAGCAGATATACAATGCAAAAGCGGACGGATGTAGGAGTCGAGGACGGCCAAGACACACATTCCAAGACCAAATAAAACGTGTTCTGGAGGAAGGTGATCTTAAGAGCCTCAAAAACCGACGCGCGTGCATGAAAAGAGTTATGAAAGACAACGAAGCGAGTGAGGTGTGTAAGAATCGTGCCCTATGGCGCTCTGTTCTCTCTGCCTACCCCGCAAGGGATTTGGCGTGAAGTTATGTATGTATGTATGTGTATGTATGTACTGTCGTTTATTTTGTCTGTCAAAGTTAAGTAATTTTATAGTAATTTGGCCGCCCCTGACCCTGCCGCCCGGGACATGGGCCCCGGCTTGCCCCCCTCTAGATCCGGGGCTGAATAGTCGTATCGACTACAGGTGTCATTCCGAAGCATCTGCACAATACCCCAGATTGCTTAATTTGCCAGCAACCACATACGTTAATATTCAAAAGGCAGCTATTTTAAATACATGTAAAATAGTTCGAAAATTTATGCAAAGTGATGAATGTCAACCAAACCCTGATTATATAAAAACCATTTCAATACCATAGCGTCCACTCGGTTAACACCCGTAGACGTTATTTATACAACAGGTTTTTTTTATAAAAAGTATTACCTATTATCCTTCTATCTATTCTATATTCTACCATTCATTGCTATACAATTCATTCTTAAAAATTTCTTTAAAGATTTTCATCCCTATGGGTATTTAAAATTTGTAATATCTTCGAAAATATTAATTTCAATTACATACATACCATACCATCTTAAATTCTCAATGTATTTAATTAGATAAGGTTTAGTGTTGTAATATGTACCGCTGCGTATATTGTCCATTATTTATCGTAAAAATATATAAAGAATAAAAATATATAAAATTCTTAATGTGTATGATAATGTTGGTACGTTATTTGGATCTATCACTTAAGGTTCAGCCAGCCAGAGTTTGCAATTAAAGCTCCAAACCTCCAAATCTATCACTATTTCTCTCCTTATTATGCATGCATGAAACTTTCTATGTACCTATTAATAAAACCACATTCCAAAATCCGTTGCGTACTTTATAAGATCTAAGCATACTGGGGGACAGACAGTGAAAAGTGAATGTGCAATGATGATTAGGTGTTAGCGATGTAATGTCACGTAATGCACACAATGTGCAGTGGTGCGGGGGCTAGATGGCGCCCTATTGTTCTGTCGCTCGGTTACAGTGCGGAACGACGCGCTTGACAAACTATGTCACGTAGGCAAGTGTGTCTGTCTGTCAGTCTGTCTGTATGGAGAGTTTGTTGCGTACGCTAATTCGCGAGTCACCGTGTTATATACTGCACTAACAATGTATGATAATATAATTAGCGTACTGTTACGCGGGACGCGTAAAATTAAGTTTTAAAAAAAAAACTTATTTAATTACACTGAGTTTATTTAAAAATAAAAGAAATGAATGAAACTTAATTAATTTATATTAATGAGTTGTTACACATTTAGACGTAGAAATTAACTATTTAACTTATTACACATATGGATATAGAAATTACACATTTAAATTGTCACACATATGGATATAGAAATTACACACTAATAATATGATTAGACATAGAAAATGAGTCTTCGCGACGGAGGATGGAGAGCGACTGCTCTGGCGAGAGCTGGGTTTGGATGGGAAGCTGTGCTGCTGATATGGCACTTTTGCGAGTTGAACCGTTTTTGCATAGGGGAGGATAATAGGAGCTGGGTAAGGAATAAGGGGTACATTTCCAATATATAACAGCCCCCCGATTTAGAGTAAACTACACTTTTGAGTGAGTTTACGGTAAATGAGCGTTATATTATACTTTCAACCAACTCGGAGTGTAGGGAGAGAGATAGTCTCGGCTTGTTCGATTTCGTCAATCGATTCAGGGGTTGGATTGGGATCATGGGAATTTCTCTTTAACATATAACTGCGTAAACTAATCTTACAAACTATGTACATTATAATTATTATAACTACAATACTTATGGCTAGAATAGTACTAGGATAATGGTCTTGGTATATAACTGTATTCGGCTTATTTACAATGTCAGTTAGTTCTTTTAACATTTCTGGATTATCGAAGGCTATGGAGTCTAAGTTTACATTTTTCAAATTCAATTTAGGTAAATGAGGAGATATAACATTATATTTCAGAACATCGCAACATGAATCATTAAGTATATTATAATTAGATACAATTTGTCTTAATTCTAACTTATAACTATTTTGAGACACCAGACGGGTGTCTCTATAATAGGCAATACATTTAGGAGGTAAGGATAGTATTCCATTTCCATGAATATGTATCTCATAGGATTGAGATTCATTACAAATTATGTTTAACCTAGATTTTTCAGATGTAACATATAGCCATCGGTTATTACGGAGCGGTTGCCAGATATTTAACTGTCCGTGCATGAATTTGACTTCACACATGGTCGGGATTCTGGTAAGTATTTTAGTAATTATTTCCGTTTCACATGAAGGAGTAACTTGAGGTGAATATGTAGCTGAGATTCCGCAAAGGTAATGATTATTATTGATGATTTTGCATGAGTCTAAATTGTCCAATTTTGAATACACGGATCTGTCTCTGCTAATGCCTAGATACTTAGAAGAAGGGATGATGGTTACATATGATATGGGGTTATCGTCGTCATGCGGCACTGGAGAAGGTAAGTTATGGTAAAGGTTCAAGATCATGGTGTCGACTAGAGGAATCTTAATGGTGAAGACTATTCGTTCTCGATTGAAATAGCAGGATATTTCAGATACATTCAGGATAGTGTGCATATTCTCAAGGCTCAGGAGGACTGGCAGTTGTTCAGAATGTGGTAGAAATCTATAATTGTTGAGTAATTCAGAGTATAATTCTTTAGGAGTAAGAATGGTAGGGTATAGGATATTAGATTTACTAAACATTATGGAGTTAACAGTGTCTTCGACTTTGAAAGATAATGTTAGTAGACTAGACTCTATCATTGAAATTAGTTCTAATATGCGGGATCTTAATCCTATTTCTTCAGAAACAAGGGTTAAATTAGCGATGTTTTCAGAGAGGGCATTTACAGCATTTTTTAAGTGTGCTTCATTTAAAATTATATCGTTTATGGTTTTATTGACTGATTTTAGAGTTGAGGTGGTTACTAGAATGTGATCTTTCATTAGAAGAGCTATTTTCTTTTCATCTACTTCAACTTCTTTAATTGCATTATCATAACGGATTGCGTCGTCTTCGTCCATAGTGCCGAATAGCTTTTTAGAAAGGGTACCGACAAAACCTAGTAGGGCGGATCGCTTAGAAAAACGGTGAGTAGTGAGATGGGATATGGCCTCATTATCGTGGATTATATCGCTTAGTCGGGTATATAATGGCTTAAATATATTATTACATTCTACGTTGTCTATAACTAAACTACCTTCACAGAGTAGCATTGATTTGTTTAGAAATTGGTAAATACTATCAATATGTGAACTTATAAAAGATATATCGTAGGGAATAATTATACTAAGGTAATTATTTACTAGACTTAATGAACCGAGAGGGTCGAAGAATATTCCAGGTTTATCCTTCATAGGCTCGATGAATTCTTGACCCAGTATAGTTGGTGTAAAAATACTGGAATGAAATGTAACTAAGTATTAGGGAATAGAAATTAAAATTAATATGACGTTAAGTAGAATTAGGATTCTGATCTGCTTGCTAATTTTACCTCATCGTAATGATGAGTTACATGACGTCTGTTTATGAGTAAGGTTAATGTATTTCTACCATTAATTTTGACAACCTTGTATGGACCCTTCCATATCGGTGATAGGGCCTTGCGAAGTCGTAAGTGATTTTTGAGATATACATAATCTCCGACTTTGTATTGAACGTGACGGGAGCGGGCATCGTAATATTCTTTGGATCTTTCCTTTGATTTGATTATGTATTCTATGGCTTTCTCTCGTGAGAGTTTCAAGCGATGATGTAAGGCTTTAATATATTCTGGGTAGGTTAAGTCTGATTTTAACTCATAAACGGAGTCAGGAATAAATGGTTTTTGTCCGAAAAGAAGTTCATATGGGCTAAAGTTTGTGGTAGAATGGATAGACGTGTTATAAGCTAACATTGCCGTGTATACATATTTGTGCCAATCAGAATGGTTTTCGTTCACGTAGGACTTCAAGTACTCCTTGAGAGTGGAGTGGCTGCGTTCTAATGCGCCTTGTGTCTGTGGGTGATATGGCGAAGCCCATAACTGTTTTATTTTTAAGAAATCGCATGTCTTTTTGAATAAATCTGCTGTAAAGTTGGTGCCTTGGTCAGTTAAAATAGATTTTGGAATACCGAAAATTGAAATAAAGTGGACCAGGCACTCGCATGTTTCTTCAGCAGTTATATTTGAGACGGGATAAGCAAACGAGAATTTGGTGAGGTCATCTTGAAGGGTTACTATGAATTTGAGTTGTCGTTGTCCAGCTTCCGGAAGTGGACCTACAACATCTAGACTGAGGCGCTCAAATGGTTTTGTAGAGGTGGTTGTAATTTGCATTGGAGATCTATTTATCTGTCGGAAAGCTTTATTGCTCTGACAGAGCGTGCAGTTTTTTACGTATGTTTCGATGTCGCTGCGCATACATTGCCAGTAATATCGTTCTCTGATGCGGTTATACATACGTACTGTTCCGAGATGTCCAGCTATGGGTATGTCGTGATTCTCGCGTAGTATCTTGGGAATTTCAGAAGGGGTTGGAAAAATAATAGAGTTGTGATAGATATGAATGGGGATTAAGGTGTCATTGAAAATGTAGCAGAACATATTGTATAATTTTATCCATGAAAGTTTGTCGAAAGGATTTTGGAAATCAGTAATGGCTACGCCACTATTTGAATCATCTGGATTTTGAAGTAGTTCAGCTTTGAGATGTAGTAGGCATTTGAATATATCTTCATAAGTACTACTATTGAAGTGGTATAGTTTGGTAAATAAAAAATGTATTTTCTTTTTCTTTAGAGTTGTTGAAAGTGTTGTACATAAAGTTCTTTCTTTATCTAGAAGGATCTGAAGGTTATCGATTTCGCTAAGTATTTCCTCTACGTATGGGTTTGAATGATCGAGATCGATTGATGTGGGTATAATAATGCATTTACAGTCACTTTTCAGGATGCTGTCATTATGCTCGATGATAATTGTGTTACAATTGAATTTGTGGTTAGATGTGGTTTTTAGGAAATTTCTGTAGTTATCTTCAGGAACAGTGGGAGTAACAGAAGGTAGGATCGGGTTTTGGACAGTGTCATCAATGTTGGCAGGATTAGAAGGAGAATTTGAGTGTTCAGGTGATTTGTCTATAGTTTCGGATTCTGAGATTTCAGGTATCGGATCGTCATTATCAAGTAAGTCAACTGATGGTATATCGTCTGAGTCTAATGGAATAGAGGGTATTGGAATGTCTAGATCTTCTAGGGTTATCGGGCTAAACGCAGGAGAAGTATAAGGGGCGTCATCTCTAGAGGTGGAAGGAATGGGATTATTTTCGGATTGCTTTATAGGGTTTACGGGAAAACGGGACAAGGCATCAGCGTTACTATTGATTTTACCTCGTTTATATTCGATCTTGTAGTCGAATTCTTCGAGCTTGAGACGCCATCTCACTAATCGGGAGCCTGGGTCTTTGCAATTGAACAGCCACTTTAGGGGTCTATGATCAGTGACAATAGTGAACTTGTGGCCATATAGATAAGGTCTAAATGTTTTAGTGCCAAACACAATAGCTAGACACTCTTTCTCAGTTGTTGAATAATTGGTTTCTGCTTTATTTAAGGTTCTTGAGGCGTATGCTATTGGGCGATCCTTACCGATTTCGCCTTGGGAAAGTATGGCAGATATAGCAAAATTTGACGCGTCACAGGTAAGTATGAAGGGTTCGGAAAAATTTGGATATATTAGAACAGGAGCGGATACTAGTTTTTCTTTAAGTTCGTCGAGTGATAGTTGATGTTCGTTGGACCAGTGGAAAACGACGTCTTTTTTCAATAATGTCGTTAGAGGTTTTGCGATTTTCGAAAATTCAGGTATGAACCGTCGATAGTACGACACGAGACCGAGAAAAGACTTCACGTCTTTCGGACATTTAGGAATTGGAAAATGGGTAACTGCTTTAATCTTATCGGGATTTGGGCTAACGCCTTCGTCGCTTATGATGTGCCCGAGATATGCGACTTCCTTGCGGAGAAACTCGCATTTGTCGGGTTGGAGTTTTAGGTTATATTTACGTAATCTTTCGAATATTTTTGATAATTTGTCGCAATGGTTTACTAGATCTTGACTATAGATAACGATATCATCTAAGTAGACATAACAATGAATTCCCTGAAGGCCGGCTAACGCTGTATTCATCAAGCGTTGGAAAGTTGCGGGAGCATTTTTGAGTCCGAACGGCATGCGTTTAAACTCAAAATGCCCCTGTGGGACGGTGAAAGCAGTTTTGGGAGTGTCCTTTTCTGAAATAGCAATTTGATGGAATCCGGAACATAAATCGAGCGTAGAGAAGTATTTACTTTGTCCTAATTGGTCTAGTATTTCGCTAATTTGTGGAATTGGGTAACTTTCTCCGATAGTGATGTCGTTTAATTTCCTATAATCAATTACAATGCGCCATTTCTTCTGGCCGGAGGAGTCTATTTTTTTTGGGACTATCCAAATGGGAAATGACCAGGGCGAGACAGAAGGTTTTATTATATCTTGGCTAAGCATTTTAGCCATTTGTGTTTCAACTTCTCTTTTATGTATTTCCGGGAAACGGTATGATTTTACGTTTATAGGCTCTGATGTAGAAGTGTTTATATCATGTTTTAATAGATCTGTGGTAGACAACTTATCGTTGGGCAAATGGAAAATATCTGAGTATTTACTACAGACGTCTAGTAGGCTACGTTTTTCTTCGTCGTTAAGGTGATTTGTTCGTAAAAGGTTTAGAACTTCGTTTCTTCGTGTTGTGGAGGATTCGGAGTATTCGGGAATGGAATGAATTTGGAAGGATTGGGATGCGAGAGGTTGAAGTTTTATTTTGATGTCAGAGTTTATCTTGACCGCCTTTTCTGATGTATTAACTACTGATATATTCACTCTGTTATTGTCTTTGACAGCAACGATACAATTCGCTACCAAGAGCGAGTCTGATATGTGTTGATCTATGACTACACCGACTCGACATTTAGGATTATTGACTGTGCATTCTATAATGGTTTCAGATCGTGGCGCGATGTTGTATATCGGTTGACAATATTTTAATCTTATAGAGATATGGCGAATTTGTAAGGAATTATGATTATAATCGATGATGCCATTTAAGTCGTTAAGGAGGTCGGTCCCAATTATACCATCATAATTTAAATCGATGTTTTTAATAACATGGAATCGATATGCTAAATCCGTGTGAAGTTTGGCGAATAATTTTAACTGAAAATGACCTATGGTAGGTATAGTTTCTTCGCTAGTATTTATACCTTTTAATTGAATGATTTCTTTGCTCAGAACGGGAGTGAACTTAATTGCGGCTTCTTTTATTAAGCTAACGCAGGATCCAGTGTCAACAAGGAAGGTGAGATCGCGGTCATTCACTTGGGTGCTAAGGATAACATAAGGTAAGTATCGCTTTGTGGAATTCAGAGAAATTTCGTAGATTTTGTTCTTATGACTGTCACTTGTTACAGGAGTTGCATGAAATAAATTTTGTTTAGAAACAGTGGATTTGGAGGGATACATGGTTGGTTGGCGTTTGTGGTAAGTATGAGTAGAAGAGTTTGTTAGTATGTCAGATTCAGTGGGTTTAGTAGATTCAGTGGGTTTAGTAGATTCAGAGGATTTGGTAAGCAAGGAGGATGCAGTGGATTCAGAGGATGCAGAGAGTGAGTTTCCTATTTGGGGCTGGTTACCCTGTTGTGTAACTCGAGATACAGCTGATGCATATGATTTTCGATTCGCTAGGAATTTGGTAGATTCAGAGGATACAGAGGGTGAGTTTCCTATTTGGGGCTGGTTACCCTGTCGTGTAACTCGAGATGCAGCTAATGCATATGATTTTCGATTCGCTAGGAATTTGGTAGATTCAGAGGATACAGAGGGTGAGTTTCCTATTTGGGGCTGGTTACCCTGTCGTGTAACTCGAGATGCAGCTAATGCATATGATTTTCGATTCGCTAGGAATTTGGTAGATTCAGAGGATACAGAGGGTGAGTTTCCTATTTGGGGCTGGTTACCCTGTTGTGTAACTCGAGACACAGCCGATGTATATGGTTTCGGTTTTTCCATAAATTTAGTGGATTTGAAGGATACAGAGCGGGTGCCGTTGTTGTTAGGCTGTGTTGAGATTTGGTACTGGGGTCTCACGAGGCACCTTCGTGAGCCCTTTATTCGTTTAAATGTTCATTTTGAACAGATTGGTCATGTCCACGATCTAGAGAGGGATTAGGGTCCCCATTTACTATATTTACGCGTGATTGCTGACGTTCTGCATAACGAGAAGTATTTGTAAAAGAATTGTTGAAGCGATTACTGTTTTGTAGGGCTTTTGCACGATTATTGTTGTATTCGCGTTTTCTACATTCTTCTATTAGATGCCCTACGTTTTTACAGTATCTACATGTTTTGTCAGATTGCCCTTGAGTTCTAACGTTATTTATATTTATAGGTTTAGGATATTCGCTAATTCGGCGCTGTGGATTCGGCGGATTGACACTAGGTATGTGTCTTTTGTACATAAGTTTCTGGATTTTTTCCTCAGACGCGGCAAAATTGATAGCCTCGTTTAAGTTTTTTGGTGATTTGCATCTGACTATGTTTGATATTCGCGGGGTCAAACCTATCAGGAAATGATGGAGGGCCAGGTCTTCCATCGCTGCGGTGCGGCCCGGGGCTTCTTTGGCCTTGGTGAGTACTATCTCGGTGAGTAATTGGGACAGGATGTCCTCGATACGAAGGCCGAATTGGCTGACTGCCTCGTTTGAGTTTTGTTTACAATCTTGTAATTCGGCCAATAAATGTGAATAATGTTTTATGTCTGAGAATTGGGATTTAAGGAAGTTTTTTAGTTGGTCCCAATTTGTAAAATTTTTTATAGAACTGGCAATTTCCGCTTTGCCTTGTAGTTGGCTGAGCATATACCGAAATAAAATTTGTTTTTGTTCGGCGCTCGCAAGTTCATAGGCATTGTTGCAATTTGAAATAAACGCGTTTAGCGTCTGCTTATCACCGCTATATGGCTTTATGAATTTAAATAAACTATTTAAGTCAATGTGGATTGACGGATTTTCCTCTTTTTCTGATTTACTCATTTTGTATAAAAAAGAAGATAAACAAAATACACAAAAACAAAAACCTAGAATACACACATATAAAATACGATTTGTAAAATAAAAGAAGCACAAAATAAAATAAATGAATTATAGAACACAATAAAATAATAACTATAACGTTCTTAGTCCGGTGTTGTACAGCCGTCACCGGAAAAGATAAGGATTGTTTAGTCTCACTGGCCGCGACACAGTGGAGGTTTCGTAGAAATCGAAGTTGTTCCTTGTAGATTGTTTTAGAATTACTATGTAACTGTATGTATGAATTTCGATATTTTGACCGTGTATATTCACTCACGGCGTATAGATTTTTCAGCACAAACACTCAACACTTTATCACTGGAGTTAGAAAGATAGTTGTAACAGAATTGACTTACAGGATCGCGGCGAAAATAACCTGGAACATTGTGCACCCCTGCACAGTAGACTGGATGCTACACGACGGCGGTGCTGGTGTGATGTGTCTGTAGGGGCCGTGAGGATAGCTCAACGGCCTTGGAATTCGAACACAAACGAAACAGATTCGAAACTTGAAAATAGTTCGCGGAGACGATTCCTGGATTTTTCAATCCCTTTTGCGCTGCCACCAATGTTACGCGGGACGCGTAAAATTAAGTTTTAAAAAAAAAACTTATTTAATTACACTGAGTTTATTTAAAAATAAAAGAAATGAATGAAACTTAATTAATTTATATTAATGAGTTGTTACACATTTAGACGTAGAAATTAACTATTTAACTTATTACACATATGGATATAGAAATTACACATTTAAATTGTCACACATATGGATATAGAAATTACACACTAATAATATGATTAGACATAGAAAATGAGTCTTCGCGACGGAGGATGGAGAGCGACTGCTCTGGCGAGAGCTGGGTTTGGATGGGAAGCTGTGCTGCTGATATGGCACTTTTGCGAGTTGAACCGTTTTTGCATAGGGGAGGATAATAGGAGCTGGGTAAGGAATAAGGGGTACATTTCCAATATATAACAGTACGCAATGTGTATTAGACCAGATGAAAGCTGATATAAGTATAGGTGTAATGTTATGGTGTGATCGGTGTGTCCCGAGGGGCGAGTCAACACTATACTATACTTCATTTCTCGTCAATGGATTTACAAAAGTTGTACATTTATGTACAGGAAGTATGCGCGAGGCCGAGGTATCGCGGTGACGAGCGCGCAGCCAGCCCCGAGAGCCCTGAGCGGTCGGACACAGCGCCGCACGACCAGGAGCACGAGGAGCCCAGCAGGTGCGCGGCCCGCCTCGGTCGGCGAAGTGCCAGCGGCGGTACTGGCCGATGCTAATTGGGCGACGTGTCGCAGGTGGTCGCTGGAGCTGGCGGGGTCGCTGAGCGCGGGCGGCGCGGGCGTTTGCGCGGCGGCCGCGGCGCTGAGCTCGGCGCCGCGCCTGCTGGACCGCGCGCTGCCGCCGCACTCCTTCACCCGCCGCTACACCGGCGCCTTCAAGTTTCGGTTCTGGGTGTTCGGCACGTGGCGCGAGGTCGTGGTGGACGACAGGCTGCCGACCCGCGGCGGTCGCCATCTGGGCGTGTCCTCTCGCCGCGCGGACGACTTCACGCTGCCGCTGCTCCACAAGGCGTACGCCAAGCTACACGGCGCGTACTCGGCGCTGCGCGGGTCGGGCGCGGGGCCGGCGCGCGCGCTGCAGGACCTGTCCGGCGCTATCGTGCAGAGCTTCGCGCTGCGCCTGCAGCCGCCCTCGCTCACCTTTCAGGTGCTCAACTCGGCCGTGCCGCGCTCCACGCTGCTGGTCGCCACGCTCTCTCCGGTGAGTATGCGTTACGCCGTTACGCCGCTGCAAGTGGAGCCCGCGTTTTCGTTGTGATCAAACGGTGTGTGTCCCAGGAGGGCGGGCGGCGCGCGGCGCGCCACGGCGGGCTGGCGGCGGGGCAGGCGTACTGCGTGTCGGGGCTGGCGCGCGTGCGGGACGCGGGGGGCGGTGCGGGCGCGGCGCTGGTGCGGGTGCGCGCGGTGTGCGGCGCGGGGCGGTGGGAGGGGGCCTGGGCGCCGCACAGCGACGAGTGGCGCGCCCTGCCCGCGCCCGACCGGGACCTGCTCGCCGAGCGCGCCACCGACCCTGGGGAGTTCTGGTACGTCATACATCATTGTTTCATCCACGTTCGAACATATCATATGCGAACAGATACGAAACGAAGTAGCAATATTTGTTCGCATCATTTTCCTGCTTTTATCCCATTCTTCGTAGGGTCGGCACGACCTCGTATCCATCCTCTGTTACTCGTTCTGATCTGCTTCGCGCATCTCGCGCCTGTATCTTGATTGATATTTTTCTCCAGTACCAAATTTATATGGTAAATAATGAATACGGTAAATAGTAATAACTAGATAGATCAGATTTTTAAACAGACCATTTATTTGTTCGTGGTAGCCTCGTTTTGGTCTCCCGATCTCAATCTTACCACTCACATTCGCTTTCGCTGGCGTGTTCACATCGTGGGATATTCGGTGGAATATTGCCCCTGCTGTCCAAAGTCTTCGAGTTGGACGCTAAAAGAGAGCCAATGACTGGTCCTTCCGGTGCAAAGGTGGAAAAGACGGCTTACAGAAATTCTGTGGCGAGCGACCAGAACGCACGGATTCCTGAGGGAAGGCGAACTAGTTTCTCGCGAATTTTGCCTATGTACTGAGACTTTGCTACAGCTACTTAACTTAACTCTTTTAAGGGACCTGGAGGTAATGTTGAACTCTTCCTAGGAGAACCGGAGTTAGAATCCTGGGACACCACTGCCTAAGTTTGATAGCACTCATGCATAAGACATAACGCCATTTTGAAAAGGTGACCAAACCAGGCCTGGGATCTGCTACTACTGAGGATGGAACGAAAAGCTCCATTCCCTGCAGCACCATATCAGCGACAGATCCGGCAGCGACGTTAGGATCATGCGGTGAAACAAAACATGGGTAGGAGGCGAAGAAATTTCGCATCCCATCCCATCCCGCTGACCTGTAATGCCGCACACGGCGGCGACTCGCTGTACACGGTCGAAGTGGGCACGTGAGTGGCGTCGTACTCTTTGTCAGACAGTGGCCCGAAGAGCCGAAAGGGGCGTCTACAGAAACCACATATCCGGTAGGGAAGGTAAATGATGCAAGGTCATGGACAGATATACCAACGTGATCGATTGTACGTGATCCAAGCCATTCGGTTTGATGGGCATTAAAGTCGTCGAGGATCATGGGCTCCTCAGATGGGACCAGTTAAAGTACGGAATCTGCAGCGGTTTGTATGTGGTCGATGAGACGGCCTGTTTCGACATTACCACTATGGGACCTATAAAGGCATACGTAGATGCGAGGGTGGCCATCGAAATCTATACGCAGCCAGAGGGTCCTATGTCCCTTCCTTCAAGACTGCCGAGGCATCGAGCACAGATATCCCTCGGACCTTTTTTTTGAAGTGAAACTTCTAATTAGTCCTGTGTCAATCACGATTGATCGAATCAAAATGATCGAGTCGCAACTCATTCGCGGGTAATTGAATCATCAATCTCTAAAAGACTCGATCTTTTCGTAATCCGTCGATTGCAGTTATGCGATCCCGTCGCGCTTAGTCGCGAGGCGCGACTCGTGTAATAGAACGAGACGGGTTATAATTTATATAACCCGCTTTTGCATTGTATATCTGTTTAGTCAGTCTTGTATCAACCATTCTTTCTACATATCCGAACCATCGGAGCATGCCCTTTCTTATTTTTACACCGCCACTCTCTTTCAAACCAACTTCCTTCCGTACAACCTTGTTTTCTACGCGGTCAGCGAGAGTCACTCCGCAGATTTTGCGTAGTGCTCTCATTTCCACCGCCTTTATTCTACTTTCATGCACACTCTGCCATAACCAGCTCTCGCTTCCATAAGTTAGCGTTGGGATCAGGACTGCATTGAGGATTGCTAGCTGGGCTTTTCTCCTAATGTTTTTTGCGCCCAGGAATCTGCCCAACGCTCCATTTACGCTATTTCCTATCGCCACTCGTCTTTCTACATCCGCGGTGTACCTTCCATCTCTGCTAAAAGCGCATCCAAGATATACAATTTCATTCACCTGTTCCAGCACTACATCATCAACCATTATCCTTGCATCAGTTCTGGATTCCTCCCTTTCAAACACCATAACTTTCTTTCTCTTTTTTTTCGTCGCATTCAACTGCAAGCCTTTAATCATGCAATCATCTTTCATAATAGTGACTAGTGTTTGCAGGTCCGACGGCGATTCGGCTAGAAGCCCGGCGTCATCTGCGTAAAGCAGCTCACAACTAGGTCACCCATTCGCATCCCTACATCCATCGATCTCACTCTCTGGAGACAACTGTCCAGGTACAGGATGAACAGTCGAGCGGACAGCACGCAACCCTGTCTGACGCCGATATTGACGTCAAACCAGGGGGACAAGCCGCCGTCAACACGCACACACGCTGTGCAACCCTCATAAGTGGACTGCACAGTGCGCAGCAGTGCCCTGCTCACCCCGTAGCCCGGGAGTATGCCCCACAGATCCTTTCGTAATACTCTGTCAAACGCTTTTTCCAGATCCACAAAACCGCAGAAAACTTTCCGGTTAACAGCCAGTTGTTTCTCCACGATGTTGTGGAGAGAAAAAATCTGATCCATGCACCCTCGTCCGCTTCTAAAACCACCCTGAGCCTCCCACAACTCTCCATCAGATATCACCCTCATTCTCCTTTCATTAATTTTCCCATACACTTTTGCTGCTAAACTGATCAAACTGATGGCCCTGTAACTGGCGCACTGCATACGTGATCCCTTACCTTTATACAAGGGCACTATGACAGCGCGCCTCCAGTCCATGGGAACCTTACCCGACCTCCAGCACAGATTGCACAAGGTCAGGAAAGCGTCCCGGAAACAAGTTCCACCGTGTTTGATAATGTCTGCAGACATCATATCAATTCCAGCTGCCTTACCATTTTTCATACTTCGTATCGACCATTCAATCTCTTCCATAGTAATGTCATCGTCAGATGCTGGCGCAGCGGTGTCAGCCGTAGGCTCACTCGCGGCGCCCACATCCGGAACATACTCGTACACTTCCCCAAAATACTCACTCCACCTGCCCAATACATTGCTTGGGTTTGCAAGAATGTCACCAGTCTTAGACATAATTTTGTCCATTCTGGATGTTGACGAAGAACCCCGAGACTTTCTAACTTCCCTCCAGAAGAGTTTGTTATTCGCCTCGAACTTCTCCATCAACCTCGCTTCCTCATTCGCAACTAGTCTTTCACGCTTCTCTTTCACTAAGGCTTTGGTAACATTCCTGCATCGGCGGTAGCTCTCATACTTTTTCTCTGTCATACTATCATTCTGATTCAAACTTGAGACATAATCCAACCATGGTTTTTTATTTCTTTCGACGCTGGATTTCACATCCGCGTCCCACCAGGCATCACCTCTCAGAATCTTATGCCTCTTTGCACTACCACATACTTCTTTTGCACTATCCACTATACTATCTTTCATTCTTTCCCAGCATTCTTCAACACCTAGGTCAGAAAGACTCGTCTCACTGAGTCTTTTACTGACTAGGTCTACATACATACTCCGTACACTTCCATCTTCTAATTTCTCGCATTTTATCCTTTCAAGCTCTCCGAAATGGGTACGCACTCGCCAGTATCTCCACTTCTTGAAAAGGCCCACGAAACGACGTTACCACCAGGTAGTGGTCCGTATCAAGAGTGGGGCCTCTGTAGGCTCTTGTATCCCTTAAGAGTATTTCGGAGACGACTAGCTACCAGAATCAAATCAATCATACTCTTTTGTTCATTCCGTCTCCACGTATACGTGTGAATATCTTTATGACGGAATAATGTGTTAGACACAAGGAGGTTCCGTTCAAGGCATACATCCATCGGCTTACCAGCATCATTCACTCTCTTGTCACCATTCGGACCAAGGACAGCCTCCAGGCCATCTCTCTTGGTTCCGACCCATCCAATAAGATCACGACACAGAATTATCCTTTAATTTCCCTCAACCAGATCCAGAATATCCCTAACAGTTTCCCAAAACTCCTCGAGTTCGCGGGGATCCGCGGAGCTGACAAGAGCATAAACCACCAGGAAAACTCGCGTGATCCCCAGTTTTATACGAACCCAAAGATGTCTCGGGCCTACCAAGTCATAATCTTTCACTACGGAAGCAAATCGGGAGGAGAGACCGACTCCAACACCCCCACTGGCACGGACGTCCGGGTCCACACCGGCCCATAGGGCTACCATGCAACCAGGGAGGTCCTCACTCTCACTGCCCTTCCGCTTTGTCTCCGTCAAACATAAGGCATCCAGGCATCTCTCATTTATTATATCCATCATCTCATTCATCTTTCTTGTCATACTACCTATGACATTCCACGTGCCTATATGGCACTCCCCTCCCCTCGTCCCGCCAGGATTGGCGCTGCGTGAAGGGTGGTGGCCCCCTTCGCCGCATGCGCATGCAGCCGCACCGACGGAGGCTAATCGGTAAATCGGTAAAGCCCGTCCGGCTGAGTTTGCTTCGGTCAAGATAGCGTCCCACTGGGACGGCAGGGGTCGCGACGTGCACGCTCTTGACATTACCCCCAAAGCCTTGGTTGTTCAAGTCTAATAAATATATATATATAGTTAATTCTTATTTAGTTTGTCAATTACAAGTTACAAGATCTTAGAAAGCTGAACCAGAGTTATTTGGAATAAAATAAGTTCAGAATAAGGGTATAAATAATAGTCTGTTTATGGTCCTTGGTCAAATAATCTCTATATTATGATATTATTGTATTATAAAAATATTTGATATTATTGTATTTCATATATATATATATATATATATTATCTTTAATATAATCCCTTTGAACTTTGAAAATGTATAATGTGTTGAAATGTAAATTATATAAATAATAGTTTAAAAAAACTAACAAACACGCTTTTTATAGAATACCGAACTAAAAAATAGAAAATAAATTTTAATGAATTTAAATTAAGAAAATAGTGTTAAAAACTAGGGGGGGTCATGTCAAGAGCGTGCACGTCGCGATCCCTGCCGTCCCAGTGGGACGCAATCTTGACCAAAGTAAACTCAGCCGGACGGGCTGCTAGGGCGTGCCCCGGAAGCGACGGGCACCGATTAGCCCCCGTCGGTGCGGCTGCATGCGCATGCGGCGAAGGGGGCCGCCACCCTTCACGCAGCGCCAATCCTGGCGGGACGAGGAGAGGGAAGTGCCGTATAGGCACGTGGAATGTTAGAGGTAGCATGGCAAGAAAGATGAATGAGATGATGGATGTATTAAATGAGAGATCCCTGTAAAAAAAAGCTCTCTGCCTACCCCGCAAGGGATTTGGCGTGAAGTTATGTAGTGTTAAAAATTTCACTGAATATAAATTAAAAAAAGCGTGGGGTGCATGGTGTCAATAGTTATAAATATTTTATTGACAGATATGAGTAGAGTGATTATCATTTCGATAATATCTTAAAAAGCACCCCACGCTTTTTTAATTTATATTCATTAAAATTTTTAACACTATTTTCTTAATTTAAATTCATTAAAATTTATTTTCTATTTTTTAGTTCGGTTTTCTATAAAAAGCGTGTTTTTTAGTTTTTTTTAAACTATTATTTATTTTATATTTTTTAGTTCGGTTTTCTATAACAAGCGCGTTTCTTAGTTTCGAATTTCAGGAATAGCGCCATCTGTGACTTATACAAGGAACTCGTTTCAAGTTGATAACGTAAACTTTCCGCTGATTGCCACTAGATGGTGCGATTTGTAAACTATGAACACTAAAAAAGAAGTCGGTTACAAACAAACCTACCAACCTACAAACATACAAACATACAGGTGAAGCTAATAAAAAGCTAATAAAAAGGCATGGCACTTCAAATAGAATGTGTTTAACAGACATAAAATAGAATGGTCAACATTATCATAATGGTGTCTGTATAGATATACACTCGAGAGCAATGAATCCGGGTCACTTAAAGAATCCTAAAAATCTCGGAAACTAAAAATGCTAGGTTAATGCAATAAATTGTATTTAATAGACAATGTAATACTCCTTAAATGAAGGTATTAAAACTTCTTAGTTATTGTAAAGTTATATCATAAAAAAATCAAATTTGAAAAAGGGCCACTTTCGAAGATGGAACTACGAAATTACAGCATTTGGTTTTGCTTTTGTTTGTAATCTGTCATTTATGTGGGTACATAAACCATGTTGATAGTGCTCTATATTCATTATTCAAGCTGAAATTATGTCGCTTACGCCTGAAGAATGCACCAAAATACTTACAATGCTGGAAACCGGCCGGAGTCAGCGCGATACAGCCAGGACTGTTGGTGTGTCGCTGTCAACAGTACAAAGAGTTCTCCGACGTTACGAAGAAACTGGTTCTAACCTACGCAGACCAGGAACGGGCAGAACCAGGTATACCACAGCACGAGAAGACCGATACTTGGTGAACACCATGCTTCGAAATCGCTTTCTCACAGGAACTGAACTCACCAATCAGTTTCGACGCCTCGGAGGAAGTAACCCAAGTGCATGGACAGTAAGACGTCGGCTTGCTGAATCTAACTTAAAACCCCTTAGACCTGCAAACGGCCCTAAACTGGAGCGTGGGCATCGTATTTCAAGACTAAGATATGCCCAGAGCCACGTAAATTGGAGTATTGAAGATTGGTCAAAAGTTATGTTCTCCGACGAATCAAAATTTATGCTCTACAAGCACGATGGAAGACACAGAGTGTATCGAAGACCAGGGGAAAGATTCAAGCAAGCATGCATCGAGGAAAAAGTAGCCTACGGTGGTGGGTCTGTACTTGTGTGGGCCGGAATTTCTTCTGAAAGTCGCACAGAGCTGGTGATCATAGAAAACGGCTCTTTAACTAGCATAAGATATGTGGAAGAAATCCTCAATGATCACGTTGGTCCATTTATGGTCAATTTAGGTGAGGATGCTATATTTATGCATGACAATGCCCGACCTCATACAGGTAGGATTGTGAATGACTACCTTCAAGAGATGAACATTACTCGTATGGAGTGGCCAGCGCGCAGCCCGGATATCAACCCGATCGAGCATGCTTGGGACGAGCTAGGCAGATGCGTAAAACAACGAAACCCTCCCCCAATCACGCTTCGTGAGCTCAAAATTGCTCTCACAGAGGAATGGGAGAATATTCCCCAAAATCGTATAAGGAACTTGGTGTACAGCATGCCAAACCGCGTAAACGCAGTAATGGAAGCACGAGGAGGCAATACGAAGTATTAAAATTCAAGAAAATCGTAATAAAGTCAAAAATTTCATGTTTCCTATTTTTGTTTTAAGGAGAGATCAGCAGATTTTTTCTTTATGTAATTTTGTGTTAATAAAATGTATGGTGACTCATATTTTTTTTACTTTCATTTAAGGAGTATTACATTGTCTATTAAATACAATTTATTGCATTAACCTATCATTTTTAGTTTCCGAGATTTTTAACATTCTTTAAGTGACCCGGATTCATTGCTCTCGAGAGTATATTCCAAATAGCTCTGGTTAGATTATGATTAATCTACCTTTCAATTTATGTGATTATTAGTTTTACTAGTGATGTAATAATACCATCAGGTTACACCAACTCAAAGTTAAATTAAAATACTAGTTAGGAACTTAGTTATCATTTGAACTTAGTAATCATTCCAATTTTTAATAGTACCTATAATAACATAACATAACATAACTTCACGCCTTTTGTTACCCGAAGGTGTAGGCAGCGGCTGTTAAGCCTCGTCTCGCCGTTATGTTTACGTCCTAAATGGAATAGGTGGCGAACCTATTACCATACCGGGCACAAAGTTTGTCAGTCATCGATGTTTATCACACATAACTTCCGAAAACAATTTCGAAAAGTCATTGGTGTGAGCACAGAAATAGATCAAGATAGAACGGCGAATAGGCGTGGCAAGCGTGCCAAAACCATGCACTATATTGCATGCTTTTCGAAACTCGCTCTCATTACGCAACGAGCGTTCCTGCCATGCGTTCAGGACGTAAAAAAATAGATAAAACGTCACATATATGCCTTATTATGCTGTGGCAAATTGTAAAAACAAAATTAGTGAATCCAATATGAAAAAAGGAAATATTTCGTATGATCAGTAAGTACAGAAAATCAGTAGAAAGTATTTTTTTGAGATTATAAATTATTGTTTTACTTTTACTATGTTCAATAATTACGATCACAAGTTGTATATTTTTTCATTATGATAAATATCCATTGCTGTCCGCATTCAACGCTCGTATACAAAAACATTGCGCGTATAAATTATACGCGTAATGTACGTCGAATTGAACGAAATACACAATACACCTGCCAGTTGATCGCTGTGTCTGTTAATCGCTGTGATTGGTCTTCGAATGTGAATCGAATGTGATGGGCACTCCATGTATCGTTGAGTCTTAGGACTTATCGATAAATTAATTGATAATAATTTGAGTATCAGCTCATGTCTTGCTTTGTCCCTACTTTATTCTAACACCACAAATTTCAACCGAAGTGCTTGGTAATTACATTGGCAGCAGTTTATTTGACAGTATAAGTTTTCACCAATTTGACCATTCGCCGATGGAAAATCATCTCGTTCTTCTCAAACGGGCAGTAACCGAGGTATATGTAGACGTTCGGCTTCGTTATTTAACCAGGACTGTGAGGCCAACCCTTACAAAAAGGCAAATATTTAATAAATAGTTTCAAGGACAGTAAAATTTTTATAATTAAATTTTATATACTGTTGGAAAAATATGTTTTAGGCTTTAATATGTCGGATTAAAGTATTTAACATGTTTTACTTTCTATGATTATCGTTACACAAAATCAATAAAGTTGGTAAAATATAAAAATAATAAAATTAACACACGTTGCCGATATTAACATCGATAATCTAATGTGTGTGTCTCCTAACTAGTCGCCCCGATCACAATGAAAATGACGTCACGCTGTGGGCGTGGTTTTTCAAAAAAGTGACACGCTCGAAATGTATGGAAATATGACATCGCGGTCGTTCTATCTTGATCTATTTCTGTGGGTGTGAGCCACCAATACCTATAATATTTTAATATTAATAGTCTCGGTGGTCGTGGGATCGATTCCGAGCCAATGATTTCTCTGAATTACTTGATATTAGGTAGGTAACCCATGGTAAAAATTTGAGATTTGGATAATTCTCCACTCGAAAATGATAATAACAATTCAATTCTTAGTTTTTTATGGGATAGAAGGGCAAACGAGTAAGTGGGTCACCTGATGGTAAGCAACTTCACACCGCCCATGAACACCGTGGTGCGTTGCCCTCCTTTAAGAGAGTAGGAGGGAAAGGGGCTCGGGCCTTTGGATACCTCCCTCACCGAACGAAAAGTGGCACGAGCAACTTTACGTCGATATTCTTAATCGAACCGCATGGATCGAATTTTTCATTTTGCAATGTAGTATGTAGGTATATATTATGAATGTAATAAATATGTATTACGTAGTTCTTGATCTTGCGACTCATTTTTGAAGTTTTTAAAAACGCTAAGGATGATACTATTAACAGTCGAGGAGCCAAGCAGTCCACTGCATGAATGGGCTGGCTCGCCTGGGAAATACCACTAGCTCTCATTCACAGATAGTTTTAATGCTTTTTTGGGTATCAAATAAAAGGGCTTTTCGATAGTATCTTGAAAAATGTGACGTCATTCTAAATCCAATATTGCGGAATAAGTATTTTAATGCATTTTTACAATATGGGTATCAAATGGGCTTGAGCTTGGGGGAGTACCTAAATCAAAGAACAATGCGACGTTGAATATGGCATATCCTCTTAAATAGAGGAGTAATTACCAAATTCTACTAAGACCCATATTAAGATTTATACTCGAGTGGGGATTGAATCCGCCAATCTCCGTTCTACATTCGATTTTACCAATGCACTACGAGGCCCGTCGTAATGTAAGTAAGATGTGCTCAAAGTTTCACTTCCATAGCGCGGAGGGACTCCACGCGAATTTTTTTCTTTCTCTTGCTTTATGCACACCCCCACCTAGGAACCGCAGGGGGTAGTGTGGGGCTCCCAAAGCAGCAAGCCGCAATCCGATCCTACTTCGTAGGGCTACCCACTAAAACCTCGCGGTGGCCTTCCTCCGTCGTTTGGGTGGCCCAGGATGCCAGGTTAAGCCTTCTGGACCACCCTGCCGTCGCCCCCCCATCCCCTGTTACTAGGGGGGCTCGTCTTCGGGTCGCCTCAGCGTGAGGCTCCCTAGGGTGGGACGGCTCTGAGCGCGCGCTGTAAAGAGGCGCGCGACCGGTGGCGCCTCGCCGGCCTAGAGGCTCCAAGAAAATCAGCCACCTCTGAAAATATTGAGCAGATTTTCTTGTAGTCTTTTTGCATTCCTACAAGTGAAGTGGCGTCCTATAAACGTGATGCGTGTGCCGCAGGATGTCGTTCGGCGACTTCGCGCACGCGTTCACGTCACTCGAGCTGGTGCACGTGGGGCCCGACGACTGGCTGCGGGAGCCGGCGCTGCACACGCGGCGCCCCTGGCGCGCGGTGCTGGCGCGGCGCAGGTGGCGCACCGGCTACAACGCGGGCGGCCCGCCCTCCTGCACAGGTGCGTCTATTGCTCGCTATCCCTTATGTTTCTAGCGATACTAGTAATGCTAGACTGAGTCGTGGACTTGTGCCGCCGACAGAGACGACAGGCACCAACCCACAGTTCCACGTGCAGATCCCGCGGGGCGTGGCCGGCGGCGCAGGAGCGGGCGCGGCGGATGGGGGCCGCAAGTGCCACGTGGTGGTGTCCGTGACCCAGCAGTACGAGGTGCGGCACGCCTCGCGCCTTCGACACATCGGCTTCTGCGTTTACGAGGTGCCACCGGGAGCTCATTCGCGCGACCTGCACCCGCTGCACTCGCTGGTGAGTGGACCAACTACAAATTATCATACATATTAGTGATATATATAAACTTAATATAGATAAAGTATGTGTATCGGTAACTTCTGTCCCGCTATGTCTTCTAACACAACAATATCTAATACTAGTTTTATACAAAATACTGTTCGACCCTTCAACCCCCTCCGATCTCAAAGTACGATTCCAGTACTTATATGAAACTCATTGCCAAAATTTGAGATCTTCGCACAATCTCAGACTTAAGGTTCCACAACACTCTACAAGCTTCTTTGCCAAATCCTTTACCGTTAAAGCAGTAAGCTTGTGGAATGACCTGCCGGTAGTAATTCGACGTGCTAAAACCTTAGCAGCCTTCCAAAAAATGGTCCAAGAACAATATCTGGAATTATCACTTTATATAACTCTGTTGATCCATCTACGTCATTAATCATTGGTTATTCTATTTATGTATGTTTTTAAGTATGTGTATACATGTATATATGTATTTATATGTATATACGTGTGTGTAAATATGTGTATATTAATTAATGTGTGTTACCTACACACATTAATTATGTAGGTGTTTGTATGTATATATAATATATTAAATATGTTACTCTTAACAAAATAAATTATCAAAGTATTTAATTTTTATCACATAATTAAAATGATCACAACGTTTACTATCCACTCTTCTTCTATTTTTATCCATACTAAGGTTTCCTGGCAGAAATTGCTTACAGCAATAAGGCCGCCCATTTTTTAATCTTTTGTGTGCAATAAAGTACATATAAATAAATAAATAAATATCTTCGCAAATATTCGTTTATATTACATGCTGTAAAGGGCCAAGGTATATATATTTACATGCACAATCTATTTAAGACACTAATTTGGATGAAAATTAATGCTGTACTTTAATTGCAAACGCTGGCTGTGTATGGCTGGATACATCAAAACTCTACATTTCATTTCACTCTACATTATTAAACACCTTCAGAAGGTCTACAAAAAAGTCTATGTCTATCTCTTAGGGATAGCCCACAATAACTATTTTTATTTTTTTTACGTTTTACGAGAAATACTGGCTTATTTACATAACTTCACGCCTTTGTTACCCGAAGGTGTAGGCAGCGGCTGCTAAGCCTCGTCTCGCTGTTATGTTTACGTCCCAAATAGAATAGGTGGCAAACCTATTGCCATACCGGGCCCAAAATTTACAGTCATCGATATTTTTTACACATAACTTCCGAAAACAATTTCAAAAAGTCATTGGTTTGAGCCAGTGTCAGGATTCGAATCCGGACCTCTGTATCAGAAGCCGTGTGCTCGACTACTGGACCACCGAGACTACCATTATATAATTACCAATATACAATATACCAAATATACCACATCACTACATAGTATAAAACAAAGTCGCTTTCTCTGTCCCTATGTCCCTTTGTATGCTTAAATCTTTGAAACTACGCAACGGATTTTGATGCGGTTTTTTTTAATAGTTAGAGGGTGTCAACGGGGTGGTTTTGATCTATAATTCATGAATAGTGTAGTGAAAAAAAAATTATAATTTTCAAGATTTAAAACTTTAATCGAAAACGCTGCCTGAACCCTCAGTGATAAATCAAAACAATGTACTACATTATTATACACCTTTTAAAGGTCTATAAAAAAGTCCGCGAGGGCATATGTCTATGTGTTAGGGATAACCCACAATGACAATTATTATTTTTTTACTTTTTACGAGAATTAATGACTTATTTACGAAGCAATTTTAAACATTACAGCATTAATTTTTATCCAATTGAGTGTCTTAAATAGATTGTGCTTTTAATATAGATTAATATAGCCATTTACAGCATGTAATTTAATCTAATATTTACGAAGATATTACAGTATTAACATAGAGGTACATAGCAGTTGCGTTTGCGCGCCAAAACGCGTGCCGATAAATAGCACAAATTGAACTTTTTAAGATCCAAATATTACTAATTTATATCTTTTGATGCGGAACGAAGTTCGCCGGGTCAACTAGTCTATATATATAAAAGAGTCGATATATAATACAGATTTAGCTGAAAATTGGTGGAGAGGTAGCTTAGAGCCAGGAATAGCAGCGCAAAGACCACTACTATTAGGACAAATCAAGACAATTAGAAGGAGCCAAAACTTTTGCCAATATAGTTATAGTTTGGATAGGATGACTGACAAATCAAGACAATTAGAAGGAGCCAAAACTTTTGCCAATATAGTTATAGTTTGGATAGGATGACTGATGATGATAAGGGCAGGAAAATAATGGAGAGAGGAACACAAAAAAGTTATGAATGTTGACATTAGTCAAATAACTACAACTATGTCTCGGTGGTCCAGTTGTCGAGCATCTCGCATTTGAATCAAGAAGTCACGGGTTCGAATCGTGGCTCACACCAATAACTTTTCGAAATTATTTTCAGAAGTTATGTTCTCTGTTATAAATATCGATGACGAGGCTTACCAGCGCTGCCTGCACCTTCGGGTACAATAAGGCGAGAAGTTATGTATGTATGTGACTACAATTATAAATTGTAATAATATACATTGTGTGATTTATATCTCTTGATGTTTTGGGATAATGTGGCACTTCACTGCGCGAGAATGTACGCGAGAACTTTTCTTACCTTAATAAAATAAATATTATGATGATGAGAAGACGATGGTAGTCGCAATAAATAAATAAATGTAATGTGCGCAGAGCCATCTCACGTATTAACTGACACGCGCACTGACGACTAGAGAGAGATTGATCAAGAGAAGAGTCGTATGTCAGAATTGTGTTTTTAATATAATCATGTCGAGCACATCAAACACAAAAACAGCCTCACGACATAATAAAACAATTAAGCGATTCCGCAGACGCAGTGCTCCTGTGCCGACAGATCTATGTAACCTATGTAATGTTTGAAATACAATGATCTATGAACTGCTTTATGTTGTGCCGGAGGCAAAGGAAAATCTTTGTAATGGTTGGACCGATTTTGATGGGACTTTATTGTAGGTAGCTGATGTAATAAGAACTAACTTAGACTTCTTTTATTTTTGAAAAAATCTTTTATTTACTCATATAATGCTTTTGAGGCGAACAACAAAGTTCGCCGGGTCAGCTAGTTTAAAATAAATGACAATAATATTAATATCGCAACTGAAAACATACCTGTAGGCTAGTGCATAAAAGGTGTAGCAGCTAGAATAATAATATCATCACAGTTCGGACCTAACTAAATTAATATATCTTAACATACATAAACATAGTTTAAAAGTATATTAGCAAAGTAAAATGAATATGTAACAAATATTAAAAACCATAAATAAACAAATTGCAAAACGCAAACTACACAATCTGCGCTGAGCAAACAACTGAACGGGCCCGAGGCGACTTGTCCGTGAAGAAGTCATTGATGGTGTAGTAAGGCCTACCAACGAGATATCTTTCATAGCCCACCACAAACCGTATGTTCTATAATGTCGGTCTCCTTCGATTCGTTCGCCTGTGGCACGTCCGCGTGCCACTAGATGGCGTTGTTGTTGTTAGTCCGACATTAGTGTGCCCGTGGTATCTGTCGGCGCTTGGTATCATCTCTTTTAACTATTGTAACTATTTTGATATGACTTGAACCAAATTCAGTCCCTGCTTTCTCTGAACTTCATAGTGTTGTTTCATAGTGTTTTTTTCTATAAAACTTCAACCGCAAGGGGGATCGCGGAGGCGTTAAATTGAGAAAAAGACACGTTTTTAAGTCTGAAACGAGATCTGAGAATCGGTCAGCATCTATTGTTCATACTCTAAATAGTGCAAGCCTTAAAACCTGGTCAGCCGCTTGCTTATGTGTGGGCAGCGCGCGTTGGACGTGACGCACGAGTCGCGCGCCCGCGAGGTGGTGACGTTCTTCACGCTGCCGGCGGGCCGCTACCTGGTGGTGCCGCACACCCGCCAGCCGCACACTGACGCGGCCTTCCTGTTGCGCATCCTGACCGACGAGCACACCGACGTGTGGGAGCTGAACGAGGACAACGTGATCGTCCGCGACATCGCCGCGGAGTTCGCGCACGACGACCGCGCGGTGCCGGTACGTGCCAATAATACCATCCCTTAGCCCTTACCAATTTCACGGCACGACTCCGCGTTCTACTCGCTTTGCTAATACGCCACGGTTTTGTTTGCAGAGGGAGGTGCGTGTGGCGTCGACCAAACTGCTGTCGGAACTCGACGCCGAGGAGGTGAGTGTGTCAGGCGAGCTGCGTGTCTGTACGTATGTAACTGTGTGCGCTAGAGGTTTACGCACTAACACCTTAGATTTGTATAGAAATGCTATAACTGTGATTACGACGTTATTGTACTATGTAAAACATGGTTAAACTACATTTAACTCAGAAGTGTTTGATGATCGTTACTGTATATAGACGTTACCGCTTTCAATAATATATAACAGGTCAATAAAAACAGGATGCTTTCCTACCGCATGGAAGGATTCGAAGGTTGTGCGCATACCTAAACCAGATGATATTGCAGCTATAAAAAATTACAGGCCAACCTCTATTTAACCGGTCTTTGGAAAATTGTTTGAAACATTGATAAGACCCACTATTAACTGGCATATAAAGCAACGGATATCACCACAGCAGTTTGGTTTCAGCAGTTCTCGATCTACAACAACCAACCTTATTTCATTTGTGACCTTTTTGACTGATTCAGTTGATTCCAACATCCCAGTTGACACAATTTACACTGAAATAAGCAACGCGTTCGATACTGTTGACCACAATATCCTTTTAGTAGTAAATAGTAGTAAAGTTTTATTAGTAAATTATCCACATTTGGTGTAGCCGGTACTTGCTAAAATGGTTGTCCTCTTATTTAAGCAATCGGACCGCCAGGTAGTTGTCAGTGGTTACTCATCTCAATCCTTCTTTGGAAAATCAGGTGTGTTCCAAGGATCGATTCTTGGCCCGATGCTGTTTAATCTAGTCTTATGATGATGGAATCTTATGTTATATTTATGGAAATGATCTCAACAAGACTTGCCTTGAATTGGTTGGTTGACTGCTGTAGTAGAAATGGTCTATCACAGAATATAGAAAAATGTTAATATATACGATTCTCACGTAGTACTCGCCTGAACTCGCAGATATACTATATCAATGGTAAGGCATTGGAAGAAAGCTTGGAAAAGAGATTGAAGGAAGAAACATTGGAATAAAATAGCAAGCAAAGCCTTTCAAATGCTGGGGTTTGTAATGAGAAGTTCTAAAGACATAAAAAACCACAGACTAAAATAGTACTTTTCTCGGCTTGAGTTCGATCTAGTCTAGAATACTGTGCACAGGTCTGGTCACCATACTATGAAATACACATTGAGCGTCTCGAAAGAGTGCAAAAACGTTTTCTCTGGCACCTTTCCTATCGGTGTTACAAAGCGAAAGTGTTGCCGTCGTATGTAAGTCGCTTAAAACATTTTAAGCTCTTAGTCAGATCAGATCGCAGAAAATTATTGCACCAGATTTTCCTACACAAATTATCGACGGTAATCTAGACTGTTCGACATTTTAGAAAATAAATGTAAATGCGCCATCGAAGCTACCCCGTGCAAATAAATACACTCTATTTTCGATCAAGTCATCAAAAACTGACTTGGGTCAAAACGCGACAATGAACAAACTGTTAAGTCAGTACAATAAGCTAATGAAATTTCGTGACATTGATTTGCATATTTTCTCTCTGTTTTAATGTCATGAACGTGATTCGCGAAAATCTTAGAGATAATGTTTCATAATGTGTTTGCCAGTATGGTATGGTGGTGTCGATCATGTTTATGTCTCGTGTTAGATGTGCCTAACGGTTTATTGCTACGAGTCGGGTCAGTCGAGTTGTAGCGCTGGCTGCCACCGTGTGTGCAGGTGGACGCGGGCGAGCTGCGCGCGGCCCTGCGGCGCGTGTGGCGCGCCTGCCTGTGCGCGGCGCCGTCGGCCGAGCTGTGCCGCGCGCTGGTGGCGCTGCGCGACGCGCGGCTGGCGGGCGCGATGCGCACGCGCGAGCTGCCGGCGCTGCTGGCGCTGCTGGCGTACTGGCGGGCCGCCTTCCTGCGCGTGGCGGCTCGGCGCTGCGGGGCGGCCCCGCGCGTGTCGTCGTACCGCCTGCGGGCGCTGCTGTGGGCCAGCGGCCTGACCGCCTCCAACAAGGTGCTCGAGTGCCTCGTGCTGCGGTTCGCGAGACGCACCCAGCTCACGCAGGAGGCCTACGTCATGGCGCTCGCGCGTCTGCACCTCGCGCACGGTGCGTCGCATACCGCAGAATCGATTATACCGACTTTGTTACTGCATTGATGTGTATGATGCGAAATGGATATCAATGTTATCTCGATGTGAAATGCTGCGACCTCTCGTGGCACACCTGTTAGATACCGCAGCCGCTGTTAGCGTACGCACACAAAACCACTTAGCTCTGCGTATTGTTACAGAACGGTACCGCACTCTCGACACCAAGATGAAGTCGAACCCGCTGTCCCTGGAAGAGGTGCGTATTGCTTAAGTTCGATTACCTAAATGCCCGTACACGCACTCAGTGGACTCGAACGTAATAGAGTGAAATCAGTAACAGTGGTAGAGCCGAGCAGTTCGCTCTATGAATGCGCCGACTCGGCCGGTGAAATACCACGACCTCTCAGAAGATCATGCTCATAAAGTGGCTCATGCCGCGTTTCGCTCGGTGAGAGAGGTGCCCGGAGGTCCACCCCCCTTCCCCATCCTTCCCCATCCCCTATTCCCTATCCCTTAACGGTCGGCAACGCTACAATAACATTAAATGTGTTGCTGGTGTCCAAATTATTAAACATCTGAAATTTGAGTTGGAGAGAGACAGACAGAGAGAGAGAGATGAGAGATAATCTCATGAATTATTGAAAAATACTTACAGATTATTTTGTAAAAATCACACTTAAGTTTAATAATTATTTATCCTACTAATATCCGCGGTCAATTTCTAAATCACAACAATTAGTCGAACTAAAGACTCATTTTGCACGAATTTTGCATTGATTCACAGTTTTGACAACTGATTTGCTGTTTCTCCTATCGCAAGATTTATGTGAAAATATGCTTTCAACTTTAGTGCATGGAAGTGACAATATATGATAGAATAACGCGGTGATCTTTGTTTCGCCCCAAAAACAATAAATGACCAAAAGTTTTTTTATTATTATTGTTTTGTTATTGTATAAATAAAAGTAGCCTAAGTTACTCCTTATTACTGGACTATTTTGTATGCGGTTAACCCCTCTGGTCCACCCCGCGTCGCCCTCCCCTTTTACGAGGGGGCTCTTCCTCGGGGAGCCTCGGCGAGAGGCTCTCCAGGGCAGAGCGGCTCCGACCGCGCGCTGTAAAGAGGCGCCCCCGACGTCCCTCCCCAGCCGCACCGGGGGGTCATCCTTCCCGGGCCGCGACCCGGGCGCGCTCTCGCGGCCCGTAGGCGGTGGCGATCACTACGCTCGCCGCCGCTGATCGGGAGAGAGCCGATCCCGCTCGGCGGCCTCCTTCTGGAGCAATACTGCTTCGCAGAAGGAGACCACAGCCCCCCATTCCTCCTCGCCCGCCAGCATTGCCGCGATCAACGCCGGCGGGGACAGGTCTCGCCCGATCCCGTCGACATATAAAGAAATACCTAGTATGGCATAACACTTTTTATTAGTTTATTAGCTTCATTTGAAAATATTTAAAAAAGATGTGTAATTAGTGGTAAAGCACCCTTGTTAAAGTACGCACGGTCATTGATTAAAATACTAGACTGACGGACGGCTGATGAGACGCCTATTTTCTAAAATACTATCCAAACTTATTTCTTAGCAAGAAGCTTAGAAATAAGATTGATTAGTAGAACATAAGGCTATATCCCAAATTATTAATAACATTCTGCACTAGATCCATCCATACCTATTACTATTGAGGCCTTTCCAGTAACATTAGATCATATGGGCAAGAGATTGTCAGGCTAAGAATAAAATCGGTAGAAATACCCAGGTAAATTAATCGGTAAGTTTGAGACCACTGCACCTTCTAATTTCTGATATCATCTTTGCTGGCAGATGATCCTGATGACGATCTACTCGTGACGACTGACGACGACCACATCACACCAAGTGGCCAGTGAACGAGATGTGATTATTGTGCCTAATCATTATGGGGTGTGAATAAATACTTCTGATTCCTGTCCAATGTCGACTGTAAAATGTTACCTGTGTTTAATACTAAAACAAATATAGCGAGGGGCGTATTGCTAGTTATGTAATGTCATAGACGAGCTTCTTGTAGGTACTATTTGTACCGCGGGGGCTGTGGGGCGGCGCGGCGGCGGTGCGACGGTGTTGCCAGCTCATAGCTCCCTATAACATAAGTAGAATAACCAAAGATTATATCCGTTCCAAATCTCCGGGTGAAGATGACAGACAGTACAAAGTTTGAGCGTGCGTCGGTCTGTTCCGCACTGTGTGATATTGTTGGACCAACTAGTTGTACCTCTGTACTTACTCCTCATTTAGTGTACCTACCTATTGTTGTTAAATAATAATGAATGGTTGATTTTGCTGCAGGTGCTATTTATGAACACGTGTGTGTTTCACAATTATATTATTATGTTATATACTGTTACTGTTATATAATACATATACTAATGTTTTGTAAATATGTAATGTTAGAAGACATTACCTACCTAAAGCTTATGTGAATATAGCATTTTTATACCACGGGATGTCATTGTTATGAAAATCTAAAAGTGAATTATCGTCCATAAATAAAGGGCAGCGCCGAAACGAAATTATAATTATTTTTAGATTTATTGTATTTGCCAAATTTTTATTGTATTTGAGCTCTATTTTGTAAAGTCCGAGCGGTACCATTCCTCTAAATTGTAATAATTAAAGGTACGCTGACCCTTGGCTTGCGACCCCAGAGCTGAAAATAAGTACGGCATTCATGGGTGCATAATCTATTTAACATGTATATGTATTTTTAGGATAGAGGTGGGAAAAACGAACAGGCGTGTCACCCGATGGCAAGTAACAAACACCACCAAAGGACACCTGAAAACAGATATTTTTTGGTTTGGTACTTAGCCATTCCTTACTATGAGATATGGAAGGTGTCGGAAGTAGTAAGGGTATGGGAGAGAGGAAGGGGTTATACAAATAGATGAACAAAATACAAAAAGAGTTATACAAATACCATAGAGTAATGACCTATATTGCGTTTTAATTAGCGGCGAATTAAAGATTTGCACCAACATCCCGCACTACCACTTTAGTATGGCACTATGTTCATCAACATTTATTTAAATTTATATTTAATCGTCTTTTAAACTATAAAAACGCAGTATCTACATAAATAATTTGTTTTAATTCCTCTTTTGTACTCATGGACCTTTATTGTATGATTTAATATACCTAGATCAGCCTTGCGATATTCACGTTGGGTCATTTCACATGATGAGTCTGTTCTTGGACTATTCAATTAAGAGTAACAGTGTGACATTCTAGGTCATTAGATGATTCAATAATTTATTGTTATTTGAACTACCGACTTGCTTATTGTTATTGATTGTTAATAACATTCTAATTATGTTATTTATTTGCTCATGCGCTTTATTTTATCATGTTATTTGTTACTAGTTAATTATTGTTTGATCTTGTTATTTACTCCCATTAATGATATCTACAGAATTGTAGATGACCTGTTTACATAGAATTAAACATTGAGCCTGCTGTCTGCCTTTCTAAAATGCTTCTTATGTGTTCGTTTTTATTTTATCCTAGTTCAAATAAATTTACTGCGCGGCTCTTACTCGGTTGTTTTATTTTGAACTACCTATTGATGTAACAGATCGAATGTGCCGTTGGGCTAGTATTTTTGGAAACATCTAATTTTATTTACTTTATCAAGGACTAGGCAGAGAAAACAGAACTCTCGATTTTCACGCCCTACTGGCTAAAATGTGTCACGGTTTTTATCGAATTTGACATCCTTGTTGTATTTCTGTAAATTAAAACAAAGAGAAGGAGTCAAAACTTTTGACCAAATGGTGAGTTCGAAAAAAGCAATGAGTTGGACAAGGGCAGGAAAATGATAATGAAATTGTAACGATGTTACGAAATGTCATACACACATAGATACACAACTTCACGCCAAATCCCTTGCGGGGTAGGCAGAGAGAACAGAGCGCTATAAGGCGCGATTCTTACACGCCTGCGGCCTCACTCGCTTCGTTTATTTTTCATAACTCTTTCCATGCACGCGCGTCGATTTTTAAGGCTCCTTACATCACCTTCTTCCAGAACACGTTCTATTTGATCATGGAATGTGTGCCTTGGCCGACCTCGACTCCTACATCCATCTGCTTTTGCATTGTATATCTGCTTAGTCAATCTTGCATCATCCATTTTTTTAACATGTCCGAACCATCGGAGCATGCCCTTTCTTACTTTTACACCGACACACTCCTTCAATCCAACTTCCTTCCTTACAACCCTGTTTTTGACACGGTCAGCAAGAGTCACGCCGCAGATTTTGCACACTGCCCTCATTTCTACCGTGTTTATCCTACTTTAATGCACACTCTGCCATACCCAGCTCTCGCTTCCTATAAGTTAGCGTTGGGATCAGGACTTCATTGTGAATAACTAGCTGGGCTTATCTGCTAATGTTTTTTGCGACACGGAAGCTGCCCAACTCCGACACTCTTCTTTCTACATCCGTGGTGTACCGTCCGTCCCTGTTATAAGCGCATCCAAGATATACAATTTCATTAAAAAAAAAAAACGAAAAATAAACGAAGCGAGTGAGGCCGCAGGCGTGTAAAAATCGTGCCTTATAGCGCTCTGTTCTCTCTGCCTTCCCCGCAAGGGATTTGGCGTGAAGTTGTGTATCTATGTGTGTGTATGGCATTTCGTAACATCGTTACAATTTCATCATAAACCGTTATCCTTGCATCCGTTCTGGATTCCTCCCCTTGAAACACCATAACTTTCGTTTTCGTCGTATTCAATTGCAAGCCTTTCCTCATGCAATCATCTGTCATAGGAGTGACTAGTGTTTACAGGTCTGACGGCGATTCGGCTAGAAGCACAGCGTCATCTGCTTAGAGCAGGCAGCTCACAACTAGATCACCTATTCGCATCCCTACATTCTTCGATCTCACTCTCTGGAGACAACTCTCCTAGTACAGGATGAACAGTCAAGCGGACAACACGCAACCCTGTCTGACGTCGATATTGACGCTTTTTCCAGATCCACATAACCGCAAAAACCCTTCCGGCTAGCAGCCAGTTGTTAATTCATGAAGTTGCGGAGTGAAAAAATATGATCCATACACTCTCGTCCGCTTCTAAAACCACCCTGAGCCTCCCAAAACACCCCTTCATCAGATATCAACCTCATTCTCCTTTCGATAATTTTCCCATTCACTTACGCTGCTAAGCTGGTCAAACTGATGGCCCTGTAACTGGCGCACTGCTTACGTGATCCCTTACCTTTATACAAGGGCACGTCAGTCGTAGACTCACTCGCGGCGCCCACATCCGGGGCATACTCGTACAATTCCCCAAAATACTCACTCCATCGACCCAATACATCGTTTGGGTATGCAAGACTGTCAACAGCCTTAGAAATCATTTTGTCCATTCTAAATATTGATGGAGAACCCTGTGACTTTCTATTTCCCTTCAGTAGAGTTTGTTATTCGCCTCGAAGTTCTTCGTAAACCTCGCTTTCTCACTCGCAGCTAGTCTTTCACGCTTCTCTTTCAAAACTTTTCTTTTTTTTCTCATCTAAAGCAGATTTTTTTTACTTTTTCCTGTCTTTATTTATCTCTAAGATTTTCGCGAATCGCGTTCATGACATTAAAACAAACTTTAGGATTATATCGCGTTTATTTATTAATTTCCCTACGTTTCGAACTCTTTACAGAGATCATTTTCACGAGTGATGAACAAAAAGATGGTAGTTGTTCAAAAGCTATTATCATTGATACAGAGAGCGCCCACTTTTTGGAAATAAAAATCAAAGAGTTGAAGTTAAAAATATGATTTTTACTATTGGTAGCCCACATCAGACCATGAAACAAAAATTAAATAATTAACAAGATGTATTTACTAAAGAAAAAGTTTGGTTTGTACAGATCCTTTGTTGTATGATTTAATAGGTAACAGTTGTTATTTTTAATTATTAGCTAATTATCTTATTTCTTTTAAGTTTTTCCTGTCTGTCTGTTTGTTCCGGCTAATTTTTGAAATGGCTGGACCAAGTTTGGCGGGTCATTTTTTATAGGTAGCTGTTGTAATATTAAGGAGTAAAGGCTACTTTCGTTAAATAAAAAAAAACTTTTAAGTCAAAGTTAGAGAAACTTTATATTCGTAGGTAGGCTTCACAGGCATTTAAAAACAGTTAATGTACAAAAAATAACTTAACATAACATAACTTCACGCCTTTTGTTACCCGAAGGTGTAGGCAGCGGCTGTTAAGCCTCGTCTCGCCGTTATGTTTACGTCCCAAATGGAATAGGTGGCGAACCTATTGCCATACCGGGCACAAAGCTTGTCAATCATCGGTATTTATCACACATAACTTCCGAAAACAATTTCGAAAAGTCATTGGTGTGAGCCAGTATCTGGAATCGAACCCCGGACCTCTGGATCAGAAGCCGTGCGCTCGCCCACTGCGCCACTGAGACTGTTACTTATTATTTAAAATTAAAATAAAATTTAAATTTCTTAAACACGAGCGCTGGAAACTGCCTCCGTGGATCAAGGCAACCCGGGCGCAATCGCCACGAGCGGCCTGATTCCGAGTGTAGGGGCTATCATGAGAAGAATAGGGCAAGAAACTCATGTGCCAAATACTCTTTTCAAAACCATTTAAAGTTAATAATATAATTAATATCGCTACTGAAAACATAGCAGTAAGCTCGTGTATAAAAGCTGTAGCAGCCAGAATACTCGACCATCACAGCTATGACCCAATCAATTTGCAGAACGCTGTCACGTTGAGTGACAATGTAAATTTTTATCTTAATAAATTTAGGCTTCAAAGACACGGTTTCCAGGTCATAAATAAAAATACAACTGTAGGTAGTATACGAAAGTTAATAATTTTATTTTATTCATTAAAGTAGGTAGTTAATTATTTAATATGACCAGACATTTTAAAATTAGACAGGATATTCGGCCATTTCATTTGAAGCTTTTACCAAGTGAGGAGCCAGAATAATCTTAGACCATAAACCTTCAACTAAACTTTTGATCTTATTGGTGAGTGGTTTAACCAATTTATTTCACCCTAATAGCTAAGATATTATTGCCTGCAGTGCCGTGAGCTTGATGTGCCTAATTTATTAAAATTATTTCATCAAAGTTTCAAAGTTCAAGTTTCATCAAAATTATCAAAGTTTATTAATACATGTTCAGACTCTGTTAATAGCAGCATATTATTTTTATATATATTACAGTAATTTCTTATATAAATTATTCTGTACAATTTAGATAATTTTTACAAATCAAGTAGGTAGTGGTAACCTACCTACATTATTAATTATGTTATTGAATAGTTTGTTATAACTCTTTTCCAAATTTATATTAATGTTTTTAATGTAGGGTTATATGCTTGATCCACCCTGGGCATTTTCCAAATTACTGGCATGTGACACCACTGTCTACCCATTCTGAGAAATGGGGGTCGGTGGTGGCACTGATTGTCGATGCCAGTGAATGGGGATGCTCAGGGGCTGTTACTGGCTGTTCCAGACTGGCTGCCCTCTACCTTCACATCTCAACCTTCACATCTCTACCTTCGCCTTCATCTTTACTCACACCTCAACTTTCATCTCAACTTTTCCTGTCGGCCATCTGACAGTGCAAGGCAGCCCGACAACATCTGGGAGGAGACTTCTGTGGAGCACCAGGACACCCCTGCAGTGAGCCTTCGCGGGTCACTCGGCATCAGGTCGTACCTACTCCCTTCTTAGAGTTTGGTAGCCACAAATTGAGGAGCAACTCGTTGTTAAAATAAAAACTTTTAATAATCGAGTGAATTCTTTATTTATATACCCCGACCGCGTTACAACGCCTCCACTCCAAAATAAGTGAACAAATGCCAACGCGCAAACTACATAATCCATGTTGAGCAAGCCACTTGGCGGTCCCAAGACGACTTGGCCGTCATGAAGTCATTGACGGTGTAGTAAGCACCAGTAACGAGCCGATACTTCACAGCCTTCCTTTACCGATCGAAAGACTGAGCCAGAATATGGGCAGGGACTCTAATGACTCTATCATGGAACTGTACACCCATTCCCAAAAACTACCAAATTTATGTAATAGGTAATAAATATGTTTAGTAGTAAAATCATAAAAATAAAAACGAACATTTTGACGGTTTCTAAAAGTATATTACATTCCATTACAGGAAAGAAACAATAAATTACCTAATAAGAAGCAAAACAGTGAAAAAAAGTTATTTTGTTTTTAAGTTATACCACCATTAATGATCAGCGCGTGCGCAATCCCGCAAATACGCTAAATCAAATTTCAGTGACAGTTGTGATTGTCAATTGTCATTACTGTCATTCAAAAGACACCTGACAGAATGACAGATAGGTTAACCGCAGCTGATCAGGGAGGTCAGCGACCTCTGTCCATTTATCAATGAAATCATAAATCGTTTGCCGGCGCGGCTCGCCGGTAGCATTTATCTATCCTTATAATGTTTCTGCCTGTGTAACAAGCAGGATGTGCGTCCGGCGGCTGCGTTACTGGTGCTTGTGCGTGCTGGCGGTGGTGGGGTGCGCACCCGCAACATGGGCAATTCCGCGAACTACTGACTTTTCCGAGTTACGTCTTTTTGTTGACGCTTCATACCATTTAGAAACTTCCGTTACCTTAAACGATGTATTGCACAAGGATAAAGAGGTGGGCTACCAGATCAGAGCCACCTTGCACGTGAAACCAGTCTGGTCACAAACGCACCAGTTCCTGTTACAGTTCCAAGTATGTACCTGGAATACTATCACTTACTTGATATCATTTTAGATCTATGAGATATTATGTTAATGGTTAATATAGTCCAGAAAGAATTTAAAACAAAAGCCCACCATCCACCATCACCCAAATAAAAAGATTTTATTCCAAGCAAATACATTTGAATATCATGTAATAGATTGTAGATATAGAAAAAACACCCAGACGCCATACAAACATTCATTTACCACCACCACGAAGATTGTCCTCGTGGCCCCACCCGAGTACAAATATTTATGACAAGCATGAATGTTTGTATGGTGTCTGGGTGTTTATCTATGTATTAAAAGTATGTATTTCTAAAAAGATATATATATTATTATGTATTTATACCCATTATCTAGTGGTCACAGCACAAGCATTTAGTGGCTTAGTTTGGAACTAGACGGAGCTCTGTGCATTGTGTCCAAAATATTAGTATGTTCAAGATAGTATTGTAATAAAATATATAATTTTATATATATATATATATATCTTCTTGTTGTTCGGTACTGCTACAAAAATCATTGCAATATTAACTGATTTCAATGAAATTTTGTATGGTTTAATTGGTGTGTTTTTTATAATATGTCTTGCAGTTGTTGTTGTGTATATAATTATATAAAGACATAGCTGTATGTTTCACTTTCAGCTTGTATCACCCAAGTTATACCTCAGAGGTAAGCATGTGTTGGCCGAACACATGCCTCATGATTCAGTGTTGGACTCATATTCTGACACCACATTCTATGTGCACTGGAAGAATGGTCTGATAGAGAACACATATCTGGACCCTTCAGAACTGCCTGATGTTCTCAACTACAAGAAGTCTATCGCTAGCTTGTTCCAAGTAATTATGCTCATATTTTTACTCATATGTATTCAAATATACTAAAGTATGTACAACTACAGTCTTAGAACATAGTTCAAACAATTAACTATTTACATTAAGCGCAAGTGTAAAATCAAATGAAATATATTCTAGTCTAGTATATTAGGCATGTGTGCTCCAGCTAGTGGTACCTAGTGCCAGTGGGGACCAGTCTCAATGAAATACTACCTTGTTAGTTGTCTATATTGATCACATTCAGAAACTTGATGTGTTTTATTACTGTACAAGATAGTTATTAGAGCATGCCGAGGTATGTGTAACTGACTGTCACACTTATTGTTCAGTTCCAAGTATTTGACGGTGAGCACAACGAGACAGACGTGTCAGGGCCGTGCCAAGTCCTCTATGAAACTGTCTCCCATGATGTATTCAGGAAAATAAAGGTGAGTCACATATGTGAATGTTATTAACGATCACATGTAAAGGAAGTCTGGTTTACACCTGAACAAATACAGTGGTAAGGTCGAGGTTCTATAGTGGAGACTCTGGAGACCGAGATTTTGTAGACGTTAAGTAGGCTGTCCTTTGGTCAGATGACGTCAGAAAAGCTTCCGAAAAAGCCTGTCTGCGGCAGGCGAAGAATCTGATGTTGTGGCGTTTATTGCGAGACATCTAGGTGTGGTGTGGACTACTGCTCGCTTTCGCCACATCAGTAATTAGTCGCACACAGTCAGTGCAATATTGTTTATTTAACAATTTCGTGTGCGCAGCGCGCGTGCGCGGCGGACGCGGCGGGCGTGGTAACGTCGGCGCGCCGCGTCACGCGCTACTCGCTCAGCGCGCAGCTCGACGCGCTCGACTCGCTGTACGCGGACGAGCTGCTCGAGCTGGGCCACGCCGGCGCGAGGCTCAAGGCGCGCGCCTGGCAGCGCCTCACGTGGCTCGGGGGCGGCGCCGCGCGGCCCGCCGGCGCCTCCGCTGCGGGCGAGCTGGCCGACGCTTTGCGCGCGCTGCCCGCGGCGCTGCGCCCGCTGCCGCTCGCGCTGAGCCCCGCCGACAGCGGGGACAGCGGGGACGCGGCCGACGACGACGACGAGCAGCTCTCCGACGACGTGAGTTATCGCGAGCGGCGAGGTCGCGCTCCCGCCGACCTCTCCGATACGCGCGTATCGCTTATGTTACGACCCGATTATAACATAGTAGCATATTGTTGCGAGCCCGCTCGCTGCTCACTGTTTGTCGATTACATATACATAGGTGTACCGGTATGAAATGAGCGTTTTTTTGTGAAAATAAAATATTAATTTTGATTAGATAAAAAAACAAATTTATTCAAAATATTGTCCATCACTTTCTACACATTTTGTCCACCTTTTTGGTAATTTGTGGATACCATGCCGATAGAAATGTTCTTCTTTTGAAGCAAACCAATCAGACACCCAATTTTCCACTTCCGCGTAGGAATCGAACCGCTGCTCCGCCAATGCGTGTCCCATCGATGAAAATAAATGATAATCGGAAGGAGCCAAGTCTGGTGAATACGGCGGGTGGGGTAGCAACTCCCAGCCAAGTACTTTGATTGTATCCTCAACCGATTTTGCTTTGTGTGCAGGTGCATTGTCGCATTGCATTCTGGTCGTTTTTCGATCAATGCGTTGTTCAAATCGATCATTTGTTGTTTGTAGCGACTAGTATTAACAGTTTCACTAGGTTTTAGGAGTTCATAATGCACCACACCCTTCTGATCCCACCAAACACAGAGCATTGCCTTCTTCCCGAAACGATCTGGTTTTGCAGTCGATGCTGATGGTTGTCCCGGATTAACCCATGATTTTCTCCGTTTAGGATTCTTAAAATAAATCCATTTTTCATCGCCAGTGACAAATCGATGCAAAACTGATTTTCTTTCGTGTCTTTGAAGCAAAATTTCACAAGTGTTTTTCCGGTTTTCCATTTGTCTTTCATTCAATTCATGTGGCACCCATTTTCCACACTTTTAAATTTTTCCCATAGCTTTCAAACGATCTGAAATTATTTATTGTGCAACATTTAACATAGCTGCCATTTGCTTTTGACTCGAAAGTATCATCTTCATCCAATATGGCTTGCAGTTTGGTGTCTTCGAATTTTGTTGGTGGCCTTCCACGTTCTTCATTTCTCACATCAAAATCATTACATTTGAATCGTTGAAACCATCTCTTGCATGTTGCTTCTGATAGAGCTTGATCACCGTATGCTTCAACAAGAATTCGATCTGATTCTGCAGCATTTTTTTCAAATGGAAACCAAAAATGAATGCTTTCCGCAATCAAATCATCACTTTCCAGCACAAAATTTGTAATTTTTAACACAATAAAAAATATGATGTTGTTTGTCTACTAACTGTTAGGATATTTGAATGTTTGACATAGGTCATGGCAACCAAACAAAAAAAAATAAGGCTTATTCACAACAAATAACCCTTACCAACACATTTGCATCTTAACGCTCATTTCATACCGATACACCGGTATATCAAAGTTCTCTCTCGAAGGAAGAACTTTGATGGCTACTTATAACTTTGAGTGGACGAAGGACTCACCCTATCTTTCGTCCACTCAAAGTTATAAGTGGAGTCCCGCCGCGCGTTAGAAGTGTAACTTCGTATTGTAGAAAATAAAATAAAAAGAAATTGATTCAGATATAGAGAAAGTAACAGTCTCGGTTGCGCAGTGGGCGAGCGCACGGCCTCTGATCCAGAGGTCCGGGGTTCGATTCCAGACACTGGCTCACATCAATGACTTTTCGAAATTGTTTTCGGAAGTTATGTGTGATAAATATCGATGACTGACAAACTTTGTGCCCGGTATGGCAATAGGTTCGCCACCTATTCCATTTGGGACGTAAACATAACGGCGAGACGAGGCTTAACAGCCGCTGCCTACACCTTCGGGTAACAAAAGGCGTGAAGTTATGTTATGTTATGTTATAGAGAGAAAAATAATCGCTGCATGAATAGGCCGGCTCGACCGGTGAAATAGCATGACCTCTCAGAAGATCGACGTAAAGTTGCTCATGCCGCGTTTCGTTCGGTGAGAGTGGTACCTGGAGGCCCACCCTCTTTCCCCATCCTTTCCTATCCTACTCCCTTAGGTTTGCCTTTTATCCCATAAAAAATACCATAGGGTACCTAATATTAACTATTGTAAGATACGAAAAAAAAAATCCGAGAAATCATTGGTGTGAGCCCGGAATCGATCCCAGGACTCCAGAATTGGAGAGCTCGACTACTCAACTGGACCACCGAGACTATTAATACTTATTACGAATATAAAATATTATAGGTACTATTAAAAATGGGACTGATTATGAGAAATGTAACTAAGTTCCTATCTAATATTTTATTTAAATTTGTGTATAAGAATGCAACATACTGATGAAGATTATTTGAACCGAGGATCATAAACAGATTATATAAATGTTTTAATAAGGTTACATAACCATGAGTATAAATGTGTATCATGTCTTGATTGAAGTTTATTATATTACTAGCTAAAAAACCCGGCTTCGCCCGGGAGTTGATATGAGATGACGTGGTAGAGTCGAAATAAAAAAATAAACTATGACGTAAAAAGTAAAAAAAAAGTTTATTGAAAACGTTTTTCTCATTATTTACAATACCCTTTTATGAACAACATTTTTCATTTTATTGTCCGGAGTATATAAACATAAATTTTTTGGATTTCCTACTCTTGAGCAAGCTACATATAGCTGACCGTGAGAGAAGCAGGATTCTTTGAGGTTAATGGCACAATATTTTAAAGTTTGTCCTTGCGCTTTATTAATTGTAAAACTAAAGGCTAATTTTATTGGAAACTGCAGTCTTTTAAATTGAAATGGCAATTCCGAAGAGATCAGAGGTATTCTAGGTATAAATACTGTCTGTCCTTTGGTCTTTCCAGAAATAAGTTCAGCTTCAATGATATTATTCGATAGCTGTTTTACGATCATTCTAGTTCCATTACATAATTTTGGGGAGTTGAGATTTCTGAGTAGTATGATTGGAGTTCCAATTTTCAGACGAAGGCAGTGTAATGGCATTCCTGGTACTTGTAAAGAGTTTAGAAATTCAGTGGGGAAGTTGACACTTTCTTCAATGGATACCATCGTGTCGATCGATTTATATATTTTCTCTTCACCAGGTATTTTCTTTAGAATATTAAAATTGATATCGTCAACAATATTATTTTTAGTGGCCAAAATTGCTCTTTGAAATAACCACTCTGCATTAGTATAGTTCTGAATAATATTTGGATAAATTTTGTCGATTAGTTCGTCTTCAGTAGTGGCTATATTACAGAAATCACTATTAAGTTCAATGAGGCCGGTCGTTTGGTCAGTAGGATATGTACCTTCGCCGATTTGTAAAAGTATTTTAGCAAATTGTGCTGTTGTTTCATCTCTTGATTATTCAACTCTCATGTTTTTTGTTAATTGCAGTATTTGTACTTGTGGCCAGAGATGTGATTTTTTCAAGCATGCATTGATCTCGTCTGCTGATGTTGACTTACTGGAAGTGGAATAACTGGAAGTGTTTGTCGAAAATCTCCTGAGAGTATGAGTAGAGCTCCTCCTATTATTTCAGAGTTTTTTCGCAATTCTTGTAATGTTCTGTCCATGGCTTCTATAATTTTTTTATGGGCCATGGTGCATTCATCCCAGATGATAATTTTAGCTTGTTTTAAAATTTGACCACGTCCAGATTTTCCTGAAATTTTACATACCGGGAATTGTTGTTCGGCTATATTCAATGGTAGTTGTAAGGCAGAATGGGCAGTTCGTCCTCCTTCCATAAGTGTGGCTGCAATGCCAGATGATGCTAGTGCCAGTGCGATGAGTTTTTTAGCACGTATTTCCGCCAGTATTAGATTTATGAGAAACGTTTTACCAGTGCCTCCTGGTGCGTCCAAGTAAATAATTCCACCAATATTGTTATTTATCCGGCTCATTATAACGTCGTAAACTTTTTTTTGATTGTCATTGAGAAGTGGTTTGTTGTGAGCAATGTATTCAAGTAGTTCATTGATGTTGTAACTTTTTTCCTTCATAATTTCGTAGTTTAGCACACTAAAAGCATTTCTTTGTGGTGCTGGCATTCCAAGTTCTACTAAGGCCTGATTATTTATTGCTAAACATTTATCTTCTAAGCGAATGAGTGTTTCATTGAAGATCTCGTCATTGAATTCTATAGTCAGTTCAGGATTAGCTTGTCGGACTTGGTACAATATATCATCACTCATACTCCTTTTGAAAGAGTCCCATAGCTGTTTTGGGTTTGATGGGTTACATGTTGTTAATATTATTATTAACTCTCGAATTTGTTCAGCTGAAGCTGTGAGTGTGGCTTCTTGTAGTGTTAATTCCCAGTGGTTGTCGTTTTCCAATAATCCTAAGCGTTGACATGCTTCTCGTAAGTCTGGCATAGGTAGCCATTAACGGTCCTGAGATCTGTAAAACTTGTTGGTCCCCGTATTTCGTGTAACAACATCCGGAGATAAAAACATTCGGCATTGTTTGGATGTACAGTGAATACTCGACCTATTGCGTTAGTTTTTTTGATTTCTGGATGACCCTCCTCTGGCATTCCTTGTTTCCGACGTTGAAAAATTTTCCTTGTTTTGTCCCACGTATAATAAATAGGGACGTCGACATACAATAACTTTCTGGCGAATGGATCTGTTTGACACAGTTGGAAGAAAGCTGTTAATGTTGTGTTCTGAGGTGGTTCGCTTGCAATTTTTCTAGCCGAGTCTTTTGTAAAGTAAACTCTCTGTCGATTCTCCAAATGTACTGCTAGATGTTGCACAGCTGGTTCGCGTTCATGTATGGGAAAACTAAAAATCCTCCACGCTGCTCCGTTACTGTTGATGTATCTTCCCATTTGGTACATGAGGATCTCATCATTTCTGTTATTTTGTTCGCTATTTTGGACTATTTGAAATACTGCCATATCACTACCTTTGTTTACGTACTTACATATATATTTAATAGATTTTACTGAATTGCAGTATTCAACGTTTATATGTGCTTGGAACATTTTGGAAAGTAGTGGATTATACGGTACTACCCATTGATTATCTATTTCCAGTTCGTCTCTGCCTTGTATTCGTATTTTTGCTGTGAAGCCACCGTTTTTCGGTGATCGTCTTCTATATTTGGGATAGCCGTCATCTTCAGTTTTGGTATCGTCCAAGTACGGTTTTGGATATTTTTTCGTACATTTTCCATCACTCATGCATGGCGCATTGAAATTTAATGATCCACATGGTCCGTGAATCATGTTTTTCAGTACTATGTTGTAAAGCTCCGGATCTTTTTGTGGATCAGGAAATTCAGCTCGGATGATTTTGTCGATATCCGTGGGATAAATTTTATCGTGTAACCATATGAGATTGTGTGAGTGAGGTAATCCTCGTTTTTGCCACTCAATTGTATACATCCAGGAAATAACAGTTCCAAAGATGTGATATTTTGTGATGACTTCAATAAATCGTATTTGTTTTTGTCGAAAAACTCGGGCTATTATATCGTGTCGATCTATGGAGGTTTGTCCGTATTTTAGTTGTTCTTTGATCTCTGGCCATGATGAATTGCATGTAAATGTTATAAAGAGATCAGGTCGTCCATATTTTCTTACGTAGGTCATGGCATCTTGTGTATATTCGTGCATATGTCTTGGACTTCCTATGTATGATGAGGGTAAGATTACCATTGTTCCAATATCGTCAATATTGCCGTCATTCATGATCGCGTCTCGAAGGTGGATGTATTCTTCTGTGCGTAGTTTTTTCTGATTCAATCTTATGTAAAGCATCCGTTCTGCTTCTATTTTTGCGTACATATCTACCAGAAATTGTTGGAATAAACGGCGAGTGTTGAGTATGTGATTATATGTTTCATTGTCTCTGATCATTAAGCGGTAAGCATAGAACTCCTTAGAAGTGACTTTTTTGTTTGTTTCTATGCCTGTTTCAGGATGAATTTGTTTTATATTGAAATGGTATCCGTCCTCTCCGTGCAGAAATATTAACGGATATTGAAGAGCATCATATGAACGGTGTGTCTCTGCAATGCGTTGTAGTCCTTTTCTTCTTCGATGTACAATTATGTCACGGCTTGTATTTTCATTATCCACAACTACAATGGCGACTTCATCTACCTGAGGTGCATTAAATCTGCGTTCGTGTTCTCCACGTGGTCTTTTATCGGCTCGAATTACAATTTTATAGTCATCAGAAATTATGCGGTCTAATGTTGTTTTGAATATATAAATCAGTTGATTATACTTGTGTAAGATCCTCTGTACATCTTGGATTATTTCGCGTCTCAGTCCATTAAAATTTGTGCATCGTTGATCAATTTCTTGTTCTTCATTTCCGATGAAATATACTTGTAGAAATTTATGGTCTTCGTTAGGCATTGGCAGTAACGATCCTATTTTGTGATAAATTTGCCCTTGAATTGAAAATACATATTCAAATTCATTTCTATTAGTGTTAGTCGAAGTAGCACCGAAAGAAGTCATTTGAAAGCAGGAGTTATATGATCTTATATTTTGAAGAAAGTGTTTTGATTCTAGTGTTTCCCCGAGCATGTAATGCAGAAATTCCTGCGGAGGTGCTTCAATTGGTGGTAATCGAATTTTTCCATTCATGCAACAGAGACCTGGTGTTTCTTTACTGAATTTTTTTGCGTGGCAAAACTGGCAAACGTTATTCATTTTTCCAATAACAACGTATTTATGATTGTAATATTTTTTCGTCGGTTCGTAGTGGAATGCTTCCTTTGTTAGATTATCTTTTAAAATTCTCGACTCTTCAGTACTTTTATTTGCTGTTCTTTCTTCGCTTCTTCTGCTTCTCAGGTTACTCATTCTGGTCCGTTGATTCTGTAAACGTGCTTCGTGCTCTTCTTCCGTTTCATTTCTTCGAGATTCTTTTTGTTTCGGCCGTTTCGCTGCAGAACTGGCCAAATCTCCTCCTCTCTTACGTCTGGGCATTGTATTCTATAAAATATAAATTAAATAAACATTTTATAGATAATTATTTTGTAACGGAAACGTGGGGTATGTTGAGACAAAAAAAAATATATTTAACCTTCAAGCGGTCGAGCGATATTTTGTTTACGGCCAAAAGTATATAGAAGGCATCAATTCGACGCCGCGCGACTTTTTGAAGGTTAAGAAAATTACAATTTAAAGAAAAAAACCATTAGAATTAATTAAACACTATTAAAAATACTCACATTTGAAATTTCACGATAAAAACCCACAAATAACTTTTTTCTATTTAGTTTCAAAATCGTGAGTTAATTAAACACAATATTAAAAATACTCACACGTGATACTTCTAAATAAAGGCTCACAGATAACTTCTCTTCTTTTCGTTTTGAAATCGCTCGTTTCGCTGTTCAAATTAAACTAACTCTGGTGAGCGACACCGGGCTCTTATATATTCAGAGAGCTAGGCTCTAGAATATTCGAGAAAATTTGAAAATATTTTCTCTCTCACACCTTCTAGAGTATTCTGGTCATTATCGTCCGCCATAATAAAAGGTTCTATAGCGGTAGCGTTTGTAGTAAAAGCGCGAAATTTAAAAACCTAAATTTTTTAATGTTTTGAGAACTAATTTGGATAACTAAAATTATGTCGCTTTAACTCCAAAATATAAGTTAGCTAATGACGTATAAATACACAAAATTTAATAACTTTATTATAGCAACAAATTAAATTTAAGAATTTATTGAAATTGGAATTTTAAATTTCGCGCCACTACTACACATGCTACAATTGCTCGCAACGCTTTTGGAAATGCAACCCAAACAATCGTTGTCCTGAATGAAGTTCAAATATTCGATAACAGATGGCGCCACTATACTTAATTTCCAAGTTGTAGGGTTGGAAAGTTCCTTATATCTTTAGAAACACGCCCTTTAGATTAAAACGGGAACTTTCTAGCTTCTGTAGCGGTAGCGTATGTAGTAAAGGCGCGAAATTTAAAAACCTAAATTTTTAAATATTTTGAGAACTAATTTGGATAACTAAAATTATGTCACTTTAACTCCAAAATATACGTTAAATAAAGACGTATAAATACACAAAATTTAACAACTTTATTATAGTAACAAATGAAATTTAAGATTTTATTGAAATTGGAATTTTAAATTTCGCGCCACTACTACACATGCTGCAATGGCTCACAACTATGGAGACTATACACTATGACTATTGGAGTGTATAGTCTCCATAGTTGTCTTGAACGAAGTTCAAATATTCGATAACAGATGGCGCCACTGGACTTAAGAAGGGTCGGAAAGTCCCTTATATCTTTAAAAACATGCCCTTTAGATTAAAACGGGAACTTTCTTGTTCGAGGAGGGATAAAGGGCTATCACACCACATAAGTCCCTTTATCGTGTCGGGACTCCTTTTTAAGTTTTATCGGCACGCACATTTTATCGACTTAGTTTTATTATATAATATAGATATAGATAATGTTTTATTCGTTTCAGCCATAGAGGTCACTATTCGTCAATTTATTAAATCGCGCTATGGTTTCACTCCATGGAGTTTATTTACCTATTTAAGAATATTAATAGATTTTAGTAAAATATTTAAAAAAATAGTTCTACAAAAACATAATTATAAATGTTATGTATTTATTTTCTAATCGATTTTAGAAATAAAATAATAAATTCAATCAATCAAATACAGTTTAAAGGAATTTAGTTGACAAAGGCAAAGGCCGCGTTTCTAGTGTCAATTATAGTACCTCCATACATCTAGTAGCGGGTACTATGATTGATTTTACAAATCAATTATAGAGGTACTGTTATTGATTTTACAAATCAATTATAGTACCTAAACCTGCCACTGATGTCTGTGAACTAATGAAATTCAAGCTTAACAAATTGAATGGTATTGGTGGAGCCAAGCAGTTCGCTGAATGAATGGGCTGGCTCTACCGGTGAAATACCACGACCTCTCGGAAGATTGACGTAAAGTGGCTCATGCCGCGTTTCGTTCGGTGAGAGAGGTACCCGGAGGCCCATCCTAGATATGGGTGATACAAATCGTACATCGATACGAAATCCAAAATCTGTCCAAATAAAAATCTGTTACAGGCTCGCACGAAATCTATGTATGTATTGCAAAAATCTGTTACTTACAATATCTTTATTTTTACCGTACCGTCAGTACTGTGCCGCATCGAATATATAGTTGGAGCAAGTGAGCGCGAGCTATATATATTAGAGTGGTACAGCAATATATGCACGATACCTGTATCAGACAGATTTGAACCTTATTTATTTACGTACTTTACGTCGATCTTCCGAGAGGTCGTGGTATTTCATCGGTAGAGCCGGCCCATTCATCCAGCGAACTGCTTGGCTCCACCACTACCATTTAATTTGTTAAGCTTGAATTTCATTACTACACAGACATCAGTTTAGGTTTAGGTACTGTAATTGATTTTTAAAATCAATCATAGTACCTCCACTCGCTTCTAGATGTATGGAGGAACTATAATTGACACTTGAAACGCGGCCTTTAGTGTCAACTACATTCCTTTATAACTGTATTTGATTGAATGTATTATTTTATTTCTAAATTCCATTGTAGAAATAAATACCTAACATTTATAATTAAGTGTTGTAGAACTGATTTTTTTAATATTTTACCAAAACCTGTGAATATGTTCTTAAATATGTACTTATATAAACTCCATGGAGTGAAACCATAGCGCGATTTAAAATTGACGAATAGTGACCTCTATGGCCAAGTCGAATAAAACATTATAATATAATAAACTTCAATCAAGACATGATACACATTTATAGTGATGGATAAGTAACCTTATAAAAAAAATTATGTAATAATCTGTTTATGTCTTTACGTCGATCTTCTGCGAGGTCGTGGTATTTCACCTGTCGAGACGGCCTATTCATGCAGTGATTATTTTTCTCTATTTCTGAATCAATTTCTAACCCTTTTAATTTTCCTTTCTACAACACAAAGTTACACTTCCAACGCGCGGCGAGACTCCACGCATTTTTTATTTATTCTCGTTTGCTGCCTACACCTTCGGGTAGAAAAACTCGTGGAGTTATATAATATGTATTAGTGATGGAACGAATATTCGCATTCGCAGGAAATATTGCGAATGTTTGGCGAATGTTTTTAATTACAAAAAATAAAGAAATTGCATGTAGCAAGATGATACGAAATATTTAATAAATAAATAAATATTTAATAATAATATTTTATGATACGATATTATCTTTAATGTTTTACCCTCTTAGATTAGTGTATTATATTATGGATCAGCTATTAGGTATATAAATAAATAACTGTACCTCAAGTCCCTTGCAGGGTAGCCAGAGAGAACAGAGTGCCATAAGGGACGGGGAGTTTCATAATTTTTGTCATACATGGTTGTCGACCTTTAAGGCTCCTGATATCATCGGTGTATGCCCTTTCTTACTTTAACATCGCCACTCTCTTTCAATCGTTCTTTCTTCCTCACAACCTTGTTTTCGACGCGGTCAGCGAGAGTCTCTACGCAAATTTTGCGCAGTACCCTCATTTCGACTGCGTTTATCCTTTCGTGCAAACCCTGCCATACCCAACACAAATCGATTTTAATCAAATTTTCATAGCGTATGCAGTTTGATCCAACTTAAAAGTTACAGTTTTTTTATAAAACTCCAACCGCAAGATTGAAGACGAGAGCGTTACATCAGGAAAATACACGTTTTATCTAGTATGAAACTTTTTTCAAAATATTCTTCTACGCGTGAAATTAATCATTAAATAACTATACCAATATGGCTTGACCGATTTTGATGAAATTTTGTGTGCATTTTAGGTTTAAGAAACATTCGAATGCGTTGGCGAAGGCTTAAAAGAAGTATTCGCATTCGCAGTCGCGAATGTTTTTAAGAAATATTCGTATTCGTATTCGCGAATGTCCAAAAACCAACATTCGTAACATCACTAATATGTATATATGATACGTGTTTTTGAAGTGAAACTTCTAATGTCTCGTGCAAGAGCGTTTAACGCTTTGAACGCCCCCTTGCGGCCCTCGCGGGGCAATATATATTAATATAATATAGTGCTTTATACATCGAAGTATACATATGAAGCTAACTTTTCAATTTGTTAAGCTTGAATTTTAATAGTACACAGACATCTAGTGGCAAGTGGAGGTACTATAATTGATTTGAAATATCAACCATATATAAACCTTACGGTAGTGAAACCATAGCGCGATTTAATAAATTGGCGTGTTGCGAGTTGCGATATCTATGACCGAAAATGTAAAAACATATTAATAATAAACATTAAACAATCGTGACCGTAAGGTTCTCCACTCTATTTGTTTGAATTTATTAAAAAAATTCAACTATATACTCCAACTGTACGGTGGGATAGGAGTAATATTGTTCTGTGATAAGTGTAAAACTAATCAACGTAAAAAACAGTGCATAACGAATGACGATGAATTAATTTTACTCCGTGAAAGATAATACGACAAAGAGCTTGTGCGTATACCAAAATTAGTCGTGATTAGAACAAATATATTACTTGTTGCTGGATATACTTACGAATATTTTGGTAATTATAAACTTTAAATTCTATTTTCTTTTTTAATTCATCACATTTAAAATTTTGCAAAGAATACCTAAACAACATTAGCTATTATCAGTTTTCTCTATAGGCATACAGGAACATAATTACTTTGTTTAGTAGGAATATTACATAAAAATATGTTATTTATCAAGTAACTTAATGTAGGTATAATTTTCATTTATCATTTTCAAGAGTAATATTTTCAAGTATATTAATATTTCAAGGATAATTTAGTGACAAACTGACTTCAATCATGACATGATAAACATTTATATTCATGGTTAAATAATCTTCTAAAAATAAACATTTATAAGTTCAGATTAGGGGTATAAATAATAGTCTGTTTCTGGGTCCTCGGTGAAATAATCTCTATATTATGAAATACAAAGATAATTGAGTCTTGATTGTACAAGTCTAATAAATATATGTAGTTAATTCATAATTAGTTTGGCAATTCCAAGTTACAAGATCTTATAAATGAACGCTGAATCAGAGATATTTGGAATAAGTTAAGTTCAGAATAAGGGTATAAATATCTGTTAATCTGGTCTGTTTCTGGTCCTCGGTGAAATAATCTCTATATTATGAAATACAAAAATATCAAATATTATTATTATACTATTTTATATTATCTTTAATATAATCCCTTTGAACTTTGAAAATGTATAATGTGTTGAAATGTAAATTATTATCGGCATAATATCGGATTAATCTATTTATGATATGATTTTTTGCATATTATTCATGAGTCTTGGTTGTTCAAGTTTAATAAATATATGTAGTTAATTCATAATTAGTTTGGCAATTCCAAGTTACAAGATCTTAGAAATGAACGCTGAACCAGAGATATTTGGAATAAGTTAAGTTCAGAATAAGGGTATAAATATCTGTTAATCTGGTCTGTTTCTGGTCCTCGGTGAAATAATCTCTATATTATGAAATACAAAAATATCAAATATTATTATTATACTATATTTAATATAATCCCTTTGAACTTTGAAAATGTATAATGTGTTGAAATGTAAATTATTATCGGCATAATATCGGATTAATCTATTTATGATATGATTTTTTGCATATTATTCATGAGTCTTGGTTGTTCAAGTCTAATAAATATAAGTAGTTAATTCATAATTAGTTTTGTCAATTACAAGTTACAAGATCTTAGAAATGATGGCTGAACCAGAGCTATTTGGAATATAAAGGGTGTCCCAAAATTAACGCAAGATTTGAATTTGCCGCCATTTATGCAGTACAGTGTTGCCAACCCTAAAAACAAAATAAATCGACAGTTGACAGTTTAGGGTTAGTAAAAATGGAGCGTTACGCAATAGAAGAACGTGTCTTCATTGTTGAGCAATATTTCAAAAATAATGAATGCTTGGCGGCCGTAGTTAGAAAATTTCATACAAAATATGGTCGGAATAGTGTTTTAACTTCATCAACTGTGAAGCGTTTAATTGAAAAATTCCGAGAGACAGGATCCGTGGGAGACGCTAAACACACTGGTCATCCAAAAACAAGCCGTTCAAATGTCAATATAGAGGCAGTGCGTGCGAGTGTCGGTGACAATCCAGGAACCTCAATTCGGCGTCGTGGACAAGAATTGCAAATTTCAAGAAGCTCTCTACAGCGTATACTCACTAAAGATCTGTGTCTCCATGCTTACAAAATTCAATTAACACAACTACTGAAGCCCAATGACCATGCACAGCGAAGAGAGTTTGTTGAATGGATTATTGAGCAACAAGAAATGAATGCTGATTTTTCGAGCAAACATCCTAAGCGACGAAGCACATTTTCACCTTGATGGCTTTGTTAATCGCCAAAATTGCCGCTTTTGGGGTTCTGAAAACTCACATGTGATTGTCGAAAAACAAATGCATCCACAACGTATCACAGTTTGGTGTGCATTTTGGGCTGGAGGCATAATTGGACCATACTTTTTTGAAAATGAGGCTGGTCAAGCAATGACTGTTACTTCTGCTCGATATCGCGACATGATAACACGGTTCTTTTTGCCGAAATTGGATGATATTGATGTGGCCAATATGTGGTTTTAACAAGACGGTGCCACATGCCATACAGCCCGTGAAACACTTCAATTATTGCATGAGAGATTTCCAGGTCGTGTACTCTCTCGTTTCGGTGATCAGAATTGGCCCCCTAGATCGTGTGATTTAACACCATTAGATTTCTTTTTATGGGGTTATGTAAAATCACAGGTCTACGTCAACAAGCCCACAACTACGCGTGCATTAAAGGAGGAGATTCAACGTTGCATCAACGAAATTCAGCCACATTTATGCAGAACGGTCATGGAAAATTTCGACAAACGAGTGCGTATGTGTATGCAAAGCCGCGGAGGCCATTTGCCTGATGTGTTATTCCATAAATAACCCTATCCTATGTACTTTATGAATCAATAAAAAAATTACAATCAAAAGACTAAAAACTGTGTTTTCTATTTAATTCAAATCTTGTGTTAATTTTGGGACACCTTTATAACCATTATGATAATGTTGACCATTCTATTTTATGTCTGTTAATCACAATCTATTTGAAGTGCCATGCCTTTTAAAATTTACATTTCAACACATGATACATTTTCAAAGTGCAAAGTGATTATTAGTTTTACTTGTGATGTAACAATACCATCAGGTTACACCAACTCAAAGTCAAAATTTCAAGTGCCTCAGATCAGTCTGTTGTATTCTTAAACACAAAGTTAAATTAAAATACTAGTTAGGAACTTAGTTATCGTTTAAACTTAGCTATCATTCCCATTTTTAATAGTACCTATAATATTTTAATATTAATAGTCTCGGTGGTCCAGTAGTTGAGCTCTCTGCTTCTGATTCTGGAGCCGTGGGATCGATTCCGGGCAAATTATTTCTCTGAATTACTTGATATTAGGTAGGTACCCCATGGTAAAAAATTGAGATTTGGATAATTCTCCACTCGATAATGATAATAACAATTCAATTTTTATGGGATAGGAGGGGAAATGAGTATGTGGGTCACCTGATGGTAAGCAACTTGACACCGCCCGTGAACACCGTGGTGCGTTGCCCTTCTTTAAGAGAGTAGGAGGGAAACGGGGTTGGGGCGTCTGGATACCTCTCTCACCGAACGAAAAGCGGCACGAGGAATTTTACGTCGATATTCTGAGGTCGTGGTATTTCATTGGTGTGAATTGAATCGTGGTATTGAATAAATAAATTTCATCAGTCCAGCCGGTCCATTCATGCAGCGAACCGCATAGATCGATGTTTTTTCTTTTGCAATGTAGTATATAGGTATATATTATGTATGTAATAAATATGTATTACGTAGTTCTTGATCTTAGGACTCAATTTTGACGTTTTTAAACCCGCTAAGGATGATATTATTAACAGTCGTGGAGGCAAGCAGTCCGCTGCATGAATGGGCTGGCTCGCCCGGGAAATACCACTAGCTCTCATTCACAGATAGTTTTAATGCTTTTTTTGGGTCTTCAATAAAAGGGCTTTTCGATAGTATCTTGAAAAATGTGACGTCATTCTAAATCCAATATTGCGGAATAAGTATTTTAATGCATTTTTACAATTTAATCCTTTAGCCGCCTCAGCCAATATCGGAATTCTTGGTTTTGGAATTGTTCGGACTTATACCGCCTGCTGATTTTCGCAATCGCCCAACTCGCCAGTGCTTTCATCCGCATCGGCTTAATAGTTGGCGATCAACGACAGTGCGATTCAGCCGTCACTTCTTGCCACGCACTGCTCCTATATGGTACCAGCTGCCGGCAACGGTATTCCCGGACCGCTACGACCTTGGAACCTTCAAGAAACGAGCGTATTCCTATCTTAAAGGCCGGCAACGCTGATGCGACGCCCCTGGTGTTGCGGAGGTCCATGAGTGGCGGTGGTCGCTTTCCATCACGTGACCCGCTCGCTTGTTTGCCCCTTTTTTCCATAAAAAATATGGGTATCAAATTGGCTTGAGCTTTGGAGAGTACCTAAATCAAAGAATATTGCGACGTTGAATATGGCAGATCCTCTTAAATAGAGGTGTAATTACCAAATTCGACCCAGACCCGTATTAAGATTTATACTCGAGTGGGGATCGAACCCGCCAATCTCCGTTCCACAGTCGGTAGTTTTACCAATGCACCTCGAGGCCCGTCGTAATGTAAGTAAGATGTGCTCTTTTTAAATTAAGCGTGTTATAAACGTATGTTTGTTACAAAGTTTCACTTTTATAGCGCGGAGGGACTCCACGCGAATTTTTTTTGGTGATTTTTGTGTTATTTTTCATTATTATCAAACGCAAAATACACACTAACCTCACTGTGTAAAACAGTTAGTTGTTAAAATAATAATTATCAGTATCTACGTCAATTCTCTATACGTATAAATAAAATTGAGGTTTCTGTTTATATATGTAATATTTCAACTGCTCTCTTCTACATTTATATAAATATACCAGCTGACCTGCCAAACGATGTTTTAAATCACAATTAACATTATAGAGTATGTACAATAGATATCGACCTATTCTCAGACCTATCGGATATGCACACAATATTTCATCAAAATGGGTCAAGCCATTTCGGAGGAGTTTGTTAGTGAACGTCATACTTGATAACATATTACATGTTTCACGAAATCCGTTCTTAGCTAACCGCTGGACAGCGAGTAACTACCTAATTTCACGCAACTTTTAACATAGTGTCATCTAGTGAGTGTTTACTTAATACTGTCAACGGATATCGTATTATTAACTCTTAATTCTAGCCACCTTACGTGCTGCTTTGCCAATTCGAATTTTCAATGACTAATTTGAGCCAGTCGGTGACGAGTAGTCATTGACAATTCACTCTAAATTCGATTTATCAACGATTCATTCCATTTAGTCAGTCATGAGTAATCTAGACTAGTTGAAATTAGTCGTTGGAAATACGAATTCGTTAGGCAGCGCGTAAGATGGCTGGAATTAAGAGCTCATAGTAGGCCCCCGGGTATCGTCATTTGTATTCAAACGTTTGGAGTTAATGAATAAAATAAATAAATAATTTGCGATAACTTAAATTCACGACTATCGGTGTCTACTTGTAGGAAGTGGTGCGCTCGCTGGCCAGTCTGGGCGCCGCGTCGGACGCGATCGAGGACACCGAGGAGCCGGAAGAGACGGGCGAGGGCGAGGGCGGGGGCGAGGGCGGGGGCGGGGAGGGCCGGCCCGAGGAGCCCGCCGAGCTCGTGCTGCGCCTGCTGCCCACGCTCCGCGCCGCGCCCGCCGCCCGGCTCGGCGCGCTGCTCGAGCGGGACGACGTGCAGCCGCACCTGTGAGTGGCGCGGCCCGGCCGCTCCGGCCCCGGCCGCTCCGGCCCCGGCGACGGCTCGCGATCGTCGACAGTTCACTAACGCGCCGATTCTCGCCGCAGCGCCACGTTCTGCCGCGCGCTCGGGCTGGCCGGCGCGGCCGGCGCGCACGACGCGGCCGCGGGGCTGCTGCAGCTGCACGCGCCCGACCCGCCGCGCCCGCTGGCGCTCGCCTACCTGGGCGCGCTCGCGCTGGCGCCGAGCCCCGAGCCGGGCGTGGCGCGCGCCGCGCTGCAGCTGGCGCTCCGCGCGCGCGCGCCCGACGTGGCGGCGGCGGCGCTGCTGGCGGCCGGCGCGCTGGCCGCCGCGCTGAACGAGCGCGCGCCCGAGCTGGCCGCCGACGCGCGCGGGGCGCTCGGCCGTGCGCTGGCGCGCTGCGCGGACGACGCGTGCCGCGCGCCGGCCGTGGCCGCGCTGGCCAACCTGCGGCGCGCCGCCGGCGCCGACAGCGCCGACCTGCTGCTGGAGCACGCCGCGCGCGACGGGCCGCGCGCCGCGCTGGCCGCGCTGGACGCGCTCGCGGCGCCCGACGCGCCCGGCCTGACGCGCGCGCACGCCAAGCGGCTGGAGCGGCTGGCGCTGAGCCGGCGCGCGCCGCTGGAGACGAGGGCGGCGGCGCTGGAGCTGCTGGCGCGCTACTGGGCCGCCGTGCCGGCGCCGCTGGCGCGCCTGGCGCACGCGCTGCAGGCGGAGGGCGGGCCGAGCGCGGACGAGCTGCGCCGCGTGCTGTGGCAGCGCGTGGAGACGCTGGAGCCGCGTCACCCGGAGCTGGCGCGGTTGCCGCGCCTGCTGGACCCGCGCGCGACCACGTGGGACGCGAGAGCGATCGGAGGTCTGTACCCGCTTTCGCTGCCGCGAATATGGACCCGTCTCGTTGATGAGCCGCGTTTAAAATATATTTCTTTCAAATTTATATCAAATATGAAAACGCGTTTTCGAATACTCGAAGTTCGAAGTTCTAGAAACGGCTCAGGGACCGACGATATATTGTTAGTTATCGGGTACCGATACAGAGATGTTTGGATTGGAGCAGAACGTTTTCGAATGTTTTGTTGAACTACGAGAAAGCATTCGATCTAGTCAAACACATCTTACCAAACATACACACATTTTACCGTATCGTCGCCTGCACAAAGTACATAAGTCGTTGTAACGGTAGGTTATCACTGGTGACTATATTGCTGGATGATGTTATCGTGAGGCGGATGGTCTTAGGTGATGGTAAATGAGTGGTCGATAAATGAAAGACGTGATTACTATCGTCCCTTACTATTGATTGGTCACATGATGAGGTCGAAAGGGAAATCGAATCGTCTTTAGAATTGCTCTCTTGTCCCACCGTCGACCTACCCTTAGCACCTATACGTCCAAAAGAAATTCGTAAGCATTTACGTACATTTAAAGCACGCAAAAGTCCGGCAACTGACAGTGTGCACAACTGGCTCTTGAAGAATTTGCCTCACAAATGTTTGGTTCTGCTAACAAAAATTTACAATGCTTGCTTACATTTATCACATTTTCCTAAAATTTGGAAAACAGCCAAAGTAATTGCACTGCATAAGCCAGGTAAAGACAAGAACCTGCCGACAAGCTATAGACCGATAAGTCTTTTGCCTGCCTTGGGCAAGTTATTTGAGGCATTATTATATTCTAGATTAGCGTCCTATACCAGAGAATGCCTCAAGCAGGAGCAATTTGGTTTTCAGCCCTCACTTTCGACTACGCAGCAGCTCGGAAGAGTAACGGAATATGTTGCTCACAACTTAAATCTCAACCGCTCTACTGGCATGTTTCTCCTTGATATTGATAAGGCTTTTGATACTGTTTGGCATAAGGGCCTTAAACACAAACTATTACAAAATTACAGTATACCTCGATCCTTAATTAGACTAATATGGTCATATCTTTCTAACCGTAGTTTCGCTGTGCATATCAGCGAAAATACTTCTTCATCCCGTTGTATATGCGCAGGTGTACCTCAAGGTTCTCTGCTAGGGCCATATTTCTTTTTGTTATATCTCAATGATATACCTATTCAAACACGAACACATTTGGCTTGTTTTGCTGATGATACAGCATCTTTCACTTCTGATGACGATTTAAACATCATAATAGGACGACTCCAGATTTCTTTAGATATATTACTCACATATTTTACTAAATGGAAACTCAAGCTTAATGAGGGCAAAACTGCAGCCATAATGTTTACGCGTCAGCGTTCTCTGCCAAAGAGGTGCTTAATCATCAATGATCACCGCATCCCTTGGTCCAAAAATGTAAAGTACCTCGGGGTTTGGCTTGACAGTAAGGTTAATTGGTCCAAGCATGTCAACGATTTAAAAGTAAAAGGTGTAAAAGCGATGAATGCGTTATATCCAGTTTTTAATCGCCGTAGCAAGTTAAGTCCATACATTAAATTAAGCATATATGCGATCCTAATACGGCCCTGTCTCACATACGCCGCGCCTGTATGGAGCAGCACATGTAACTCCAACTATAAAAGTCTGCAGGTCATACAAAATAAAGCCTTAAAAATCTCTTTTAATACATCATTTAAAACAAATCTCAAAAAATTACATGATAAAGTTAAGTTTCCCCTGATTAAGAATTTTATTTTAAAACAAACACGTAAATTTTATCTCTTAAAAACACCAAATAATACTAACACATTAGTTTCGTCAATAGGTAGAACACGTCTTAAATACTTGCCATATATCGATAAATATAAGACTTACAGATTGCCCCATCACCACGTATTACATTGCGACGCCATTAGGTAGTTTACGCCAGTGATGAAAGGATATGTACTTGTAACTTTCGATATTTATTTATTTTTTGTCTACCGCCGCTTATTGATATTTATGATATATTATATTTATTAAAATTATGTATTCGTGAGGTAGGCAGGTACCTCAAACTATTAAATAATTTAAATTGTACTGAGTAACAAATGTAACTACTAACAATAGTGCATAAAATGATCCTTGGATTCTGTGTTTTTTCAACTTGAAGGTAATTTAATATATTATTATAATTTTAACTCGTGCAGTAAATTTTTTTAGAGGCGCTTTATTGTTGGCCTGGTAAATATGTACATATTAGCTTTTAAGATATAGTTTGTATTAAACTGTGTAACATTTATTGAATAAAGATATTTTTAAAAGTAAAAGTAATGTTCGTAACAGGGCTTGTAACAATTCTCAAATGGGCCGTTTGACCATCATCATCAGCCAATTGCAGCCCACTGCTGGACATAGGCCTTTCCCAATTTGCGCCATTGTTTGACCATCACCGACATTTAAAATGGTAGGCACGTCGAGCGTGCTAGAGCGCCACACCGGCTGGACGTGGGAGGGCGGCAGCGCGCTGCTGGACTCGGTGCAACTGGCGCGCGGCGGCATGCTGCGGCGCGGCGCCGTCACGCTGCGCGCCGTCCCGTCGGGCGCGGCGCGGCCCGCCGGGCGCGACGTGCTGGCCGTGCGCCTGTGGACCAGCGGCCTGCACGCGCTGGCGGGCGGGGACGGGGCCGGCGGGGAGGGGGACGACCCCGCCGAGGAGGTGGCCGCGGGGCTCGCCTTCAGCGTGGCCGGCGTGCGCCTGCCCGACGTCACGCTCTTCAGCTCTCAGGTAACGTTTGTCTGGTTTCTTGAACATGTCACGCTCCTTAAAAGACCTTTAATAACGTATTATGCCTCCAGTTCGACGTGAGAGACCCCTCGTTTTGCTGTCTATATTGTTCTATTCGTTTGTGTATTTATGTGTACATTTATACATATAAAGAATGACTCTCCCTCGCTTCGTCGACTTTCATAACTCTTTTCGAGCACGCGCGTCGGTTTTTGAGGCTCCTAACATCACCTTTCCCCAGAACACGTTCTATTTGGTCATGGAATGTGTGTTTTGGCCGTCCTAGACTCCTACATCCGTCCACCTTTACGTTGTTTATCGGCTTAGTCAATGTTGCATCATCCATCTTTCTACATGTCGATCGGAACCATAATTTTACATCGACACTCTATGTCAAAACTACTCACGCACCCGCATAAGGTTTTAAGGCGTTCATCATTGGCACCATTTCGCCGTTATGTTTACGTCCCAAATTTTTGTTATCGCTATTATATAATAACTTATGAAATTCATCTCGTAAAGTAATCGGTGTGAACTGTGAGCCTACGAGAGGATTCGATCCCGCGACCTCTGGATTCAGAATACGGATGATCGATATTCATCGATGTTGAATAAACATCGATGTTTTCCTAATATCGATCATCCCTAATTCAGAAGCGGGGTGCTCTACCATAGGACCATGGAGACAATTACGAATTTGTAGTTAGGTTTTCGATGTGAAACATCTATAGCGACGCCCCCTTGCGGCCTTAACAAGTATATAAAGATCAGATAAACCGGCCAATATAATAACCAACATAGAACATTTTCATAGCGACTTTTAAACGACAAACTAGGGCCATTGTCAAATATCGGCTTATTTAGAACATTGTATAACATCCCAGTACAGTACATCCAAGTACAGGACTTACTACAGATAGCTTTATGACGTTTTAGTTTATATATACTGGAGAATTTTACGGAACAGTAATCGCACTTGTACGTACCATTTTCTGGTCCCTTCTGTAAAAACACATAAAATATGAAAACATGTAAAATAAAACTCCAAAAAAGAATTCCGATACCGGGAATCGAACCCGAGTCTCTCGGGTGAGGGCCAGGTATCCTAGCCACTAGGCCCAGTAGACTATATGGGATGTTATGCATTTTTTTAAATAAGTTGATACTTGAAAGTGCCCCTACATTTAAAAGTCGCTATGAAAATTTTATAATATTTATTTCTCAGATTTTCGCGAACCACATTCATCTTATATCTTTAAACGAGCAATTCTTGTATATATATATATATGTATATATATATGTATATTAATTGGAACTCGGAATCGGCTCCAACGATTTTCATGAAATTTAGTATATAGGGGGTTTCGGGGGCGATAAATCGATCTAGCTAGGAATCATTTTTAGAAAATTTCATTTTATCGTGTTTTATCGATAATCAACTTAAACATCAACTTACTTTTTGGAATTCCTGACATCTATTGGCGAATGCTATAATTATTTTAAATTGTGAGCAACTAACTTGCTTTAACGACAACAACACTAAAGCTATTCCAGCAGATGGCGTTGTTTATAAAAAAAAAGAAAATACCGAGCAAAGCTCGGTCATCCAGATATTAAGATTAAAACATCAATCAATCAATTATATCGCGTTTATTTATTACTTATTTTTATTTATTTCCCGACGTTTCGAACTCTTTAATCTGTAATAATTAAAAATAACAACTGTTACCTATTAAGTTATACAACAAAGGATCTTTACAAACAAATTTCTTATAAAATCTAATAAATAAATATTAAATTTTTGTTTCATGGCCTGATGTGTGTTACCAATGGTAAAATCATATTTTTAACATCAACTTTTTGATTTTTATTTCCAAAAGTGGGTGCTCTGTGGATCAATGAAAATAGCTTTTGTTCATAATGTCGGGAAATAAATAAAAATAATTAATTAATAAACGCCATATAATACTAAAAGTCGTTTTAATCTTAGAATTTTTATAAGTTCATTACTGGCCGGTTTATCTGATCTCTGCATACTTTTTGAGGCCGCAAGGGGGCGTCGCCGCGGCACGCGTCGAATAATGTCGACGTTTCTCGTCTGCCGGGGGTCCCGTGGCGGCTTACATTATTTCCATCGAGTTTTTGAACAAGAAAAATATACAGACGTTCCAACAGACCGCAAAATAGATATGTAAAAAATATATCGCCATCATCCTGACGAACCGCTCAAATATAATAACGATCCGTCGCCGGTTTAAACCGCACGCGAGTTTCACTCGCGGTTCCCGTCCGCCCCGAGAGAGGACGGGACCTCTCTCGGTTTTCTGCGGGTCGAGCGGTACAGAGGATGTCGCGTGCGCAGGCCGAGCTGCTCGGCCACGTGTGGAGCGGCGCCGCCAGCACGCCCACGCCCGCGCTGCGCGCGCTGGCCGCCGCGCCCGCCGAGCGCGCCGCCGTCCCGCTCGGCGCCGGCGTGCTGCTGCGCGCCCGCAGCGCCGCCGCGCTCGTGCTGGCGCTGGACGCGCACGCGCAGGTGTCGCTGTGGCACCGCACGGCGCGCGCCGCGCTGGCCCTGCGCGCCTCGGCCGCCGCCCGCACGCGCGCCGCGCTGCGCCCCGCCTGGGCCGCGCTGAGCGCTAGCGCCGCCGCCTCGGCCGCGCCGCGCCTGCGCATCGCCGCCATGCTGGACTTCTACTCGCGCGTGGCGCTGTGCGTGCGCGCCCGCACCGCGCCGCACGAGGAGCGCGCGCGCGTCGCGCTGCGGGGGGAGGGGGGCGCGCGGCGCCTGCGCGTGACGCGCGCGCGGCGCCGGACAGTGGCGCGCGCGGGCCGCACGCTGTCGCTGGGCCGCGCCAACGACGCCGCCTGCCGCACGCTGCTGTCGGCCGGGGACTCCTAGCCGCCCCGGCGATATATCCGACCAAAGATGTCCGCGAACTGTATTGTGGTCCGCGTTTATTTACGTCAGAGATCTGAACCTATTTTGTATACTGTCGTATGTTTACACGAATCTATGTTACTTTTACACGAATAAAAAAATATAAATACTGTCCGAAGTCTCTGTCATTTGTCGGGACCGTTCCGGGCGCCTCGGCGCCGCCGCGCGACGGTCCCGCCGTTCCGCATCGACGTTTCGATGAACTCCTTCCTCCGAAAGGCGCCCGCCTCCTGAGAATATAATTTTTAAACGGACGTACACGGCGAGCGAGCTATCGTAAATCGAATACTTATCGACATCAAACTTCTGATGCGACGTCCGACAGCCGCGCGTTAAACTTTTAACGCTCGACTAGTTGTTCGATCTAGGTTCGACTATTGTACACGAAGAATGTGTGAACGGAAACAAACTTTCTGAACGAATTGATCTTAATAAATAAATGAGATGTTATAGCGTCCTTATGGAGCTTGTAGATTACATTAAGGATGTCATAATTCAGTCGGGAACACACATTGATAGGTACTCAAACTTCCGCGTGGTATATAAGGTACTATTAATAAAATATTAATAATAAAATAAATTAATATTATAAATAATTAATTTTTATTATCATTTTATTTTATTAGTTTTATTAGTTGACCCAGCGAACTTCGTTTCGCCTCGATTATAGTTAACTAGCAGACCGCGCGAACTTCGTACCGCCATATTTTATACATTTTCACTAAAAAGATTATTTCCGCAATCATATTAATACCCCAAAGCTTTCCTCATAAATGGACTATCTAACACTAATATTTATTTCAATTCAAGTTCTTGATACATACATACATAACTTCAGGCAGATCCCTTGCGGGGTAGGTGGAGAGAACAAAGGGCCATAAGGCACGATTATTACACACCTCACTCGCTTACCTGTTGATATTACCGACTAACAACCAAGATATATTATGGTGATAATATTATCAATTTCAATCAACACTTTATAAGTAATATTAATAGATTGTCAGGGACTTAGTCCGAAGCTTTTTGTCAATTTTTAGTTTTTTTTTTAATACTACTTATACCTTTTTTTTTATTTGGTCATTGTCTTTCTACAAAAAAAAAAAGACCGGGTCACCACATGTTTTAACCAGCATGTGTTTTTTATAATTTAAATGGTATCGATTTGGCACCTTGGTATTACTCTTATCAAAATAAATTCACTACATTTTAAAAGAGATCACGATATTAAAAATGTTAATAGATGGGCAACTCTATGTGGTATGCTGAAGACCGTAAAGTTTTTATATTTTAGCAAAACACGCCTAGTCGAGGTGCGTGGGTATATCTTGCGCTTTGTCCATTTATATGAAGTTGCAATATTGTAAAGAATTAAAAATAATATTATCACATCTGCTTAGAGAAGAAACTGTGAACTAACGCTAACTTTGACCCAGGACTTTGGTTACATAGATAAAATATTTTTAAATAGTAAGTTCGTTTTAGTTATTTAGATCACATTAAAGGAATTAGGTACTCTTAAACAGACAGTGGTAGAACCAAGCAGTTCACTGCATGTATGGGACGGCTCGACCGGTGAAATACCACGACCTCTCAGAAGATCGACGTAAAGTGGCTCATGCCGCATGTCGTTCGGTGAGAGAGGTACCCGGAGGCCCACCCCCCTTTCCCCATCCTTTCCTTTCCCCTATCCCTTAAAGGTCGGCAACGCAACAGTAACATTATATGTGTTGCTGGTGTCCATGGGCGGCGTTCATTGCTTACCATCAGTTGACACGCCTGCTAGTTTGCCCTCCTATCCCATAAAAAAAATTACAACTTTTAGGGTTTCGCGTTGCATATTACATAAATATAAGGAACGGGAAATAACGCCACACGTTTAGGTAAACAAATAATCCAAAAATATATAAAAATCTAATTTACGTGTTTTATTAGACTCGGAAATCATCATCATTTAGAAGACCGCGCGAACTATGCACCCCCATATTATGTATATACATTTATAACTAAAATTTATTGTCCCACTCTTATTAATAACTTAAACTTTCCTCAATAAATGGACTCTCTAAAACTAATATTTTTTTCAATCCAAACCAGTAGTTCCTGATACATACATACATAAATTCTCGCCAAATTCCTTACGGGGTGGGCAGAGAGAACAAAGTGCCATAAAGCACGATTATTACACGCCTCACTCGCTTAGCTAGTATGTTTTATCGTACTGACAACCAAGACATTGATAATAATTACAACTTCAAAGAAAGCTTTATTAGCAATGCCACTTATGAACAATGAATATAGCAATGAACTTGTCCCAAGTTTTTTGTCAACCTTTACTTTTTTTAATACTACATAAACAACTTTCTTTATTTGGTCACTATTGTTGACTTCATCGAAAAAAACGGGACACCATATGTTCAAACCGGGGTAGCTAACTCACAGTGAGTGTTTTTTTTTTATAAGTCAAATGATGTCTGATGATGAAAACTTATCGAAATAAATTTACTTCATTTTAAAAGATACCACGATCTTAAAAATGTAAAGTTTACTACATATATCTAGAATGTATTATAAATCAGTCACATCAGTCACACCTTGTCAGTGAGTAAGTCACGCAGTTCGCTGCATGAATGGGCCGGCTCGACCCGTGGAATACCACGACCTCTCAGATTATCGCTGAAAAGTGGCCTTAGCCGCGTTTCACTCGCTGAGAGAGGAAAGGGATTGGGCCTCCATCCCTTTCCCCCTCCCCTTCTGAAACCCACTCCCGACCCCACCCATATCCCATTGTAGGGGCCGGCAACGCAACTGTAACACTGCATGTGGTGAGGTGGCCATGGGCGGCGTTTGTAACTATCATAAGCCTGCTCGTTTGCCCCTTATACAATAAAAATGTAACCTAATTCCTATCCTATCCTACTTCTAATATATAAAATTCTCGTGTCACAATTTTCGTTCCAATACTCCTACGAAACGGCTTGACCGATTCTCATGAAATTTTGTATGCATATAGGGTAAGTCTGAGAATTTTCAACCCTCTACGATCAACCCCTATTTTTTAAATTTTATTTTTTGGCAAGACAACCTTTGCCGGGTCAGCTAGTAATATATAAATGTGAATGTAAGTTTGTTTGTGTGTTATGCTTTCACGCGATAACTACTCGATCGATCATCATGAAACTTTGTACACATATTCTTTGAGGTAATTTACATGTATTTGAACCTTAAGGAAAAACTTATAAAATAGTCTACAACAATATCCTACATACTCTTATAAAATTGTTACAGTCCAAAATTATTTATTTTTCTTACAGAGAAATATATTTTACCTTAAAAAAATGTTGTTAGTTTTTTAAACGTCATTGTATGTAGTAATTTTAATAATTCCAGCTAAGCAATAAAACAGAGTTATTATATTGATAAACTTCTATAGTAATGATCTTTGGTACCTATTTAATGGATTTAATGCGAGCGAAACCGCGGGTAAAAGCTAGTAACTTTTATAAATAAAAATACCACAAAATACGATTAAATACTACAAATTTTAAATTCTAATTAAAGTATTGAGCAATATGATGACAAAGAGAGAAACAACAACACAACATAACTTCACGCCTTTTCTACTCGAAGGTGTAGGCAGCGGCTGTTAAACCTCGTTTCGCCCCTATGTTTCCATCCTAAATGGAATAGGTGGCGAACTTATTGCCATACCAGGCACAAAGTTTATAGTCATCGATATCTAAATACACATAACTTCCGAAAACAATTTCAATAAGTCATTGTTGTGAGCCAGAATTCGAACCCGCGACTACTTTATTCAGAAGTGGGGTTCTCGACAACTGGACCACCGATACCTTTTAGCAAGAAACAAACGTAAAAAAATCTACCTGCTAGCTGTCGCAGTCCGAGCTGTCCGAGTCGGATACATCATCCGTAGTGTAACTAAATATTTCCCTATGAAATAAATACTTACATTTTGTATTTTGCGATATCTTTTGAATCAAATGTCCGAATTAAATTATTCAAAAAGTTCTAGAAAGATATTGAATGTATCTTTTTATTGAAGTAATTTATTTTAAGGAGAATTAATATCACGGTACAAAATAAAGCATTTTTATAACGACATCAATTTAATTATTTTAAAAAATTAAAAAAACACTTATGGTGAGATAACTACAATAGTTAGACATATGGCGTCGCGGACTTTTTTATAGACAAATTTATGTTCTGTAAAAGTGTACATTGTTTTGTTCTAGAATCAATAGTTTTCGCAGCGTTCACGATGTAATGATTATTTTCGAGTCATTTTCTTACACCTTGGGTTACATTATTGGACTTATAGTAAGGATCCCTAATTAATTTGAAAATATAATATAGCCTAAAGCCTTCCTCGATAAATGGACAATATACCACTGAAAGAATTTTTAAAATCGGACTGGTGGTTGCTGAGATTAGCGCGTTCAAACAAACAAGCAAACAAACAAACAAACAAACAAACAAACTCTTCCGCTTTATAATATAAGTATAGATAATAACAAACTTTCAACCCCTATTTCATCCCCTCACAGGTGGAAATTGCAAAATGCTTATTTAGTTGTGGTTTCTTACTAGTGTGTAAGCGGGCACAAATAATAGACACACTTACGACAGTGATAGTTTATTAAAGTGATAGTTCCACAACACAAGAATATTATAGAAGGAGAGGTAGAAGACATTCTCCAGCAAGGATAGAAAGTACAGAATAATGTATTGTGCAAAAGTAATACAGTAGGTATACGTAACAAATAGGCAACCGATAGATTAATGAGTAGTTGTGGGTATAGCGACCGAGAGGCGACTGGCGACTGGCGATACTGCGTTTGCGGTTCGCGGCGGCCAGCGCCGGTGCATGACAATATCTATATAGAATACATATCGGTTGTCCGTTTGTTAGGTATGGAAATAAAATTATAATTTATTTGTTGATATACAGGGTGCTTCATAGACCCTATTCTAACCAATTATATCTAGAATCTAGACATGCTTTGAAATCTAGATATCCTATAGAAAGTAAAAAAAGGCAAAAAAATTTTTTTTTTACTTTTTTTACATAAATTATCCCTCAGAAATATGAACCATGATCACCCTACTTATGACCTACGACAACTGAGTTCATTGTGACGTCTCGCCTAAAGTATTTCATTCATTTTTCCATTTCGATCATCAATAGGGTTGTCATCTCTAATTTTTAATAATTATGTCAAGTTACAAAAAAAATGTAAGCTGACTACATTCTGATCTTCTTTCTGATCATTCTTTAAGAAACCACATGGAATTACCATGAAACATAATCAGTAAATAGTTTTCCCTGCCTACACTCTCATGTATTTGAGGCGTGAAGTTACACAAAAAAAAGCTATCTGTATTCGGTTAGCATTAAGAAATCATATAAAATTACCATGAAACATAATCAATAAGTAATTTTCGCTGCCTACACCCGCATGTATTTGGGGCGTGAAGTTACAAAAAAAAATTTAAGCTGACTACATTCTGATCTGTTTAAGAAACCACATGGAATTACCATGAAACATAATCAGTAACTACTTTTCCCTGCCTACACTCTCATGTATTTGAGGCGTGAAGTTACTCAAAAAAAAGCTATCTGTATTCAGTTCGCAATAAGAAATCATATAAAATTACCATGAAACATAATCAATAAGTAATTTTCGTTGCCTACACCCGCATGTATTTGGGGCGTGAAGTTACAAATAAATATTAAGCTGACTACATTCTGATCTGTTTAAGAAACCACGTGGAATTATCATGAAACATAATCAGTAAATAGTTTTCGCTGCCTACACTCTCATGTATTTGAGGCGAGAAGTTACACAAAAAAGGTAACTGTATTCTGTTCGCAATAAGAAATCATATTTTTTTGTACAGTGGTAGAGCCAAGCAGTTCGCTGCATGAATGGGCCGGCTCGACCGGTGAAATACCACGACCTCTCAGAAGACCGACGTAAAGTGGCTCATACCGCGTTTCGTTCTGGTGTCCATGGGCGGCGTTGGTTGCTTACCATCAGGTGACACGCCTGCTCGTTTGCCTTTCTATCCCATAAAAAAAAATTAACATGAAACATGATCAATAAGTAGTTTCCGCTGCCTACACCCGGATGTATTTGGGGCTTCAAGTTAACAAAAAAATGTAAGGTGACTACATTCTGACCTGTTTAAGAAACCACATGGAATTACCATGAAACATAATCAGTAAATAGTTTTCGCTGCCTACGCCCTTATGTATTTGGGGCGTGAAGTTACATTAAAAAATAAGTTATCTGTATTCAATACTTCCACTCCCATTTGAGTAAGGGTGTGAAGAAATAAATAAATAACTTACAGCAAATCAAAAACTGTGAACCCTACTTATTGATTCATTTGTAGGTCATGTGTATATGTGCTGTGTATATGTGTGCACCTCTTACACGTGCTGTGACCTGTTACACGCACCCGAAACTTCCTTTGAAAATTGCCGCCTGCCTTTCGGCTCGCACAAGATAACCTTGAACTCATCAGGCGGCATTTATAAAAATAATTTGTCGGCATTTCTAAATTTACAGTGAAATATTTTGAAATATTAATATTATTTATTATGGGTCCGTATAATTTTAATGTTTGGTACATTAAAATTATACGCCAATTATATATCTTTGCAAAATGAGGTTGTAGATATCTTAATTTTTAAAACTAGAAATAAAATTCAACTGCAAAAAAAAAAAATTAATAAAGTATATTATTATTATCATTATGTTGCATAACACGTGAAAGCTTAAAAAGTATTACGTAGGTAAATCCTAGGAGTCTCGGTGGTCCAATGGGAGAGCACAAAGCTTCTGATCCAGAGGTCCGGGTTCGAATCCTGACACTGGCTCACACCAATGACTTTTCTAAATCGTTTGCGGAAGTTAAGTGTGATAAATATCGATGTCTGAAAACTTTGTGCCCGGTATGGCAATAGGTTCGCCACCTATTCCATTTGGGACGAAACATAAGGGCGAGACGGGGCTTAACGGCCGCTGCCTACACCTTCGGGTAAGGCGTGAAGTTATGTTATGTTAAATCCGGTATTCGGTATTGTGCGTATTATTACTTAAAATTTAAAAATTTTTTAAAATACTATTCCAATTTGCTTTGAATGAGATTTGAGTGAAATTAAAATATCTAGTAGACTCTGTAGTACAGAGACTAGTATTTTTAAAGTTATTATAAAAAAATAAGTTATCGTATAAAGGTTCCGTATTTTGGTATAACGGTACCCTAAGAAATTAAAAATGGCAGAGACACTAGTATTTAGGAATGTGACATTAAACATAAAAAAACGATTTTTGATTAAACGATTAATTTATTGCAATGAAAAAATCGATTAATAAATAATCGTATTTATTTAAGAAAATAATCGATTAAATTAATGGATTTTTAAATTTTTGGGCAATATGTACAATTAGTTTTAGGGGGTCATGTCAAGAGCGTGCACGTCGCGACCCCTGCCGTCCCAGTGGGACGCAATCTTGACCGAAGCAAACTGAGCCGCACGGGCTGCTCCGGCGTGCCCCGGAAGCAACGGGCACCGATTAGCCTCCGTCGGTGCGGCTGCATGCGCATGCGGCGAAGGGGGCCGCCACCCTTCACGCAGCGCCCATCCTGGTGGGACGAGGAGAGGGGAGTGCCGTATAGGCACGTGGAATGTTAGAGGTAGTATGATCAGAAAGATGAATGAGATGATGGATGTAATAAATGAGAGATGCCTGGATGCCTTATGTTTGACGGAGACAAAGCGGAGGGGGAGTGAGACCGAGGACCTCCCCGGTGGCATGGTAGCCCTATGGTCCGGAGTGGACCAGGACGTCCGTGCTAGTGGGGGTGTTGGAGTCGTTCTGTCCTCCCACTTTGCTTCCGGAGTGAAAGATTATGAGTTGGTACGCCCAAGACATCTTTGGGTTCGAATAAAACTGGGGATCACGCGAGTTTTCCTGGTCGCAGCTTATGCTCCCGTAAGCTCCGCGGATCCCCGCGAACTCGAGGAGTTTTGGGAATCTGTTAGGGATATTCTGAATCTGGCTGAGGGACATGAAAGGATAATTCTGTGTGGTGATCTTAATGGATGGGTCGGAACCAAGAGAGATGGCCTGGAGGCTGTCCTTGGTCCGAATGGTGACAAGAGAGTCAATGATGCTGGTAAGCCCATCTTGGACGTATGCCTGGAACGGAACCTCGATGTGTCTAACACATTATTCCGTCATAAAGATATTCGCACGTATACGTGGAGACGGAATGAACAAAAGAGTATGATTGATTTGATTTTGGTAGATAGTCGTCTCCGAAATACTCTAAAGGGATACACGAGCCTACAGAGGCCCCACTCTTGATACGGACCACTACCTGGTGGTAAGCCGTTTCGTGGCCTTTTCAAGAAGCGGAGACACTGGCGAGTGCGTACCCATTTCGGAGAGCTTGAAAGGATAAAATGTGAGAAATTAGAAGGTGAAAGTGTACGGAGTATGTATGTAAACCTAGTCAGTAAAAGACTCAATGAGACGAGTCTTTCTGACTTAGGTGTTGAAGAATGCTGAGAAAGAATGAAAGAAAGTATAGTGGATATTGCAAAAGAAGTATGTGGTAGTGCAAAGAGGCATAGGATTCTGAGAGGTGATGTCTGGTGGGACGAGGATGTGAAATCCAGCTTCGAAAGAAAGAAAAAAGCATGGTTGGATTATGTCTCAAGTTTGAATCAGAATATTAGTATGACAATGAAAAAGTATGAGAGCTACCGCCGCTGCAGGAATGTTACCAAAGCCTTAGTGAAAGCGAAGCGTAAAAGACTAGTTGCGAATGAGGAAGTGAGGTTGACGGAGAACTTCGAGGCGAATAACAAACTCTTCTGGAGGGAAGTTAGAAAGTCTCGGGGTTCTTCGTCAACATCCAGAATGGACAAAATTATGTCTAAGGCTGGTGACATTCTTGCAAACCCAAGCGATGTATTGGGCAGGTGGAGTGAGTATTTTGGGGAAATGTACGAGTATGTTCCTGGTATGTTTCTGGTAAGGCAGCTGGAATTGATATGATGTCTGCTGTAATGATTAAACACGGTTGAACCTGTGTCCGGGACTCTTTCCTGACCTTGAGCAATCTGTGCTGGAGGTTAGGTATGCCAACTGTATGTAAATAATATTGCACTGCAACCGTATATTAAAGCAATAATACATAAATACCTAGACCACTTAAAATAGCTTAAAGTACATCCCTAACTTGACGCCCCAACCCAACTTTACGCCCGGTCTCTACGGGGTTGGGCAGGAAGGTGTAAAAATTTTCCTCTTAGAATCTAAAATAATTAATACTACGTCACACTTTGTCCTTTACCCTATTCAAATATATATATATATGTCAGAAAGTTCCACCTGCCTACCTCCCTTAGTTTAGCAAGCGTAATTTTACGCTTTAAAACTTTGGTCTTAAAAGGTGCAATGGAATGCGGTGACCGCGCCGCTCGCCGCTCGACCAAACGACAACTTTAACGCGAGTTCACCGCCGAGTTTGAGTTTTGGAAAAACTCGTGCAGGCCTTTTCACTTAACACTTTTTGGGTGGAAAGTTATCAATTTAGGCAGCTGAATGATTGCACTATCTAGTCTATATAAAAATTTTGTTAAAAAAGTTGTATACAACCACTTAATACTTAAGACAAAAGTTTTCCTATTATGATTTCGACCGCAAATAAAGAGGAAAATGGGTCCGAAACGAAAACTATAGGTAGAAAGGTCACGGAAAACTTAGTAGGGGTAGACGAAGTGTTCAGCTATCTACTAAGATGTCTTTTGGGGTGGTCCAACCCCTTATACACTATGAAAAACACTAATTAATATTTAAATAAAATGTCACTGTCATAAAAATTCTATTTTCTATTGTACTGCGTAATCTGTTACGCCGACGATACCCTGGTGACCGCGCGGGGCAAATCGTTCAGGGAGGCGGGCGTGCTCGCCACGGCGGGCACGGCTCATGTTGTCGGCCGCATCAGGGCCCTCGGGCTGCGGGTGGCCCTTGAGAAGTCCGAGGCCCTCTTCTTCTCTCTACAACCGACCCCTGTGGAACACCGCACCCCATCGCCCTGCGGACCACTCGCCCCCGGACCAGGTATGTGATGGCCCGGTCGGCGAAGTAGTCCGCGAGGACGCGCCTGAGGTACCACGGGACGTTGTGGTACCTCAGGGCCTCCGCGATTGTCTCCCGGGGGGAGGTGTTGTTGGCGGTGTCGCTCGACATCGCCAACGCCTTCAACACCATCCCCTGGGAGACAATCGCGGAGGCCCTGAGGTACCACAAAGTCCCGTGGTACCTCAGGCGCGGAGGCCACTGTTACGTTGGAGGGTGTAGTTACGTTTATGTATTGCTTTATGAATCGATGCGTAGAACTGCTGTAACTATATGGATGGGTTTTAGCTTGTAGTGTTGTAACGTTAGAGGTAGATAGCAATAATAGTCTAGTCCTTCAATAACAGATAGTATATAATAGTATCAAGATAACATAGATGAAAAATAGTATAAGGTAGCAAGAAGATATTAAGAAGTCAGCGAATAGTTATATAAGAAAAGAAGTATATAGGAAGAGTAGAGGGCCGGCGAAAGATAGTAGATAGTCTCAGGGTGGTAGGTCGGTAAGTAAAAAAAAGGGGTCAGTCTGCTTCCTCCCACTAAGTCGGTAGTAGCGAGGGTCACTGGCCTTAAAGCTGGAAGTAGTCTTGCAGGGACGTATTGCCCTAGTTCGCTGGAGTCCGGTCAGCTCCGGTATGGTCCTCCCGCGTAGAAGGCTGCTGGCAGTTGGTTCGCTGGAGTCCGGTCAGCTCCGGTATGGTCCTCCCGCGTAGAAGGCTGCTGGCAGTTGTATCTGTCGGAGCGCTCACCCCGTCGGTGGTCCTGAGGGGCAATTCCCGTAAAGTGTCCATAGTGAACCGTTACGCTGTTTGTGCAGTATCCGTAGGGGGTTGAAGTAGCAGTTGATGTCAGAGATCAGGCTGTCTGGTCTATTTCTATACCGTCGGTAGCGTGATTGGAAGGTGTTGTTCGCAAGGCGACGGCGTCAGAGAGAAGAAAGTTATAGTATATGTTCAATCTAACGATTTGTTCTGTCATTTCCGTCATTCCGATTCTGGAGTGGGAGTGAGTCACTAGCTTTTACAATTATCCCTTATAGTGGGATTCCTAATTTACAAGTTTATATATTATTTATAGATTTAATTTATGCTTTATTTAATGAAGGAATTTAATTAGTTCTAATTTGACTATTATTAATTGACGAGGACGTACGCACGGCTTCATCGTAGTTACAGAGAATGTCAATAGATGTCGCCACTAGATGGCTTCTACTGATAATTCTGTAGTAATATCCCATTGATTCGACAGATGTCACTCCAACGCAGTTTTTTAAAGCGTTAAGCTGAATTAACGTGACATACCGCCGAACAAGGGGAGGATTTTACGTACAGTCTAGACCTAAGAGGAAAATCCATCTACTTTTAAGCTAAGCTAAGTGACTGCTATTAAAAGAGTAATTTAGGGCTCATACGAAGGAAGTTTCGCGAGGGCAACTGCTGTTTGGCCCATCATCCATGATTAGGCATGAAGTGACGGTAACCAATTACCAATACTGTCTGTAGGGGACAGCAGGCAATTCAGTGTCCTTAAGAATTTTGAAACGGAGATTAACCACATCCTGGTCGCAATTTTAGGTATGCAACTAACTAACTGTAGGGGTTAGCCAGTGACATGATTAATGTCCGCTGTAGATTTTGGTATAGTGGCTTAGCTACCACATACCAATTTAGAAGAATAATTAACAAAAACTTCGATAGCAGAACAATAAGATTAATTCCGTAGTGCAGTGCTCAGCTATACAAACGCGAATGTAGCTACCGTTTGTAATATTAGAAGCATTTCTTTGACTATACTTTAGTAATAAGCGAAGAGGTAGTAAAACACTATGTATGATTGCAGCCGTAGAGCATGCAATCTTCCGATAAGAGGACGAGTATATTAGTAGCAAAATTTTACATTATTACCTATGAAATTTTATCACTCTGCCTATCTTAAGAAAGATCGTCGTGAAGATATCTATGGAAGTCTGTAATCTATTTATTAAAAAATTACAAGTTAAGTTTTATTTTAAAATACGCAACGATAATATGTGCGATATTGACTCGAACACGAGAACAAAAGAATTACGAGGCAAGTATTTAGATCGTATACCGGTTTGCTCTCGAGCGCGTAGTGGTTTACTGGGTAGAAGCGAGTAATAGTGGTTCGAAGTATTGAGGTTCGATTTCCGAGCAGCGTAATTATCTATGCTTGGATAAATTTCGAAGTATTATGCAGCAACAAGTAGGTTTAAGTATAAAGTTGTAGATACGATATTTGTTAGATTTAGCTTTTAATAGGTTTAGGTCTTTATTCTAAGGGCCAACTCTGCCAATGACTCCTGCACTCCATCACAGTCGACGGAAGCATCCAAACCGGACTCGTATAGATCGTCGCTAGGTATGCTATTAATTAGTTTAGTGATTTGTTTACGTAAAGCTAATACTGTACTAGCGGGTTCCTCGCCTCTAATGAGGACTTCGTATTGTAGTTCCTGCTTATTGAGAAGAAAGTACTTAATGGGATGAGTTGCCATTGCTAATAACAAAATAAGTTTTTAAATTTGAAAAAAATTTGACGACAAAGTGCTGAATGCCAAGAATGATCTGAATTAACACTGTACAATAAGTTGTCGCATCCAGTGATATCTATTCTGTTCTTTACAGTAACGATTTACTGCGAGTAGGTAGTTGAAAAAAAAAATATTTTAGAAGTAAGTAGTAAAAAATTATTTACTTCTACTGTAGGTAGATCACAATTCTTTAATATTGATGTTAGTAGATGAGAATTCTTAATTTTTAATATAGGTAGTAAGAAAATTTATAATTTTAGTGTAGGTAGCTAAAACATGATAAGAAAATTTTCAAACTGGTTTGCTATGAAGGTTAGAAATAGAAATATTATATTGCAGTATTAAAATATTAACAAGTAGATAGCTAGAATGCGCAATAATCAACACAATGCAATAATGTAGACAAGAATGTTATATTATGTTAGTAAATACCTACTCGCTTACAATTTTAAGAAAAAAACGAGCAGTTAGTGCGAGTTAGTACGAAATAATGGTCGGAAGCAAGACTTATTCACGTTAGGGGCGCCACTGTTACGTTAGCGCTCTCGACGCTGTCCCGCAGCCGAGAGATGGCGTCCAGCGTGGACCTCCCGCGGCGAAAGCCGAATTGGCCGTCACTGAGGTTCGGGCCCACCGCCTCCAGGTGCTCGACGAGGCGCGCAGCGAGCACGCGCTCGAAGAGCTTGCACGCCTCATCGAGCAGAACGATGGGGCGGTAGGCCGACGGCGAGTCGGGGGGGTCGCCCGCGTTTCGGGATAAGCACGAGCTTCCCCGACTTCCACCGCCGCGGGATCGTGCCGGACGCCACTATCTCCGACATGAGGGACAGCGTCTCCTCCCCGAGGACCGGCATCACGCGGACGAGGATCCGCCCGGGCACACCGTCCGGACCCGGGGCGCGGTTCTTCAGCTTGAGCGTCTGAACCGCAGCCCCCAGCTCGTCCTCGGACACGGGCGGAACGACCTCGCCCGCGACCGGCCCTCCTTCGGGAGTCGGTGCCGCCATTCTGGGCGGCACCCATTCCTCTCCTCGGCTCGGGAATAGGGAGCTGACCACGCGCTCCAGCAGGAGGGGGTCGAGAGACATCGTCAGCGGGGGCGCCGCGGGTCGGAGCTTCTGCGTCACGACCTTGTACGGGCGCCCCCACGGATCCCCGTCGATGCTGTCGAGCCACCCCTGCCAGGCCTCCGCTTTGGCGGCCCTTATGGCGGAGGTCAGGGCCGCGCGAGCGGCCCGGTACGCGGCGAGCAACGCCTCCTCGCGTGCCAGGTCCCTGGCGCTTCTCCTTCGGCTTCTGGTGCACCGGCGGTGGGCCGAGACACACTCGGCCTGTAGCCCCGTGAGGTGGGGCCGCCACCAGTACACCTGCCTGCGCTGTTGTGAGGGACCCGCTCGTCGCATCGCCGCGTCGCAGACGCGAGACAGTGCTCCGGAGAGCCTATCGCCCTCGCGGTTCGCCAGGCTCCTCCTGCCACCCCTCTTTTGACCCTTCGCCCCCGCATTGGATGTTGCGGCGGGGGCGGAGGAGGTCGCGGCCGCCGGCGCAGGGGCACTGCGCTCCGGCGTCTTGCGCGCGAACGCCGTAATCGGGGGCCCCAGCCGCTTCTCCGGCAGGAGTCGGTCCTGGATCCCCGACATCCTGGCGTCGACCAGGAGGAAGATTTCCTCCCTGGTCATAGTCGCCGCGGGTGCCGGGGCGGGGACGGAGGTCGCCACTCGCCTCTGGGCCTCGACTTCGGCTCTGAGTGCGAGGATCTCAGCCCGAAGTTGGGCGACCTCCTCCGACTCCTTTCTGGCGGCGAGCCTGTGCACGGCCTCAACCACCGTCGCCACCGCCTTTCTTATGTCGGCCACGTGCTGACACTTCATCCGGGTTTGCTTGCGGGCAAGCGAACCGATCAGCTCTAAGGCTGAATCGGCCACCCCCACAAGCTCCTCCGTGCCACACGTGGCCGCCGCCGCCCCCTCCTGGGCGGGGTCCTCCGGCGACACCGCCCGGGACCGGTCTCGCAGGGCCGCCTTTTTCGCGGCGACCTCAGCCGCCAGCTCCTCCTCGGCGCGCAGCTCGAGCTCGCGCTGGCGCTGAGCGCACAGCTCGGCCTTTGCCTTTGCGAGGCCGACGTACTCGCCCGTCGTAGGCGGGCGCCCTCGTCCTCGCTTGGGCCGCGCGCCAGTTCTGGCCAAGGCCACCTCCTCACCTTCTAGAGGCCGCTTCCGCCACAAGCGGCCCATCGGGGAGGGGGAGCTCGATCTTGAGCGCTCCCCCACCGACATGCAGCTGTCCGAAGATTCAGACAGCCGCAACTCCTGCGGCTCTGGAAGGTCGCAGCGCGTGAGTACCACGCGCGGCACCTTCTCCTGCTCGACAAGGGCCGAGGCCTTTGTCCTTGAGGACACCCTGTCCTCCCCCACCCCCTCCGAGGAATCGCTCCTCCTCTCTTCTTTAATTTTAAGTGTTTGTGTTTGTTTTGAATGTTCCATGTTTGTTCCCACGAGTATGGGGGAAAAGATTACCAAGACTAGCAGAGCCCCCTGTACTAGCTTGGGCGTATATACGCACGGAGGTCCGCCAGTTTCCGCGGGTTTTTACGACTTCGCTGTCGGGTGTTATTGACTTTTCCTTGTCTCGGGCCGGCCAATTAAGGCAAGCCCCCTGTCCCGGCGCCACGCCGCTAGACATGACAACGACACGCGACGCCGAAACAGGTTGCTCGACATTGTCCCAGGGAAGGGGACATCCCCCTGGACACGAGTTAACGCATCCAGAAGGACCGCCGAGCCGCGGGGTACTCCCGCCCATAACCACGTCCATAAGGACCGCTGTCCAGAAGGACCCTCACAGAGAGCATACACTCTCGCGCCGGAGCGGCGCCCGATGTCGGGAGTGACCGCCCCGCATCGCCAGTCAGCTCTGATGAGCAGAGACACTCGCGGTGGCGAAGCACCGCCGCGGACCTTGCAGGTCCGCCATACCACGACCCCTCCATGGGTCAACCGGTGGGATATCAGTCAACGGCCAGAAACCCTCCTCCCGTATAAATACGGGTCGGAACGAATCTGACCGCTGTCCAGGGAGCACCAGAACACCGCTTCCCTTACCCGGAGATCGCGAGATTTCCAGGGCAAGAGAAACGATGCACCATCGTGGAGGTTTCCCACCCAGCCCCCCCATCGTGGAGGTTTCCCACCCAGCCCCCCAGGTTAGGTTAGGTTAGGTTTTTTTTTTTTTTTTTTTTTTTGTCCGGGCGCCATGGCCCGGCCCGCGAATCACTCCTAACATGATTAGGACCTTTATTTAGAAATGCTTATGGTATTTTGAGGGTGGGATTAATTTCTTTCAGGAGGGTCTTTGCCCTAGGCGTATCTTTATTAATAGTAATACATCCATACATTACATATTTCATCTTTTTACAGCAGTGGTTTCCTTGTCATTTTATTGTTACACTACTATTTTCAGATTTCTTATTCATATATACATAATTATTATTTAATAGCAATATACATTATTATCATTTTTCATTTCTATTTTACATCAATAATATATATACATAATTATTATTTAATACCAATATACATTATTATCATTTTACATTTCTATTTTACATCATTATTATTATATTATTATTGAGAATTATTATTTATATTTATTTATTTATTTACAATCATTAATTAGCAAAGTCTTAGTCTAGTACATTGTACTTAGTCTACACAAACGCCACTTAAATATAGCCTTGTTACAATCCTGCGTTAATACTATTTATTTCTACTAATTACTGCTTTAGCTACATTCTTACAGTATTCGAGGAATTCACGATTAATTTGTTTTTCTTTTAATATTTTGCTAAGGTTCTCCATCTTTACGTTCATATTTATTTTGACTTCTATGTCGAATCTTTCCTTCCCGAAGATGGGGCAATCGAGTATTAAATGCAGGATTGACTCACTGCTGACCGAGTCGCAGGGGCACGACGGGTCCTCCTTGCACTTAAACCTTGTTAAATACTCGGAGAACCCGCCATGCCCAGTAAGCACCTGGGTCAGCACCGAGTCAATCTGCAACGCCCTGACGGTTTTGAATGCCAGAGTGACATCGGGGAAAAAGACTTTTGTGACACTCGCGGTCGAGCCCCCCTGATATCTCCGGTTCCATTCGCCGAGCGTTTCCTTGCGGATGAGTCGCTTGGCGAAGGAAACCGGAAACGTGTCGTAGACCGGTTTGGTCTTGACCGCGAGTGCCGCTGCCTTCGCCAATTCGTCCGCCCTCTCGTTACCTATGATGCCTATGTGGGCCTTGACCCAGTATAGAGCGACTTTATGAGGCGTTTTGTTCAGGTGCTTCCTTGCCTCCACTGCCAGTGGATGGGGAGTGTCGTCGTTGACGACAGCCTCGAGCGCGGAGCGGCTGTCACTGATGATAGCGTATCCTTCGCCCGCACCCCTGGCCGCTATCTCCGCCGCCTTGCATATGGCCAGCAGTTCGGCCTGGTAGACAGTGCAGTAATCCGACAGTTTTAGCTTGAGGGACTTCGTCTCGGCCCCGTTCATCCAGACGGATAGCGAGGCTCCGACCCTGCCCTCAAGCTTGCTGCCGTCGGTGTAGATGTGTACTGCACTGTCCACCATGTCGGCCACTTGGTCCTCGGACTCAAGCCTCAGGAACTGCCGACCAATATGTGCGGCAGGATGAGGCATTTCGGCGAACCGACACGGTCTCTCTATTTCCCTGTCTGCCAGCTCCGGCCGCGGCACCCCCCTCTTCGCCAGATAAAGGGAAGCATTTTCCCTTATCCTTGCGTCGAGGGGTAGTACCCCGGCCAGAACCAGCGCAGCGTTCAGAGACACCGTGCGATACGCCTTGCAGAGCTTTTGGGCGAAGGACCGCTGAACAGCGTCCAACCGTCTCCTCACCCCGAGTTTGCTGGTGGCAGGGGCCCATGCGCCGGCCGCGTAACAGACTATGGGCTCCACAGCGGCTACATAAATGGTCCGGATGATCTCCGGATGAAGGCCCCAGCTGACTCTGGCGGCTTTGGACAGCTGCTTATAGACGCCCAATGCCTTCTCGCACACATGCGCGGTGTGGGCATTGAACGTCAGCTTGCTGTCGATGATAAGCCCCAAGAGTTTGATCTCCTTAGCCGCTGCAATGTCGACCCCGCCCATGCTGAGATGTGGGACGTCGTACTTGAGCTTATTGGTGAGCACCATCATATTGGTTTTATGTGGTGCAAACCTCAGCTTGTTTCGGACGCCCCAATCACGAACATATTCGAGGGCGGCATTGCCGCGGCTCTGGATCTCCGCTGCTGTGTCCCCGGAGAAGACGAGCACTACGTCATCGGCAAAAGCCTGGCAGTACTCGCCCATCTCCGTGAGACCTTTCAGCAAAGGGTCCAGTAGGAGATTCCAAAGAATGGGACCTCCAATAGAACCCTGAATGCAGCCCCTGCTTGTGCCCTTCGTGTGCCCGCAGCCGGCGTACAGGACCCTAACCATTCGATGGCGGAGGTAGTCGGCCAACAGACCACCCAGCTTTCCCGGACACTGTTCCTCCGCCAGCCTGAGCTTTATGGCAGGCCACCAAGCGCTATCGAAGGCGCCCTCTATGTCCAAGGACACCATGGTGATTAATCTCCTCTTCACGAGGAGACCTCTCACATGGGCCAACAGGTCACAGAGGGCGTCCTCCGTACCGCGCTGGGGCATAAAGCCGTACTGGCGGGAGCTCAGGCGGGGCACCAGGTGGTGCATTAGCCTCCTGACCACCATCTTTTCCAGTATTTTCCCCATCACTGGCAGCAGACCTATGGGTCTGTAGGATTTCGCGTGCGTGTAATCGTCCTTTCCCGGCTTTCTCAAGGCTATAACGGTGGCCACCTTCCACTTTTGGGGAAAACATTTGAGTCGTAAGCACTGGTTGTACACCTGAAGGTAGAGGCCTGGGTCTTCCCCGATCGCACGGGCGCAGATGTCCGCCGTAAAGCCGTCCGCTCCGGGGGCTTTCTTTGGATTGAAACTCACCATCGCCGACCTTAGTTCCGCGGGCGTGAACTCCGGTTCAGGTTCTCCAACCGGGTACCTCACATTGTCCGCGAGAATCCTCAGCCGTCGATGGTGGTCATCATCGTCCGCCCCCGTGTCATTGGGGAAGAAGACCTCCGCCAAGTGCTCGACCGACTCCTGAGGGTTCAGCACCTGACCACTTTTTATCAACTGCAGATCCTCTTCTCTTTTTTTGGTAGTTTTTATGACCCTATATATGCCTTCCCAAACCCCTTCTCTATCCTGCTTTTGGCAAAACTTTTTCCAGCTGGATATTTGCGCTTTTTTAGCACTAATTTCGTACTCTTCTTTTGCTTTCAGGTACTCTTCAACGACAGAGGACCTCCGGTTCGGACGTGCGTTTCGGATCCTGTTCTTCCTGGTCACCACACCCTTCTTCATCGCCTCTAACTCCTCCGACCACCACGGAACGGTGAGTCTATGTGCATTTTTATGCTTAGGCATGCTAATTTCGCAAGCTTCTGTAATCATGTTATTAATTTTTATTATGAGTTCGTTTATGCCTTTGTTAAGATATATTCATACACAGAAATTGCACATCATAAATTATATTAAAATAGTGCAATAACTATTGAACATTGCATCAGCCGATCGACCTGGATTAATTTGCTGACTCAAGCCTCGTGCCTTCCACTCGACACCGGACGGCGGCTTCGTTAATCAATAAAATTATTTTATATAATTACTCTTGTTACAACCATCGAACAATTGTCATGTTAGCTAGTAATTAGTTTTTGTAATTTCTTTTAATTTTTATTAAATAAGTTAAATTCATTTGGTTTCTTTGAGAGCTGCCTGTCGGTCCGACATAATTGGCGCAGTCGGTAGGATTCATTCACGAATAATACAGGATATCCTAGAGACGTCTTGTTGGCCGAGCCCTGTTCGAGAATACGAATCTACATCCGTCGAGTCCTGCAGCAGCTGTATCCAGACATTGATACACAGAAAAGCCAAATGCAGTATATGTACTCGTAAGTACTCTAAATCTTTTAGTGTCTTGCCATTTTTACCTTTTAAGTTTTCCTTTCATTTTCCGTTTTTTTTCCTTTTGTGAAATTCTAGGAGTGATAGGTTTAGTGAGTAGCTATAGTGATAGGGCAACTAATTTAAATATTCCTCATCATTTTCAAAGATTTTCCTTCTGCGAAAATCCAAGAGTGATAAGTTTTTAGTGAGTATAAAAAATATTATATTTTTTTTTAATTTTCACATTCCAAAATTTTCTTTCCACGAGAATCTAGGTGTGATAGATTAGGAATTAGACGTAGTAATAGACAGAATATATTAGATTCGAATAGGAATATAAATTTGAATTCTAATACTGCAAATAATAATTCTAATTTAAATATGGCTGAGCTAGATAGGATTTTTAAAGCCCTCCGGCTAGTTCCTGATTTTGACGGTAATGTCAACGTTTTAACTAGGTTCATTAAATTATGTGACGAATTAATTTCCGAATTTGTAGCCACCGGTAACCCTTCATCCGCGTTAAATGAAATAGCTCTTACTAACGGTATTCTGAACAAGGTCATAGGTCCAGCCGCTAGATTAATAAATTCTAATGGCGTACCATCAGACTGGCCAGGCATCCGTAAAGCTCTAATAAATAATTTTGCTGATCAACGTGACGAAACCGCCCTATATAATGATTTGGCTTTATTAACACAAAGTAACGATAGTCCTCAAGAATTTTAAGAAAAATGTCAAAATCTGTTCAGTACCCTTATGACTTACATTACATTGCATGAAGATATAAGCACTACTGTAGAAGCCAAGAGAACGTTATATAAAAAACTAACCCTCCAGGCGTACTTACGTGGATTAAAAGATCCCTTAGGCTCACGTATTCGTTGTATGCGACCGGAAAGTTTAGAGAAGGCCTTAGAATTTGTTCATGAAGAACAAAACATATTATACCTTCAGCAACGCAATCATTCCATATCCGATAGGAAGATACCATCTCAAAATCTATCTAAACCTTTATTACCTATACAAAATTTTAATTCTTCTATACAAAAGCCGTTCTCCTTTAACATGAATATACCAAATAGACAGCAGCATATTCCACCAATGATGCCTCAAATACCTCAACCATGGAGGCCACATTTAAACCTGAATAATCAGGCCGGGCCCTCACGCACTCAACAGATGTTCCGTGGCATAAACCCTAATTATAACAATCCAAATAACGCATTTAGGTTCCAACCAACACCCCAACGTAACACTATCCCACAACCTAATAATCAGCACCAACCACGTCCAATGAGCGGAGTAAGCCATTTTGTACCGCGTACCTTACAGCCTAATAACGGTCCGAGAGGACACGATTGGTCGAGATCAGGCAACCCTCCTCCCAGTAACTACTTTAAAACCAGAGAAATGAATTTTAATAATTGTTTAGGATACGATTATTCTGACTTTTACGATGATAATTGCTTTTATTACGATCCGATTGAATATTATACCGAAAATTACCGTACCGATTATGAGCAAATAGAGCCTCAGCAATCTGAAATTGTATACGAAGCTCCTAGCACTGATCAGAGAATGCCAAACGATATATCAAAGGATTTTCAGACAGCTTTAGAATTAGACAAACCAAAATAGAAGTTAACCTTCACACACAACGTCAACTTCCCTTTTTACAAATAAAAAATCCTCCCTTAAAGCTTTTAATAGATACAGGCGCGAATCAATCTTTTATAAGTCCTAATGCAGTCGAAACGTATTTTAAAACAGTTCCTTTAAACTACGATCCTTTTGAAGTCTGTAATGTTCATGCTGTGACACGTAACGATTACTCTATAACTATACCTTGTTTTACGGAATTGAATAATTCTGACAATATTACTCTTTTTGTTTATAAATTTCATGATTACTTTGACGGTTTAATAGGTTCAGACCTTTTAGATAAATGGGAAGCTGCTATTGATTTTAAAACTAAAACTCTTTTCACTCAAAACGCGTCTAATCCTATTCAAGTCTATGATTCACGAAACGCTAACTTATACGAAGATATAATACCGGCTAATTCTTCTAGAATTTTAAGATTACCAATAAATAGTGAAGATGGAGAAGTAATTATACCAAGTCAGATAATATCCAACTGTCATGTTACGGAAAGTTTAACAATTGTTAAAGATAACCGAGGCCTTGTAGAAGTAAATAACCCAAACCGTAGCGATATAATATTCTCTATGGACTGCCCTGTACAGGCACAATTACACAATAGCGAATGTACTAAGCAATCCACACCCCCGCGAGTAAAAGAAGTGCTATCGCGATTACGTACCGATCATTTGAACCAGGAAGAGAAATTAAATTTAGAACTATTATGCTCACGTTACGCAGATGTGTTTTATTTAGAAGAAGAGAACTTAACTTTTACCAATAAGATAAAACACTCAATTAAAACACGCGACGAAATCCCAATTTATACCAAAAGCTATCGCTATCCATTTGTTCATAGACAGGAAGTTCAGGAACAAATTAGTAAAATGTTAGACCAGGGTATCATACAACCCTCTCAATCTGCATGGAGCTCACCTATATGGGTAGTACCCAAAGAGGCAGACGCTTCGGGTAAAGTTAAATGGAGAATAGTCGTTGATTTTCGCAAATTAAATGAAAAAACTTTAGATGATAAATATCCTATTCCCAATATCAACGATATTTTGGATAAACTAGGTAACTGTCAGTACTTTACTACCCTAGATTTAGCGAGTGGCTTTTACCAGGTCCAAATGAACCCAGCCGATATCCAGAAGACAGCATTCACAGTAGAGCATGGGCATTTTGAATTTTTAAGGATGCCCATGGGTTTAAAGAATAGTCCATCAACTTTTCAAAGAGTAATGGACAATGTTCTAAGAGATCTCCAAAATACTATCTGCTTAGTATATCTTGATGACGTCATCGTATTCTCTACGTCACTCCAAGAGCACCTGGTAAACCTCGAGAAAGTCTTTGCGCGATTGCGAGAATCTAATTTTAAAATCCAGATGGACAAATCTGAATTTTTGAAGTTAGAAACTAACTATCTAGGACATGTTATTAGTAAGGACGGCATTAAGCCCAATCCGGATAAAATATCAGCAATAAAAAAATACCCGGTTCCCAAAACACCTACGGAAATTAAGCGATTTCTAGGTCTTTTAGGATATTATAGAAAATTTATTCCAGATTTTGCTAAACTAACTAAACCGATGACACAATGCTTAAAGAAAGGCTCAAAAATATCATTAGATGAAAATTATTTACAGTGTTTCAATAAATGTAAAACTCTCCTTATAAACGATCCAATATTACAGTTTCCAGATTTCTCCCGTGATTTCATTTTAACCACTGATGCTTCAAACTTTGCTATCGGAGCTGTTTTATCTCAGGGTACTATTGGTTCTGATAAGCCCATAGCTTATGCCTCTAGGACGCTGAATAGCAGCGAAATTAATTACAGTACAATTGAAAAAGAATTACTTGCAATTGTGTGGGGTACAAAATATTTCCGCCCTTATTTATTTGGTCGTAAATTCAAAATAATAACCGACCACAGACCTCTGCAATGGGTCATGAATTTAAAAGAGCCAAATTCACGTTTAACAAGATGGCGACTTAAATTAAGTGAATTCAACTTCACTGTCGAATATAAACAGGGGAAACACAACACAAACGCAGATGCATTATCACGTATAGAATTACATAATGAAGAAGTTGATTCTCTTAAAGGTAACGCTTCCGAAAATCCCCAATCATTGGCACAAAATTCGAATACAGATACCATACATACAGACGCTGAGAACCCTATATTAGAAATACCTATAACCGACTATCCCCTTAATAAATATCACAAACAGATTGTCTTTATAATAGTCGACGATATAAAAAACCGTCCCACAGTTTCCAAGCCCTTCGAGTCACATACTCGTACACAGATTCAGATTTCAAAATTAAACCTAGAAGAAGATGTCATAAATGCCATTAGAGAATATGTCAACCCGAAAGTTAAGACAGGGTTACTGATTAACCCTCCATTAGCAATGTATGATATAATACCAATAATCCAAAATAAATTTCAGAACTCTGCTATGGATATTGTTTTAACCAAAGTAGAATTAAATAATGTAAAAGACTATCTAAAACAACAGGAAATTATTAGGAATTATCATGAAGGTAAAACTAACCATAGAGGCATAAACGAGTGTTACTTATCTTTGTCAAGCAAATATTTCTGGCCCAAAATGAAAGAGCATATAACAAAATACATAAATGAATGTAATGTATGTGGTCAAGTCAAATATGACAGGAATCCCATAAAACAGAAGTTCCACATAGTACCACCTCCAACCAGACCTTTTGAAATTGTACACTTAGATTTATTTAGTGTAGAGACCCAAAAATATCTCACAATAATTGATGCTTTCTCTAAATATGCTCAAGCCTACCATCTTCGAGATTCAACCGCAATTAGCGTTGTACAAGCACTTTTGATTTTTAGCACCCATCACGGCATTCCTTTTACAGTTGTAACAGATAGAGGTCCTGAATTCACGAACCAGTTATTTTTAGAATTTATTAATTTACACAAAATACAACACCATAAAATATTAGCTTACACCCCTAACGAAAACGGCATGGTAGAAAGGTTACACTCGACTTTACTCGAACACCTTCGCGTTTTAAAATATCAACATCGTAACGAATCAGTTGTGAATTTGATGCCTTATGCAATACTAGGATATAATAGTTCAATACACAGTTTTACTAAAATTAGGCCCTTAGATATAATTAGAGGTCATCTAGACCCCCGAGATCCGTTAGATATAAATTTATCAGAAAATGTTCTACAGCAATACATACAAGACCATAAAAATAAAATGCAACAAGTTTATAAAATGATTAATGATTCTTCTCTACACGATCGTACACGAATAACCGAAAATATTAATAAAGATAGGGAGCCTGAACAAGAATATTTACCAAACCAACAAATTTTTATACGGAACCCTATAGCTAGTAGACAAAAGTTAGCCTCTAGATTCATACAAGACACTGTGCTAGCAGACCTTCCGATTCACGTTTACACTAAAAAGAAGCGTGGACCTGTTGCCAAATCACGGCTCAAAAGAGTCCCTAACAGCGCCCGTTTGTTACAGGATTCTCCCCCTGATCCTGGCCCTGGGCCGAGCACGGGAAATAACGCTGAACAGCTTGGATGACGGACCAGGCATATTACCTTTTAACCTAGGACATAGTAAAATTATTTCACATTATCATTCTTTTCTACAACCAATTAATTTAAATACCATTTATGTTAATCTTAGCACTGTCGAAGAACAATTGAATAATATTTCACCCCAGTTCTATAATAAAACCATATCATTATTTCAACCCCTTTGAGTTTTTACGTGAAAAAATTAATAGGCTATATGATCAATTAAATCTATTTCAGATAAGTCGCAATAAAAGAGCTTTATTTGACGCCTTAGGCTCCGTTATTAAAAGCATTTCAGGGAACTTAGATTATACTGATGCTATTCGTTTTGATAACGCTATAAAAGAGTTAGAAAAAAATAACGAAAATTTGGTCACACAAGTTAATAACCGAATTAGTTTAAATAAAAATTGGATGTCTCAGAATGCTGAAATCCTTCACAATATAACTTTGAATCAAAAGAAAATTGAAAACACTATTAATGACATAATGTCCGGAGATATAATTCACGAGTCCGATTTCATTAAATATACTCATTTAGCTCAGTATTTAATTATATTAGCCGATAATGTAGAATGTCTCTCCGACGAAATATTAAAATGGCAAAATCTTTTAGCCTTTATACGTGCTAAAAGTATACATTTGCAAATATTTAGAATAGATATATTTAAAGATTTAATAAAACAATTAAATTTGCTATATGGTAACGACCATATATTAAATTCTAGCTTTAGAGATTATTTTGATATTATTAAGTTAGGTTATTACTATAACAATGACAATCTTGTAATAGTTTTCAAGATTCCAATAATTTTTCCTTCAACTTATAATTTTTATAAATTATCCACTGTTCCCAATAATGACAGTAAAATAATTATCCCATCCTATCCATTTTTGGCAATTCACGACAAAGATTTTATGTACATAGAGGCTGAATGCCCGAAGTCAGGCTTATACTATCTGTGTGAGAACAATGTAAATTATCACCACAGCAACGAAGAGGATTGTATATACCAACTTATCACCACGCAGCTTATTCATAAATCTTGCCTATTCACGACAGTAAGGCTAACGACAGAAGCAGTTGAAACTCTAGACGATCGACATTACACAATAAGTTTTCCAACGCCGACCAAAGTTCGCCTGTCCTGCACACAAGACCACTATACTATCATACACGGAAGTTTCCTGGTCACAATTCCAAAAGGATGTACCCTACAGAGCCCGAAGTTAACATTAACCAACCGAGATGACCATATAAAAGGACAAGCACTGAAGATTATGACCCTGCCTCGAAACAATGATACGGAAATTCCAGATGGAAAAAGATTAATACTGCACTCCGTTGACCTCAATAGTCTTCAAAGCAGTACTAAACAGATATCAATCGAACCCCCTGCAACATTGAACAAAACCGATATTCAAACCGTGTACTACCTAATTATACCGCTGTACATTATACTATTCAGTACATCTGCACTGGTATTTGGCCTCATTCTGCGTAAATTATTCAAGAAACATTCAACTGATCAGAACAAGGATAACTGCACATACGCTGAAGTACAAAATCACCCTGCTGCATCGCAAACCACATTCTCAGCGATACTTTCGAAAGCATCCGACAGTAGTCGCTGATCTTCGGGAGGGAGATGTTAAGATATATTCATACACAGAAATTGCACATCATAAATTATATTAAAATAGTGCAATAACTATTGAACATTGCATCAGCCGATCGACCTGGATTAATTTGCTGACTCAAGCCTCGTGCCTTCCACTCGACACCGGACGGCGGCTTCGTTAATCAATAAAATTATTTTATATAATTACTCTTGTTACAACCATCGAACAATTGTCATGTTAGCTAGTAATTAGTTTTTGTAATTTCTTTTAATTTTTATTAAATAAGTTAAATTCATTTGGTTTTTTTTGAGAGCTGCCTGTCGGTCCGACATAATTCCTTCTTTATTTTTAATATTTTTAACTGTTTCTATATTTATATTGTTTTCTTCTTTAAATTGTTTGATTTTTTGTTTAAATTTCTCCCAGTCCCCTTTTTTGGTATTATATTTCCTAGTGGTTCTTTCCACTGTGATTCCCTTTCCTTTTCTTATGTTTAGTTTGAACTCTATTCCGTTGTGGTCGGAGCTAGTTAGGCCGGTGTTCACTCTCCAGTCTTCGACCAGTCCGTACAGGTCCTCCCCGCACGCCGTGACGTCGACGAAGCTGGTGATGCGGCGTCCGCCCCTCACCGTGTCAAACGTGGGGACTCTGCCGCTGTTGAGCACCTGCAAGCCCAGTTGGTCGATCATCCCGATGAAGTGCTCCCCCCTCTCGTCAAGGACCTTATTGCCCCACCATGGATTCTTAGCATTGGCGTCGCCGCCAATCACCAGGTTAGGTTAGGTTAGGTTTTTTTTTTTTTTTTTTTTTTCAAAAGTTCCGCCTTATACCCTACCGGGCCGCGGGAACTACGTGAGTATGACCTCCGCGGCTCGGCGAGGGGGGGCCCCTTTGCGTCAGGGCCCGACGTGGAACGACCCACTCCCGGGATTGGGGAGGGGTCGTCCGCCATTTTCCAGGCACGGCGCATCTTGCGACGCGCCGCGCGTGGGGTTATGTCCCGGCCAGGGCCGCCATCAGACTCGACGGCGGCCCCGGGCCGGGGCTTCTCGTTTGGCCGCCATCACCTCGCCAGCGTACGAGGTGACGGCGGCCCAACACTGGTCGCTACTGGCCATGGCCGCGACGACGGCCGGCAGCGACAAATCTCGTCCGATTGCGCCAATGAGCCCGGCGCGTTGGGCGTCCCAGCCCGTGCACACGGCCAGGGTGTGCTCGGCCGTGTCCACGGCCCCGAACGCACAGTGGTGGCACACGGGCTCCGACAGGACCCCCACCAGCTCCCACAGGTACTTGCCGAAACAGCCGTGACCTGTGAGAAGCTGGGTGAGCCAATACGTGGGAGCCCGGTGCCTCGCCTCGACCCATTGGCGCAATACGGGTCGGACAGCCTCGGCGAGCCGTCTGCTCGCCGAGGGGTCCTCCAGCCTTTGAGCCCATCGCTGGAAGAGATCGTCGCGACATTCGCTCCTCCAGCGAACGATCTTCTCCGCGAGGGGCTCCGACGATGTCTGCCGCATCAGGGCCCTCCTTCGGTACACCTCCGCCAGGACCCCGGCCTCGAGGTCCCAGGGGAGGCTCCCGGCAATTAAGCACGCCGCCTCGTAAGAGACGGTGTGGTACGCCCTGGAGGCCCTCTGTGCCATGACCCGCTGCAGACGCCGCAGCAGGGCCACGTTCTCGGCACTGAGGGCCCCCGCCGCCCATATTGGCGCCCCGTAGAGCGCCATGGAGCGAACCACACCGTCGTAAAGGCGGCGGCCGACACACCCCGCCCCCCCGCAGTTGGGGAGCAGGCGTGCGAGCATTCCCGCGCACGACACCAGTTTTGGCGCCAGCGCGCGGAAATGCCCGCTGAACCCCCACCGACCGTCGAGGACGAGACCAAGGTACTTCATGGTCTCGGCGACGGCGATGCGGGCTCCGCCCACCGTTATGAAGTACCCCGGGGGGGGGCTTCGTCCGAGGCCCATGGAAGAACAGGGCCTCGGACTTCTCGAGGGCCACCCGCAGCCCGATGGCCCTGATGCGGCCGACAACATGGGCCGTGCCCGCCGTGGCGAGCACGCCCGCGTCCCTGAACGATTTGCCCTGCGCGGTCACCAGGGTATCGTCGGCGTAGCAAATTACGCCGACCCCCCTAAGATTGGCGCCGCGCAGGGCCCAGTCGAATCCGATGTTCCACAGGAGTGGGCCGAGAACCGACCCCTGTGGAACACCGCACCCCATCGCCCTGCGGACCACTCGCCCCCGGACCGGGTATGTGATGGCCCGGTCGGCGAAGTAGTCCGCAAGGACGCGCCTGAGGTACCACGGGACGTTGTGGTACCTCAGGGCCTCCGCGATTGTCTCCCAGGGGATGGTGTTGAAGGCGTTGGCGATGTCGAGCGACACCGCCAACAACACCTCCCCCCGGGAGACAGCGCTCTTGACGCTGTCCCGCAGCCGAGAGATGGCGTCCAGCGTGGACCTCCCGCGGCGAAAGCCGAATTGGCCGTCGCTGAGATTCGGGCCTCCAGGTGCTCGACGAGGCGCGCAGCGAGCACGCGCTCGAAGAGCTTGCACGCCTCATCGAGCAGAACGATGGGGCGGTAGGCCGACGGCGAGTCGGGGGGTCGCCCGCGCTTCGGGATGAGCACGAGCTTCCCCGACTTCCACCGCCGCGGGATCGTGCCGGACGCCACTATCCCCGACATGAGCATTGAGCATTTGTCAACAATTTTATTTTAAGGTATGGTATCCCATTTGAAATTGCTACAGACAGGGGAACTGAATTCGTCTCAAGTACTATGACTGAGGTATGTAAATTATTACATGTTAAACAAACAGTTGCTTGTGCTTATCATCATGAATCAATTGGGTCCTTGGAAAATTCCCACAAATCATTAAACGCATTTTTGAGAATTCAAACTAGTAATAACAGTAGATATTGGAGTGATTGGCTCCCGTATTGGTGTTTTTCTTATAATACTTCTGTACACTCGTCGACAGAATATACACCTTATGAGCTAGTTTTTGGAAAATTGTGTAATATTCCTGGAAACTTGCAAAATTGTGTTGTTGACCCTTTGTATAATGTAGACAATTATCCATTAGAATTAAAATTTAGGTTACAGAAAGCCCAATGTGAAGCCCGAGAAAATTTGTTAAAAACTAAATTGTTCAAAAAAAGTAAATTTGATGAATATTTGAAACCTGTTGTGTATAATAAAGATGATTTATTATTAGTGAAAAAGGAAACTGGTACTAAATTTGACAATGTGTACGAAGGTCCTTTCAAAGTTTTAGAAGATCTTGATGGTAATGTCAAAATTTTTCAGAATAATAAAGAAACAATCATACATAAAAATAGAACAAAACTATACTATTGTTAAAAAAAAAAATTTAAGTTAATTTTTTTTTCTGTTTTGGTAGGGCGTGTGGTGTACATATTACTAAAGTAGATATAGTTATGTTTAGAATAAGACTATATAATCTGTGTATTCATTAGTAATAAGGAGAGTAATAAACCAGACTTCAAGTAACACAGTCGTCTTCTTTCAGTCACCCGAAACCGAACCTTTATAATCTTCTTGGCCGCCAGGATCGGGCATTTGACCCAGACGGTCCCCGGGCGGCCAGGTGGGCGATTGATTACGCCCACCTTTATCATCTCGGGGCGGCAACCCCCCACCTCAGCCACACGCGCGGCCACCATTTCCCGGGTGACCGCGTCGCTCAGACCGGAGATGCGCATTTCTGCGCAGCGCTCCGGCCTGGAGACGCGGGCCACCTCGCCGACGACCTCGCGCAGTTTGGACGCGAGCTCGTCGGCCTTCCTCACCCTGTCGGCGCCGGTCACCTCCAGCAACCTGCCCCCAGTGCGAGCCGTGCGGAAGCGCAGCCCGCTGATTTCCAGGGCCGCGAGGTCTATCCCCCTCTCGGCCCTGGAGAGCACGTCCGCGTAGCTCGACGCCGAGCCCTGCGGCAGAGTGATCGCTACCGCCGCCGACGCCGGAACCCGCAGACGACGGCTGCGCTTCCTCTTCTTCTTGGGCTGGGCCGCTGGAGCAGCCGGCGCCCGGGACGCTGGAGCAGCTTGCCTCGGCGCCCGAGATGCCGGAGAAGCCGGCCTCGGCGCCCGGCCCCCCCGCGCCACCACGTTCCACGCCTCTTTGAGAGGCGGCGGTGGTGGAGCAGGTCGGACGGCGGGACGAGTCGGGGCCGGAGGAGCGGCTCCGCGGGCCGCCTCGGCCTCGCGGGTCGCCAGGCTCCTCCTGCCACCCCTCTTTTGACCCTTCGCCCCCGCATTGGATGTTGCGGCGGGGGCGGAGGAGGTCGCAGCCGCCGGCGCAGGGCCGCCGCGCGTCGGGGAGACCACTGCAGGCGGGGCGGCAGAAGCCTCGACCACCGGAGCCGGGGCACTGCGCTCCGGCGTCTTGCGCACGAACGCCGTTATCGGCGGCGACAGTCGCTTCTCTGGCAGGAGTCGGTCCTGGATCCCCGACATCCTGGCGTCGACCAGGAAGAAGATTTCCTCCCTGGTCATAGTCGCCGCGGGTGCCGGGGCGGGGACGGAGGTCGCTACTCGCCTCTGGGCCTCGACTTCGGCCCTGAGTGCGAGGATCTCAGCCCGAAGTTGGGCGACCTCCTCCGACTCCTTTCTGGCGGCGAGCCTGTGCACGGCCTCTGCCACCGTCGCCACCGCCTTCCTGATGTCGGCCACGTGCTGGCACTTCATGCGGGTTTGCTTGCGGGCAAGCGAACCGATCAGCTCTAAGGCTGAATCGGCCACCCCCACAAGCTCCTCCGTGCCGCACGTGGCCGCCGCCACCCCCTCCTGGGCAGGGTCCTCCGGCGACACCGCCCGGGACCGCTCCCGCAGGGCCGCCTTCTTTGCGGCGACCTCGGCCGCCAGCTCCTCTTCGGCGCGCAGCTCGAGCTCGCGCTCGCGCTGAGCGCACAGCTCGGCCTTCGCCTTTGCCAGGCCGACGTATTCGCCCGTTGTAGGCGGGCGCCCACGTCCCCGCTTGGGCCGCGCGCCTGTTCTGGCCAAAGCCACCTCCTCGCCCTCCACCGCCTGCTGCCCAACCTCGGGGGACCGGGGGAGGGAGTTCGCCGCCTCTACGGTGGCGTCGTGCGGTCCGTGGCCCTGTATGGGGCCCCCGTTTGGTCGCGAGACCTTGCGGGGGCCTCCCGCTCCAGGGTTCTGCTGAGGAGCCTGGAGCGGATCATGGCCATACGGATCGTGCGGGGCTACCGTACAATCTCATACGAGGCGACGACGGTCCTCGCGAGTTATCCCCCCTTCATCATCCTGGCCGAGATGTACGCAGCCGCGTACGATCTCGGCCGGGGAGGGGGGGACGCGCGGGGACGCGAAGTGCGGAGGCGGGAGGCCTTCCGGCGGGTCCTGGGGGACTGGCGCGACGCGCTGGTCCTCCAGGGCGGTACGCGCTCGCGCGCCGTCGGGGCCGTCCTGCCCCACCTCGAGGCCTGGGTGCTCCGTAAATGGGGCACTGTCACCTACAGGTTGACTCAGATACTCACCGGGCACGGATGCTTCGGTGAGTATCTGAGTCGAATAAAGCGTGAAGAGACGGCGAGATGCCACCATTGCGCATCCGACCTGGACTCGGCCCAGCACACGCTGGAGGTCTGCCCGGCCTGGGCGGCCGAGCGCCGAGTCCTGGTCGACGGGATCGGGCGAGACTTGTCCCCGCCGGCGTTGGTCGCGGCAATGCTGGCGGGCGAGGAGGAGTGGAGGGCTGTGGTCTCCTTCTGCGAAGCAGTCATGCTCCAGAAGGAGGCCGCCGAGCGGGGTCGGGAGAGAGCCGATCCCGCTCGAAGGCGGCGGCGGCGAGCTCAGTGATCGCCGCCGCCGGTAAAAAATTACCCTGATGTCTGTCCGATGGTCATGGCCATCGGTGGACACCTAGGCGGGCGGTTTCTTCCGCACCGCGGTGGGTGGCAGTAAACCTGCTGCGCTCGCCTCCGTGCCCTCTGTCTCCTCTGTTCGCAGAGCGAGAGGGCCCTGGAAGGTGACTTTCGACGGGTTCGTTCCCCTCGCTTCGTCGAGGGCCGAACTGGCTTCAAAGCCAACCGCGCCAAATCGTAAACCTGAATTGCACTGGGTGTCGTGGACATGTCTCGCGGCCCAAATCAGGAACGAGGGTCTTGGCTTCAACGCCTGGATCGCGAGGAAGAACACCTCTATAAAAAATCACCCCGAATCTTAAGCTCTGGTACGTGGCGAGAAGATGCATGGCCGATGGGTTGTTCGGTCTCGAGCGTACTCCCAGCCAGGGCACCTGCGGACCCCCTGTGTTGGGTTACAAATTAACGCTTACCAGGGTATTGGGGGATCTCTGCCAGGGTGGACCTTTGTTTCTCCCCCACTCGTGGGATCTATTATGGACAACAATAAAATTTCAAAAAACAACATTGACGCAAAGGGTGGCTCCAGGGAGTCACTGAATGTAGAGGTGGAGGACCGGTCCTCCGTAAATACTAGACCGGCGGAACCTCCCCTGCGGGATTCCTCGGGGCGTTTCATGCGTCCCCCAAGACCGAAAGTGGTCAAGAAAAGGCAGGAGACTGGAGGATCTGCATCTGAGGCAAGCCGCGCTCCATCTGTGGCTGAGATAAATGTAGAGTCCTTGGACTCCGACAGTGACGCAGTCCCACAATCGGACAACTCAATAGCGATGGAGGAAGATCGCCAAAGGGCGACAAAACGGGCTTTTATGAAGTCGGGTGGGTCTGGCTCCTCAGACTCTGCCAAGAAGCCCAAGAAAAAGGCAATACCAAAAAAGCCTACAACTGCTGCGGACACCCACGAAGTGGGCCTAGCGGAGGCACAGCTCCAGTTGAACTTGGCTAGAAGGCAGCAACTCCAGAAGGACCTGGAGGAGAAGGTCGCTGCCAAAGAGCAACGGGCGCAGCTCGCGAGGGCAAAAGCTGGATACGGTGCGTCCACTGTCCTGTACGCGGACTACTCGTTGGCGGAGTTGGAGAGGATGGCTCAGGAGGATGAGCGAGAAATCGCCGAAGTAGCCTCCAAGTCGTCCAACCTAAAGGGGACTTTCCAGAAGTCCCTGAAAAGTAGGGCCGCGAGCATGCGCGGCATAGTCCGGGAGCTGGTGGAGCGCACAGCAACCGAGGAAACACGGCAGCTGCAGGCGAAAGTCGACCGCCTGCAAGCAGAAGTCAGCCAGCTGCACAAAAAGCTGGCTGAGTTGACGGCGCGGCCAACTCAGGCCGAACTCAGATCCACGACTGAGGCCCCGACATCCAGCAACCTCGAGGAGATAATCCGAAAGGTTGTTATGGAGGAAAGGGCCTTCACGAGAGCCTGCTTTGCAGGCATTGAAGATAGGCTTTTGCCAGAGAAACGCCTCCGGCCCCCACTTGCTGCCGACAAGAGGACTAACCCACCAGCAGTGGAAGTTGACGTGCCTCCACCCTCCACCACTCCGTCCAACCTGTCTTGGACTGAGGTGGTCAAGAGAGGGAAGAGAGGCCCCATCAAAACGTCGAGTATGGCCGCCATCCCCGCAATCCCTATTTCCAACACTCCTCCTCACCCGTCCCAGGTGACGAACAAAGGAAAGGGAAAGGGAAAAGGAAAGAAGACGGCCCCCAAATCCACCGCAGCTGCTCCCGCCGCTGAAAGGGCACCCACCGTGCAAAAGAAGAGGAAGCTAGTTCCCCCCAAAACCGCAGCTGTGGTGGTAACACTCACTGCAGAAGCTGCGGAGCGGGGGGAAACTTACACGAGTGTCCTCCAACGAGCCCGTCCCAACGTCGACCCCGCCCAACTGGGGATCGGTACGGTCTCGTGTCGTCGTACCCAAGCTGGTGCTCGTATTTTTGAGTTTCCGGGGGCCCAGGGTGACGCCCACGCGGACCTCTTTGCGACCAAGCTGAGGGAGGTCATCGCAGATACGGTGAAAGTTGTCAGGCCCGTAAAGTGTACCACCTTGGAGGTGACAAACCTCGATGACTCCGTTACCAAGGAGGAAGTCGTGGCGGCGGTGGCAAAAATAGGAGGCTGTGACACCGCAGCGGTGAAAGGCCGACCCATACGGCCCGATCGTGGAGGCATGGGGGCCATGCGTTTGGAGTGCCCCATCATAGCAGCCAAGGCCGTCCTTGCGAAGGGGCGGCTTCTTGTCGGCTTCAGTTCTGGCGTGGTCCGAGCACTTGAGCACCAGCCATTGAGGTGCTATAAGTGCTTCGGGATCGGCCACACCCGACCTCTCTGTCCATCGACAACGGACAGGTCGGGCTACTGTCTTCGCTGCGGCAAGGAGGGACACAAAATCGCCTCCTGCAAGGTTGCCACGCCGCATTGCGCGGTATGCGCCGCCAGTGGCCTTCCATCAGGCCACATAATGAGGGGGAGGAAGTGCAATCCTCCCCCGAAGAAGGGCAAAGCGCAGGCTCCGACCCGGCCTGCTGCTGCTAATCCGGAGGGTGCCGCAGTCGTCCCCGCTCCTGGGACTTCGGCGGCTGGTGAGGGGGGTGCGATGTCCGATTGATGGATCGGTCCGTACATCGCATCCTCCAGGCGAATGCCAACCACTGCCGCTCGGCCCAGGACCTGCTCCTTCAGGTCATGGCTGAGTGGCAGGTTGATGTCGCGGTCGTCGCCGAGCCGTACTCGGTCCCAGGCCGGTGGCTGGGCTCCCGAGACGGTACGGTCGCTTTATTAAGTCGGTCTTCCACGTACTCCCCTCCTCTCTCGCTCTTAGAGAGGGGACCAGGATACGTTTCCGCCGCGTGGGGGGATATTGCCCTCGTGGGCGTCTATTTTTCCCCGAATCGGCCTCTTTCGGACTTCGAGAGCTTCCTCGAGGTCCTAACGGCGGTCGTCGGTAGGGCGGCACCGCGCCAGGTCGCCGTGTTGGGCGACTTGAACGCCAAGTCGACGGCCTGGGGCAATCCGGTTGCCTCCTGTAATGTCAGAGGTCGCGTCGTTGAATTCTGGGCGGCGTCGACAGGAGTTTCCCTCCTCAACAGGGGATCGGTCCACACATGCGTGCGGCAACGGGGTGGGTCAGTGGTGGACGTTTCGTTTGCCACCCCCGTGCTAGCTGCTCGCGTCTTGAACTGGCGGGTGGAGACGGTGGAGACCTTGTCGGACCACCGCTACGTGCGGTTCGACATCTCCACCCGATCCGCACGGAGTTCGGTCCCTTCGGGCCGATCCCCTTTCCCGAGGTGGGCGCTCACTCACCTAGATCGGGAGGCAGCCAGGGAGGCGGCGTTCCTCCAGGACTGGCTTTCCCCCCCGGTCGGCGACGACGTGGACGCCGCAGCCCTTCGGCTGAGAGGGTCCATGACCGAGGTGTGCAACTCCAGCATGCCTCGGTCCCGTCGTCCGCCGCCTCGTCGCGCCGTGTTTTGGTGGTCGGAAGAACTAGCGGAACTCTGTGCCGCGTGCGTGGCGTCCAGAAGGGCGTACACGCGAAGTCGCCGTCGCAGCCTTCGCAACCCGGCTGAGGAAGACCGCCTCTACGCGGCGTACGAGGAGGCGAAGTGGGCCCTCAGGAGAGCCATGAGAGCCGCCGAGGAGTCAGCAAGGGCCGAGATGCTGGAGGGTCTCGATAAGGATCCGTTCGGGAGGCCCTACAAGGCGGCGCGGAGCAAGCTGCGCCCCTTTGCTCCCCCGCTTACGGAGTCTCTCGAGCCGGCCGTACTGGACGGGGTGGTCCGGTCCCTGTTCCCGCGCAGGACCCACTTCACCCCGCCAGCGATGGACCCTCCGCGGGAGGCGGCTCCATCAAACGAAGGCGTGCCGTCGTTGACGATCGAGGAGTTCCGAGAGGCGACGATCCGCCTCCACGGCAAGTCCACAGCCCCCGGGCCGGACGGCGTTCCCGCACGCGTGGTGGCCCTCGCCACCTCCGTGATGGAGGAGAGGTTTCGGGACCTGTTCAGCGCGTGCTTCACGACTGGCAGGTTCCCGAAGGTTTGGAAGGAGGGACGCCTGTGTCTCCTTCCAAAGGAGGGACGCCCGTCCGATCTTTTCCCAGCTTGTCGGCCCATCGTTCTTCTCGATGAGGTCGGCAAGCTGTTCGAAGACGTCGTCGCCACCCGGATCAACGACCACTTGCGTGGTATAGGTCCGGACCTGTCGGACGCCCAGTTCGGTTTCCGGAAGGGGCGTTCGACAGTGGACGCACTGGCCCGTCTCAGGGACCGGGTGCGGGAAGCCGTCGGAGCGGGGGAAGGCCTCTTGGCGGTGTCCTTCGACATAGCCAACGCCTTCAATTCCGTCCCCCATGTTACAATTCTTGAGGCACTCCGATATCACGGGGTGCCTCCATATCTACGGCGGCTTCTAGCCGATTATTTGGAAGACCGCACCGTCCTGCTGGTCGATGGGACGGGCCAGATCCGTAGGTACGAGGTGGAGTCCGGTGTTCCGCAGGGGTCTGTCTTAGGACCCCTCCTGTGGGACATCGGATTCGACTGGTTACTGCGGGGTGCTCTCCTCAGGGGCACGAGTGTCATTTGTTACGCCGATGACACTCTCCTCATTGCCCGGGGGAGAGATTTCCGGGAGGCGGCGACCCTAGCCTCGGTTGGCGGCTCCCTGGTCGCGGGGAGGATACGCCGATTGGGCCTCCGCGTGGCGCTGCAGAAGACCGAAGCCGTCTTCTTCCACGGTCCACGGCAGCGCACTCCTGCGGGGGCCCATATTGTCGTGGAGGGCGTCACAATAGACGTAAAGGCCCAGATGAAATATCTGGGCCTGGTGCTCGACAGCAGGTGGCGGTTCGGCCCGCACTTCAGCGGGCTGTCCACGCGCCTGCTGAAGACGGCAGGCGCTCTCTCCGGGCTGTTGCCCAATTTAGGTGGGCCCAAAACGAGGTGCCGGCAGCTATACGCCGGCATCCTTAAAAGCATGGCCCTTTATGGGGCCCCTATCTGGGCGGACTCCCTACACCGGAGGGAGAACGCCTCTGCCCTGCGCAAGCCCCAGAGGGCCATCGCGCAAAGGGTGGCCCGGTGTTACAGGTCGGTGGGCTTTGCGGCGGCGTGTGCTCTGGCCGGCACGCCGCCTTGGGAGCTCGAGGCGTGGGTGCTGGCCAGAGTGTACGAATGGTCGGCGGGGCGTAGGGCGCTCGGGGAGCGTCCTGACCCCGGAGAGCGCGAGGTTGTTAGGCGGGACGCGAAAAATGCGGTCGTCGTACACTGGTCGGAGGATCTCGCCTCCGCCACGTTCGGTCGTCGCACTCTGGACGCGTTGGGTCCGGTGCTGCGGGAGTGGCTGGAGAGGCCACACGGTTTCCTCTCGTTCCGTATGGCGCAGGTGCTGTCGGGGCATGGATGCTTCGGCACGTACCTGTGTCGGATCGGACGAGAGGAGACTCCGTCGTGCCCGGAATGTGGCGCGGCGGAGGACACGGCGCAGCACACCCTTGAGGTGTGCCCTGCTTGGGCTGAGCCGCGCCATATTCTGGTCGCGGCGGTGGGACCGGACCTATCCCTCCCCGGCGTGGTAACTGCCGCGCTCCGGGGTGAGGCGGCCTGGACCGCTTTCGCCTCCTTCTGCGAGGACGTCATGTCGCAGAAGGAGGCGGCGGAGCGGGCGCGGGAGGACGATCCTCTCGCGCCAGCGCTCCGCAGGAGGAGAAGGGGGCGTCGGCGGCGGTCCTTCGATCGTCGCCACCTCCTTCCCGGTGGGGAATAGCGGGTGGCAGGCGCGGGGGCGCCTTCACCCGCCTAGCACTTTCCTCGTCTTCGCCGGACGGCAAATTCCATTTTCCCCGGAATTTCCCTTACCCCTCCTTGTCTGATGATTCGTCGGTAGGGGGCTGGCTGTTAAGGCTCGGCCGATTCCCAGTCCCCCGCCTTCCACGACGAGCCGGATAGGTTAGGTTGGGGTGTCCGGGAGCTGGTGGAGCGCACAGCAACCGAGGAAACACGGCAGCTGCAGGCGAAAGTCGACCGCCTGCAAGCAGAAGTCAGCCAGCTGCACAAAAAGCTGGCTGAGTTGACGGCGCGGCCAACTCAGGCCGAACTCAGATCCACGACTGAGGCCCCGACATCCAGCAACCTCGAGGAGATAATCCGAAAGGTTGTTATGGAGGAAAGGGCCTTCACGAGAGCCTGCTTTGCAGGCATTGAAGATAGGCTTTTGCCAGAGAAACGCCTCCGGCCCCCACTTGCTGCCGACAAGAGGACTAACCCACCAGCAGTGGAAGTTGACGTGCCTCCACCCTCCACCACTCCGTCCAACCTGTCTTGGACTGAGGTGGTCAAGAGAGGGAAGAGAGGCCCCATCAAAACGTCGAGTATGGCCGCCATCCCCGCAATCCCTATTTCCAACACTCCTCCTCACCCGTCCCAGGTGACGAACAAAGGAAAGGGAAAGGGAAAAGGAAAGAAGACGGCCCCCAAATCCACCGCAGCTGCTCCCGCCGCTGAAAGGGCACCCACCGTGCAAAAGAAGAGGAAGCTAGTTCCCCCCAAAACCGCAGCTGTGGTGGTAACACTCACTGCAGAAGCTGCGGAGCGGGGGGAAACTTACACGAGTGTCCTCCAACGAGCCCGTCCCAACGTCGACCCCGCCCAACTGGGGATCGGTACGGTCTCGTGTCGTCGTACCCAAGCTGGTGCTCGTATTTTTGAGTTTCCGGGGGCCCAGGGTGACGCCCACGCGGACCTCTTTGCGACCAAGCTGAGGGAGGTCATCGCAGATACGGTGAAAGTTGTCAGGCCCGTAAAGTGTACCACCTTGGAGGTGACAAACCTCGATGACTCCGTTACCAAGGAGGAAGTCGTGGCGGCGGTGGCAAAAATAGGAGGCTGTGACACCGCAGCGGTGAAAGGCCGACCCATACGGCCCGATCGTGGAGGCATGGGGGCCATGCGTTTGGAGTGCCCCATCATAGCAGCCAAGGCCGTCCTTGCGAAGGGGCGGCTTCTTGTCGGCTTCAGTTCTGGCGTGGTCCGAGCACTTGAGCACCAGCCATTGAGGTGCTATAAGTGCTTCGGGATCGGCCACACCCGACCTCTCTGTCCATCGACAACGGACAGGTCGGGCTACTGTCTTCGCTGCGGCAAGGAGGGACACAAAATCGCCTCCTGCAAGGTTGCCACGCCGCATTGCGCGGTATGCGCCGCCAGTGGCCTTCCATCAGGCCACATAATGAGGGGGAGGAAGTGCAATCCTCCCCCGAAGAAGGGCAAAGCGCAGGCTCCGACCCGGCCTGCTGCTGCTAATCCGGAGGGTGCCGCAGTCGTCCCCGCTCCTGGGACTTCGGCGGCTGGTGAGGGGGGTGCGATGTCCGATTGATGGATCGGTCCGTACATCGCATCCTCCAGGCGAATGCCAACCACTGCCGCTCGGCCCAGGACCTGCTCCTTCAGGTCATGGCTGAGTGGCAGGTTGATGTCGCGGTCGTCGCCGAGCCGTACTCGGTCCCAGGCCGGTGGCTGGGCTCCCGAGACGGTACGGTCGCTTTATTAAGTCGGTCTTCCACGTACTCCCCTCCTCTCTCGCTCTTAGAGAGGGGACCAGGATACGTTTCCGCCGCGTGGGGGGATATTGCCCTCGTGGGCGTCTATTTTTCCCCGAATCGGCCTCTTTCGGACTTCGAGAGCTTCCTCGAGGTCCTAACGGCGGTCGTCGGTAGGGCGGCACCGCGCCAGGTCGCCGTGTTGGGCGACTTGAACGCCAAGTCGACGGCCTGGGGCAATCCGGTTGCCTCCTGTAATGTCAGAGGTCGCGTCGTTGAATTCTGGGCGGCGTCGACAGGAGTTTCCCTCCTCAACAGGGGATCGGTCCACACATGCGTGCGGCAACGGGGTGGGTCAGTGGTGGACGTTTCGTTTGCCACCCCCGTGCTAGCTGCTCGCGTCTTGAACTGGCGGGTGGAGACGGTGGAGACCTTGTCGGACCACCGCTACGTGCGGTTCGACATCTCCACCCGATCCGCACGGAGTTCGGTCCCTTCGGGCCGATCCCCTTTCCCGAGGTCCACACCGCCCGCTCCGGCGTCCGAAGGGGATGGGACTAGGTCGAACCTTATGTAGAGGTGGTCCGACAACGTCTCCACCCCCTCCTCAACCCGCCACCCGATTGCGCGGCGGGCCAGGGCGGGACTCGCGAACGAGACGTCGACGATCGACCCGCCCTGTTGACGCACGCACGTGTGGACCGCTCCCCGGTTCAGGAGGACCATTCCCGTGGACACCGCCCACTCTTCCAGGGTCTCGCCCCTGGCGCTGGTCGCCGGAGATCCCCACGAACGGGATTTGGCGTTGAAGTCTCCGGCGACCACCACAGGGGTGGGGTGCACTTCCTGGACCAGGTCGCCGACCTCGACCAGCAGACGCTCGAAGTCGGCGAGGGTCCTGTTCGGAGAGAAGTACACCCCGATCACTGCAACGTCGCCCAGCAGCACGAGGACGCATCCGCGCCCCCTCCGCACCCTGCGGAAGGGGATGCACAGCGAAGCGTCGCGCTGCCAGGCGACGATAGGTTAGGTTTTTTTTTTTTTTTTTTTTTTAAAATTGCCGCCTCTGACCCTACCGGGCCGCGGGAACTACGTTAGTATACGTCCGCGGCCCGGCAAGGGGGGGCCCCTTTCCTTCGGGGCCCGGCTTGGTACGACCCACTCCCAAGATTGAGGAGGGGTCGTCCACCGTTTTCCCACGCCGCGCGTGGGATTATGTCCCGGCCAGGGCCGCCATCAGGTTCGACGGCGGCCCCGGGCCGGGGCCCGGCGGGGCGGGAGCGTGCCGCCAGCACGCTCGCGCTCCCGCAGGGCTTCGCGCTTGGCCGCCATCACCTCGCCAGCGAACGAGGCGACGGCGGCCCAACACTGGTCGCTGCCGGCCATGGCAGCGACGACGGCCGGCAGCGACAAATCCACCCCGACCGCGCCAATGAGCCTGGCGCGTTGGGCGTCCCAGCCCGTGCACACGGCCAGGGTGTGTTCGGCCGTGTCCACGGCACCGGACGCGCAGTGGTGGCACACGGGCTCCGCGAGGAGGCCCACCAGTTCCCACAGGTACTTGCTGAAACAGCCGTGACCTGTGAGAAGCTGGGTGAGCCAATAAGTGGGAGCCCGGTGCCTCGCCTCGACCCATTGGCGCAGTACGGGTCGGACAGCCTCGGCGAGCCGCCTGCTCGCCGAGGGGTCCTCCAACCTTTGAGCCCATCGCTGGAAGAGATCCTCGCGACATTCGCTCCTCCAGCGAACGATCTCTTCCGCGAGGGGCTCCGACGATGTTTGCCGCATCAGGGCCCTCCTTCGGTACACCTCCGCCAGGACCCCGGCCTCGAGGTCCCAGGGGAGGCTCCCGGCAATCAAGCACGCCGCCTCGTAAGAGACGGTGTGGTACGCCCTGGAGGCCCTCTGTGCCATGACCCGCTGCGGACGCCGCAGCAGGGCCACGTTCCCGGCACTGAGGGCCCCCGCCGCCCATATTGGCGCCCCGTAGAGCGCCATGGAGCGAACCACACCGTCATAAAGGCGGCGGCCGACACTCCCCGCCCCCCCACAGTTGGGGAGTAGGCGTGCGAGCATTCCCGCGCACGACACCAATTTTGGCGCCAGCGCACGGAAATGCCCGCTGAACCCCCACCGACCGTCGAGGACGAGACCGAGATATTTAATGGTCTCCCCGACGGCGATGCGGGCTCCGCCCACCGTGATGGAGTACCCCGGGGGGGGCTTCGTCCGAGGCCCATGGAAGAACAGGGCCTCGGACTTCTCGAGGGCCACCCTCAGCCCGAGGGCCCTGATGCGGCCGACAACATGGGCCGTGCCCGCCGTGGCGAGCACGCCCGCGTCCCTAAACGATTTGCCCTGCGCGGTCACTAGGGTATCGTCGGCGTAGCATATTACGCCGACCCCCCGAAGATTAGCGCCGCGCAGGGCCCAGTCGAAGCCGATGTTCCACAGGAGTGGGCCGAGAACCGACCCCTGTGGAACACCGCACCCCATCTCCCTGCGGACCACCCGCCCCCGGACCGGGTATGTGATGGCCCGGTCGGCGAAGTAGTCCGCAAGGACGCGCCTGAGGTACCACGGGACGTTGTGGTACCTCAGGGCCTCCGCGATTGTCTCCCAGGGGATGGTGTTGAAGGCGTTGGCGATGTCGAGCGACACCGCCAACAACACCTCCCCCCGGGAGACAGCGCTCTCGACGCTGTCCCGCAGCCGAGAGATGGCGTCCAGCGTGGACCTCCCGCGGCGAAAGCCGAATTGTCCGTCACTGAGATTTGGGCCCACCGCCTCCAGGTGCTCGACGAGGCGCGCAGCGAGCACGCGCTCGAAGAGTTTGCACGCCTCATCGAGCAGGACGATGGGGCGGTAGGCCGACGGCGAGTCGGGGGGTCGCCCGCGCTTCGGGAGAAGCACGAGCTTCCCCGACTTCCACCGCCGCGGGATCGTGCCGGACGCCATCATTTCCGACATGAGGGACAGCGTCTCCTCCCCGAGGACCGGCATCACGCGGACGAGGATCCGCCCGGGCACACCGTCCGGACCTGGGGCGCGGTTCTTCAGCTTGAGCGTCTGAACCGCGGCCCCCAGCTCGTCCTCGGACACGGGCGGAACTACCTCGCCCGCGGCCGGCCCTTCCTCGGGAGTCGGTGCCGCCATTCTGGGCGGCACCCATTCTTCTCTGGGGCTCGGGAATAGGGAGCTGACCACGCGCTCCAGCAGGGGGGGGTCAAGGGTCATCGTCAGCGGGGGCGCCGCGGGTCGGAGCTTCTGCCTCACGACCTTGTACGGGCGCCCCCACGGATCCCCGTCGATGCTGTCGACCCACCCCTGCCAGGCCTCCGCCTTGGCGGCCCTTATAGCGGAGGTCAGGGCCGCGCGAGCGGCCCGGTACGCGGCGAGCAACACCTCCTCGTGTGCCGGGTCCCTGGCGCTTCTTCTCCGGCTTCTGGTGCACCGGCGGCGGGCCGAGGCACACTCGGCCTGTAGCCCCGTGAGGTGGGGCCGCCACCAGTACACCTGCCTGCGCTTTTTAGAGGGACCCGCCCGTCGCATCGCCGCGTCGCAGACGCGAGACAGTGCTCCGGAAAGCCTTTCGCATCTCGCGTCTACGTCCGGGCCGCTATCGGCGTTAGCGGCGGCCCATCGCTCCACGATGGCCGCCTCCGTGGCCAGCTCCGGGTCCAGGGTGGACAACCGCCACCGCGGACCCTCCTCCGACCGGGGTCGGTCCACACCGCCCGCTCCGGCGTCCGAAGGGGATGGGACTAGGTCGAACCTTATGTATAAATGGTCCGACAACGTCTCCACCCCCTCCTCAACCCGCCACCCGATTGCGCGGCGGGCCAGGGCGGGACTCGCGAACGAGACGTCGACGATCGACCCGCCCTGTTGACGCACGCACGTGTGGACCGCCCCCCGGTTCAGGAGGACCATTCCCGTGGACACCGCCCACTCCTCCAGGGTCTCGCCCCTGGCGCTGGTCGCCGGAGATCCCCAGGAACGGGATTTGGCGTTGAAGTCTCCGGCGACCACCACAGGGGTGGGGTGCACTTCTTGGACCAGGTCGCCGACCTCGACCAGCAGACGCTCGAAGTCGGCGAGGGTCCTGTTCGGAGAGAAGTACACCCCGATCACTGCAACGTCGCCCAGCAGCGCGAGGACGCATCCGCGCCCCCTCCGCACCCTGCGGAAGGGGATGCACAGCGAAGCGTCGCGCTGCCAGGCGACGATAGCCACCGAACCGTCGTCGGCGCCCGCCCAGTTGTCGCGGGCTTGGACGCGGTACGGCTCGGCGACTATGGCGACGTCGATTTGCCACCGCGCAGCCGTCTGGAGAAGCAGGTCCTGTGCGGCCGCGCAGTGGTTCACGTTCGCCTGCAGGATCGAGACCCTGTGAGCCATTTAATTGGTGGCGGTGTCCATTGCCTCCTCAACAGCTCTCGGAGCTGTTACTGACGCGGCGGGGGCGTCGCGATTACCCCCGCCCGTCTTCTTCTTCTTGGCCATCGCCGGGCACTTTTTGTGCCCGAGGCGATGGCCGGCGTCGCCGCCCTCGGTCGCGCAGATTGCGCACCTAGGGTCGGCGACGCAGGTGGCCGCCTTGTGGCCCGGCTGGCCGCACCGGAAGCACAGCGCGCTGCGGTCTACCTCGCAGCTGCACTGCACCCCCAGGTGGCCCGGCACCAGGCAGCGGTAACACCGCTGCGGCCGCGCGTCAAGGAGCGCGGCCCGGGCCATCGACCAGCCAATGGTGAGGTGGCCAGCCCCCGTGATCGTTTTGGCCGCCAGGACCGGGCATTTTACCCAGACGGTCCCCGGGCGGCCAGGTGGGCGGTTGATGGTGCCCACCTTTACCGATTCGGGGCGGCATCCCCCCACTTCGGCCACTCGCGCGGCCACCATTTCCTTGGTGGCCGCGTCACTCAGGCCGGAAATGCGCATCTCTGCGCACCGCTCCGGCCTGGCGACGCGGGCCACCTCGCCGACGACCTCGCGCAGCTTCGACGCGAGCTCGTCGGCCTTCCTCGTCCTATCGGCGCCGGACACCTCCAGCAGCCGTCCCCCGGTGCGGGCCGTGCGGAAGCGGAGCCCGCTGATCTCCAGGGCCGCGAGGTTAATTCCCCTCTCGGCCCTGGATAACACGTCGGCGTAACTCACTGTCGAGCCCTGCGGCAGTGTGATGGCTATCGCCTCCGACGCAGGAACTCGCAGGCGACGGCCGCGCCTCCGCTTCCGCTTGGGCTGCTGGGCTGCTGGAGCAGCCGGCGCCCGGGGCGCCGGAGCAGCCTGCCTCGGCGCCCGAGATGCCGGGGAAGCCGGCCTCGGCGCCCGGCCCCCCCGCGCCACCACGTTCCATGCCTCTTTGAGAGGCGGCGGTGGTGGAGCAGGTTTGACGGCGGGACGAGTTGGGGCCGGAGGAGCGGTTCCGCGGGCCGCCTCGGCCTCGCGGGTCTCGAGGCTCCTCCTGCCACCCCTCTTTTGACCCCTCGCCCCCGCATTGGATGTTGCGGCGGGGGCGGAGGAGGTTGCGGCCGTCGGCGCAGGGCCGCGCGCCGGGGAGGCCACCGCCGGCGGGGCGGCAGAGGCGTCAACCGCAGGCGCCGGGGCACCGCGCTCCGGCGTTTTGCGCACGTACGCCGTTATGGGCGGGGATAGTCGCTTTTCCGGAAGGAGCCGGTCCTGGATGCCCGACATCCTAGCGTCGACCAGGAAGAAGATTTCCTCCCTGGTCATCGCTTCGGGTGCCGGGGCGGGGACGGAGGCCGCCACTCGCCTCTGGGCCTCGACCTCGGCCCTGAGGGCGAGGATTTCAGCCCGAAGCTGGGCGACCTCCTCCGACTCCTTCCTGGCGGCGAGCTTGTGCACAGCCTCTGCCGCCGTCGCCACCGCCTTCCTGATCTCCGCCACGTGCTGGCACTTCATCCTCGTCTGCTTGCGGGCAAGCGAACCGATCAGCTCCAAGGCTGATTCGGCCACCCCCACAAGCTCGTCGGCGCCGCACGTGGCCGCCACCTCCCCTTCCTGGGCAGGGCCCTCCGACGACACCGCCCGGGATCGCTCCCGCAGGGCCGCCTTCTTTGCGGCCACCTCGGCCGCCAGCTCCTCCTCGGCGCGCAGTTCGAGCTCGCGCTCTCGCTGCGCGCACAGTTCGGCCTTTGCCTTTGCGAGGCCGACGTACTCGCCCGTTGTGGGCGGGCGCCCTCGACCTCGCTTAGGCCGCGCAGTTTTGGCCAAGGCCACCTCCTCTCCTTCAAGCGGCCGCTTCCGCCACAAGCGGCCCATCGGGGAGGGGGAGCTCGATCTTGAGCGCTCCCCCACCGACATGCAGCTGTCCGAGGACTCGGACAGCCGCAACTCCTGCGGCGCCTGCAGCTCGCAGCGCGCGAGCACCACGCGCGGCACCTTCTCTTTTGCCACAAGGGCCGAGGCCCTTGTCCTTGAGGACACCCCGTCCTCCCCTACCCCCTCCGAGGAATCGCTCCTCCTCTCTTCTTTTATTGTTGTGTTTTTAATAGTGTCATTCATAGTAAGTCCCACGAGTATGGGGGAAAGGATTACCAAGACTAGCAGAGCCCCCTGTACTAGCTTGGGCGTATATACGCACGGAGGTCCGCCAGTTTCCGTGGGTTTTAACGACTTCGCTGTCGGGTGTTATTGACTTTTCCTTGTCTCGGGCCGGCCAATTAAGGCAAGCCCCCTGTCCCGGCGCCACGCCGCTAGACATGACAACGACACGCGACGCCGAAACAGGTTGCTCGACGTTGTCCCCGGGAAGGGGACATCCCCCTGAACACGAGTTAACGCATCCAGAGGGACCGCCGAGCCGCGGGGTACTCCCGCCCACAACCACGTCCAAAAGGACCGCTGTCCATGAAGGACCCTCAAAGAGCGAAGCGCTCTCGCGCCGGAGCGGCGCCCGATGTCGGGAGTGACCGCCCCGCATCGCCAGTCAGCTCTGATGAGCAGAGTAGTACCGGGAGCGGGGCAGTCGCCGACACTCGCGGTGGCGAAGCACCGCCGCGGACCTTGCAGGTCCGCCATACCACGACCCCTCCATGGGTCAACCGGTGGGATATCAGTCAACGGCCAGAAACCCTCCTCCCGTATAAATACGGGTCGGAACGAATCTGACCGCTGTCCAGGGAGCACCAGAACACCGCTTCCCTTACCCGGAGATCGCAAGCGATTTCCAGGGCACGAGAAACGGTGCACCAACGTGGAGGTTTCCCACCCAGCCCCCCACGATAGGTTAGGTTTTTTTTTTTTTTAAATTTCCGTCTCTTGCCCTACCGGACCGCGGGAACTACGTGAGTATACGTCCGCGGCCCGGCAAGGGGGGGCCCCTTTTAGTCGGGGCCCTACGTGGTACGACCCACTCCCATGGAGTGGGGAGGGGTCGTCCGCCGTTTCCACGGCGCGACGCGTCTCACGACGCGCCGCGCGTGGGGTTGTGTCCCGGCCAGGGCCGCCATCAGACTCGACGGCGGCCCCGGGCCGGGGCCCGGCGGGGCGGGAGCGTGCCACCAGCACGCTCGCGCTCCCGCAGGGCTTCGCGTTTGGCCGCCATCACCTCGCTGGCGAATGAGGCGACGGCGGCCCAACACTGTTCGCTGCCGGCCATGGCAGCGACGACGGCCGGCAGCGACAAGTCCACCCCGACCGCGCCAATGAGCCTGGCGCGTTGAGCGCCCCAGGCCGTGCACACGGCCAGTGTGTGTTCGGCCGTGTCCACGGCACCGGACGCGCAGTGGTGGCACACGGGCTCCGCGAGGAGGCCCACCAGTTCCCACAGGTACTTGCTGAAACAGCCGTGACCTGTGAGAAGCTGGGTGAGCCAGTAAGTGGGAGCCCGGTGCCTCGCCTCGACCCATTGGCGCAGTACGGGTCGGACAGCCTCGGCGAGCCGCCTGCTCGCCGAGGGGTCCTCCAACCTTTGAGCCCATCGCTGGAAGAGATCCTCGCGACATTCGCTCCTCCAGCGAACGATCTCTTCCGCGAGGGGCTCCGACGATGTTTGCCGCATCAGGGCCCTCCTTCGGTACACCTCCGCCAGGACCCCGGCCTCGAGGTCCCAGGGGAGGCTCCCGGCAATTAGGCACGCCGCCTCGTAAGAGACGGTGTGGTACGCCCTGGAGGCCCTCTGTGCCATGACCCGCTGCGGACGCCGCAGCAGGGCCACGTTCTCGGCACTGAGGGCCCCCGCCGCCCAAATTGGCGCCCCGTAGAGCGCCATGGAGCGAACCACACCGTCATAAAGGCGGCGGCCAACACTCCCCGCCCCCCCACAGTTGGGGAGTAGGCGTGCGAGCATTCCCGCGCACGACACCAATTTTGGCGCCAGCGCACGGAAATGCCCGCTGAACCCCCACCGACCGTCGAGGACGAGACCGAGGTATTTAATGGTCTCCCCGACGGCGATGCGGGCTCCGCCCACCGTGATGGAGTACCCCGGGGGGGGCTTCGTCCGAGGCCCATGGAAGAACAGGGCCTCGGACTTCTCGAGGGCCACCCGCAGCCCGAGGGCCCTGATGCGGCCGACAACATGGGCCGTGCCCGCCGTGGCGAGCACGCCCACGTCCCTAAACGATTTGCCCTGCGCGGTCACTAGGGTATCGTCGGCGTAGCATATTACGCCGACGTTTCTGGCCTCGCTTAGTGAGCCTTTGGCTGCTTTGCCTAGGGCCACCGCTTTATCTGACCAACCTGCTTTTACTACTCCACCGGTGGAGGTGCGACTCGTAGAGGTTCTTTTCGCGGGGCTGCTCATAGTGCCGGTGTCAAGTTATGTCTATGTAATCGATTAGTTTATACTGGTGTTAATTACCTACAACTTATATTGTTTATATGCTAAATAGATAGAATCGGTATATTTCAACTTTAATTCTATTTATTCTATGTTTAATAGTTTATGTATATTGTTTATAGTGTATTAGTATGATATATGCAGATTGTTATAGTAAATAGATATACTTTATATATAGTAGATTTGTAAAAATAGGATATGATATTTTACTATAACAATATAAAATTGGAGATTTTAATTCTGTATGTTTGTGTAAGAATATAATAATACAATATGTGTCTAGTTATAGAATAATGATAAAATATGTGTAGATTATTGATATAAGTATGTACTAAATAGGATAATATGGTATATATGTGTAAATTGTTAATATAAGTAAGTATGTACTAAATATTGTAGATAATATGGTATATTAAGGTGTTGAAATAATAAAGTAGATATGTAATACTTATATTATGGTTAAGAGTTTAGATTTTATTTATTTTCTCTCCAAATGAGTTATTAATTTGTATGTATAGTTGGTAATTTAATAGTATAATGTATATGTGTATTTATATATCAATGGTTTGTTAAAGTAGGTTTAATTGGTGATAAAATATGTGTAGATTATTGATATAAGTATGTACTAAATAGGATAATATGGTATATATGTGTAAATTGTTAATATAAGTAAGTATGTACTAAATATTGTAGATAATATGGTATATTAAGGTGTTGAAATAATAAAGTAGATATGTAATACTTATATTATGGTTAAGAGTTTAGATTTTATTTATTTTCTCTCCAAATGAGTTATTAATTTGTATATATAGTTGGTAATTTAATAGTATAATGTATATGTGTATTTATATATCAATGGTTTGTTAAAGTAGGTTTAATTGGTTATGTATTTAAATTTGTAACACCAGTATACTTTACATTTAATTGTCAATATATAATTCAAGTGTTGGTGTATAGGGCCAGATCACTTAATTGTTAAGTTTGTGCAGTATCGGTGTAAAAAGCCGTGTTGTGTATATTTTTAATTCCTATAAAGTTTGTCAATAAAGATTGTCAATATATTTATTAGATTTGTAAATATCTGTATCATCTGTATCATCAATAAAATGAAGGTTAGTAGACCCAATAGGGGCCTGTCTAAACAATAAATAGTAACTATGTACAGTCTTAATATTAGTCAGAATACAGCATGAAGTATTTATTACAACAATATGTTTTGTTTACAACAAGTATAACCTATAACAATAACAAGTTTTCAGCTCTACTGTTGAAAGTCACACTTTGGTCACCTTTATGTTATCTATGTCGGCCACAATAATATTGTGTTGACCGTTAAATTATTATTTCACCCCAATAGGGGTTGTTATTATGCCTAGTACTTTGTCTAGATTGCATTTACCTTCCACACATTACTGTTTAAGGTCTCTGTGTAGGTTGCTACTGTTGTTTGGCAGGCGCTCCGGTGTGCGACAAATGCATGAAACAGAGCCTACAGTTTTAACACACCGAAATCCACAAGCGTGTGCAAACTGCTCTGCAACTTCTACAGGCGTTACAAATGTTTTAGATGTTCGTGGAATAAAAGTTACTATTTTTCAAATTTATTAAAATTGCAATTGCAATTAGTACAGATTGCTAAATAAATTCTATAGGCGTTGTAATATTTTCAAAAATAGGCAAAAGAATAGTTACAGTTTCTCTAAATTTAAGTGTTGTTTCTAGTTAGAGCGTGGGAAAAATAGAAAGTAAAAACATAAATAGTTGTCAGACAAAAAATTTTTGACAATAAAGCCCTGTCCATTAGATAATTAAGTCAAAATAAAGTACATAGTTAACTCCCACTGGGGCGTAGCAGTTTTCCTCCAAAAACCTTCAATATTTTATTAGATGTTGTAGGTTAGGGCCTACAGCTAGAGTAAATAATCTGTTTGGCAGCGAGTGATATAGTTGCTATGCAGTTTTCGTAGGCGTCGGGTAATTTACAATTGTATGGAAACTAAAACTTGTTATTTCTTAAAATTTTGGTGTTATTTCCAATAAAAAATGTCCAAAAGGTGTGTGTTTGGATTACTTACTATTAAATATTAAATATCTCAGCCTATGGTGCGTTCTAAGGTATCAAACTCAGAAACCGAAAAATTTCAACAGCAAAATTTTAAAATTCAATTAAAAGTCATATTTTGGTAGATTTTTGCGAGTATCTCCATCCAGATTTTACCAAAATACAATCAAAAGCCAAAAAACAAATAAAAACAAATAAAAACAAAATTTTGAAATTTCCTAATTTTGGTGGACGCGAACCTCGGACTCTCCAGGGACCCGCCCACTTTTATGCTTCACGCCTAGTCCCGTACGGGGTAGGCGGAAGGTTTATTTATAAGAATGCTTAAGAAATAACGTATCTTCACGCGATTTCTCCAGCGAGGATAGGCAGAGAAATAATAGATTTAATTTAGATATCATATGGGAGTCACACTTTGGCGTTGGATGCGAGTGTCACGATTTTTAAACGCTCCACGCTGTAAAATTCAAAGTTGCACCAAAGTTTCACATAAAAACCTAAATTTAGCGTCAAAAGTTGCGCGCTAATTTACTCGACAAAATAGTGAAAAAATTTTTACAATATCTCCAATAGTTTCGCCAAAATAAAGCAAAAACCGCGCTTTAAAAACGTAAACAAACATCAAGATAGTGCGAAAAATATTAAAGTGGCCTTAACTTCTGTTTTTCAGTGGACCATCGCGTTTCGAAGACTGTGGGCCCCTGCGGGGACCAAAGGAGCACCCCTGTGCCGAATTTCGGAATTTTTGGGCGGGTACTCTACGAGTTATCCACCAAAAACCGAAACTGGTGCAATTTCGGAGCTCCGGTTCTGGTCTCCTGGGACCACCGAGACCAGTGCAGCTGGACGGAGGCCACCCAGGGCTTTCTTTAGACACCTCGCTTGTCTATTTTGGAGGCTCGGCAGAGGAGTTATTTAAGAAAAACCGTCGGCGATTTTCGGGGCCAAATATCTCCGAAAATCGATCGATGACCCCCGAGCGTTATCAGTGCGTTCGATAAAGCATATATGTGAGTACAATTTGTGTGACTTTTAGAATTTTTGGACTAGTGTAACCTATTTAAAAACAATTTTTAGTATATCAGAAAACAGAATTTTTATGACAGTGACATTTTATATAAATATTAAATAGTGTTTTTTATAGTGTATAAGTGGTCGGACCACCTCAAAAGACATCTCAATAGATAGTTCAACACCCCGTCTACCCCTACAAAGTTTTTCAAAACATTTCTACACATAGTTTTCTTTTTGGACCAATTTTCCTTTTTATTTGCGGTTGGTAGCATAAGTGGAAATTTTTTGTCCCGCGCATTAAGTGGACGCATACTACTCCATACGTAAAATTCCATATAGACTAGATAGTGCATTTAATCAGCTGCCTAAATCAACAATTTTCCGCATAAAAAGTGAAAAGTGAAAGCGTCTGCACGAGTTTTTCCAAAACTCGAACTCGGCGGTGAACTCGCGATAAAGTTGTCGTGCGGCTCGAGCGGCGAGCGGCGAGGTCACCGCATTCCAATGCACGTTATAAGACAAAAGTTTTAAAGTGAAAAATTACGCTTGTTAAACTGAGGGAGGTAGGCAGGTGGAAGTTTTGGACATATATATATATTTGAATAGGGTAAAGGACAAAGTGTGACGTAGTATTAATTATTTTAGATTTTAAGAACATTTTATTTACCTTCCTGCATAACCCCGTAGAGACCGGGTTCAAAGTTAGGGCTATACTTTAAGGTTAGGTTAGGTTAGGTTAGGTTAGGTTAGGTTAGGTTAGGTTGGGGAGCGCCGTCAGACCACCTCCACGAGCGCCCGGACGCTCCTTCCGGGCCGGTGCTCCCTGGGCAGGACCTGGCGGAGTAAATTCCGTCGGGTCCTGGCTGAGAGTCTGACACCAGTCGCGTAATCGTAATCCAGTCCGTGGGGCTGGGACGATGGCCGCCGCAAGGGGGCCGCGAGGAAGAAAACCTCTATAAAAAATCACCTTGTGGAGCTCCGCCTACCCTCTGCGTATCAGAGGGTAGAGTGTGACGCTACCGCGTAGGGTGGCAGTTTGCCACGGCTCAGGGCGACGGACCAGGGGTCGTGGACCCCCCCGTTCGGCCTGCAGCGTGTTTCGGGGTGGGGGCGACGGACCAGGGATTGTGAATCCCCCCGTTCGGCCCTACCGAAACGAAGGAGCGCGGGACAGGGCGTCGGTCAGGGGTTGTGAACCCCCCCGCTCGGCCTGTCCCGGTATTCGAGGAGGGAAGGGGCGACGGACCAGGGGTTGTGAACCCCCCCGCTCGGCCCTACCCGGGACGGTCTTCTGGAGAGGGGCGGTGGACCAGGGGTTGCTAACCCCCCCACTCGGTCCTCTCCGAGGAAGGCGCTCCGGGGCGACGGTCCGTGGGTCGTAGACCCCGCCGCTCGGCCCGGCCCGCAACCCTCATTGAGAGGCGCGGGGGTCGTCGGACCGCGTGGAGTAAACCACTATAAAAAATCCGTGAATCCCAAGTTCTGATGCCCGGCGAGGGGATGCATGTTCGACGCGGAGGTCGGACCCGAGGGCATCACTTTAGGGGAGCTCACCCCTGGGCAGGAGGGAAAAAAGCCGAGGGAACTCCCCCTCGTTAATCAAAGTACAAAACAGAATGGCAACTAGCAAAAACTTAATTCCTCAGGTGGGTACCGGCGTAGCCGGAGAATCCCACCCTGGCGGACTTCCGCCAGGCAGCCCCTCCGTATCTGAGGGGGGCACCTACTGCCATGCTGCTGAAGAGAGCAGCAACACCTTTGAGGGCGCTACCCGCGCTGATATATCGGCCCTAGCCGATGCAACCAGACAGGACGTACCACCCACCTCTGGAAAATTCTGGAGGGGTGATGGAGGAGAGGAAGGGGAGCCCAGCTCGGGGCGATCCCGTTCCTCCTCAATTTCGGATGGGACAAAGGGGCAGAGCGTGGTCCTCAAATTTAAGAGGCCCAATTCGCCCCTAATTATCACAAGGACTGCGAGGGCGGATGGCGGCGGAGATAGCGACAGCGCTATGTCCGCCGTCTCCGCTGCCTCTATGGCCTCCGAGGGACAAGGGACGCAGCGGACGCGAAAGCGGAAACCGCGCAGTCCCTTGGACCTGGGAGGTGACAAAAAGAGGCTCACTACCGGAGACGACCAGGAGAAGAGCTCGCCCGATCTTGGGGCGGAAATCTTTGAAATACTGGCAAACATGGAGCGCACCGCCGAGAGGCCGAAAAGCTCAAAGGCTGACATCGCAAGAGCGGTGCGCTCCGGTATTGATAAGGTTCGAGACAAAATCTCGGAGATGTCCGCCAGGGCAGACACCCAGGACCGGGAGAACGCAAGCTTCCGGTCCCAAATGGCGGAGCTGTCTGCCCGAGTCATCTCTTTAGCTCGGGAACTTTCGGACCTGAAGGCGGAGAGGGGACGGGAGAAGGAGAAACCTGCGGCAACTGTCGCCAAAAGGGCTCCGGTAATAGATAATACGCAGGCGGCGGGGACCTCCCGGGGGGAGACTTGCCCCCCGGTGGCACCACCGCCTGCTAAGAAGCAGGCGGTGAAAAAGAAGGCGATTGATAACGCGACGAGCTCCGCGAAACCCGCGGACGCTCCGCCGCGGCCGTCCGCCGTCCCCGACGGTGACCGGGTCAAGGCCCTTATGGCCGCTGACTTCGCCCGGTTCCAGTCGGAGATGGCGGCGAAATACTACCCAGAAGTGGTGAAAAGTGGGAAAAAGAAAAAAAAGAAGAAGAACAGGCAGGAAACGCAGGCGGCTGCCGCGGAACGCTCGCGGGCGCCGCCGCCTCCGCCTGCGCCTGCAGCCGGGCCTGCGAAGGGAGCGGTAGATAGCGGCGAGACCTGGGCGACGGTGGTGGGCCGCAAGGCCGCTGCCGCCGCCAGGAAGGCTCGCGCCGCCGCCGCCGCTCCTGCACCGGCGCAGGGGAAGGCCAAGGCGAAGGCCAAACCTGCGGGGCTGCCGAAGCCCCCCAATACCGCCGCTGTGGTGGTGACGGTGCCTCCGGGCGTCGACACCACGCTCGCGGCGGTGATGGAGGTTGCCAAGAGCCGCATTAAACTTGCGGATCTTGGCATCTCGGGGGGGCTGAAGGTCCGGAGGGCAATGACCGGGGCTCTCATGCTCGAGATCCCCGGTCCGGACAGCTCCGCCAAGGCCGACGCCTTGGCCGACAAAATGAGGGTGGCCGTCGCCGACACGGGCGCGATTATCTCGCGCCCGTGCAAAATGGGCGACTTGAGGGTGATGGACTTGGACGAGTCCATCACCCCCGCGACCGTCGCCGCTGTGATCGCCGAGGCGGGCGGATGCGCCCCGACCGACGTAAAGGTCGGGGAGATCCGCTCCAGCCCGTCTCGGCTGGGCTCGGCCTGGGTCAGGTGCCCGCTCGGAGTCGCCAGGAAACTGGCGGCTCAGCGGCGGGTGCTGATCGGGTGGACCGCGGCGCGCGTCGAGGCGCTGGCAGCACGGCCTTTGCAGTGCTTCCGGTGCCTCGAAAAGGGGCACGTCCGCGCGAGGTGCCCCTGCGCCGTGGACAGGAGCGGGCGGTGCTACCGATGTGGCGTGGCAGGCCACATCGCGAGCGCCTGCACCGCGCCCGCTCCGCGCTGCCCAGTCTGCTCTGACCTGGGCTGCCGAGCGGATCATAGAATGGGGGGGAAGAAGTGTTCCCCCCCCAAGAGGAAGGCGGCGGCCGCGAGGCCACCCTCCCCTGTTAGGGGACAGGCGGGCGGATCAATGGAGGTCCAATAACGGACCTCCACGCTCGCTTCCTCCAGGGCAACCTGAACAACCGCCGCGCTGCGCAAGACCTGCTTGCGCAGACGGTGGTTGAACATTCGGTTGCCCTGGCGGTGGTCGCCGAGCCCCATCACGTCCCCGTCCACCCGCGATGGTTCGGGGACGACGCGGGCTCGGTGGCCGTTTACTGGGTCGAGGGGAGCTACTGCTCCCTCCTGTGGAAAGGTCCAGGCTACGTCGCCGTGGAGTGGGGATCCATGGTCGTAGTGGGCTGCTACGTCTCTCCGAACAGCGGCCTCGCCGCGTACGAGGCATACCTGGACGGGCTGGCGAACCGCCTTCGCGGTTGCGCCCCCCGTCCGGTATTCGTCCTGGGCGACTTCAACGCTCACTCGAGCGAGTGGGGTGACGCCCGGGACGACGTCAGAGGGGAGACGCTTCTGGAGTGGGCGGCAGGACTCGACCTCCGGTTGCTCAACCGGGGGTCGGTCAGCACCTTTGTGCGGTGGCAGGGGGAGTCGATCATCGATCTATCGTGGGCGACTCCCTCGGCCGCCGCCACGGTGACCGGATGGCGGGTGGCGGAGGAGGTGGTCAATTTGTCTGACCACCGACACATCTTTTTGGATGTGTCGCTCCGCCGCCCCAGCCGCCCGCGCCAGACTAGCGGCCCTCCGCGGCGCTGGTCTCTCAAGCGGCTCGACCGGGACATGGTCGTGGCCGCCGCCAGCGTCGCGGACTGGACGGAGGGAGCGGGATCGCCCGATCCCGAGGCGCAAGCGGCCTGGCTGCGCGGCACGATGACGTCGATCTGCGACGCGTCGATGCCGCGAGTCGGGCCGCCCCGGCGGGGCTCCGTGTACTGGTGGAGCGAGGAGATCGAGCGGCTGCAAAAGGCCGCCTTCGTCGCTCGCCGCCGGTACCTGAGAGCCCGGAAGAGAAGGCGAACCACGGTCGAGGAGGCTCTCAGAGTCAGACGGGAATACGGGGCCGCCGCGCACGCCGTATGCGTCGCCATCGCTGCGGCTCGCGAGCGGTCCTGGAACGAGCTCGTCGAGGGACTGGACAGGGACCCATGGGGACGCCCGTACAGGATGGTACTGGGCAAGCTGACCCCGTGGGTCCCTCCGTTGACGGAATCCCTGGACCCGGAAGTCGTGGGAAGAGTCGTTGACGCACTCTTCCCTAGGGTCCAGGGCGGTCCCTCGGTTCCTCCGTCACAGTCGGACCACACTCCGTGGTCCGACGAGCTGGAGGTGACGGAGGACGAGCTCGGGCGGGCCGTCGCACGGCTCGCCTCCCGCAGCGCCGCTCCCGGCCCGGACGGAGTTCCGGGTCGGGTCTTGGCGCTCGCTCTGGGAGTGTTAGGGAACAAGGCGAGGCGGCTGTTCTCCAGCTGCCTCCGCCGCGGGGTGTTCCCCCTCGACTGGAAGTCGGCGAGACTGGTACTCATAAGGAAGGAGGGGAGGACTGGAGACGCTCCGTCGTCGTTCCGGCCGATATGTCTGCTGAACGAGGCGGGGAAACTCTTTGAAAGAGTTATCTCCGCCCGTATCAGCAGCCACCTGTCGCAGGTGGGCCCGGACATATCGGACTGTCAGTTCGGGTTCCGGCAGGGGCGCTCGACCATCGACGCGGTGCGTCGGGTGCGGGCCCTGTCGGAACCGGCAGTCCGATCGGGGGGGGTCGCGCTGGCGGTGTCGCTAGACATCGTCAACGCCTTCGGGACCCTCCCCTGGCCGGCCATCAGGGAGGCCCTCGAATACCACGAGGTGCCTCCCTACCTAAGGTCGGTCATCGGGGCCTACCTGCAGGAGAGACGGGTGGACTATGTCGACCGGAACGGGACGGAGCAGAGTAAGGCGGTGACGTGCGGGGTTCCGCAGGGGTCCGTGCTCGGGCCCCTGCTGTGGAACCTCGCATACGATCCGGTCCTCCGCACCAGTCTGCCCCGTGGCGTGAGTGTCGTTTGCTACGCAGACGACACTCTGGTGGTCGCCACGGGGCCCGACTTCGAGCGGACGCTCAGGTTCGCCGAGCTGGGGGTGGCAATCGTCGTCAGACGGATCCGCGGGCTGGGCCTGGAGGTGGCGCCTCACAAAAGTGAGGCGCTGTGGTTCCACCGCCTCACCAGAGGCAGGGAACCCCCGGCCTCGCGGATCCAGGTGGGTGACACGGCTGTCCCGGTGGGGCGGTACATGAAGTACCTCGGCCTCACCCTGGACAGCCGCTGGAGCTTCGAGGAGCACTTCGTACGGATGGTCCCCCGAGCGCGACGGGTGGCGGGCGCCTTACACCGCCTGCTGCCCAACCTCGGGGGACCGGGGGAGGGAGTTCGCCGCCTCTACGGTGGCGTCGTGCGGTCCGTGGCCCTGTACGGGGCCCCCGTCTGGTCGCGAGACCTTGCGGGGGCCTCCCGCTCCAGGGCTCTGCTGAGGAGCCTGGAGCGGATCATGGCCATACGGATCGTACGGGGCTACCGTACCATCTCATACGAGGCGGCGACGGTCCTCGCGAGTTATCCCCCCTTCATCATCCTGGCCGAGATGTACGCAGCCGCGTACGATCTCGGCCGGGGAGGGGGGGACGCGCGGGGACACGAAGTGCGGAGGCGGGAGGCCTTCCGGCGGGTCCTGGGGGACTGGCGCGACGCGCTGGTCCTCCAGGGCGGTACGCGTTCGCGCGCCGTCGGGGCCGTCCTGCCCCACCTCGAGGCCTGGGTGCTCCGCAAATGGGGCACTGTCACCTACAGGTTGACTCAGATACTCACCGGGCACGGGTGCTTCGGTGAGTATCTGAGTCGAATAAAACGTGAAGAGACGGCGAGATGCCACCATTGCGCATCCGACCTGGACTCGGCCCAGCACACGCTGGAGGTCTGCCCGGCCTGGGCGGACGAGCGCCGAGTCCTGGTCGACGGGATCGGGCGAGACTTGTCCCCGCCGGCGTTGGTCGCGGCAATGCTGGCGGGCGAGGAGGAGTGGAGGGCTGTGGCCTCCTTCTGCGAAGCAGTCATGCTCCAGAAGGAGGCCGCCGAGCGGGGTCGGGAGAGAGCCGATCCCGCTCGAAGGCGGCGGCGGCGAGCTCAGTGATCGCCGCCGCCGACGGGCCGCGAGGGCGCACACCCCGCGGGTGCGCCCGGGTCGCGGCCCGGGAAGGATGACCCCCCGGTGCGGCCGGGGAGGGTCGTCCGGGGCGCCGCCGGCCGCGCGCCTCTTTACAGCGCGCGGTCGGAGCCGCCCCGCCCGGGGGAGCCTCGCCGAGGCTCCCCGAGGATGAGCACCCCCTCGTGACTGAGGGGGGGCGACGGCGGGGTGGACCAGAGGGGTTAAACCGAATCCTGGACCACCCCAACGCCGGAGGAAGGCCGCCGCGAGGTTTTAGTGGGTAACCCTAGGATCGGATTTCAGTTTACTGTTTTGGGAGTCCCACACTACCCCCTGCCGTCCCCAGGCGGGGGGTGTGCATAAAGCATTTCCTCGCGTAAAAAAAAAAAAAAAAAAAAAAAAAAAAAAAAAAAAAAAAGGTTTTTTTTTTTTTTTATATTTCCGCCTTGTACCCTACCGGGCCGCGGGAACTACGTGAGTATGACCTCCGCGGCCCGGCGAGGGGGGGCCCCTTTGCGTCGGGGCCCGACGTGGAACGACCCACTCCCGTGGAGTGGGGAGGGGTCGTCCGCCGTTTCCACGGCGCGACGCGTCTTACGACGCGTCGCGCGTGGGGTTATGTCCCGGCCAGGGCCGCCATCAGACTCGACGGCGGCCCCGGGCCGGGGCCCGGCGGGGCGGGAGCGTGCCACCAGCACGCTCGCGCTCCCGCAGGGCTTCACGTTTGGCCGCCATCACCTCGCTAGCGAACGAGGCGACGGCGGCCCAACACTGGTCGCTGCCGGCCATGGCAGCGACGACGGCCGGCAGCGACAAATCCGTCCCGATTGCGCCAACGAGTCGGGCGCGTTGGGCGCCCCAGCCCGTGCACACGGCCAGAGTGTGTTCGGCCGTGTCCACGGCGCCGGACGCGCAGTGGTGGCACGCGGGCTCCGCGAGGATGCCCACCAGTTCCCACAGGTACTTGCCGAAACAGCCGTGACCTGTGAGAAGCTGAGTGAGCCAATACGCGGGAGCCCGGTGCCTCGCCTCGACCCATTGGCGCAATACGGGTCGGACAGCCTCGGCGAGCCGTCTGCTCGCCGAGGGGTCCTCCAGCCTTTGAGCCCATCGCTGGAAGAGATCCTCGCGACATTCGCTCCTCCAGCGAGCGATCTCCTCCGCGAGGGGCTCCGACGATGTCTGCCGCATCAGGGCCCTTCTTCGGTACACCTCCGCCAGGACCCCGGCCTCGAGGTCCCAGGGGAGGCTCCCGGCAATTAGGCACGCCGCCTCGTATGAGACGGTGTGGTACGCCCTGGAGGCCCTCTGTGCCATGACCCGCTGCGGACGACGCAGCAGGGCCACGTTCCCGGCACTGAGGGCCCCCGCCGCCCATATTGGCGCTCCATAGAGCGCCATGGAGCGAACCACACCGTCGTAAAGGCGGCGGCCGACACACCCCGCCCCCCCACAGTTGGGGAGTAGGCGTGCGAGCATTCCCGCGCACGACACCAGCTTGGGCGCCAGCGCGCGGAAATGCCCGCTGAACCCCCACCGACCGTCGAGGACGAGACCGAGATATTTCATGGTCCCCCCGACGGCGATGCGGGCTCCGCCCACCGTTATGAAGTACCCCGGGGGGGGCTTCGTCCGAGGCCCATGGAAGAAGAGGGCCTCGGACTTCTCAAGGGCCACCCGCAGCCCGAGGGCCCTGATGCGGCCGACGACATGGGCCGTGCCCGCCGTGGCGAGCACGCCCGCGTCCCTGAATGATTTGCCCCGCGCGGTCACCAGGGTGTCGTCGGCGTAACATATTACGCCGACTCCCCGAAGGTTGGCGCCGCGCAGGGCCCAATCGAATCCGATGTTCCACAGGAGTGGGCCTAGAACCGACCCCTGTGGAACACCGCACCCCATCGCCCTGCGGACCACTCGCCCCGGGACCGGGTATGTGATGGCCCGGTCGGCGAAGTAGTCCGCAAGGACGCGCCTGAGGTACCACGGGACGTTGTGGTACCTCAGGGCCTCCGCGATTGTCTCCCAGGGGATGGTGTTGAAGGCGTTGGCGATGTCGAGCGACACCGCCAACAACACCTCCCCCCGGGAGACAGCGCTCTCGACGCTGTCCCGCAGCCGAGAGATGGCGTCCAGCGTGGACCTCCCGCGGCGAAAGCCGTACTGTCCGTCGCTGAGATTGGGGCCCACCGCCTCCAGGTGCCCGATGAGGCGCGCAGCGAGCACGCGCTCGAAGAGCTTGCACGCCTCATCGAGCAGAACGATGGGGCGGTAGGCCGACGGCGAGTCGGGGGGTCGCCCGCGCTTCGGGATGAGCACGAGCTTCCCCGACTTCCACCGCCGCGGGATCGTGCCGGACGCCACTATCTCCGACATGAGGGACAGCGTCTCCTCCCCGAGGACCGGCATCACGCGGACGAGGATCCGCCCGGGAACCCCGTCCGGACCCGGGGCGCGGCTCTTCAGCTTGAGCGTCTGAACCGCAGCCCCGAGCTCGTCCTCGGACACGGGCGGAACGACCTCGCCCGCGGCCGGTCCTCCTTCGGGAGTCGGTGCCGCCATTCTGGGCGGCACCCATTCCTCTCCTCGGCTCGGGAATAGGGAGCTGACCACGCGCTCCAGCAGGGGGGGGTCGAGAGACATCGTCAGCGGGGGCGCCGCAGGTCGGAGCTTCTGCGTCACGACCTTGTACGGGCGCCCCCACGGATCCCCGTCGATGCTGTCGAGCCACCCCTGCCAGGCCTCCGCTTTGGCGGCCCTTATGGCGGAGGTCAGGGCCGCGCGAGCGGCCCGGTACGCGGCGAGCAACGCCTCCTCGCGTGCCGGGTCCCTGGCGCTTCTTCTTCGGCTTCTGGTGCACCGGCGGCGGGCCGAGACACACTCGGCCTGTAGCCCCGTGAGGTGGGGCCGCCACCAGTACACCTGCCTGCGCTTTTTAGAGGGACCCGCTCGTCGCATCGCCGCGTCGCAGACGCGAGACAGTGCTCCAGAGAGCCTCTCGCATCTCGCGTCCGCGTCCGGGCCGCTATCGGCGTTAGCGGCGGCCCATCGCTCCACGATGGCCGCCTCCGTGGCCAGCTCCGGGTCCAGGGTGGACAACCGCCACCGTGGACCCTCCTCCGACCGGGGACGGTCCACACCGCCCGCTCTGGCGTCCGAAGGGGATGGGACTAGGTCGAACCTTATGTATAGGTGGTCCGACAGCGTCTCCACCCCCTCCTCAACCCGCCACCCGATTGCGCGGCGGGCCAGGGCGGGACTCGCGAACGAGATGTCGACGATTGACCCGCCCTGTTGACGCACGCACGTGTGGACCGCCCCCCGGTTCAGGAGGACCATTCCCGTGGACACCGCCCACTCCTCCAGGGTCTCCCCCCTGGCGCTGGTCGCCGGAGATCCCCACGAACGGGATTTGGCGTTGAAGTCTCCGGCGACCACCACAGGGGTGGGGTGCACTTCTTGGACCAGGTCGCCGACCTCGACCAGCAGACGCTCGAAGTCGGCGAGGGTCCTGTTCGGGGAGAAGTACACCCCGATCACTGCAACGTCGCCCAGCAGCACGAGGACGCATCCGCGCCCCCTCCGCACCCTGCGGAAGGGGAGGCACAGCGAAGCGCCGCGCTGCCAGGCGACGATAGCCACCGAGCCGTCGTCGGCGCCCGCCCAGTCGTCACGGGCTTGGACGCGGTACGGCTCGGCGACTATGGCGACGTCGATTTGCCACTGCGCAGCCGTCTGGAGAAGCAGATCCTGTGCGGCCGCGCAGTGGTTCACGTTCGCCTGCAGGATGGAGACCCTGTGAGCCATTTAATTGGTGGCGGTGTCCATTGCCACCTCTGCGGCTCTTGGAGCCGTCGCGGACGCGGCGGGGGTGTCGCGATTACCCCCGCCCGTCCTCTTCTTCTTGGTGTTGGCCATCGCCGGGCACTTTTTGTGCCCGAGGCGATGGCCGGCGTCGCCGCCCTCGGTCGCGCAGATCGCGCACTTGGGGTCGGCGACGCAGGTGGCCGCCTTGTGGCCCGGCTGGCCGCACCGGAAGCACAGTGCGCTGCGGTCCGTCTCGCAGCTGCACTGCACCCCCAGGTGCCCCGGCACCAGGCAGCGGTAACACCGCTGGGGCCGCGCGTCGAGGAGCGCGGCCCTGGCCCTCGACCAGCCGATGGTGAGGTGGCCGTCCCCCGTAATCTTTTTGGCCGCCAGGACCGGGCATTTCACCCACACGGTCCCCGGGCGGCCAGGTGGGCGATTGATCACGCCCACCTTTATCGACTCAGGGGGGCACCCCCCCACCTCAGCCACTCGCGCGGCCACCAATTCGCTGGTGACCGCGTCGCTCAGACCGGAGATGCGCATCTCTGCGCAGCGCTCCGGCCTGGAGACGCGGGCCACCTCGCCGACGACCTCGCGCAGTTTGGCCGCGAGCTCGTCGGCCTTCCTCACCCTGTCGGCGCCGGATACTTCCAGCAGCCGACCCCCAGTGCGGGCCGTGCGGAAGCGCAGCCCGCTAATTTCCAGGGCCGCGAGGTCAATCCCCCGCTCGGCCCTGGAGAGCACGTCCGCGTAGCTCGACGCCGAGCCTTGCGGTAGCGTAATCGCTACCGCCGCCGACGCCGGAACCCGCAGACGACGGCTGCGCTTCCTCTTCTTCTTGGGGTGGGCTGCTGGAGCAGCCGGCGCCCGGGATGACGGAGCAGCCGGCCTCGGCGCCCGGGACGTCGGAGCAGCCGGCCTCGGTGCCCGAGACGCCGGAGAAGCCGGCCTCGGCGCCCGGCCCCCCCGCGCCACCACGTTCCACGCCTCCTTTAGAGGCGGCGGCGGTGGAGCAGGACGGGTGGCGGGACGAGTTGGGGCCGGAGGAGCGGCTCCGCGGGCCGCCTCAGCCTCGCGAGTCGCCAGGCTCCTCCTGGCACCCCTCTTTTGACCCTTCGCCCCCGCATTGGATGTTGCGGCGGGGGCGGAGGAGGTCGCGGCCGTCGGCGCAGGGCCGCCGCGCGCCGGGGAGGCCACCGCCGGCGGGGCGGCAGAAGCCCCGACCACCGTAGCCGGGGCACCGCGCTCCGGCGTCCCGCGCGCGAACGCCGTTATCGGCGGCCCGAGCCGCTTCTCCGGCAGGAGCCGGTCCTGGATCCCCGACATCCTAGCGTCGACCAGGAGGAAGATTTCCTCCCTGGTCATCGTCTCGGGTGCCGGGGCGGGGACGGAGGTCGCCACGCGCCTCTGGGCCTCCACCTCGGCCCTGAGGGCGAGGATTTCGGCCCGAAGCTGGGCGACCTCCTCCGTCTCCTTCCTGGCGGCGAGTCTGCGGACGGTCTCCGCCACCGTCGCCACCGCCTTTCTGATTTCGGCCACGTGCTGGCACTTCATGCGGGTTTGCTTGCGGGCAAGCGAGCCGATCAGCTCTAAGGCTGAGTCGACCACCCCCACAAGCTCTTCCGCGCCGCACGTGGCCGCCACCGCCCCCTCCTGGGCAGGGCCCTCCGACGACACCGCCTGGGATCGCTCCCGCAGGGCCGCCTTTTTCGCCGCGACCTCGGCCGCCAGCTCCTCCTCGGCGCGCAGCTCGAGCTCGCGCTCGCGCTGAGCGCACAGCTCGGCCTTCGCCTTCGCGAGGCCGACGTACTCGCCCGTGGTGGGCGGGCGTCCTCGACCTCGCTTGGGCCGCGCGCCGGTTCTGGCCAAGGCCACCTCCTCACCCTCCAGAGGCCGCTTCCGCCACAAGCGGCCCAACGTGGAGGGAGAGGTCGAGCGGGCGCTCCCCATCGACATGCTGCTGTCCGAATCCTCGGACAGCCGCAGCTCCTGCGGCAAATCTATGTGCGAGAGTGCCACGCGTGGCACCCTCACCTGCTCCACGAGGGCCGAGGCCCTCGTACTCACGGAGACCATGTCCTCGGAGTTCGCGCTCCCAGACCGGCTCCTTGTTTCCACCGAGGATTCCCTCCTCTCTTCGTCGTTTTTAAAAGTTTTGTTAATTTGTTCCATGTTTGTTCCCACGAGTATGGGGGAAAGGATTACCAAGACTAGCAGAGCCCCCTGTACTAGCTTGGGCGTATATACGCACGGAGGTCCGCCAGTTTCCGCGGGTTTTTACGACTTCGCTGTCGGGTGTTATTGACTTTTCCTTGTCTCGGGCCGGCCAATTAAGGCAAGCCCCCTGTCCCGGCGCCACGCCGCTAGACATGACAACGACACGCGACGCCGAAACAGGTTGCTCGACGTTGTCCCCGGGAAGGGGACATCCCCCTGGACACGAGTTAACGCATCCAGAAGGACCGCCGAGCCGCGGGGTACTCCCGCCCACAACCACGTCCAGAAGGACCGCTGTCCAAGAGGACCCTCACTGAGAGCATGCACTCTCGCGCCGGAGCGGCGCCCGATGTCGGTAGTGACCGCCCCGCATCACCAGTCAGCTCTGATGATCAGAGTAGTACCGGGAGCGGGGCAGTCGCCGACACTCGCGGTGGCGAAGCACCGCCGCGGACCTTGCAGGTCCGCCATACCACGACCCCTCCATGGGTCAACTGGTGGGATATCAGTCAACGGCCAGAAACCCTCCTCCCGTATAAATACGGGTCGGAACGAATCTGACCGCTGTCCAGGGAGCACCAGAACACCGCTTCCCTTACCCGGAGATCGCGAGCGATTTCCAGGGCACGAGAAACGGTGCACCAACGTGGAGGTTTCCCACCCAGCCCCCCAGGTTAGGTTAGGTTAGGTTAGGTTAGGTTAGGTTTTTTTTTTTTTTTTTTTTTTTTTTTTTTTTGTCCGAGCGCTGTGGCCCGGCCCGCGAAACACTCCTAACATAATTAGGACCTTTATTTAGTTCTTTACATTGTAGTAGGGGAATGAGTTTTTCAGTAGGGTCTTCGCCCTTGTCGAGTTTATTTGAATCTTTGTTACATTTATATTATTAACTATAATTATATCTCCATACATTTATATTTCGTCTTATTTATTATTATTTCTTATCCTATTACCCTACTTGTTTGCATTCCTTTATACATTTCACAATACTTTGTTGTCGTCATTTATTACAATTATTTTCCTTTATCAATCATTACAATTACTTTTTATCATCAATTATTACAATTATTTTTATTATTCTTATCATTAACTATTACAATTATTATTATTACTATTACAATTATATCAGTTCCATTAAACATTACAACTACAATCATTTCAATTACTTATCAATTAACACTATCGACATTTACTTATATCCTATATAAACGCCACATACACACATTATCAGGTCGACCTTATAGTACATGCATTGTGTCTTAATGCTACTTATTTCTGTTTATTATGGTCTGCGCTACATTTTTGCAGTACACAAGGAATTCGTTTCTAATTTCTTTATTTTCTATTATTTTATTTAGGTTTCCCATCTTTATGCCCATGTTTATCTTGCTCTCCACGTCATATCTCTCCCTTCCGAAGATAGGACAGTCAAGTATTAGGTGCAGGATTGACTCGTCACTGACCGAGTCGCAGGCGCACGACGGGTCCTCCTTGCACTTAAACCTTGTCAAGTACTCGGAGAACCCCCCATGCCCGGTAAGCACCTGGGTCAGTAACGAGTCAATCCGCAGAGTCTTAATAATTTTGAAGGCCCGGATAGCATCCGGAAAGAAAGTCTTTGTGACACTCGCGGTCAAGCCCTCCCGATATCTCCGGTTCCATTCGCCAAGCGTTTCCTTGCGGATGAGTCGCTTGGCGAAGGAAACCGGAAATTTGTCGTAGACAGGTTTGGTCTTGACCGCAAGTGCCGCTGCCTTCGCCAACTCATCCGCCCTTTCGTTTCCCGGAATTCCCACGTGGGCCTTGACCCAATAAAGTTTTATTTTACCCGGTTTTCGATCCAGGTGCCACCTAGCCCTAGCTGCCAGTGAATGGGGGGCGTCGTCATTGACGACGGTCTCGAGTGCGGAGCGACTGTCGCTGATGATCGCGTATCCCTCGCCCGCGCCCTCAGCCGCCAACTCCGCCGCCTTGCATATGGCCAGCAGTTCGGCCTGGTAGACAGTGCAGTAATCTGACAGCTTCAGCTTGAGGGACTTCGTCTCGGCCCCGTCTATCCATACAGATAGCGAGGCTCCGACCTTGCCCTCAAGCTTGCTGCCGTCGGTGTAGATGTGTACTGCACTGTCCACCATGTCGGCCACTTGGTCCTCAGACTCAAGCCTCAGGAACTGCCGACCGATATGCGCGGCAGGATGAGGCCTTTCGGCGAACCGACACGGTCTCTCTATTTCCCTGTCTGCCAGCTCCGGCCGCGGCACCCCCCTCTTCGCCAGATAGAGGGAAGCATTTTCCCTTATCCTTGCGTCGAGGGGTAGTACCCCGGCCAGAACCAGCGCAGCGTTTAGAGACACCGTGCGATACGCCTTGCAGAGCTTTTGGGCGAAGGACCGCTGAACAGCGTCCAGCCGTCTCCTCACCCCGAGTTTGCTGGTGGCAGGGGCCCATGCGCCGGCCGCGTAGCAGACTATGGGCTCCACAGTGGCCACATAAATGGTCCGGATTATCTCCGGATGGAGGCCCCAGCTGACTCTGGCGGCTTTGGACAGCTGCTTATAGACGCCCAACGCCTTCTCGCACACATGCGCGGTGTGGGCGTTGAACGTCAGCTTGCTGTCGATGACAAGCCCCAAGAGTTTAATCTCCTTAGCCGCTGCAATGTCGACCCCGCCCATGCTGAGATGTGGGACGTCGTACTTGAGCTTATTGGTAAGCACCATCATATTAGTTTTATGTGGTGCAAACCTCAGCTTGTTTCGGACGCCCCAATCCCGAACATACTCGAGGGCGGCATTGCCGCGGCTCTGGATTTCCGCCGCTGTGTCCCCGGAGAAGACGAGCACCACATCATCGGCGAAAGCCTGGCAGTACTCGCCCATCTCCGTGAGACCTTTCAGCAGCGGGTCCAGTAGGAGATTCCAAAGAATGGGACCCCCAATAGAACCCTGTATGCAGCCCCTGCTTGTGCCCTTCGTGTGCTCGCAGCCGGCGTACAGGACCCTAACCGTTCGATGGCGGAGGTAGTCGGCCAAGAGACCACCCAGCCTTCCCGGACACTGTTCCTCCGCCAGCCTAAGCTTTATTGCCGGCCACCAAGCGCTATCGAAGGCGCCCTCTATGTCCAAGGACACCAATGTGATTAACCTCTTCCTCAGGAGGAGGCCCCTTACATGGGCCATAAGGTCACAGAGGGCGTCCTCCGTGCCGCGCTGGGGCATAAAGCCGTACTGGCGGGGGCTCAGACGGGGCACCAGGTGGTGCATCAGCCTCCTGACCACCATCTTTTCCAGGATTTTACCCATCACTGGCAGCAGGCCTATGGGTCTGTAGGATTTCGGGTGCGTGTAGTCGTCCTTTCCCGGCTTTCTCAAGGCTATAACGGTGGCCACCTTCCACTTTTGGGGAAAACATTTGAGTCTCAAGCACTGGTTGTATACCTGAAGGTAGAGGCCTGGGTCTTCCCCGATCGCACGGGCGCAGACGTCCGCCGTAAAGCCGTCCGCTCCGGGGGCTTTCTTTGGATTGAAACTCACCATCGCCGACCTTAGTTCCGCGGGCGTGAACTCCGGTTCAGGTTCTCCAACCGGGTACCTCACATTGTCCGCGAGAATCCTCAGCCGTCGATGGTGGTCATCATCGTCCGCCCCCGTGTCATCGGGGAAGAAGACCTCCGCCAAGTGCTCGACCGACTCCTGAGGGTTCAGCACCTGACCACTTTTTATCAGCTGCAGATCCTCTTCTCTTTTTTTGGTACTTTTTATTACCCTATATATACCCTCCCAAACCCCTTCTCTATCCTGCTTTTGGCAAAAATTTTTCCAGCTGGAAATTTGCGCTTTTTTAGCACTAATTTCGTACTCTTCTTTTGCTTTCAGGTACTCTTCAACGACAGAGGACCTCCGGTTCGGACGTGCGTTTCGGATCCTGTTCTTCCTGGTCACCACACCCTTCTTCATCGCCTCTAACTCCTCCGACCACCACGGAACGGTGAGTCTATGTGCATTTTTATGCTTAGGCATGCTAATTTCACAAGCTTCTGTGATAATGTTATTAATTTTTGTTATAAGTTCGTTTATGCCTTCTTTATTTTTAATATTTTTAACTGATTCTATATTTATATTATTTTCTTCTTTAAGTTGTTTGATTTTTTGTTTGAATTTCTCCCAGTCCCCTTTTTTGGTATTATATTTTCTGGTGGTTCTTTCCACTGTGATTCCCTTTCCTTTTCTTATGTTTAGTTTGAACTCTATTCCGTTGTGGTCGGAGCTAGTTAGGCCGGTGTCCACTCTCCAGTCTTCGACCAGTCCGTACAGGTCCTCCCCGCACGCCGTGACGTCGACGAAGCTGGTGATGCGGCGTCCGCCCCTCACCGTGTCAAACGTGGGGACTCTGCCGCTGTTGAGCACCTGTAAGCCCAGTTGGTCGATCATACCAATGAAGTGCTCCCCCCTCTCGTCAAGGACCTTACTGCCCCACCATGGATTCTTGGCGTTGGCGTCGCCGCCAATCACCATGTTCCCGGCACCGAACTGTCTGACCACTCTGGATATATGCTCCAGGTAAGGCGCGATGGGCTGGTCAGGCTCGAAGTAATACGAGACGGCGATTACACTCCAGGCGCTGGTCTGCAGTTTCACCACTACGATGTTGTTCGTGGTGAATTGGACGCACTGTGTGGCGGCGATATCGGGGTCGAACACCGCTATCGCGGCCTTCACAGTGCCTCCATCGCGGCGAGCGTTCTGGAGTATCCTCGCCGGGCCGTACGCCTTCATGGCCTTTATTCCCCCCACGTACGGTTCCTGGAGTAAGGCGATTGCTGCCCTACGGTTTGTGGCTTCCAGCATAATCTCCTGAGTAGCCAGCTCTTTGCGCTGAAGGTTTGCCTGGAGAATCAGGTACTGCTTTCCACTGTTTGGAGCCTTTGTCTCGCCCGGGGCGCCCTTAGCAATATGCCGTGGTGGCTCTGGCTAAGGCGTCCCATCTGCGTCTGACTGGACAGCTGTTGCTGTACACGGTGTGTTCCGTGTCAGCGAGCCTTTGTTTGGCACAGTTCTTGCATTTTGGCGGTTTGTTTGCCGCCTGGTCGGGGCATTCTGCCCTTACATGTTCGCCCCCGCAATGGTTGCAGCAGTCCTTTTTCTCCAGGCACGCCCTGCGCCCATGTCCGAATGCCAGGCACTTGGTACACTGGACTAGCGGGCTCCAGTCCTCCACTCTTATCTGCTGGATGTCGATGAAGACCCTGCCGGCCGAAGTCAGCCTTTGCCATAGTTTCGGCGCTATACGGAGGATCGCGTGGCACTCCAGGGAGTTTCGCGCTCTCCTCCTGTATCGCACCTCCACGGCAGCCTCCTCCTCCGCCAGGCCCTCCATCAGACGTCCATTTTGGCTCTTGAGAGCTTTTATTATGTCCGCGTCGGTGTTATATGTGAGTACGTTCCGCAGTACCACTAGCGGGTTTTTGTTTTTAGCGGGTTCTAATTTGAGGCCTGGGGCCGCCTTAATGTGGTCAGCCGCCTTTTCCAGCTCTCGCTGTGTTGGGCAGCTGATGACCACTTTGGCGTCCCTAGCCTTTCTGAGTTGCCGGATCTGGAGCCCGTTTTCCCTCGCATTGAGGGCTGTCCGCACCTTTTCCACCACTGCATCCCCCGTCTCCGTATCGGTTTCGGACGTCACGATGATGGAGTGTCTGGGTTCCATTGCTGGTTGGTGACGGGATCTGTTGGCGATCTCGGCGTAAGTAGGGATGTTTCCCTTCAACTCCGAGATCTGCTTCACCGTCTCCAACATGGTCTCCCTTAGCTCCTTGACCTCCTCGCGGATTGTGTCATCCTCGCGACGCCCTTCCCCTCCCGGAAAGAGGGACGCGTTCTCGAGGGTACTCCTGAAAGCCTTCAGCTCCAGGGCGTGCTCCTTGAGTTGGGCTTTAAGGTCGGTAGCCTCCTCGTGTGCTACTTCCTTGACTCCTCCCGAGTCCTGGTCCCGCCTGTCCCCTTCTGCTGCTCTCACCAGTTGGACCAAGTGGTCTATATATCCTACTACTCCCTTTTTCACATCGGTTTTTAAGTTTTTTGACAGTCCTAGTAGCTCTAGCGCCTTTGACTGACAGTTTAGGGCCTCGGCTACTCTGACATTCCTTTCGTCCTTATTTTTGTGTGGGCCTTCTTTGGCTTTGTCCGTTTTTGGATCGACCTTAATTGTGGGAGTCGTTGCTTTTTGTGGCTTAGTCGAGATGTTAGGTGTCAGTCTCGATATGTCGCTCTCGATCCCCTCCACCGACCGCCTGACATTAACCCCTTTTTGGGGTGGCTTTGCCACTTTGGTTAACGGGTTGGCTTTGGGTGGGACTGGGGGGGACGTTTGGCCTAGGTCGAAGGTCCTGTCCTTCCTGTCTGAGTCAATTAAGTTCTTAAGGCCCTTGACGGGGGTTCTAGCACACGCCATTGTGGGTGGAGTTCGCGTTCAGTCAATAATCAATGCTCAGTTCCCAGATGTAAAAGGTCTGGGCTAACTGGCTGCTATTAATTGAATAAAGTAAAATAAATAATGGTCAATTTAAAAGTAAAATGGGTGTATAGAGCCCGTGTCAATAATTAATATAGTTAAAAACAAAATTGTCAATAAAATATTATTCACTGTGGGTGTAAAGAGCCCAAACAGTTGTCAAAATAAAAAATAAAATGCAATATTAAGAATAAAATAAAATACAATAAAATTCCAGAATTCAATTCGGACGTCACAACACACTTTTACAGGGAGGCGGCCCCCGGAGCACTATAACAGGCGACCGGACTCAATGCGAGCAGAAAAGGTGAGGGAATAAGGTTTTGTAAATGTAATATTTAATTTTGTATGCCGGTCTGAGGTGGCACAAGATGGTCGATTGTCAGGACAATTACCAATTGTTACCACCTATCAACCAGCAAAAATTCCGAAAAATAAATAAAATAGAAAAATTTTGGGGAGGGGGAGTGGGGGGGATAGGGTCCAAAAGGATCCCAAAGGATGCTCTGGAGCGTGCCAAGTACCCCAGAGAAAACCGCGTCCCTGTAGCCTTAATACTAAGGGAGCTATGGCCGTTTTAGGATATTTGTATGGTATGTATATATATAATAACAATATAATACAATATGTATAGTTTACTGCAAATAAATTAAATAAATAAATAAATAATTGATAATTAAAAGTAATTTTTGAATTCTAAAGCCCAGTTTTATTTATTTATATTAATATGCTAAGTATGGTATGTATATAGTTTGCAGTGTAACAATGTAATATGTATTTATGTACTATATATAATTTATAGTTTACCAGTATGTTGTATATATATATTGATAGGATAAAATATGTAAGTATATTAAGTTTGTGGTAAAGTACAATTCCAAATTATAATTTTCACTTGGTTGTATGCTAATGAAAAGTGTATATTTAATTCTTCTATAGTTAAGTATATATTAAATAATCTATAATTTACTTATTTGATGTATATATTTTTACCAATATTATTCCTAATAGGTACAATATGATTTATGATGTTGTAAGTGTTGGTGTAAATGGCCGAACACTTGTCAATATTTATTAAAGTATGATACACTATTGATTTTTATTTGCTAGGATTAGTTCACCCAATAGGGCCTGGTCTAAGTGTATTTGTTTGGCACATATACAGTCCTGATACTGGTTTTATATCAGAATATTTATAAATTTTTAGTTTATACTCATACAGAGTGTGGTACTTAGTATCAATATGTACTATTTGAATTATGCCCAATAGGGGCTAGTCTTATAATAATTGTTTACTTTAAATATCTTAGTTTATATTAACACAAACTGATCTTAGTCAATAAATATTATTAATCTATAAGTGATGGTGTAAAGGGCCAAATCACTTTATAATGCTATACTAACCTATTGATGGTCAGAGGCAACAGATTGGTAATTGGTAATTATTTCACCTGTTTGTATAGTATAGATGGCAGCCAATGTTGCCTATATTCACTAATATACTATTGGGTCAGTATCAACAACAACAGTACACAGCAAAACAGTAATTGAGTGACCACTGAAGTCCCATTCAACCACAATAAAGGTTGAGATGTCCTTGTTTATATCAGAATGGATTACCATCAATAGTCTAAAGTTTATTAGTCAGCACTACACTATAAATTATAACACTAATAAATAGTGTGGAATATGTCAAGTAAATATGCCCAAAAGGGCCTGTCTTATATATAGAGTTGTAGTTACCAACAGACTACAGTCTTACAGCAAATCAAGTAGAGTTTATGTAATCCTATGTTTTGTTTACATTAAACATAACCTCTGATATAATATAAGTCAAATTTCATTTCAAATTGTTACACTATAGTCAATTGTATATATTGTATATTAAATGTTAACAATAGTAAGATAAATTAGGTCGCAGATTGTTTGTTCAATGCCCAATAAGGGTTCATCAGCTATAAGATTAAGTCAATAGAGATTAGGACGTTTTGTGTGTTGCTAATCGACTTTCACAGGGGCGCGAATGTTAGCAATAAAGCACTGTCTATTAACTAATTGCTATGCAATTTTTGTAGGCGCAAGGTAATTTACAAATGTATGGGAATTAAAAGTTACTATTTCTTTAAATTTGGGTGTTATTTCTAATAAAAAATGTCAGAAAAGTGTGTGTTTAGATTACTTACTATTAGGTACCAAATATCTCCGCCCACGGCGCGTTCTAAGGCACCGAACTCAAAAACTGGATAAATCTCTGAATAAAATTTTAAATTTAAAGTTTTGGGGGATTCTTTCGAATCTCTCCAGCCAGATTTTTCCAAAAATATGCTGTGGTTACGATGAATACAGTTAAAGCCAAAAATGTGAGGAAAGAAGATTTTATAAAATTTTTGCCAGTTGGTGGACGCGAACCTCGGTCTCTCCAAGGACCCGCCCACTTTTGTGCTTCACGCCTTGTCCCGTACGGGGTAGACAGAAGAATTATTTATGAGAACTAAAGCGAATCTAAATGCGATTACTCCAGCGATGATAGGCAGAGAGATAGCAAATATAATCCAAACATCAAACTAAAGAAATTTTTAGCAACAAGTGAAATAATTTATATGAATTTAAACTGTAATTCAGTTGTGAAGTTAAATATCTTTAAAAGTTTTTGCTTATTGTTCGAGACTGTCTCCTTGAATGGTTGAGCGCTATAGCACGCTGTCCCAAACAGGGTAGGCAGTGAGATATGTGACTGTATATTGAAGTAATACACATAAATACCTAGACTACTTAAAAATATCTCAAAGTACAGCCCCAACTTTAAACCCGGTCTCTACGGGGTTATGCAGGAAGGTAAATAAAAATAAAAATAAAAATGAAAATGTTCTTAAAATCTAAAATAATTAACACTACGTCACACTTTGTCCTTTACCCTATTCAAATATATATATATGTCCAAAACTTCCACCTGCCTACCTCCCTCAGTTTAACAAGCGTAATTTTTCACTTTAAAACTTTTGTCTTATAACGTGCATTGGAATGCGGTGACCTCGCCGCTCGCCGCTCGAGCCGCACGACAACTTTATCGCGAGTTCACCGCCGAGTTCGAGTTTTGGAAAAACTCGTGCAGACGCTTTCACTTTTCACTTTTTATGCGGAAAATTGTTGATTTAGGCAGCTGATTAAATGCACTATCTAGTCTATAAGGAATTTTACGTATGGAGTAGTATGCGTCCACTTAAAGCGCGAGACAAAAAATTTCCACTTATGCTACCAACCGCAAATAAAAAGGAAAATTGGTCCAAAAAGAAAACTATGTGTAGAAATGTTTTGAAAAACTTTGTAGGGGTAGACGGGGTGTTGAACTATCTATTGAGATGTCTTTTGAGGTGGTCCGACCACTTATACACTATAAAAAACACTATTTAATATTTATATAAAATGTCACTGTCATAAAAATTCTGTTTTCTGATATACTAAAAATTGTTTTTAAATAGGTTACACTAGTCCAAAAATTCTAAAAGTCACACAAATTGTACTCACATATATGCTTTATCGAACGCACTGATAACGCTCGGGGGTCATCGATCGATTTTCGGAGATATTTGGCCCCGAAAATCGCCGACGGTTTTTCTTAAATAACTCCTCTGCCGAGCCTCCAAAATAGACAAGCGAGGTGTCTAAAGAAAGCCCTGGGTGGCCTCCGTCCAGCTGCACCGGTCTCGGTGGTCCCAGGAGACCAGAACCGGAGCTCCGAAATTGCACCAGTTTCGGTTTTTGGTGGATAACTCGTAGAGTACCCGCCCAAAAATTCCGAAATTCGGCACAGGGGTGCTCCTTTGGTCCCCGCAGGGGCCCACAGTCTTCGAAACGCGATGGTCCACTGAAAAACAGAAGTTAAGGCCACTTTAATATTTTTCGCACTATCTTGATGTTTGTTTACGTTTTTAAAGCGCGGTTTTTGCTTTATTTTGGCGAAACTATTGGAGATATTGTAAAAATTTTTTCACTATTTTGTCGAGTAAATTAGCGCGCAACTTTTGACGCTAAATTTAGGTTTTTATGTGAAACTTTGGTGCAACTTTGAATTTTACAGCGTGGAGCGTTTAAAAATCGTGACACTCGCATCCAACGCCAAAGTGTGACTGGTTAGGTTAGGTTAGGTTAGGTTAGGTTAGGTTAGGTTAGGTTAGGTTAGGTTAGGTTAGGTTAGGTTAGGTTAGGTTAGGTTAGGTTAGGTTAGGTTAGGTTAGGTTAGGTTAGGTTAGGTTAGGTTAGGTTAGGTTAGGTTAGGTTAGGTTTTTTTTTTTGAAATAAAACTAGTAGAGAGTGCTACCAACAGTAGCGCTAATGGTTTACGCTTTCTGTTGGAGCAGTTGTGTTAATATTATTTGTATTTTGGTTAGTTTTTAAAATATATTTTAGAGCATATTGGGGAGTTAGAAAATTTTAAAATTACCTTGTTGTAGAATAAGAAGTATGAAGCAGAGACAGGCATCAAAATTAAATGAGAAAATAGTAGTTAAAGGAAGCTAAGATTACGAATGTTAAGCTAGAGAATGAGAATAAGGTAAAGGAAATTATGCCTAAAATGTAAAGAAAATATGTGCAGAATGAACTTATAACTAAATTAGATCTAAGACTTATAGCTATGACATAATATAGTAGTTGCAATGATTGCAATGAAAACAATGGTGGTGATGATGAGTAAACTTATAGCTAGATCTTATTTTTTTTTTTTTTTTATTTTTTTTTTTTTTTTTATTTTTTTTTTTTTTTTATTTTTTTTTTTTTTTTTTTTTTTTTTATTTTTTTTTTTTTTTTTTTTTTTTTTTTTTTTGTGAGATATTAGTGTTGATATGTATGCAGAATGAACTTATAACTAGATTAAATCTTAAGACCTATGGCTATGACATGCAAATAAGTAAACAGAGTATGACATGCAAATAAGTAAACAGAGTAAGTAAACTTATAGCTAGGTGTTACAGCAATATGTTATATTTTATATAGTAAGTATCATCAAAATAAGTATGACATAGTACTAACAGTAGTAGTATGGTGGTAATAACAAATCATCAAGATAAGTATGACATAGTATGGTGGTAATAACAAATCATCAAAATAAGTAAACAGAGTAAGTAAACTTATAGCTAGGTATTAATACAATAAGTAATATTTTATATAGTAAGTATATGAATGGAGAATTAATATATATATTATGTATATAATTTAATTATGTTAAGTATATAGCTTGTTTAAATATATATATAGTGTGTGTATGGATATGTAAATAGGTGGATAGGTATATGTGAATGGTAATAGGTATTTCTGCTGCGACCGAGATTTATTTGAATGGAGTTGGAAAGGTTGGGTGAAGATGGAGCGTGGGAGGGGGTAGCAGAAGAGTGATGGTTGCTATCAGGATAACTATTTGGATCCATAATCGATACGGAAGCGGATGCGTGCAGCCATATGGATTTTTCTCGGGCAGTAGTCGGATGTGGCGCTGTGGGAGAGTGAGGGAGTGTTGTCAGTGCCGGCGTTCCCGTTGTGTTTTGTCTGGTGGGCTTTACAGTTGAAGCAGCAGGATTTGTTTAAGTCTTTCTGAACCGGGCAGTCTTTAAATAGATGTCCAGATTCAGCGCAGTGTGAGCATCTGGTGGTGTCTGATTTACAAAAGTTTTTGGTGTGTCCAAATTCGAGACATTTGTAACACTGGAGTAAGGGGGTGAATTCCTCGACATGAACTCGCTGATGATCAATGTTGATTTTTTGTAAGTGTATGATGTTTTTAAAGAGATAAGGCGAGCAGACAAATACGGCGTTGTATAAGAGTTTGTTTTTATTAGGTCTTTTAAATTTGAATTGTATATCTTCGTCGCTTTTAATGTGGTCGGAAATGAGGGAGTTCTGTTTTATTATGATGTTTTGCAGTTCATCTGGGGAGGTGTCGGAATTCACCCCCTTAACAATAAACATTGGTTTTAATTTTCTTGAGACTTCAGCAGTGATGTTGGGGTTCGACTCACCGACCTTCTGGAGGGCCGCTTCTAGGTGCTCCGCACTGTCGAACTCCACGCGGATCTTGGCGTTGGAGATGAAGTGGACGCCAGCTGGAGTGAATTTGGTGTCCCGGAAGGACACTGCTGTCCTCCAGGATGACAGGGTGTCAGCAGAGGTGGCACCCGGCTTTTTCGACGCGATGATTAGAGATGGTTTGGAGACAAGTGGGGTTGGGGTCATCAGTCTTTGTTGTTGTTGTTGTTGTTTACCAGGGCCGGGTGAAGACATTCGGGCAGCTTGAGCATAAGAGAATCCGGTGGGCGAAAGATGCTGAAGGCTTGAAGTATTAGTGAGAAGTTCCTTTTTGAACGAGACCATTTCCTGACGGACGGCGCTGATGATCTCATTCTTTAGGTCGCAGGCTGGTGTAGAAGTAGTCGGAGAGCCGGATTCGCCAGTCGCGTTCAGAAAATTTGGAAGTGAGTTGATGCTTTTGGATATCTCTGCAGCTGCTTCTTTGATTAGTTTCTTGTTGACTGCAGTCACGCTTCGGCCATCATTTATTGTCTTTATAATAAAATCCGAAAGTTTTTGGATGGTGTTTTGTAAAGATGTTGAGTCTTTTGCTTCCGCTGCGGTGCACGGCAGAGAGGGGGGGAGGGTGGGGGGTGGTGCTCCACCATCCCCTCTTTGATCCCCCATGTTGAAATCTACCAGGGCTCACTTGTGTAAAAAGTTATCAGTTGAAGAAGGTAAAAATTCGGGAAAATGGGAGATTTGTTGGTGTGGTTTGGTAGGTTGACCAAACAATCGCTTCAGATCAGACTGAATGAAAATTCGCTCAGAATTGCGCTACGACGCGTACTTTCCGAGATAATTGAGAAACCAAGTTATTCGGTGATGGCGAAAATTACCATTTTGAAGAAAAAATTCAATAAATAAAAAACTATTGATGAGAAAAATTCCAAAGTTGGTGTCTCCAGTTCTGGATAGTTATACTGTAAGATAATGTAAAAAAAACAAGAAGTCTTCCTGAGAAATTTTTCAGGAGGGGTAAGAGCGTTTTTGAAATTTTGGTACACACCTGAAAATAGCGTTGGTTTATGTGAAGAAGATGCTGTAGGGGGGCGTGTGATATATCGTTGGAATCAGCACGCCGAGGCGGTTCGAATGACACCTACAACATGCTCCTAGGATGAAAGATGAGGGAGCACGTGGCGGGAAGGAAAATTACCTTATATGATTGACAAATTATTATCTTAAAAACTATGAGCGGGAAAAATCTGAAACTTGGTAGGTATGTGCACTGATATATGTGAAATAAAATAAAGTAATAAAAAAGGTAGGTTATCGCTTTGGATTTTTAGATATAGAGCTTTCAATGTGAAAGTAAATGGAAAAAATAAATGTTTTTTAAAAAATGTCCAATAACTTCCAAAGTATGTATCACACAATGTTGGTTGATGTTTCCCTGTAAAGGGCTTTTTAACGCGGTTCTAACGAAGTATTACGTTTGGTTGTGGCTATTGTATTTAAGAAGTTAGTCACCACGTGGTTTTTTGAAAATTGTCTGTAAATCACTAAATAATTGTCCGATAGCGTTCAAATTTGGTAGATAGATGGAGAGTCATAAATAAAACAGAATCACAATAGCCGATACACGACGGCCCGCTTAAAATCAAAAGTTTTTGACCAAAAACTGAAAATTTTTTGGGTAAGACTAACCTCAAAATAAGTTTTTGTTCAGAAAAAATCCACAATTTTGGGTGTATCGCTGCACAATTTAGCACACACTTAGATATCACTGAGAAACATATGTAAGCACTTTTTAAAGTTCAAAAATCGCGAAAAAGACCAATTTTTAGAATTTTTGAACGCGGAGCGGCCTAATTCGTGGCGCTCTGGGTGGCGGTCGAGCGCAGACTGGTTAGGTTAGGTTAGGTTAGGTTTTTTTTTTTTTTTTTTTTTTTTTTTTTTTTTTTATATTTCCGCCTTGTACCCTACCGGGCCGCGGGAACTACGTGAGTATGACCTCCGCGGCCCGGCGAGGGGGGGCCCCTTTGCGTCGGGGCCCGACGTGGAACGACCCACTCCCGTGGAGTGGGGAGGGGTCGTCCGCCGTTTCCACGGCGCGACGCGTCTTACGACGCGTCGCGCGTGGGGTTATGTCCCGGCCAGGGCCGCCATCAGACTCGACGGCGGCCCCGGGCCGGGGCCCGGCGGGGCGGGAGCGTGCCACCAGCACGCTCGCGCTCCCGCAGGGCTTCACGTTTGGCCGCCATCACCTCGCTAGCGAACGAGGCGACGGCGGCCCAACACTGGTCGCTGCCGGCCATGGCAGCGACGACGGCCGGCAGCGACAAATCCGTCCCGATTGCGCCAACGAGTCGGGCGCGTTGGGCGCCCCAGCCCGTGCACACGGCCAGAGTGTGTTCGGCCGTGTCCACGGCGCCGGACGCGCAGTGGTGGCACGCGGGCTCCGCGAGGATGCCCACCAGTTCCCACAGGTACTTGCCGAAACAGCCGTGACCTGTGAGAAGCTGAGTGAGCCAATACGCGGGAGCCCGGTGCCTCGCCTCGACCCATTGGCGCAATACGGGTCGGACAGCCTCGGCGAGCCGTCTGCTCGCCGAGGGGTCCTCCAGCCTTTGAGCCCATCGCTGGAAGAGATCCTCGCGACATTCGCTCCTCCAGCGAGCGATCTCCTCCGCGAGGGGCTCCGACGATGTCTGCCGCATCAGGAGGTTAGGTTAGGTTAGGTTAGGTTAGGTTAGGTTAGGTTAGGTTAGGTTAGGTTAGGTTAGGTTAGGTTAGGTTAGGTTAGGTTAGGTTAGGTTAGGTTAGGTTAGGTTGTACAGTTAGTGTTATTATATGCTGCTATGAGTATTGTTTTAGAGTTTTATTATGTCCTACCTTCTATGATTATGTATCTGACTATTGTGTAGTATGTTGTGTGTATATATTATATAATATATATTTCAACATTTTGTTGCTTAACCTTGTTGTGTTTGTCGACGTTGTATTTTGGATTTGCGTGTTCTGTTAAATTGTCACCATTTGCACTAAATAGTGCTCAATTTTATTGAGCGGTGGTTAGGTTAGGTTAGGTTAGGTTAGGTTAGGTTAGGTTAGGTTAGGTTAGGTTAGGTTAGGTTAGGTTAGGTTAGGTTAGGTTAGGTTAGGTTAGGTTAGGTTAGGTTAGGTTAGGTTAGGTTAGGTTAGGTTAGGTTAGGTTAGGTTAGGTTAGGTTAGGTTAGGTTAGGTTAGGTTAGGTTAGGTTAGGTTAGGTTAGGTTAGGTTAGGTTAGGTTAGGTTTTTTTTTTTTTTTTGAAATAAAACTAGTAGAGAGTGCTACCAACAGTAGCGCTAATGGTATACGCTTTCTGTTGGAGCAGTAGTGTATGTATTATTTGTATTTTGGTTAGTTTTGAAATATATTTTTTTAGAGCATATTGGGAGTTAGAAAATTTAAAATTACTTTGTTGTAGAATAAGAAGTATGAAGCAGAGACAGGCATCAAAATGAAATGAAAAAATAGTAGTTAAAGGAAGCTAAGATTACAAATGTAGAGCTAGAGAATGAGAATAAGGTAAAGGAAATTATGCCTAATATGTAAAGAAAATATGTGCAGAATGAACTTATAACTAAATTAGATCTAAGACTTATAGCTATGACATAATATAGTAGTTGCTATGATTGCAATAAAGACAATGGTGGTGATGATGAGTAAACTTATAGCTAGATCTTTTTTTTTTTTTTTTTTTTTTTTTTTTTTTTGAGATATTAGTGTTAATATGTATGCAGAATGAACTTATAACTAGATAAAATCTAAGACTTATGGCTATGACATAATATAGTAGTTATAATAAATCAAATGGAGCTATGATTGCAATGGAAACAATGGTGGTTATGATGAGTAAACTTATAGCTGGATCTTACAGCAATTTTTTTTTTTTTTTTTTTTTTTTTTTTTTTTTTTTTTTTGTGAGATATTAGTGTTGATATATATGCAGAATGAACTTATAACTAGATTAAATCTTAAGACCTATGGCTATGACATGCAAATAAGTAAACAGAGTATGACATGCAAATAAGTAAACAGAGTAAGTAAACTTATAGCTAGGTGTTACAGCAATATGTAATATTTTATATAGTAAGTATCATCAAAATAAGTATGACATAGTACTAACAGTAGTAGTATGGTGGTAATAACAAATCATCAAGATAAGTATGACATAGTATGGTGGTAATAACAAATCATCAAAATAAGTAAACAGAGTAAGTAAACTTATAGCTAGGTATTAATACAATAAGTAGTATTTTATATAGTAAGTATATGAATGGAGAATTAATATATATATTATGTATATAATTTAATTATGTTAAGTATATAGCTTGTTTAAATATATATATAGTGTGTGTATGGATATGTAAATAGGTGGATAGGTATATGTGAATGGTAATAGGTATTTCTGCTGCGACCGAGATTTATTTGAATGGAGTTGGAAAGGTTGGGTGAAGATGGAGCGTGGGAGGGGGTAGCAGAAGAGTGATGGTTGCTATCAGGATAACTATTTGGATCCATAATCGATACGGAAGCGGATGCGTGCAGCCATATGGATTTTTCTCGGGCAGTAGTCGGATGTGGCGCTGTGGGAGAGTGAGGGAGTGTTGTCAGTGCCGGCGTTCCCGTTGTGTTTTGTCTGGTGGGCTTTACAGTTGAAGCAGCAGGATTTGTTTAAGTCTTTCTGAACCGGGCAGTCTTTAAATAGATGTCCAGATTCAGCGCAGTGTGAGCATCTGGTGGTGTCTGATTTACAAAAGTTTTTGGTGTGTCCAAATTCGAGACATTTGTAACACTGGAGTAAGGGGGTGAATTCCTCGACATGAACTCGCTGATGATCAATGTTGATTTTTTGTAAGTGTATGATGTTTTTAAAGAGATAAGGCGAGCAGACAAATACGGCGTTGTATAAGAGTTTGTTTTTATTAGGTCTTTTAAATTTGAATTGTATATCTTCGTCGCTTTTAATGTGGTCGGAAATGAGGGAGTTCTGTTTTATTATGATGTTTTGCAGTTCATCTGGGGAGGTGTCGGAATTCACCCCCTTAACAATAAACATTGGTTTTAATTTTCTTGAGACTTCAGCAGTGATGTTGGGGTTCGACTCACCGACCTTCTGGAGGGCCGCTTCCAGGTGCTCCGCACTGTCGAACTCCACGCGGATCTTGGCGTTGGAGATGAAGTGGACGCCAGCTGGAGTGAATTTGGTGTCCCGGAAGGACACTGCTGTCCTCCAGGATGACAGGGTGTCAGCAGAGGTGGCACCCGGCTTTTTCGACGCGATGATTAGAGATGGTTTGGAGACAAGTGGGGTTGGGGTCATCAGTCTTTGTTGTTGTTGTTGTTTACCAGGGCCGGGTGAAGACATTCGGGCAGCTTGAGCATAAGAGAATCCGGTGGGCGAAAGATGCTGAAGGCTTGAAGTATTAGTGAGAAGTTCCTTTTTGAACGAGACCATTTCCTGACGGACGGCGCTGATGATCTCATTCTTTAGGTCGCAGGCTGGTGTAGAAGTAGTCGGAGAGCCGGATTCGCCAGTCGCGTTCAGAAAATTTGGAAGTGAGTTGATGCTTTTGGATATCTCTGCAGCTGCTTCTTTGATTAGTTTCTTGTTGACTGCAGTCACGCTTCGGCCATCATTTATTGTCTTTATAATAAAATCCGAAAGTTTTTGGATGGTGTTTTGTAAAGATGTTGAGTCTTTTGCTTCCGCTGCGGTGCACGGCAGAGAGGGGGGGAGGGTGGGGGGTGGTGCTCCACCATCCCCTCTTTGATCCCCCATGTTGAAATCTACCAGGGCTCACTTGTGTAAAAAGTTATCAGTTGAAGAAGGTAAAAATTCGGGAAAATGGGAGATTTGTTGGTGTGGTTTGGTAGGTTGACCAAACAATCGCTTCAGATCAGACTGAATGAAAATTCGCTCAGAATTGCGCTACGACGCGTACTTTCCGAGATAATTGAGAAACCAAGTTATTCGGTGATGGCGAAAATTACCATTTTGAAGAAAAAATTCAATAAATAAAAAACTATTGATGAGAAAAATTCCAAAGTTGGTGTCTCCAGTTCTGGATAGTTATACTGTAAGATAATGTAAAAAAAACAAGAAGTCTTCCTGAGAAATTTTTCAGGAGGGGTAAGAGCGTTTTTGAAATTTTGGTACACACCTGAAAATAGCGTTGGTTTATGTGAAGAAGATGCTGTAGGGGGGCGTGTGATATATCGTTGGAATCAGCACGCCGAGGCGGTTCGAATGACACCTACAACATGCTCCTAGGATGAAAGATGAGGGAGCACGTGGCGGGAAGGAAAATTACCTTATATGATTGAAAAATTATTATCTTAAAAACTATGAGCGGGAAAAATCTGAAACTTGGTAGGTATGTGCACTGATATATGTGAAATAAAATAAAGTAATAAAAAAGGTAGGTTATCGCTTTGGATTTTTAGATATAGAGCTTTCAATGTGAAAGTAAATGGAAAAAATAAATGTTTTTTAAAAAATGTCCAATAACTTCCAAAGTATGTATCACACAATGTTGGTTGATGTTTCCCTGTAAAGGGCTTTTTAACGCGGTTCTAACGAAGTATTACGTTTGGTTGTGGCTATTGTATTTAAGAAGTTAGTCACCACGTGGTTTTTTGAAAATTGTCTGTAAATCACTAAATAATTGTCCGATAGCGTTCAAATTTGGTAGATAGATGGAGAGTCATAAATAAAACAGAATCACAATAGCCGATACACGACGGCCCGCTTAAAATCAAAAGTTTTTGACCAAAAACTGAAAATTTTTTGGGTAAGACTAACCTCAAAATAAGTTTTTGTTCAGAAAAAATCCACAATTTTGGGTGTATCGCTGCACAATTTAGCACACACTTAGATATCACTGAGAAACATATGTAAGCACTTTTTAAAGTTCAAAAATCGCGAAAAAGACCAATTTTTAGAATTTTTGAACGCGGAGCGGCCTAATTCGTGGCGCTCTGGGTGGCGTTCGAGCGCAGACTGGTTAGGTTAGGTTAGGTTAGGTTAGGTTTTTTTTTTTTTTTTTTTTTTTTTTTTTCAAAATTTCCGTCTCTTGCCCTACCGGACCGCGGGAACTACGTGAGTATACGTCCGCGGCCCGGCAAGGGGGGGCCCCTTTTAGTCGGGGCCCTACGTGGTACGACCCACTCCCATGGAGTGGGGAGGGGTCGTCCGCCGTTTCCACGGCGCGACGCGTCTCACGACGCGCCGCGCGTGGGGTTGTGTCCCGGCCAGGGCCGCCATCAGACTCGACGGCGGCCCCGGGCCGGGGCCCGGCGGGGCGGGAGCGTGCCACCAGCACGCTCGCGCTCCCGCAGGGCTTCGCGTTTGGCCGCCATCACCTCGCTGGCGAATGAGGCGACGGCGGCCCAACACAGTTCGCTGCCGGCCATGGCAGCGACGACGGCCGGCAGCGACAAGTCCACCCCGACCGCGCCAATGAGCCTGGCGCGTTGAGCGCCCCAGGCCGTGCACACGGCCAGTGTGTGTTCGGCCGTGTCCACGGCACCGGACGCGCAGTGGTGGCACACGGGCTCCGCGAGGAGGCCCACCAGTTCCCACAGGTACTTGCTGAAACAGCCGTGACCTGTGAGAAGCTGGGTGAGCCAGTAAGTGGGAGCCCGGTGCCTCGCCTCGACCCATTGGCGCAGTACGGGTCGGACAGCCTCGGCGAGCCGCCTGCTCGCCGAGGGGTCCTCCAACCTTTGAGCCCATCGCTGGAAGAGATCCTCGCGACATTCGCTCCTCCAGCGAACGATCTCTTCCGCGAGGGGCTCCGACGATGTTTGCCGCATCAGGGCCCTCCTTCGGTACACCTCCGCCAGGACCCCGGCCTCGAGGTCCCAGGGGAGGCTCCCGGCAATTAGGCACGCCGCCTCGTAAGAGACGGTGTGGTACGCCCTGGAGGCCCTCTGTGCCATGACCCGCTGCGGACGCCGCAGCAGGGCCACGTTCTCGGCACTGAGGGCCCCCGCCGCCCAAATTGGCGCCCCGTAGAGCGCCATGGAGCGAACCACACCGTCATAAAGGCGGCGGCCAACACTCCCCGCCCCCCCACAGTTGGGGAGTAGGCGTGCGAGCATTCCCGCGCACGACACCAATTTTGGCGCCAGCGCACGGAAATGCCCGCTGAACCCCCACCGACCGTCGAGGACGAGACCGAGGTATTTAATGGTCTCCCCGACGGCGATGCGGGCTCCGCCCACCGTGATGGAGTACCCCGGGGGGGGCTTCGTCCGAGGCCCATGGAAGAACAGGGCCTCGGACTTCTCGAGGGCCACCCGCAGCCCGAGGGCCCTGATGCGGCCGACAACATGGGCCGTGCCCGCCGTGGCGAGCACGCCCGCGTCCCTAAACGATTTGCCCTGCGCGGTCACTAGGGTATCGTCGGCGTAGCATATTACGCCGACCCCCCGAAGATTAGCGCCGCGCAGGGCCCAGTCGAAGCCGATGTTCCACAGGAGTGGGCCGAGAACCGACCCCTGTGGAACACCGCACCCCATCTCCCTGCGGACCACCCGCCCCCGGACCGGGTATGTGATGGCCCGGTCGGCGAAGTAGTCCGCAAGGACGCGCCTGAGGTACCACGGGACGTTGTGGTACCTCAGGGCCTCCGCGATTGTCTCCCAGGGGATGGTGTTGAAGGCGTTGGCGATGTCGAGCGACACCGCCAACAACACCCCCCCCCGGGAGACAGCGCTCTCGACGCTGTCCCGCAGCCGAGAGATGGCGTCCAGCGTGGACCTCCCGCGGCGAAAGCCGAATTGTCCGTCACTGAGATTTGGGCCCACCGCCTCCAGGTGCTCGACGAGGCGCGCAGCGAGCACGCGCTCGAAGAGTTTGCACGCCTCATCGAGCAGGACGATGGGGCGGTAGGCCGACGGCGAGTCGGGGGGTCGCCCGCGCTTCGGGAGAAGCACGAGCTTCCCCGACTTCCACCGCCGCGGGATCGTGCCGGACGCCATCATTTCCGACATGAGGGACAGCGTCTCCTCCCCGAGGACCGGCATCACGCGGACGAGGATCCGCCCGGGCACACCGTCCGGACCTGGGGCGCGGTTCTTCAGCTTGAGCGTCTGAACCGCGGCCCCCAGCTCGTCCTCGGACACGGGCGGAACTACCTCGCCCGCGGCCGGTCCTTCCTCGGGAGTCGGTGCCGCCATTCTGGGCGGCACCCATTCTTCTCTGGGGCTCGGGAATAGGGAGCTGACCACGCGCTCCAGCAGGGGGGGGTCAAGGGTCATCGTCAGCGGGGGCGCCGCGGGTCGGAGCTTCTGCCTCACGACCTTGTACGGGCGCCCCCACGGATCCCCGTCGATGCTGTCGACCCACCCCTGCCAGGCCTCCGCCTTGGCGGCCCTTATAGCGGAGGTCAGGGCCGCGCGAGCGGCCCGGTACGCGGCGAGCAACACCTCCTCGTGTGCCGGGTCCCTGGCGCTTCTTCTCCGGCTTCTGGTGCACCGGCGGCGGGCCGAGGTACACTCGGCCTGTAGCCCCGTGAGGTGGGGCCGCCACCAGTACACCTGCCTGCGCTTTTGAGAGGGACCCGCTCGTCGCATCGCCGCGTCGCAGACGCGAGACAGCGCTCCAGAGAGCCTCTCGCATCTCGCGTCTACGTCCGGGCCGCTATCGGCGTTTGCGGCGGCCCATCGCTCCACGATGGCCGCCTCCGTGGCCAGCTCCGGGTCCAGGGTGGACAATCGCCACCGCGGACCCTCCTCCGACCGGGGTCGGTCCACACCGCCCGCTCCGGCGTCCGAAGGGGATGGGACTAGGTCGAACCTTATGTAGAGGTGGTCCGACAACGTCTCCACCCCCTCCTCAACCCGCCACCCGATTGCGCGGCGGGCCAGGGCGGGACTCGCGAACGAGACGTCGACGATCGACCCGCCCTGTTGACGTACGCACGTGTGGACCGCTTCCCGGTTCAGGAGGACCATTCCCGTGGACACCGCCCACTCTTCCAGGGTCTCGCCCCTGGCGCTGGTCGCCGGAGATCCCCACGAACGGGATTTGGCGTTGAAGTCTCCGGCGACCACCACAGGGGTGGGGTGCACTTCCTGGACCAGGTCGCCGACCTCGACCAGCAGACGCTCGAAGTCGGCGAGGGTCCTGTTCGGAGAGAAGTACACCCCGATCACTGCAACGTCGCCCAGCAGCACGAGGACGCATCCGCGCCCCCTCCGCACCCTGCGGAAGGGGATGCACAGCGAAGCGTCGCGCTGCCAGGCGACGATAGCCACCGAACCGTCGTCGGCGCCCGCCCAGTTGTCGCGGGCTTGGACGCGGTACGGCTCGGCGACTATGGCGACGTCGATTTGCCACCGCGCAGCCGTCTGGAGAAGCAGGTCCTGTGCGGCCGCGCAGTGGTTCACGTTCGCCTGCAGGATCGAGACCCTGTGAGCCATTTAATTGGTGGCGGTGTCCATTGCCTCCTCAACAGCTCTCGGAGCTGTTACTGACGCGGCGGGGGCGTCGCGATTACCCCCGCCCGTCTTCTTCTTCTTGGCCATCGCCGGGCACTTTTTGTGCCCGAGGCGATGGCCGGCGTCGCCGCCCTCGGTCGCGCAGATTGCGCACCTAGGGTCGGCGACGCAGGTGGCCGCCTTGTGGCCCGGCTGGCCGCACCGGAAGCACAGCGCGCTGCGGTCTACCTCGCAGCTGCACTGCACCCCCAGGTGGCCCGGCACCAGGCAGCGGTAACACCGCTGCGGCCGCGCGTCAAGGAGCGCGGCCCGGGCCATCGACCAGCCGATGGTGAGGTGGCCAGCCCCCGTAATCGTTTTGGCCGCCAGGACCGGGCATTTTACCCAGACGGTCCCCGGGCGGCCAGGTGGGCGGTTGATGGTGCCCACCTTTACCGATTCGGGGCGGCATCCCCCCACCTCGGCCACTCGCGCGGCCACCATTTCCTTGGTGGCCGCGTCACTCAGGCCGGAAATGCGCATCTCTGCGCACCGCTCCGGCCTGGCGACGCGGGCCACCTCGCCGACGAGCTCGCGGAGTTTTGAGGCAAGCTCGTCGGCCTTCCTCGTCCTATCGGCGCCGGACACCTCGAGCAGCCGGCCCCCAGTGCGGGCCGTGCGGAAGCGTAGCCCGCTGATCTCCAGGGCCGCGAGGTTTATACCCCTCTCGGCCCTGGATAATACGTCGGCATAACTCACTGTCGAGCCCTGCGGCAGTGTAATGGCTATCGCCTCCGACGCAGGAACTCGCAGGCGACGGCCACGCTTCCGCTTCCGCTTGGGCTGCTGGGCTGCTGGAGTAGCCGGCGCCCGGGGCGCCGGAGCAGCCTGCCTCGGCGCCCGAGATGCCGGGGAAGCCGGCCTCGGCGCCCGGCCCCCCCGCGCCACCACATTCCACGCCTCTTTGAGAGGCGGCGGCGGCGGAGCAGGCCGGATGGCGGGACGAGTCGGGGCCGGAGGAGCGGCTCCGCGGGCCGCCTCGGCCTCGCGGGTCGCCAGGCTCCTCCTGCCACCCCTCTTTTGACCCTTCGCCCCCGCATTGGATGTTGCGGCGGGGGCGGAAGAGGTCGCGGCCGTCGGCGCAGATCCGCCGCGCGTCGGGGAGGCCCCCGCCGGCGGGGCGGCAGAGGCGTCTACCGCAGGCGCCGGGGCACCGCGCTCCGGCGTTTTGCGCACGTACGCCGTTATCGGCGGGGACAGGCGCTTCTCCGGCAGGAGCCGGTCCTGGATGCCCGACATCCTAGCGTCGACCAGGAAGAAGATCTCCTCCCTGGTCATCGCTTCGGGTGCCGGGGCGGGGACGGAGGCCGCCACTCGCCTCTGGGCCTCGACCTCGGCCCTGAGGGCGAGGATTTCAGCCCGAAGCTGGGCGACCTCCTCCGACTCCTTCCTGGCGGCGAGCCTGTGCACGGCCTCTGCCACCGTCGCCACCGCCTTCCGGATGTCCGCCACGTGCTGGCACTTCATCCTTGTTTGTTTCCGGGCAAGTGAACCGATCAGCTCCAAGGCTGAATCGGCCACCCCCACAAGGTCTTCAGCGCCGCACGTGGCCGCCACCTCCCCTTCCTGCGCAGGGTCCGCCGGCGACACCGCCCGGGACCGGTCACGCAGTGCCGCCTTCTTTGCGGCCACCTCGGCCGCCAGCTCCTCCTCGGCGCGCAGTTCGAGCTCGCGCTCTCGCTGCGCGCACAGTTCGGCCTTTGCCTTTGCGAGGCCGACGTACTCGCCCGTTGTGGGCGGGCGCCCTCGACCCCGCTTAGGCCGCGCACCAGCTTTGGCCAAGGCCACCTCCTCACCCTCGAGAGGCCGCTTCCGCCACAAGCGGCCCATCGGGGAGGGGGAGCTCGATCTTGAGCGCTCCCCCACCGACATGCAGCTGTCCGAGGACTCGGACAGCCGCAACTCCTGCGGCGCCTGCAGCTCGCAGCGCGCGAGCACCACGCGCGGCACCTTCTCTTTTGCCACAAGGGCCGAGGCCCTTGTCCTTGAGGACACCCCGTCCTCCCCTACCCCCTCCGAGGATTCGCTCCTCCTTTCTTCTTTTATTTGTTTGTTAGTTTTAAGATTTTCCATTTTTGTTCCCACGAGTGTGGGGGAAAAGATTACCAAGACTAGCAGAGCCCCCTGTACTAGCTTGGGCGTATATACGCACGGAGGTCCGCCAGTTTCCGCGGGTTTTTACGACTTCGCTGTCGGGTGTTATTGACTTTTCCTTGTCTCGGGCCGGCCAATTAAGGCAAGCCCCCTGTCCCGGCGCCACGCCGCTAGACATGACAACGACACGCGACGCCGAGACAGGTTGCTCGACGTTGTCCCCGGGAAGGGGACATCCCCCTGAACACGAGTTAACGCATCCAGAGGGACCGCCGAGCCGCGGGGTACTCCCGCCCACAACCACGTCCAAAAGGACCGCTGTCCATGAAGGACCCTCAAAGAGCGAAGCGCTCTCGCGCCGGAGCGGCGCCCGATGTCGGGAGAGACCGCCCCGCATCGCCAGTCAGCTCTGATGATCAGAGTAGTACCGGGAGCGGGGCAGTCGCCGACACTCGCGGTGGCGAAGCACCGCCGCGGACCTTGCAGGTCCGCCATACCACGACCCCTCCGCGGGTCAACTGGTGGGATATCAGTCAACGGCCAGAAACCCTCCTCCCGTATAAATACGGGTCGGAACGAATCTGACCGCTGTCCAGGGAGCACCAGAACACCGCTTCCCTTACCCGGAGATCGCAAGCGATTTCCAGGGCACGAGAAACGGTGCACCAACGTGGAGGTTTCCCACCCAGCCCCCCAGGTTAGGTTAGGTTAGGTTAGGTTAGGTTTTTTTTTTTTTTTTTTTTAAAATTCCGCCTTTTGCCCTACCGGGCCGCGGGAACTACGTTAGTATACGTCCGCGGCCCGGCAAGGGGGGGCCCCTTTGCGTCGGGGCCCGACGTGGAACGACCCACTCCCAAGACTGAGGAGGGGTCGTCCGCCGTTTCCACGGCGCGACGCGTCTCACGACGCGCCGCGCGCGGGGTTGTGTCCCGGCCGGGGCCGCCATCAGACTCGACGGCGGCCCCGGGCCGGGGCCCGGCGGGGCGGGAGCGTGCCGCCGGCACGCTCGCGCTCCCGCAGGGCTTCGCGTTTGGCCGCCATCACCTCGCTAGCGAACGAGGCGACGGCGGCCCAACACTGGTCGCTGCCGGCCATGGCAGCGACGACAGCCGGCAGCGACAAGTCCGCCCCGACTGCGCCAATGAGCCCGGCGCGTTGGGCGCCCCAGCCCGTGCACACGGCCAGGGTGTGCTCGGCCGTGTCCACGGCCCCGGACGCACAGTGGTGGCACACGGGCTCCGCGAGGATGCCCACCAGTTCCCACAGGTACTTGCTGAAACAGCCGTGACCTGTGAGAAGCTGGGTGAGCCAATAAGTGGGAGCCCGGTGCCTCGCCTCGACCCATTGGCGCAGTACGGGTCGGACAGCCTCGGCGAGCTGCCTGCTCGCCGAGGGGTCCTCCAACCTTTGAGCCCATCGCTGGAAGAGATCCTCGCGACATTCGCTCCTCCAGCGAACGATCAGACTGAATGAAAATTCGCTCAGAATTGCGCTACGACGCGTACTTTCCGAGATAATTGAGAAACCAAGTTATTCGGTGATGGCGAAAATTACCATTTTGAAGAAAAAATTCAATAAATAAAAAACTATTGATGAGAAAAATTCCAAAGTTGGTGTCTCCAGTTCTGGATAGTTATACTGTAAGATAATGTAAAAAAAACAAGAAGTCTTCCTGAGAAATTTTTCAGGAGGGGTAAGAGCGTTTTTGAAATTTTGGTACACACCTGAAAATAGCGTTGGTTTATGTGAAGAAGATGCTGTAGGGGGGCGTGTGATATATCGTTGGAATCAGCACGCCGAGGCGGTTCGAATGACACCTACAACATGCTCCTAGGATGAAAGATGAGGGAGCACGTGGCGGGAAGGAAAATTACCTTATATGATTGAAAAATTATTATCTTAAAAACTATGAGCGGGAAAAATCTGAAACTTGGTAGGTATGTGCACTGATATATGTGAAATAAAATAAAGTAATAAAAAAGGTAGGTTATCGCTTTGGATTTTTAGATATAGAGCTTTCAATGTGAAAGTAAATGGAAAAAATAAATGTTTTTTAAAAATGTCCAATAACTTCCAAAGTATGTATCACACAATGTTGGTTGATGTTTCCCTGTAAAGGGCTTTTTAACGCGGTTCTAACGAAGTATTACGTTTGGTTGTGGCTATTGTATTTAAGAAGTTAGTCACCACGTGGTTTTTTGAAAATTGTCTGTAAATCACTAAATAATTGTCCGATAGCGTTCAAATTTGGTAGATAGATGGAGAGTCATAAATAAAACAGAATCACAATAGCCGATACACGACGGCCCGCTTAAAATCAAAAGTTTTTGACCAAAAACTGAAAATTTTTTGGGTAAGACTAACCTCAAAATAAGTTTTTGTTCAGAAAAAATCCACAATTTTGGGTGTATCGCTGCACAATTTAGCACACACTTAGATATCACTGAGAAACATATGTAAGCACTTTTTAAAGTTCAAAAATCGCGAAAAAGACCAATTTTTAGAATTTTTGAACGCGGAGCGGCCTAATTCGTGGCGCTCTGGGTGGCGTTCGAGCGCAGACTGGTTAGGTTAGGTTAGGTTAGGTTAGGTTTTTTTTTTTTTTTTTTTTTTTTTTTTTCAAAATTTCCGTCTCTTGCCCTACCGGACCGCGGGAACTACGTGAGTATACGTCCGCGGCCCGGCAAGGGGGGGCCCCTTTTAGTCGGGGCCCTACGTGGTACGACCCACTCCCATGGAGTGGGGAGGGGTCGTCCGCCGTTTCCACGGCGCGACGCGTCTCACGACGCGCCGCGCGTGGGGTTGTGTCCCGGCCAGGGCCGCCATCAGACTCGACGGCGGCCCCGGGCCGGGGCCCGGCGGGGCGGGAGCGTGCCACCAGCACGCTCGCGCTCCCGCAGGGCTTCGCGTTTGGCCGCCATCACCTCGCTGGCGAATGAGGCGACGGCGGCCCAACACAGTTCGCTGCCGGCCATGGCAGCGACGACGGCCGGCAGCGACAAGTCCACCCCGACCGCGCCAATGAGCCTGGCGCGTTGAGCGCCCCAGGCCGTGCACACGGCCAGTGTGTGTTCGGCCGTGTCCACGGCACCGGACGCGCAGTGGTGGCACACGGGCTCCGCGAGGAGGCCCACCAGTTCCCACAGGTACTTGCTGAAACAGCCGTGACCTGTGAGAAGCTGGGTGAGCCAGTAAGTGGGAGCCCGGTGCCTCGCCTCGACCCATTGGCGCAGTACGGGTCGGACAGCCTCGGCGAGCCGCCTGCTCGCCGAGGGGTCCTCCAACCTTTGAGCCCATCGCTGGAAGAGATCCTCGCGACATTCGCTCCTCCAGCGAACGATCTCTTCCGCGAGGGGCTCCGACGATGTTTGCCGCATCAGGGCCCTCCTTCGGTACACCTCCGCCAGGACCCCGGCCTCGAGGTCCCAGGGGAGGCTCCCGGCAATTAGGCACGCCGCCTCGTAAGAGACGGTGTGGTACGCCCTGGAGGCCCTCTGTGCCATGACCCGCTGCGGACGCCGCAGCAGGGCCACGTTCTCGGCACTGAGGGCCCCCGCCGCCCAAATTGGCGCCCCGTAGAGCGCCATGGAGCGAACCACACCGTCATAAAGGCGGCGGCCAACACTCCCCGCCCCCCCACAGTTGGGGAGTAGGCGTGCGAGCATTCCCGCGCACGACACCAATTTTGGCGCCAGCGCACGGAAATGCCCGCTGAACCCCCACCGACCGTCGAGGACGAGACCGAGGTATTTAATGGTCTCCCCGACGGCGATGCGGGCTCCGCCCACCGTGATGGAGTACCCCGGGGGGGGCTTCGTCCGAGGCCCATGGAAGAACAGGGCCTCGGACTTCTCGAGGGCCACCCGCAGCCCGAGGGCCCTGATGCGGCCGACAACATGGGCCGTGCCCGCCGTGGCGAGCACGCCCGCGTCCCTAAACGATTTGCCCTGCGCGGTCACTAGGGTATCGTCGGCGTAGCATATTACGCCGACCCCCCGAAGATTAGCGCCGCGCAGGGCCCAGTCGAAGCCGATGTTCCACAGGAGTGGGCCGAGAACCGACCCCTGTGGAACACCGCACCCCATCTCCCTGCGGACCACCCGCCCCCGGACCGGGTATGTGATGGCCCGGTCGGCGAAGTAGTCCGCAAGGACGCGCCTGAGGTACCACGGGACGTTGTGGTACCTCAGGGCCTCCGCGATTGTCTCCCAGGGGATGGTGTTGAAGGCGTTGGCGATGTCGAGCGACACCGCCAACAACACCCCCCCCCGGGAGACAGCGCTCTCGACGCTGTCCCGCAGCCGAGAGATGGCGTCCAGCGTGGACCTCCCGCGGCGAAAGCCGAATTGTCCGTCACTGAGATTTGGGCCCACCGCCTCCAGGTGCTCGACGAGGCGCGCAGCGAGCACGCGCTCGAAGAGTTTGCACGCCTCATCGAGCAGGACGATGGGGCGGTAGGCCGACGGCGAGTCGGGGGGTCGCCCGCGCTTCGGGAGAAGCACGAGCTTCCCCGACTTCCACCGCCGCGGGATCGTGCCGGACGCCATCATTTCCGACATGAGGGACAGCGTCTCCTCCCCGAGGACCGGCATCACGCGGACGAGGATCCGCCCGGGCACACCGTCCGGACCTGGGGCGCGGTTCTTCAGCTTGAGCGTCTGAACCGCGGCCCCCAGCTCGTCCTCGGACACGGGCGGAACTACCTCGCCCGCGGCCGGTCCTTCCTCGGGAGTCGGTGCCGCCATTCTGGGCGGCACCCATTCTTCTCTGGGGCTCGGGAATAGGGAGCTGACCACGCGCTCCAGCAGGGGGGGGTCAAGGGTCATCGTCAGCGGGGGCGCCGCGGGTCGGAGCTTCTGCCTCACGACCTTGTACGGGCGCCCCCACGGATCCCCGTCGATGCTGTCGACCCACCCCTGCCAGGCCTCCGCCTTGGCGGCCCTTATAGCGGAGGTCAGGGCCGCGCGAGCGGCCCGGTACGCGGCGAGCAACACCTCCTCGTGTGCCGGGTCCCTGGCGCTTCTTCTCCGGCTTCTGGTGCACCGGCGGCGGGCCGAGGTACACTCGGCCTGTAGCCCCGTGAGGTGGGGCCGCCACCAGTACACCTGCCTGCGCTTTTGAGAGGGACCCGCTCGTCGCATCGCCGCGTCGCAGACGCGAGACAGCGCTCCAGAGAGCCTCTCGCATCTCGCGTCTACGTCCGGGCCGCTATCGGCGTTTGCGGCGGCCCATCGCTCCACGATGGCCGCCTCCGTGGCCAGCTCCGGGTCCAGGGTGGACAATCGCCACCGCGGACCCTCCTCCGACCGGGGTCGGTCCACACCGCCCGCTCCGGCGTCCGAAGGGGATGGGACTAGGTCGAACCTTATGTAGAGGTGGTCCGACAACGTCTCCACCCCCTCCTCAACCCGCCACCCGATTGCGCGGCGGGCCAGGGCGGGACTCGCGAACGAGACGTCGACGATCGACCCGCCCTGTTGACGTACGCACGTGTGGACCGCTTCCCGGTTCAGGAGGACCATTCCCGTGGACACCGCCCACTCTTCCAGGGTCTCGCCCCTGGCGCTGGTCGCCGGAGATCCCCACGAACGGGATTTGGCGTTGAAGTCTCCGGCGACCACCACAGGGGTGGGGTGCACTTCCTGGACCAGGTCGCCGACCTCGACCAGCAGACGCTCGAAGTCGGCGAGGGTCCTGTTCGGAGAGAAGTACACCCCGATCACTGCAACGTCGCCCAGCAGCACGAGGACGCATCCGCGCCCCCTCCGCACCCTGCGGAAGGGGATGCACAGCGAAGCGTCGCGCTGCCAGGCGACGATAGCCACCGAACCGTCGTCGGCGCCCGCCCAGTTGTCGCGGGCTTGGACGCGGTACGGCTCGGCGACTATGGCGACGTCGATTTGCCACCGCGCAGCCGTCTGGAGAAGCAGGTCCTGTGCGGCCGCGCAGTGGTTCACGTTCGCCTGCAGGATCGAGACCCTGTGAGCCATTTAATTGGTGGCGGTGTCCATTGCCTCCTCAACAGCTCTCGGAGCTGTTACTGACGCGGCGGGGGCGTCGCGATTACCCCCGCCCGTCTTCTTCTTCTTGGCCATCGCCGGGCACTTTTTGTGCCCGAGGCGATGGCCGGCGTCGCCGCCCTCGGTCGCGCAGATTGCGCACCTAGGGTCGGCGACGCAGGTGGCCGCCTTGTGGCCCGGCTGGCCGCACCGGAAGCACAGCGCGCTGCGGTCTACCTCGCAGCTGCACTGCACCCCCAGGTGGCCCGGCACCAGGCAGCGGTAACACCGCTGCGGCCGCGCGTCAAGGAGCGCGGCCCGGGCCATCGACCAGCCGATGGTGAGGTGGCCAGCCCCCGTAATCGTTTTGGCCGCCAGGACCGGGCATTTTACCCAGACGGTCCCCGGGCGGCCAGGTGGGCGGTTGATGGTGCCCACCTTTACCGATTCGGGGCGGCATCCCCCCACCTCGGCCACTCGCGCGGCCACCATTTCCTTGGTGGCCGCGTCACTCAGGCCGGAAATGCGCATCTCTGCGCACCGCTCCGGCCTGGCGACGCGGGCCACCTCGCCGACGAGCTCGCGGAGTTTTGAGGCAAGCTCGTCGGCCTTCCTCGTCCTATCGGCGCCGGACACCTCGAGCAGCCGGCCCCCAGTGCGGGCCGTGCGGAAGCGTAGCCCGCTGATCTCCAGGGCCGCGAGGTTTATACCCCTCTCGGCCCTGGATAATACGTCGGCATAACTCACTGTCGAGCCCTGCGGCAGTGTAATGGCTATCGCCTCCGACGCAGGAACTCGCAGGCGACGGCCACGCTTCCGCTTCCGCTTGGGCTGCTGGGCTGCTGGAGTAGCCGGCGCCCGGGGCGCCGGAGCAGCCTGCCTCGGCGCCCGAGATGCCGGGGAAGCCGGCCTCGGCGCCCGGCCCCCCCGCGCCACCACATTCCACGCCTCTTTGAGAGGCGGCGGCGGCGGAGCAGGCCGGATGGCGGGACGAGTCGGGGCCGGAGGAGCGGCTCCGCGGGCCGCCTCGGCCTCGCGGGTCGCCAGGCTCCTCCTGCCACCCCTCTTTTGACCCTTCGCCCCCGCATTGGATGTTGCGGCGGGGGCGGAAGAGGTCGCGGCCGTCGGCGCAGATCCGCCGCGCGTCGGGGAGGCCCCCGCCGGCGGGGCGGCAGAGGCGTCTACCGCAGGCGCCGGGGCACCGCGCTCCGGCGTTTTGCGCACGTACGCCGTTATCGGCGGGGACAGGCGCTTCTCCGGCAGGAGCCGGTCCTGGATGCCCGACATCCTAGCGTCGACCAGGAAGAAGATCTCCTCCCTGGTCATCGCTTCGGGTGCCGGGGCGGGGACGGAGGCCGCCACTCGCCTCTGGGCCTCGACCTCGGCCCTGAGGGCGAGGATTTCAGCCCGAAGCTGGGCGACCTCCTCCGACTCCTTCCTGGCGGCGAGCCTGTGCACGGCCTCTGCCACCGTCGCCACCGCCTTCCGGATGTCCGCCACGTGCTGGCACTTCATCCTTGTTTGTTTCCGGGCAAGTGAACCGATCAGCTCCAAGGCTGAATCGGCCACCCCCACAAGGTCTTCAGCGCCGCACGTGGCCGCCACCTCCCCTTCCTGCGCAGGGTCCGCCGGCGACACCGCCCGGGACCGGTCACGCAGTGCCGCCTTCTTTGCGGCCACCTCGGCCGCCAGCTCCTCCTCGGCGCGCAGTTCGAGCTCGCGCTCTCGCTGCGCGCACAGTTCGGCCTTTGCCTTTGCGAGGCCGACGTACTCGCCCGTTGTGGGCGGGCGCCCTCGACCCCGCTTAGGCCGCGCACCAGCTTTGGCCAAGGCCACCTCCTCACCCTCGAGAGGCCGCTTCCGCCACAAGCGGCCCATCGGGGAGGGGGAGCTCGATCTTGAGCGCTCCCCCACCGACATGCAGCTGTCCGAGGACTCGGACAGCCGCAACTCCTGCGGCGCCTGCAGCTCGCAGCGCGCGAGCACCACGCGCGGCACCTTCTCTTTTGCCACAAGGGCCGAGGCCCTTGTCCTTGAGGACACCCCGTCCTCCCCTACCCCCTCCGAGGATTCGCTCCTCCTTTCTTCTTTTATTTGTTTGTTAGTTTTAAGATTTTCCATTTTTGTTCCCACGAGTGTGGGGGAAAAGATTACCAAGACTAGCAGAGCCCCCTGTACTAGCTTGGGCGTATATACGCACGGAGGTCCGCCAGTTTCCGCGGGTTTTTACGACTTCGCTGTCGGGTGTTATTGACTTTTCCTTGTCTCGGGCCGGCCAATTAAGGCAAGCCCCCTGTCCCGGCGCCACGCCGCTAGACATGACAACGACACGCGACGCCGAGACAGGTTGCTCGACGTTGTCCCCGGGAAGGGGACATCCCCCTGAACACGAGTTAACGCATCCAGAGGGACCGCCGAGCCGCGGGGTACTCCCGCCCACAACCACGTCCAAAAGGACCGCTGTCCATGAAGGACCCTCAAAGAGCGAAGCGCTCTCGCGCCGGAGCGGCGCCCGATGTCGGGAGAGACCGCCCCGCATCGCCAGTCAGCTCTGATGATCAGAGTAGTACCGGGAGCGGGGCAGTCGCCGACACTCGCGGTGGCGAAGCACCGCCGCGGACCTTGCAGGTCCGCCATACCACGACCCCTCCGCGGGTCAACTGGTGGGATATCAGTCAACGGCCAGAAACCCTCCTCCCGTATAAATACGGGTCGGAACGAATCTGACCGCTGTCCAGGGAGCACCAGAACACCGCTTCCCTTACCCGGAGATCGCAAGCGATTTCCAGGGCACGAGAAACGGTGCACCAACGTGGAGGTTTCCCACCCAGCCCCCCAGGTTAGGTTAGGTTAGGTTAGGTTAGGTTTTTTTTTTTTTTTTTTTTAAAATTCCGCCTTTTGCCCTACCGGGCCGCGGGAACTACGTTAGTATACGTCCGCGGCCCGGCAAGGGGGGGCCCCTTTGCGTCGGGGCCCGACGTGGAACGACCCACTCCCAAGACTGAGGAGGGGTCGTCCGCCGTTTCCACGGCGCGACGCGTCGCACGACGCGCCGCGCGCGGGGTTGTGTCCCGGCCGGGGCCGCCATCAGACTCGACGGCGGCCCCGGGCCGGGGCCCGGCGGGGCGGGAGCGTGCCGCCGGCACGCTCGCGCTCCCGCAGGGCTTCGCGTTTGGCCGCCATCACCTCGCTAGCGAACGAGGCGACGGCGGCCCAACACTGGTCGCTGCCGGCCATGGCAGCGACGACAGCCGGCAGCGACAAGTCCGCCCCGACTGCGCCAATGAGCCCGGCGCGTTGGGCGCCCCAGCCCGTGCACACGGCCAGGGTGTGCTCGGCCGTGTCCACGGCCCCGGACGCACAGTGGTGGCACACGGGCTCCGCGAGGATGCCCACCAGTTCCCACAGGTACTTGCTGAAACAGCCGTGACCTGTGAGAAGCTGGGTGAGCCAATAAGTGGGAGCCCGGTGCCTCGCCTCGACCCATTGGCGCAGTACGGGTCGGACAGCCTCGGCGAGCTGCCTGCTCGCCGAGGGGTCCTCCAACCTTTGAGCCCATCGCTGGAAGAGATCCTCGCGACATTCGCTCCTCCAGCGAACGATCTCTTCCGCGAGGGGCTCCGACGATGTTTGCCGCATCAGGGCCCTCCTTCGGTACACCTCCGCCAGGACCCCGGCCTCGAGGTCCCAGGGGAGGCTCCCGGCAATCAAGCACGCCGCCTCGTAGGAGACGGTGTGGTACGCCCTGGAGGCCCTCTGTGCCATGACCCGCTGCGGACGCCGCAGCAGGGCCACGTTCTCGGCACTGAGGGCCCCCGCCGCCCATATTGGCGCCCCGTAGAGCGCCATGGAGCGAACCACACCGTCATAAAGGCGGCGGCCGACACTCCCCGCCCCCCCACAGTTGGGGAGTAGGCGTGCGAGCATTCCCGCGCACGACACCAATTTTGGCGCCAGCGCACGGAAATGCCCGCTGAACCCCCACCGACCGTCGAGGACGAGACCGAGATATTTGATGGTCTCCCCGACGGCGATGCGGGCTCCGCCCACCGTGATGAAGTACCCCGGGGGGGGCTTCGTCCGAGGCCCATGGAAGAACAGGGCCTCGGACTTCTCAAGGGCTACCCGCAGCCCGAGGGCCCTGATGCGGCCGACAATATGGGCCGTGCCCGCCGTGGCGAGCACGCCCGCGTCCCTAAACGTTTTGCCCTGCGCGGTCACTAGGGTATCGTCGGCGTAGCATATTACGCCGACCCCCCGAAGATTAGCGCCGCGCAGGGCCCAATCGAAGCCGATGTTCCACAGGAGTGGGCCGAGAACCGACCCCTGTGGAACACCGCACCCCATCGCCCTGCGGACTACTCGCCCCGGGACCGGGTATGTGATGGCCCGGTCGGCGAAATAGTCCGCAAGGACGCGCCTGAGGTACCACGGGACGTTGTGGTACCTCAGGGCCTCCGCGATTGTCTCCCAGGGGATGGTGTTGAAGGCGTTGGCGATGTCGAGCGACACCGCCAACAACACCTCCCCCCGGGAGACAGCGCTCTCGACGCTGTCCCGCAGCCGAGAGACGGCGTCCAGCGTGGACCTCCCGCGGCGAAAGCCGAATTGGCCGTCACTTAGATTCGGGCCTACCGCCTCCAGGTGCTCGACGAGGCGCGCAGCGAGCACGCGCTCGAAGAGTTTGCACGCCTCATCGAGCAGAACGATGGGGCGGTAGGCCGACGGCGAGTCGGGGGGTCGCCCGCGCTTCGGGAGAAGCACGAGCTTCCCCGACTTCCACCGCCGCGGGATCGTGCCGGACGCCATCATCTCCGACATGAGGGACAGCGTCACCTCCCCGAGGACCGGCATCACGCGGACCAGGATCCGCCCGGGAACCCCGTCCGGACCCGGGGCGCGGCTCTTCAGCTTGAGCGTCTGAACCGCGGCCCCGAGCTCGTCCTCGGACACGGGCGGAACGACCTCGCCCGCGACCGGTCCTCCTTCGGGAGTCGGTGCCGCCATCCTGGGCGGCACCCATTCCTCTTCTGGGCTCGGGAATAGGGAGCTGACCACGCGCTCCAGCAGGGGGGGGGTCAAGGGTCATCGTCAGCGGGGGCGCCGCGGGTCGAAGCTTCTGCCTCACGACCTTGTACGGGCGCCCCCACGGATCCCCGTCGATGCTGTCGACCCACCCCTGCCAGGCCTCCGCCTTGGCGGCCCTTATAGCGGAGGTCAGGGCCGCGCGAGCGGCCCGGTACGCGGCGAGCAACACCTCCTCGCGTGCCGGGTCCCTGGCGCTTCTTCTCCGGCTTCTGGTGCACCGGCGGCGGGCCGAGGCACACTCGGCCTGTAGCCCCGTGAGGTGGGGCCGCCACCAGTACACCTGCCTGCGCTTTTGAGAGGGACCCGCTCGTCGCATCGCCGCGTCGCAGACGCGAGACAGCGCTCCAGAGAGCCTCTCGCATCTCGCGTCTACGTCCGGGCCGCCATCGGCGTTTGCGGCGGCCCATCGCTCCACGATGGCCGCCTCCGTGGCCAGCTCCGGGTCCAGGGTGGACAACCGCCACCGTGGACCCTCCTCCGACCGGGGTCGGTCCACACCGCCCGCTCCGGCGTCCGAAGGGGATGGGACTAAGTCGAACCTTATGTATAAATGGTCCGACAACGTCTCCACCCCCTCCTCAACCCGCCACCCGATTGCGCGGCGGGCCAGGGCGGGACTCGCAAACGAGATGTCGACGATCGACCCGCCCTGTTGACGCACGCACGTGTGGACCGCCCCCCGGTTCAGGAGGACCATTCCCGTGGACACCGCCCACTCCTCCAGGGTCTCCCCCCTGGCGCTGGTCGCCGGAGATCCCCACGAACGGGATTTGGCGTTGAAGTCTCCGGCGACCACCACAGGGGTGGGGTGCACTTCCTGGACCAGGTCGCCGACCTCGACCAGCAGACGCTCGAAGTCGGCGAGGGTCCTGTTCGGAGAGAAGTACACCCCTATCACTGCAACGTCGCCCAGCAGCACGAGGACGCATCCGCGCCCCCTCCGCACCCTGCGGAAGGGGAGGCACAGCGAAGCGTCGCGCTGCCAGGCGACGATAGCCACCGAACCGTCGTCGGCGCCCGCCCAGTTGTCGCGGGCTTGGACGCGGTACGGCTCGGCGACTATGGCGACGTCGATTTGCCACTGCGCAGCCGTCTGGAGAAGCAGATCCTGTGCGGCCGCGCAGTGGTTCACGTTCGCCTGCAGGATGGAGACCCCGTGAGCCATTTAATTGGTGGCGGTGTCCATCGCCTCCTCAGCGGCTCTTGGAGCCGTCGCAGACGCGGCGGGGGTGTCGCGATTACCCCCGCCCGTCCTTTTCTTCTTGGCCATCGCCGGGCACTTTTTGTGCCCGAGGCGATGGCCGGCGTCGCCGCCCTCGGTCGCGCAGATTGCGCATTTGGGGTCGGCGACGCAGGTGGCCGCCTTGTGGCCCGGCTGGCCGCACCGGAAGCACAGTGCGCTGCGATCCGTTTCGCAGCTGCACTGCACCCCCAGGTGCCCTGGCACCAGGCAGCGGTAACACCGCTGGGGCCGCGCGTCGAGGAGCGCGGCCCTGGCCATCGACCAGCCTATGGTGAGGCGGCCGGCCCCCGTGATCGTTTTGGCCGCCAGGACCGGGCACTTGACCCAGACGGTCCCCGGGCGGCCAGGTGGGCGGTTAATAGTGCCCACCTTTATCGACACGGGGGGGCATCCCCCCACCTCGGCCACTCTTGCGGCCACCATCTCCCTCGTGACCGCGTCACTCAGACCGGAGATGCGCATTTCTGCGCAGCGCTCCGGCCTGGAGACGCGGGCCACCTCGCCAACGAGCTCGCGTAGTTTTGAGGCGAGCTCGTCGGCCTTCTTTACCCTATCGGCGCCGGTCACCTCCAGCAGCCGGCCCCCAGTGCGGGCCGTGCGGAAGCGCAGCCCGCTAATTTCCAGGGCCGCGAGGTCTATGCCCTTCTCGGCCCTGGACAGCACGTCCGCGTAGCTCGACGCCGAGCCCTGCAGTAGCGTGATCGCCACCGCGGCTGACGCCGGAACTCGCAGACGACGGCTGCGCTTCTTCTTCCGCTTGGGCTGCTGGGCCGCTGGAGCAGCCGGCGCCCGGGACGCCGGAGCGGCTGGCCTCGGAGCCCGAGATGCCGGGGAAGCCGGCCTCGGCGCCCGGCCCCCCCGCGCCACCACATTCCACGCCTCTTTGAGAGGCGGCGGCGGCGGAGCAGGCCGGATGGCGGGACGAGTCGGGGCCGGAGGAGCGGCTCCGCGGGCCGCCTCGGCCTCGCGGGTCGCCAGGCTCCTCCTGCCACCCCTCTTTTGACCCTTCGCCCCCGCATTGGATGTTGCGGCGGGGGCGGAGGAGGTTGCGGCCGTCGGCGCAGGGCCGCGCGCCGGGGAGGCCAACGCCGGCGGGGCGGCAGAGGCATCAACCGCAGGTGCCGGGGCACCGCGCTCCGGTGTTTTGCGCGCGTATGCCGTTATCGGCGGGGACACTCGCTTTTCCGGCAGGAGTCGGTCCTGGATCCCCGACATCCTGGCGTCGACCAGGAAGAAGATTTCCTCCCTGGTCATCGCTTCGGGTGCCGGGGCGGGGACGGAGGCCGCCACTCGCCTCTGGGCCTCGACCTCGGCCCTGAGGGCGAGGATTTCAGCCCGAAGCTGGGCGACCTCCTCCGACTCCTTCCTGGCGGCGAGCTTGTGCACAGCCTCTGCCGCCGTCGCCACCGCCTTCCTGATCTCCGCCACGTGCTGGCACTTCATCCTCGTCTGCTTGCGGGCAAGCGAACCGATCAGCTCCAAGGCTGATTCGGCCACCCCCACAAGCTCGTCGGCACCGCACGTGGCCGCCATCTCCCCTTCCCGGGCAGGGTCCGCCGGCGTCGCCGCCCGGGACCGGTCCCGCAGGGCCGCCTTTTTCGCGGCCACCTCGGCCGCCAGTTCCTCTTCGGCGCGCAATTGGAGCTCGCGCTCGCGCTGAGCGCACAGCTCGGCCTTGGCCTTAGCGAGGCCGACGTATTCGCCCGTTGTGGGCGGGCGACCTCGACCTCGCTTTGGCCGCGCGCCAGTTCTGGCTAGGGCCACCTCTTCACCCTCTAGAGGCCGCTTCCGCCACAAGCGGCCCATCGAGGAGGGGGAGCTCGATCTTGAGCGCTCCCCCACTGACATGCAGCTGTCCGAAGACTCGGACAGCCGCAACTCCTGCGGCGCCTGCAGCTCGCAGCGCGCGAGCACCACGCGCGGCACCCTCTCTCTCTCCACAAGGGCCGAGGCCCTTGTCCTTGAGGACACCCCGTCCTCCCCTACCCCCTCCGAGGAATCGCTCCTCCTCTCTTCCTTAATTCTAAGTGTGTTTGAGTTTTTTAAATGTTCCATAGTTGGTCCCACGAGTATGGGGGAAAAGATTACCAAGACTAGCAGAGCCCCCTGTACTAGCTTGGGCGTATATACGCACGGAGGTCCGCCAGTTTCCGCGGGTTTTTACGACTTTGCTGTCGGGTGTTATTGACTTTTCCTTGTCTCGGGCCGGCCAATTAAGGCAAGCCCCCTGTCCCGGCGCCACGCCGCTAGACATGACAACGACACGCGACGCCGAAACAGGTTGCTCGACGTTGTCCCCGGGAAGGGAACATCCCCCTGAACACGAGTTAACGCATCCAGAGGGACCGCCGAGCCGCGGGGTACTCCCGCCCACAACCACGTCCAAAAGGACCGCTGTCCATGAAGGACTCTCCAAGAGCGAAGCGCTCTCGCGCCGGAGCGGCGCCCGATGTCGGGGGTGACCGCCCCGCATCGCCAGTCAGCTCTGATGAACAGAGTAGTACCGGGAGCGGGGCAGTCGCCGACACTCGCGGTGGCGAAGCACCGCCGCGGACCTTGCAGGTCCGCCATACCACGACCCCTCCGCGGGTCAACTGGTGGGATATCAGTCAACGGCCAGAAACCCTCCTCCCGTATAAATACGGGTCGGAACGAATCTGACCGCTGTCCAGGGAGCACCAGAACACCGCTTCCCTTACCCGGAGATCGCGAGCGATTTCCAGGGCACGAGAAACGGTGCACCAACGTGGAGGTTTCCCACCCAGCCCCCCAGGTTTTTTTTTTTTTAAAAAATTCCGCCTTTTGCCCTACCGGGCCGCGGGAACTACGTTAGTATACGTCCGCGGCCCGGCAAGGGGGGGCCCCTTTGCGTCGGGGCCCGACGTGGAACGACCCACTCCCAAGACTGAGGAGGGGTCGTCCGCCGTTTCCACGGCGCGACGCGTCTCACGACGCGCCGCGCGTGGGGTTGTGTCCCGGCCGGGGCCGCCATCAGACTCGACGGCGGCCCCGGGCCGGGGCCCGGCGGGGCGGGAGCGTGCCGCCGGCACGCTCGCGCTCCCGCAGGGCTTCGCGTTTGGCCGCCATCACCTCGCTAGCGAACGAGGCGACGGCGGCCCAACACTGGTCGCTGCCGGCCATGGCAGCGACGACAGCCGGCAGCGACAAGTCCGCCCCGACTGCGCCAATGAGCCCGGCGCGTTGGGCGCCCCAGCCCGTGCACACGGCCAGGGTGTGCTCGGCCGTGTCCACGGCCCCGGACGCACAGTGGTGGCACACGGGCTCCGCGAGGATGCCCACCAGTTCCCACAGGTACTTGCTGAAACAGCCGTGACCTGTGAGAAGCTGGGTGAGCCAATAAGTGGGAGCCCGGTGCCTCGCCTCGACCCATTGGCGCAGTACGGGTCGGACAGCCTCGGCGAGCTGCCTGCTCGCCGAGGGGTCCTCCAACCTTTGAGCCCATCGCTGGAAGAGATCCTCGCGACATTCGCTCCTCCAGCGAACGATCTCTTCCGCGAGGGGCTCCGACGATGTTTGCCGCATCAGGGCCCTCCTTCGGTACACCTCCGCCAGGACCCCGGCCTCGAGGTCCCAGGGGAGGCTCCCGGCAATCAAGCACGCCGCCTCGTAGGAGACGGTGTGGTACGCCCTGGAGGCCCTCTGTGCCATGACCCGCTGCGGACGCCGCAGCAGGGCCACGTTCTCGGCACTGAGGGCCCCCGCCGCCCATATTGGCGCCCCGTAGAGCGCCATGGAGCGAACCACACCGTCATAAAGGCGGCGGCCGACACTCCCCGCCCCCCCACAGTTGGGGAGTAGGCGTGCGAGCATTCCCGCGCACGACACCAATTTTGGCGCCAGCGCACGGAAATGCCCGCTGAACCCCCACCGACCGTCGAGGACGAGACCGAGATATTTGATGGTCTCCCCGACGGCGATGCGGGCTCCGCCCACCGTGATGAAGTACCCCGGGGGGGGCTTCGTCCGAGGCCCATGGAAGAACAGGGCCTCGGACTTCTCGAGGGCTACCCGCAGCCCGAGGGCCCTGATGCGGCCGACAATATGGGCCGTGCCCGCCGTGGCGAGCACGCCCGCGTCCCTAAACGTTTTGCCCTGCGCGGTCACTAGGGTATCGTCGGCGTAGCATATTACGCCGACCCCCCGAAGATTAGCGCCGCGCAGGGCCCAATCGAAGCCGATGTTCCACAGGAGTGGGCCGAGAACCGACCCCTGTGGAACACCGCACCCCATCGTCCTGCGGACTACTCGCCCCGGGACCGGGTATGTGATGGCCCGGTCGGCGAAATAGTCCGCAAGGACGCGCCTGAGGTACCACGGGACGTTGTGGTACCTCAGGGCCTCCGCGATTGTCTCCCAGGGGATGGTGTTGAAGGCGTTGGCGATGTCGAGCGACACCGCCAACAACACCTCCCCCCGGGAGACAGCGCTCTCGACGCTGTCCCGCAGCCGAGAGACGGCGTCCAGCGTGGACCTCCCGCGGCGAAAGCCGAATTGGCCGTCACTTAGATTCGGGCCCACCGCCTCCAGGTGCTCGACGAGGCGCGCAGCGAGCACGCGCTCGAAGAGTTTGCACGCCTCATCGAGCAGAACGATGGGGCGGTAGGCCGACGGCGAGTCGGGGGGTCGCCCGCGCTTCGGGAGAAGCACGAGCTTCCCCGACTTCCACCGCCGCGGGATCGTGCCGGACGCCATCATCTCCGACATGAGGGACAGCGTCACCTCCCCGAGGACCGGCATCACGCGGACGAGGATCCGCCCGGGAACCCCGTCCGGACCCGGGGCGCGGCTCTTCAGCTTGAGCGTCTGAACCGCGGCCCCGAGCTCGTCCTCGGACACGGGCGGAACGACCTCGCCCGCGACCGGTCCTCCTTCGGGAGTCGGTGCCGCCATCCTGGGCGGCACCCATTCCTCTTCTGGGCTCGGGAATAGGGAGCTGACCACGCGCTCCAGCAGGGGGGGGTCAAGGGTCATCGTCAGCGGGGGCGCCGCGGGTCGAAGCTTCTGCCTCACGACCTTGTACGGGCGCCCCCACGGATCCCCGTCGATGCTGTCGACCCACCCCTGCCAGGCCTCCGCCTTGGCGGCCCTTATAGCGGAGGTCAGGGCCGCGCGAGCGGCCCGGTACGCGGCGAGCAACACCTCCTCGTGTGCCGGGTCCCTGGCGCTTCTTCTCCGGCTTCTGGTGCACCGGCGGCGGGCCGAGGCACACTCGGCCTGTAGCCCCGTGAGGTGGGGCCGCCACCAGTACACCTGCCTGCGCCTTTGAGAGGGACCCGCTCGTCGCATCGCCGCGTCGCAGACGCGAGACAGCGCTCCAGAGAGCCTCTCGCATCTCGCGTCTACGTCCGGGCCGCTATCGGCGTTTGCGGCGGCCCATCGCTCCACGATGGCCGCCTCCGTGGCCAGCTCCGGGTCCAGGGTGGACAACCGCCACCGCGGACCCTCCTCCGACCGGGGTCGGTCCACACCGCCCGCTCCGGCGTCCGAAGGGGATGGGACTAGGTCGAACCTTATGTATAAATGGTCCGACAACGTCTCCACCCCCTCCTCAACCCGCCACCCGATTGCGCGGCGGGCCAGGGCGGGACTCGCAAACGAGATGTCGACGATCGACCCGCCCTGTTGACGCACGCACGTGTGGACCGCCCCCCGGTTCAGGAGGACCATTCCCGTGGACACCGCCCACTCCTCCAGGGTCTCCCCCCTGGCGCTGGTCGCCGGAGATCCCCACGAACGGGATTTGGCGTTGAAGTCTCCGGCGACCACCACAGGGGTGGGGTGCACTTCCTGGACCAGGTCGCCGACCTCGACCAGCAGACGCTCGAAGTCGGCGAGGGTCCTGTTCGGAGAGAAGTACACCCCTATCACTGCAACGTCGCCCAGCAGCACGAGGACGCATCCGCGCCCCCTCCGCACCCTGCGGAAGGGGAGGCACAGCGAAGCGTCGCGCTGCCAGGCGACGATAGCCACCGAACCGTCGTCGGCGCCCGCCCAGTTGTCGCGGGCTTGGACGCGGTACGGCTCGGCGACTATGGCGACGTCGATTTGCCACTGCGCAGCCGTCTGGAGAAGCAGATCCTGTGCGGCCGCGCAGTGGTTCACGTTCGCCTGCAGGATGGAGACCCCGTGAGCCATTTAATTGGTGGCGGTGTCCATCGCCTCCTCAGCGGCTCTTGGAGCCGTCGCAGACGCGGCGGGGGTGTCGCGATTACCCCCGCCCGTCCTTTTCTTCTTGGCCATCGCCGGGCACTTTTTGTGCCCGAGGCGATGGCCGGCGTCGCCGCCCTCGGTCGCGCAGATTGCGCATTTGGGGTCGGCGACGCAGGTGGCCGCCTTGTGGCCCGGCTGGCCGCACCGGAAGCACAGTGCGCTGCGATCCGTTTCGCAGCTGCACTGCACCCCCAGGTGCCCTGGCACCAGGCAGCGGTAACACCGCTGGGGCCGCGCGTCGAGGAGCGCGGCCCTGGCCATCGACCAGCCTATGGTGAGGCGGCCGGCCCCCGTGATCGTTTTGGCCGCCAGGACCGGGCACTTGACCCAGACGGTCCCCGGGCGGCCAGGTGGGCGGTTAATAGTGCCCACCTTTATCGACACGGGGGGGCATCCCCCCACCTCGGCCACTCTTGCGGCCACCATCTCCCTCGTGACCGCGTCACTCAGACCGGAGATGCGCATTTCTGCGCAGCGCTCCGGCCTGGAGACGCGGGCCACCTCGCCAACGAGCTCGCGTAGTTTTGAGGCGAGCTCGTCGGCCTTCTTTACCCTATCGGCGCCGGTCACCTCCAGCAGCCGGCCCCCAGTGCGGGCCGTGCGGAAGCGCAGCCCGCTAATTTCCAGGGCCGCGAGGTCTATGCCCTTCTCGGCCCTGGACAGCACGTCCGCGTAGCTCGACGCCGAGCCCTGCAGTAGCGTGATCGCCACCGCGGCTGACGCCGGAACTCGCAGACGACGGCTGCGCTTCTTCTTCCGCTTGGGCTGCTGGGCCGCTGGAGCAGCCGGCGCCCGGGACGCCGGAGCGGCTGGCCTCGGAGCCCGAGATGCCGGGGAAGCCGGCCTCGGCGCCCGGCCCCCCCGCGCCACCACATTCCACGCCTCTTTGAGAGGCGGCGGCGGCGGAGCAGGCCGGATGGCGGGACGAGTCGGGGCCGGAGGAGCGGCTCCGCGGGCCGCCTCGGCCTCGCGGGTCGCCAGGCTCCTCCTGCCACCCCTCTTTTGACCCTTCGCCCCCGCATTGGATGTTGCGGCGGGGGCGGAGGAGGTTGCGGCCGTCGGCGCAGGGCCGCGCGCCGGGGAGGCCAACGCCGGCGGGGCGGCAGAGGCATCAACCGCAGGTGCCGGGGCACCGCGCTCCGGTGTTTTGCGCGCGTATGCCGTTATCGGCGGGGACACTCGCTTTTCCGGCAGGAGTCGGTCCTGGATCCCCGACATCCTGGCGTCGACCAGGAAGAAGATTTCCTCCCTGGTCATCGCTTCGGGTGCCGGGGCGGGGACGGAGGCCGCCACTCGCCTCTGGGCCTCGACCTCGGCCCTGAGGGCGAGGATTTCAGCCCGAAGCTGGGCGACCTCCTCCGACTCCTTCCTGGCGGCGAGCTTGTGCACAGCCTCTGCCGCCGTCGCCACCGCCTTCCTGATCTCCGCCACGTGCTGGCACTTCATCCTCGTCTGCTTGCGGGCAAGCGAACCGATCAGCTCCAAGGCTGATTCGGCCACCCCCACAAGCTCGTCGGCACCGCACGTGGCCGCCATCTCCCCTTCCCGGGCAGGGTCCGCCGGCGTCGCCGCCCGGGACCGGTCCCGCAGGGCCGCCTTTTTCGCGGCCACCTCGGCCGCCAGTTCCTCTTCGGCGCGCAATTGGAGCTCGCGCTCGCGCTGAGCGCACAGCTCGGCCTTGGCCTTAGCGAGGCCGACGTATTCGCCCGTTGTGGGCGGGCGACCTCGACCTCGCTTTGGCCGCGCGCCAGTTCTGGCTAGGGCCACCTCTTCACCCTCTAGAGGCCGCTTCCGCCACAAGCGGCCCATCGAGGAGGGGGAGCTCGATCTTGAGCGCTCCCCCACTGACATGCAGCTGTCCGAAGACTCGGACAGCCGCAACTCCTGCGGCGCCTGCAGCTCGCAGCGCGCGAGCACCACGCGCGGCACCCTCTCTCTCTCCACAAGGGCCGAGGCCCTTGTCCTTGAGGACACCCCGTCCTCCCCTACCCCCTCCGAGGAATCGCTCCTCCTCTCTTCCTTAATTCTAAGTGTGTTTGAGTTTTTTAAATGTTCCATAGTTGGTCCCACGAGTATGGGGGAAAAGATTACCAAGACTAGCAGAGCCCCCTGTACTAGCTTGGGCGTATATACGCACGGAGGTCCGCCAGTTTCCGCGGGTTTTTACGACTTTGCTGTCGGGTGTTATTGACTTTTCCTTGTCTCGGGCCGGCCAATTAAGGCAAGCCCCCTGTCCCGGCGCCACGCCGCTAGACATGACAACGACACGCGACGCCGAAACAGGTTGCTCGACGTTGTCCCCGGGAAGGGAACATCCCCCTGAACACGAGTTAACGCATCCAGAGGGACCGCCGAGCCGCGGGGTACTCCCGCCCACAACCACGTCCAAAAGGACCGCTGTCCATGAAGGACTCTCCAAGAGCGAAGCGCTCTCGCGCCGGAGCGGCGCCCGATGTCGGGGGTGACCGCCCCGCATCGCCAGTCAGCTCTGATGAACAGAGTAGTACCGGGAGCGGGGCAGTCGCCGACACTCGCGGTGGCGAAGCACCGCCGCGGACCTTGCAGGTCCGCCATACCACGACCCCTCCGCGGGTCAACTGGTGGGATATCAGTCAACGGCCAGAAACCCTCCTCCCGTATAAATACGGGTCGGAACGAATCTGACCGCTGTCCAGGGAGCACCAGAACACCGCTTCCCTTACCCGGAGATCGCGAGCGATTTCCAGGGCACGAGAAACGGTGCACCAACGTGGAGGTTTCCCACCCAGCCCCCCAGGTTAGGTTTTTTTTTTTTTTTTTTTTTTTTTTTTTTTAAAAATTGTCTCCTCTACCCTACCGGGCCGCGGGAACTACGTTAGTATACGTCCGCGGCCCGGCAAGGGGGGGCCCCTTTTAGTCGGGGCCCTACGTGGTACGACCCACTCCCATGGAGTGGGGAGGGGTCGTCCGCCGTTTCCACGACGCGACGCATCTCACGACGCGCCGCGCGTGGGGTTGTGTCCCGGCCAGGGCCGCCATCAGACTCGACGGCGGCCCCGGGCCGGGGCCCGGCGGGGCGGGAGCGTGCCACCAGCACGCTCGCGCTCCCGCAGGGCTTCGCGTTTGGCCGCCATCACCTCGCTAGCGAACGAGGCGACGGCGGCCCAACACTGGTCGCTGCCGGCCATGGCAGCGACGACGGCCGGCAGTGACAAGTCCACCCCGACCACGCCAATGAGCCTGGCGCGTTGAGCGCCCCAGCCCGTGCACACGGCCAGTGTGTGTTCGGCCGTGTCCACGGCACCGGACGCGCAGTGGTGGCACACGGGCTCCGCGAGGAGGCCCACCAGTTCCCACAGGTACTTGCTGAAACAGCCGTGACCTGTGAGAAGCTGGGTGAGCCAATAAGTGGGAGCCCGGTGCCTCGCCTCGACCCATTGGCGCAGTACGGGTCGGACAGCCTCGGCGAGCCGCCTGCTCGCCGAGGGGTCCTCCAACCTTTGAGCCCATCGCTGGAAGAGATCCTCGCGACATTCGCTCCTCCAGCGAACGATCTCTTCCGCGAGGGGCTCCGACGATGTTTGCCGCATCAGGGCCCTCCTTCGGTACACCTCCGCCAGGACCACGGCCTCGAGGTCCCAGGGGAGGCTCCCGGCAATTAAGCACGCCGCCTCGTAAGAGACGGTGTGGTACGCCCTGGAGGCCCTCTGTGCCATGACCCGCTGCGGACGCCGCAGCAGGGCCACGTTCCCGGCACTGAGGGCCCCCGCCGCCCATATTGGCGCCCCGTAGAGCGCCATGGAGCGAACCACACCGTCATAAAGGCGGCGGCCGACACTCCCCGCCCCCCCACAGTTGGGGAGTAGGCGTGCGAGCATTCCCGCGCACGACACCAATTTTGGCGCCAGCGCACGGAAATGCCCGCTGAACCCCCACCGACCGTCGAGGACGAGACCGAGATATTTAATGGTCTCCCCGACGGCGATGCGGGCTCCGCCCACCGTGATGGAGTACCCCGGGGGGGGCTTCGTCCGAGGCCCATGGAAGAACAGGGCCTCGGACTTCTCGAGGGCCACCCTCAGCCCGAGGGCCCTGATGCGGCCGACAACATGGGCCGTGCCCGCCGTGGCGAGCACGCCCGCGTCCCTAAACGATTTGCCCTGCGCGGTCACTAGGGTATCGTCGGCGTAGCATATTACGCCGACCCCCCGAAGATTAGCGCCGCGCAGGGCCCAGTCGAAGCCGATGTTCCACAGGAGTGGGCCGAGAACCGACCCCTGTGGAACACCGCACCCCATCTCCCTGCGGACCACCCGCCCCCGGACCGGGTATGTGATGGCCCGGTCGGCGAAGTAGTCCGCAAGGACGCGCCTGAGGTACCACGGGACGTTGTGGTACCTCAGGGCCTCCGCGATTGTCTCCCAGGGGATGGTGTTGAAGGCGTTGGCGATGTCGAGCGACACCGCCAACAACACCTCCCCCCGGGAGACAGCGCTCTCGACGCTGTCCCGCAGCCGAGAGATGGCGTCCAGCGTGGACCTCCCGCGGCGAAAGCCGAATTGTCCGTCACTGAGATTTGGGCCCACCGCCTCCAGGTGCTCGACGAGGCGCGCAGCGAGCACGCGCTCGAAGAGTTTGCACGCCTCATCGAGCAGGACGATGGGGCGGTAGGCCGACGGCGAGTCGGGGGGTCGCCCGCGCTTCGGGAGAAGCACGAGCTTCCCCGACTTCCACCGCCGCGGGATCGTGCCGGACGCCATCATTTCCGACATGAGGGACAGCGTCTCCTCCCCGAGGACCGGCATCACGCGGACGAGGATCCGCCCGGGCACACCGTCCGGACCTGGGGCGCGGTTCTTCAGCTTGAGCGTCTGAACCGCGGCCCCCAGCTCGTCCTCGGACACGGGCGGAACTACCTCGCCCGCGGCCGGCCCTTCCTCGGGAGTCGGTGCCGCCATTCTGGGCGGCACCCATTCTTCTCTGGGGCTCGGGAATAGGGAGCTGACCACGCGCTCCAGCAGGGGGGGGTCAAGGGTCATCGTCAGCGGGGGCGCCGCGGGTCGGAGCTTCTGCCTCACGACCTTGTACGGGCGCCCCCACGGATCCCCGTCGATGCTGTCGACCCACCCCTGCCAGGCCTCCGCCTTGGCGGCCCTTATAGCGGAGGTCAGGGCCGCGCGAGCGGCCCGGTACGCGGCGAGCAACACCTCCTCGTGTGCCGGGTCCCTGGCGCTTCTTCTCCGGCTTCTGGTGCACCGGCGGCGGGCCGAGGCACACTCGGCCTGTAGCCCCGTGAGGTGGGGCCGCCACCAGTACACCTGCCTGCGCTTTTGAGAGGGACCCGCTCGTCGCATCGCCGCGTCGCAGACGCGAGACAGCGCTCCAGAGAGCCTCTCGCATCTCGCGTCTACGTCCGGGCCGCTATCGGCGTTTGCGGCGGCCCATCGCTCCACGATGGCCGCCTCCGTGGCCAGCTCCGGGTCCAGGGTGGACAACCGCCACCGCGGACCCTCCTCCGACCGGGGTCGGTCCACACCGCCCGCTCCGGCGTCCGAAGGGGATGGGACTAGGTCGAACCTTATGTATAAATGGTCCGACAACGTCTCCACCCCCTCCTCAACCCGCCACCCGATTGCGCGGCGGGCCAGGGCGGGACTCGCGAACGAGACGTCGACGATCGACCCGCCCTGTTGACGCACGCACGTGTGGACCGCTCCCCGGTTCAGGAGGACCATTCCCGTGGACACCGCCCACTCTTCCAGGGTCTCGCCCCTGGCGTTGGTCGCCGGAGATCCCCACGAACGGGATTTGGCGTTGAAGTCTCCGGCGACCACCACAGGGGTGGGGTGCACTTCCTGGACCAGGTCGCCGACCTCGACCAGCAGACGCTCGAAGTCGGCGAGGGTCCTGTTCGGAGAGAAGTACACCCCGATCACTGCAACGTCGCCCAGCAGCGCGAGGACGCATCCGCGCCCCCTCCGCACCCTGCGGAAGGGGAGGCACAGCGAAGCGTCGCGCTGCCAGGCGACGATAGCCACCGAACCGTCGTCGGCGCCCGCCCAGTTGTCGCGGGCTTGGACGCGGTACGGCTCGGCGACTATGGCGACGTCGATTTGCCACCGCGCAGCCGTCTGGAGAAGCAGGTCCTGTGCGGCCGCGCAGTGGTTCACGTTCGCCTGCAGGATCGAGACCCTGTGAGCCATTTAATTGGTGGCGGTGTCCATTGCCTCCTCAACAGCTCTCGGAGCTGTTACTGACGCGGCGGGGGCGTCGCGATTGCCCCCGCCCGTCCTTTTCTTCTTTGTGTTGGCCATCGCCGGGCACTTTTTGTGCCCGAGGCGATGGCCGGCGTCGCCGCCCTCGGTCGCGCAGATCGCGCACTTGGGGTCGGCGACGCAGGTGGCCGCCTTGTGGCCCGGCTGGCCGCACCGGAAGCACAGCGCGCTGCGGTCCGTCTCGCAGCGGCACTGCACCCCCAGGTGCCCCGGCACCAGGCAGCGGTAACACCGCTGCGGCCGCGCGTCTAGGAGCGCGGCCCGGGCCATCGACCAGCCGATGGTGAGGTGGCCAGCCCCCGTAATCGTTTTGGCCGCCAGGACCGGGCATTTCACCCAGACGGTCCCCGGGCGGCCAGGTGGGCGGTTGATGGTGCCCACCTTTACCGATTCGGGGCGGCATCCCCCCACCTCGGCCACTCGCGCGGCCACCATTTCCCGGGTGACCGCGTCACTCAGGCCGGAAATGCGCATCTCTGCGCACCGCTCCGGCCTGGCGACGCGGGCCACCTCGCCGACGAGCTCGCGGAGTTTATACCCCTCTCGGCCCTGGATAACACGTCGGCATAGGTCACCGTTGAGTCCCGCGGCAGTGTGATGGCCACTGCCTCCGACGCAGGGACTCGCAGGCGACGGCCGCGCCTCCGCTTCCGCTTGGGCTGCTGGGCTGCTGGAGCAGCCGGCGCCCGGGGCGCCGGAGCAGCCTGCCTCGGCGCCCGAGATGCCGGGGAAGCCGGCCTCGGCGCCCGGCCCCCTCGCGCCACCACATTCCACGCCTCTTTGAGAGGCGGCGGCGGCGGAGCAGGCCGGATGGCGGGACGAGTCGGGGCCGGAGGAGCGGCTCCGCGGGCCGCCTCGGCCTCGCGGGTCGCCAGGCTCCTCCTGCCACCCCTCTTTTGACCCTTCGCCCCCGCATTGGATGTTGCGGCGGGGGCGGAGGAGGTTGCGGCCGTCGGCGCAGGGCCGCGCGCCGGGGAGGCCACCGCCGGCGGGGCGGCAGAGGCGTCAACCGCAGGCGCCGGGGCACCGCGCTCCGGCGTTTTGCGCACGTACGCCGTTATGGGCGGGGATAGTCGCTTCTCCGGAAGGAGCCGGTCCTGGATGCCCGACATCCTAGCGTCGACCAGGAAGAAGATTTCCTCCCTGGTCATCGCTTCGGGTGCCGGGGCGGGGACGGAGGCCGCCACTCGCCTCTGGGCCTCGACCTCGGCCCTGAGGGCGAGGATTTCAGCCCGAAGCTGGGCAACCTCCTCCGACTCCTTCCTGGCGGCGAGCTTGTGCACAGCCTCTGCCGCCGTCGCCACCGCCTTCCTGATCTCCGCCACGTGCTGGCACTTCATCCTCGTCTGCTTGCGGGCAAGCGAACCGATCAGCTCCAAGGCTGATTCGGCCACCCCCACAAGCTCGTCGGCGCCGCACGTGGCCGCCACCTCCCCTTCCTGGGCAGGGCCCTCCGACGACACCGCCCGGGATCGCTCCCGCAGGGCCGCCTTCTTTGCGGCCACCTCGGCCGCCAGCTCCTCCTCGGCGCGCAATTCGAGCTCGCGCTCTCGCTGGGCGCAAAGTTCGGCCTTTGCCTTTGCGAGGCCGATGTACTCGCCCGTTGTGGGCGGGCGCCCTCGACCCCGCTTAGGCCGCGCACCAGTTTTGGCCAAGGCCACCTCCTCACCCTCGAGAGGCCGCTTCCGCCACAAGCGGCCCATCGGGGAGGGGGAGCTCGATCTTGAGCGCTCCCCCACCGACATGCAGCTGTCCGAGGACTCGGACAGCCGCAACTCCTGCGGCGCCTGCAGCTCGCAGCGCGCGAGCACCACGCGCGGCACCTTCTCTTTTGCCACAAGGGCCGAGACCCTTGTCCTTGAGGACACCCCGTCCTCCCCTACCCCCTCCGAGGAATCGCTCCTCCTCTCTTCTTTTATAGTTTTGTTTGTTTTTAAGTTCAGTTCCATTTTTGTTCCCACGAGTGTGGGGGAAAAGATTACCAAGACTAGCAGAGCCCCCTGTACTAGCTTGGGCGTATATACGCACGGAGGTCCGCCAGTTTCCGCGGGTTTTTACGACTTCGCTGTCGGGTGTTATTGACTTTTCCTTGTCTCGGGCCGGCCAATTAAGGCAAGCCCCCTGTCCCGGCGCCACGCCGCTAGACATGACAACGACACGTGACGCCGAAACAGGTTGCTCGACGTTGTCCCCGGGAGGGGACATCCCCCTGGACACGAGCTAACGCATCCAGAAGGACCGCCGAGCCGCGGGGTACTCCCGCCCACAACCACGTCCAAAAGGACCGCTGTCCATGAAGGACCCTCGAAGAGCGAAGCGCTCTCGCGCCGGAGTGGCGCCCGATGTCGGGAGTGACCGCCCCGCATCGCCAGTCAGCTCTGATGATCAGAGTAGTACCGGGAGCGGGGCAGTCGCCGACACTCGCGGTGGCGAAGCACCGCCGCGGACCTTGCAGGTCCGCCATACCACGACCCCTCCGCGGGTCAACCGGTGGGATATCAGTCAACGGCCAGAAACCCTCCTCCCGTATAAATACGGGTCGGAACGAATCTGACCGCTGTCCAGGGAGCACCAGAACACCGCTTCCCTTACCCGGAGATCGCAAGCGATTTCCAGGGCACGAGAAACGGTGCACCAACGTGGAGGTTTCCCACCCAGCCCCCCCCCCAGGTTAGGTTAGGTTTTTTTTTTTTTTTTTTTTTTTCTTTTTCCGCCTTATACCCTACCGGGCCGCGGGAACTACGTGAGTATGACCTCCGCGGCCCGGCGAGGGGGGGCCCCTTTACGTCGGGGCCCGACGTGGAACGACCCACTCCCATGGAGTGGGGAGGGGTCGTCCGCCGTTTCCACGGCGCGACGCGTCTTACGACGCGTCGCGCGTGGGGTTATGTCCCGGCCAGGGCCGCCATCAGACTCGACGGCGGCCCCGGGCCGGGGCCCGGCGGGGCGGGAGCGTGCCACCAGCACGCTCGCGCTCCCGCAGGGCTTCACGTTTGGCCGCCATCACCTCGCTAGCGAACGAGGCGACGGCGGCCCAACACTGGTCGCTGCCGGCCATGGCAGCGACGACGGCCGGCAGCGACAAATCCGTCCCGATTGCGCCAACGAGTCGGGCGCGTTGGGCGCCCCAGCCCGTGCACACGGCCAGAGTGTGTTCGGCCGTGTCCACGGCGCCGGACGCGCAGTGGTGGCACGCGGGCTCCGCGAGGATGCCCACCAGTTCCCACAGGTACTTGCCGAAACAGCCGTGACCTGTGAGAAGCTGAGTGAGCCAATACGCGGGAGCCCGGTGCCTCGCCTCGACCCATTGGCGCAATACGGGTCGGACAGCCTCGGCGAGCCGTCTGCTCGCCGAGGGGTCCTCCAGCCTTTGAGCCCATCGCTGGAAGAGATCCTCGCGACATTCGCTCCTCCAGCGAGCGATCTCCTCCGCGAGGGGCTCCGACGATGTCTGCCGCATCAGGGCCCTTCTTCGGTACACCTCCGCCAGGACCCCGGCCTCGAGGTCCCAGGGGAGGCTCCCGGCAATTAGGCACGCCGCCTCGTATGAGACGGTGTGGTACGCCCTGGAGGCCCTCTGTGCCATGACCCGCTGCGGACGACGCAGCAGGGCCACGTTCCCGGCACTGAGGGCCCCCGCCGCCCATATTGGCGCTCCATAGAGCGCCATGGAGCGAACCACACCGTCGTAAAGGCGGCGGCCGACACACCCCGCCCCCCCACAGTTGGGGAGTAGGCGTGCGAGCATTCCCGCGCACGACACCAGCTTGGGCGCCAGCGCGCGGAAATGCCCGCTGAACCCCCACCGACCGTCGAGGACGAGACCGAGATATTTCATGGTCCCCCCGACGGCGATGCGGGCTCCGCCCACCGTTATGAAGTACCCCGGGGGGGGCTTCGTCCGAGGCCCGTGGAAGAAGAGGGCCTCGGACTTCTCAAGGGCCACCCGCAGCCCGAGGGCCCTGATGCGGCCGACGACATGGGCCGTGCCCGCCGTGGCGAGCACGCCCGCGTCCCTGAATGATTTGCCCCGCGCGGTCACCAGGGTGTCGTCGGCGTAACATATTACGCCGACTCCCCGAAGGTTGGCGCCGCGCAGGGCCCAATCGAATCCGATGTTCCACAGGAGTGGGCCTAGAACCGACCCCTGTGGAACACCGCACCCCATCGCCCTGCGGACCACTCGCCCCGGGACCGGGTATGTGATGGCCCGGTCGGCGAAGTAGTCCGCAAGGACGCGCCTGAGGTACCACGGGACGTTGTGGTACCTCAGGGCCTCCGCGATTGTCTCCCAGGGGATGGTGTTGAAGGCGTTGGCGATGTCGAGCGACACCGCCAACAACACCTCCCCCCGGGAGACAGCGCTCTCGACGCTGTCCCGCAGCCGAGAGATGGCGTCCAGCGTGGACCTCCCGCGGCGAAAGCCGTACTGTCCGTCGCTGAGATTGGGGCCCACCGCCTCCAGGTGCTCGACGAGGCGCGCAGCGAGCACGCGCTCGAAGAGCTTGCACGCCTCATCGAGCAGAACGATGGGGCGGTAGGCCGACGGCGAGTCGGGGGGTCGCCCGCGCTTCGGGATAAGCACGAGCTTCCCCGACTTCCACCGCCGCGGGATCGTGCCGGACGCCACTATCTCCGACATGAGGGACAGCGTCTCCTCCCCGAGGACCGGCATCACGCGGACGAGGATCCGCCCGGGAACCCCGTCCGGACCCGGGGCGCGGCTCTTCAGCTTGAGCGTCTGAACCGCAGCCCCGAGCTCGTCCTCGGACACGGGCGGAACGACCTCGCCCGCGGCCGGTCCTCCTTCGGGAGTCGGTGCCGCCATTCTGGGCGGCACCCATTCCTCTCCTCGGCTCGGGAATAGGGAGCTGACCACGCGCTCCAGCAGGGGGGGGTCGAGAGACATCGTCAGCGGGGGCGCCGCAGGTCGGAGCTTCTGCGTCACGACCTTGTACGGGCGCCCCCACGGATCCCCGTCGATGCTGTCGAGCCACCCCTGCCAGGCCTCCGCTTTGGCGGCCCTTATGGCGGAGGTCAGGGCCGCGCGAGCGACCCGGTACGCGGCGAGCAACGCCTCCTCGCGTGCCGGGTCCCTGGCGCTTCTTCTTCGGCTTCTGGTGCACCGGCGGCGGGCCGAGACACACTCGGCCTGTAGCCCCGTGAGGTGGGGCCGCCACCAGTACACCTGCCTGCGCTTTTTAGAGGGACCCGCTCGTCGCATCGCCGCGTCGCAGACGCGAGACAGTGCTCCAGAGAGCCTCTCGCATCTCGCGTCCGCGTCCGGGCCGCTATCGGCGTTAGCGGCGGCCCATCGCTCCACGATGGCCGCCTCCGTGGCCAGCTCCGGGTCCAGGGTGGACAACCACCACCGTGGACCCTCCTCCGACCGGGGACGGTCCACACCGCCCGCTCCGGCGTCCGAAGGGGATGGGACTAGGTCGAACCTTATGTATAGGTGGTCCGACAGCGTCTCCACCCCCTCCTCAACCCGCCACCCGATTGCGCGGCGGGCCAGGGCGGGACTCGCGAACGAGATGTCGACGATCGACCCGCCCCGTTGACGCACGCACGTGTGGACCGCCCCCCGGTTCAGGAGGACCATTCCCGTGGACACCGCCCACTCCTCCAGGGTCTCCCCCCTGGCGCTGGTCGCCGGAGATCCCCACGAACGGGATTTGGCGTTGAAGTCTCCGGCGACCACCACAGGGGTGGGGTGCACTTCTTGGACCAGGTCGCCGACCTCGACCAGCAGACGCTCGAAGTCGGCGAGGGTCCTGTTCGGGGAGAAGTACACCCCGATCACTGCAACGTCGCCCAGCAGCACGAGGACGCATCCGCGCCCCCTCCGCACCCTGCGGAAGGGGAGGCACAGCGAAGCGCCGCGCTGCCAGGCGACGATAGCCACCGAGCCGTCGTCGGCGCCCGCCCAGTCGTCACGGGCTTGGACGCGGTACGGCTCGGCGACTATGGCGACGTCGATTTGCCACTGCGCAGCCGTCTGGAGAAGCAGATCCTGTGCGGCCGCGCAGTGGTTCACGTTCGCCTGCAGGATGGAGACCCTGTGAGCCATTTAATTGGTGGCGGTGTCCATTGCCACCTCTGCGACTCTTGGAGCCGTCGCGGACGCGGCGGGGGTGTCGCGATTACCCCCGCCCGTCCTTTTCTTCTTGGTGTTGGCCATCGCCGGGCACTTTTTGTGCCCGAGGCGATGGCCGGCGTCGCCGCCCTCGGTCGCGCAGATCGCGCACTTGGGGTCGGCGACGCAGGTGGCCGCCTTGTGGCCCGGCTGGCCGCACCGGAAGCACAGTGCGCTGCGGTCCGTCTCGCAGCTGCACTGCACCCCCAGGTGCCCCGGCACCAGGCAGCGGTAACACCGCTGGGGCCGCGCGTCGAGGAGCGCGGCCCTGGCCCTCGACCAGCCGATGGTGAGGTGGCCGTCCCCCGTAATCTTTTTGGCCGCCAGGACCGGGCATTTCACCCACACGGTCCCCGGGCGGCCAGGTGGGCGGTTGATCACGCCCACCTTTATCGACTCAGGGGGGCACCCCCCCACCTCAGCCACTCGCGCGGCCACCATTTCGCTGGTGACCGCGTCGCTCAGACCGGAGATGCGCATCTCTGCGCAGCGCTCCGGCCTGGAGACGCGGGCCACCTCGCCGACGACCTCGCGCAGCTTGGACGCGAGCTCGTCGGCCTTCCTCACCCTGTCGGCGCCGGTGACCTCCAGCAACCTGCCCCCAGTGCGAGCCGTGCGGAAGCGCAGCCCGCTGATCTCCAGGGCCGCAAGGTCTATCCCCCTCTCGGCCCTGGAGAGCACGTCCGCGTAGCTCGACGCCGAGCCCTGCGGCAGCGTGATCGCTACCGCCGCCGACGCCGGAACCCGCAGACGACGGCTGCGCTTCCTCTTCTTCTTGGGCTGCTGGGCCGCTGGAGCAGCCGGCGCCCGGGGCGCCGGAGCAGCTTGCCTCGGCGCCCGAGATGCCGGAGAGGCCGGCCTCGGCGCCCGGCCCCCCCGCGCCACCACGTTCCACGCCTCTTTGAGAGGCGGCGGTGGTGGAGCAGGTCGGACGACGGGACGAGTCGGGGCCGGAGGAGCGGCTCCGCGGGCCGCCTCGGCCTCGCGGGTCGCCAGGCTCCTCCTGCCACCCCTCTTTTGACCCTTCGCCCCCGCATTGGATGTTGCGGCGGGGGCGGAGGAGGTCGCGGCCGTCGGCGCAGGGCTGCCGCGCGCCGGGGAGGCCACCGCCGGCGGGGCGGCAGAAGCCCCGACCACCGGAGCCGGGGCACTGAGCTCCGGCGTCTTGCGCGCGAACGCAGTTATCGGCGGCCCGAGCCGCTTCTCCGGCAGGAGCCGGTCCTGGATCCCCGACATCCTAGCGTCGACCAGGAGGAAGATTTCCTCCCTGGTCATCGTCTCGGGTGCCGGGGCGGGGACGGAGGCCGCCACTCGCCTCTGGGCCTCGACCTCGGCCCTGAGGGCGAGGATTTCAGCCCGAAGCAGGGCGACCTCCTCCGACTCCTTCCTGGCGGCGAGCCCGCGGACGGCCTCAGCCACCGTCGCCACCGCTTTCCTGATGTCGGCCACGTGCTGGCACTTCATCCGGGTTTGCTTGCGGGCAAGCGAGTCGATCAGCTCTAAGGCTGAGTCGACCACCCCCACAAGCTTCTCCGTGCCGCACGTGGCCGCCGCCACCCCCTCCTGGACAGGGTCCTCCGGCGACACCGCCAGGGACCGTTCCCGCAACGCCGCCTTCTTCGCGGCGACTTCGGCCGCCAGCTCCTCTTCGGCGCGCAGCTCGAGCTCGCGCTCGCGCTGAGCGCACAGCTCGGCCTTCGCCTTTGCCAGGCCGACGTATTCGCCCGTTGTAGGCGGGCGTCCACGTCCCCGCTTGGGCCGCGCGCCTGTTCTGGCCAAAGCCACCTCCTCGCCCTCCAGAGGCCGCTTACGCCACAAACGGCCTATCAGGGAGGGGGAGCTCGATCTCGAGCGCTCCCCCACCGACATGCAGCTGTCCGAAGATTCGGACAGCCGCAGCTCCTGCGGCACCTGCAGGTCGCAGCGCGTGAGCACCACGCGCGGCACCTTCTCCTTTTCCACAAGGGCCGAGGCCCTTGTCCTAGAGGACACCCCGTCCTCCCCCACCCCCTCCGAGGAATCGCTCCTCCTCTCTTCATTAATTTGTGTTTGTTTTTTAATAATAGAATCCATTTTGAGTCCCACGAGTATGGGGGAAAAGATTACCAAGACTAGCAGAGCCCCCTGTACTAGCTTGGGCGTACATACACACGGAGGTCCGCCAGTTTCCGCGGGTTTTTACGACTTTGCTGTCGGGTGTTATTGACTTTTCCTTGTCTCGGGCCGGCCAATTAAGGCAAGCCCCCTGTCCCGGCGCCACGCCGCTAGACATGACAACGACACGCGACGCCGAAACAGGTTGCTCGACGTTGTCCCCGGAAGGGGACATCCCCCTGGACACGAGCTAACGCATCCAGAAGGACCGCCGAGCCGCGGGGTACTCCCGCCCACAACCACGTCCAGAAGGACCGCTGTCCATGAAGGACCCTCAAAGAGCGAAGCGCTCTCGCGCCGGAGTGGCGCCCGATGTCGGGAGTGACCGCCCCGCATCGCCAGTCAGCTCTGATGATCAGAGTAGTACCGGGAGCGGGGCAGTCGCCGACACTCGCGGTGGCGAAGCACCGCCGCGGACCTTGCAGGTCCGCCATACCACGACCCCTCCGCGGGTCAACCGGTGGGATATCAGTCAACGGCCAGAAACCCTCCTCCCGTATAAATACGGGGCGGAACGAATCCGACCGCTGTCCAGGGAGCACCAGAACACCGCTTCCCTTACCCGGAGATCGCAAGCGATTTCCAGGGCACGAGAAACGGTGCACCAACGTGGAGGTTTCCCACCCAGCCCCCCAGGTTTTTTTTTTTTTTTTTTTAAATTCCCTCTTCACCCCTACCGGACCGCGGGAACTACGTAAGTATGACCTCCGCGGCCCGGCGAGGGGGGGCCCCTTTGCGTCGGGGCCCGACGTGGATCGACCCGCTCCCGGGATTGGGGAGGGGTCGTCCGCCGTTTCCACGGCGCGACGCATCTTGCGACGCGCCGCGCGTGGGATTATGTCCCGGCCAGGGCCGCCATCAGACTCGACGGCGGCCCCGGGCCGGGGCCCGGCGGGGCGGGAGCGTGCCGCCAGCACGCTCGCGCTCCCGCAGGGCTTCTCGCTTGGCCGCCATCACCTCGCCAGCGAACGAGGCGACGGCGGCCCAGCACTGGCCACTGCCGGCCATGGCCGCAACCACGGTCGGCAGCGACAAGTCCCCCCCGATTGCGCCAATGAGCCTGGCGCGTTCGGCGTCCCAGCCCGTGCACACGGCGAGGGTGTGCTCGGCCGTGTCCACGGCCCCGGACGCACAGTGGTGGCACACGGGCTCCGACAGGACCCCCACCAGCTCCCACAGGTACTTGCCGAAACAGCCGTGACCTGTGAGAAGCTGGGTGAGCCAATACGTGGGAGCCCGGTGCCTCGCCTCGACCCATTGGCGCAATACGGGTCGGACAGCCTCGGCGAGCCGTCTGCTCGCCGAGGGGTCCTCCAGCCTTTGAGCCCATCGCTGGAAGAGATCGTCGCGACATTCGCTCCTCCAGCGAACGATCTCCTCCGCGAGGGGCTCCGACGATGTCTGCCGCATCAGGGCCCTCCTTCGGTACACCTCCGCCAGGACCCCGGCCTCGAGGTCCCAGGGGAAGCTCCCGGCAATTAAGCACGCCGCCTCGTAAGAGACGGTGTGGTACGCCCTGGAGGCCCTCTGTGCCATGACCCGCTGCGGACGCCGCAGCAGGGCCACGTTCTCGGCACTGAGGGCCCCCGCCGCCCATATTGGCGCCCCGTAGAGCGCCATGGAGCGAACCACACCGTCGTAAAGGCTCTTATTCTCCTTATTTAGTCCCTCAATCTCTCTTTCAGACTCCCCCAGTAGGCAATGCGTGCGGTCTGTTGACATGAGAATGTTCTTTTTTAAATCAGAACGTAGGTTCCTTGAAACCGCCATGGACCCGTTCACGATTCGGACGTGGAGAGCGCTCTCCTCCATCCGGCCGTCGAACGGGCCCCTGGCTCTCGCCAACAGCTCCGTCACTGGGTCCACCGGGGGGGCCTGCCCTTCCAGTTTACCTCTCTTACTTGTCGCGGCCTTTGACCCGAGTGTTCGCGGGGCCACCGTGGACGCAGCAGGCGGCGTAACCGCAGCCCTCGGGTCCAACGCCGCCACCCTCTCACCTACACTCACTCTTCCTTCTCTCGAGTGCCCTGGGAGCTCCATATCCCTACTTTCGAGATCTACCGTGATGTTTAGATTTTTTGGAGGGGTGCGCTTTATTCTTGGGGGAGGAGGGGTCCTTCGCGGGATCATTTTGTCCAGATGTAAAAGGTCTGGGTCAAATTGTGTAATCAATTAGTTGTGGTGTGAAAGTATGATTACAGTATGATATACAGACTATTGAATTAACCAATATGTACTATTTGGTAATTACAGACTTATGGCACAAGTTGAGTTTTTCAAGTTTATTTGTTTGTAGATAAAGTAAAGAAAGTGTATATATAGTTTATATTATAGTAATATGATACATGAATATTAAATTAGTACCTATATTGTAGTGTCTATAGTTTGTGGTGTAGCTATTTAATATGTGTATATGTATTTATGTAATTTGATAGTTAATAATAAATTGATACAGTGTTTATGAAATTAAGATAGATAAAGTGTGTTAGTTTAGCTTGTATACTAAATAGAGTGTTTAAATAGATTTATTATACTTATAAATATATGTGTTTTGTTTAACATTTAAGTATGTATTGTATAATTTATAATTTACCAATGTTCTGTGTATATATATATTGATAAGATAAGATAAATAAGGTTCTGTGGATAACTATATATTAAATAGTCTATAATTTACTTATATAATGTATATATTTTGTCAATGTTAATGCTTTACTATTTAATATGTATTGTATAGTTTATAGTTTGCCAGTGTGCTGTATATATATTGATAAGATAAGATAGATAAGGTTCTGTGGATAACTATATATTAAATGGTCTATAATTTACTTGTATAATGTATATGTTTTGTCAGTATTAGTGCTTTAATATTTAAATATGTATTGTATAGTTTATAATTTTACCAATGTGTTGTATATATATACTGATAAGATTAGATAGATAAGGTTCTGTGGACAACTGTATGTCAATTAGTCTATAATTCAATTATATGTTGTATATATTTTGTCAATATTAATGCTTTACTATTTAATATGTATTGTATAGTTTATAGTTTACCAATGTGCTGTATATATATTGATAAGATAAGATAAATAAGGTTCTGTGGATAACTATATATTAAATGGTCTATAATTTACTTATATAATGTATATAATTTGTCAGTATTAGTGCTTTAATATTTAAATATGTATTGTATAGTTTATAATTTACCAGTGTGTTGTATATATATATTGATAAGATAATAGATAAGATTCTGTGGACAACTGTATGTCAATTAGTCTATAATTCAATTCTATATTGTATATATTTTGTCAGTATTGTTGCTGATAGGTACAATGTGAGTGTTGGTGTAAAAGGCCAAGACACTTGTCACTATTTTGTGTTTACTATGCACTGATATGTTGTTACATTCAGATTAAATTAGTAATGTATTTGTCAGAGTTTTATCTGTATTTAGACACCAATATTAGTCAGTATATAACTAATTTAGAGTCAAGATTAACATGCCCAATAAGGCTGGTCTGTTGTAAATAGTTTATATAACCTTAAAATAAAGCAATAGTCACAATAGAAACAAATAGTGTGTTAAGTAGTTTCTTATTTACCTATATAATGTTTATAATTTGTTAACACTGTTGTCTAAATGGTGTGAGTGTTGGTGTAAAAAGCCAAACACTTTGTCAACTTGTATGTCAGTTTATGTTTGGGATGCTGAAAACCAGTTTCAGCATCAGTGAGTGGCTGCTGCAGACTCAGAAATAGTTCAAAGGCCACAGTCAAATACAGTTTGTTGGGTTACTGACTACAAAGTTCTACTACTTCAACAAAGTTACATAACCTTTTAGGCAATAATAAATCAATACAGTAAATATTTTATTTACATAACCTATAACAGGACGTTGTGTGTGTTGCTAATCGACTTTCGCAGGGGCGCGAATGTTGGTGCGATTATGTCTTAATATTACTTGTTAAACAACAAACACTAAAGCCCCGTCCATTAACTAATGAGGTCAAAATAAAGTATATAGTTCACCCCAATTGGGGCTTATCAGTTTCCTTCCAAAAAACCTTGAGTATTTTGTTAGATGTAGTAAGTTAGGGCCTTCAGCTTTAGTTCATAATCTATTTGGCAGCAGTGATGTAATTGCTATGTAGTTTGTGCAGGCGCTAGAGAATTTACAAATGTATGGCAACTAAAAGTTACTATTTCTTAAAATTTGGGTGTTATTTCCAAGAAAAAATGTCGAAAAAGTGTGTATTTAGGTTGCCCACTGTTAAATATCAAATATCTCCGCTTTTGGTGCGGTCTAAGGTACCGAACTCAGAAACTAGAAAATATCAACTGAAAAATCTAAAATTTTGATTATTGAGGTGTTCTTGCGAATATCCCCACCCAGATTTCTACAAAATTATGCTAGAATTGTATACAACTATAATAAAAACCCAAAAACAAATAAAAATAAAATTTTGAAAATTTTCTTATTTTGGTGGACGCGAACCTCGGACGCTCCAAAGACCCGCCCACTTTTGCACCTCGCGCCTAATCCCGTACGGGGTAGGCAGAATGTTTGTTTGTAAGAATGTTCGAAAGATAGCGCATTTAAATGCGCTCTCTCCGACCAGGATAGGCAGAGAAATAGCAAGTTTGACTATTTAAAGGTTATTAGGTCTCACACCGAAGAAATTTTTGTGCAACAAAATGAAATGGAATTAATTATACTAGATTGAATTTAGATAGTGAAGTTAAATATTTTAATGTTGGTTATTCAGGTGCTCCCGGAATGATTGCGCGCCGTTGCGCGCTATCTCAAACAGGGTAGGCAGTGAGATAAGCCAACTGTATGTTGAGGTAATAAAACAAAAAAACAAAAAACAAAAAATAAAAATAAATATAAATATCCAGACCACTTAAAAATAGCTTAAAGTATTGCCCTAACTTGAACCCGGTCTCTACGGGGTTATGCAGGAAGGTATATAAAAATGTTCTTAAAATCTAAAATAATTAATGCTACGTCACACTTTGTCCTTTACCCTATTCAAATATATATATATGTCGAAAAATTCCACCTGCCTACCTCCCTCAGTTTAGCAAGCGTAATTTTTCACTTTAAAACTTTTGTCTTATAACGTGCATTGGAATGCGGTGACCTCGCCGCTCGCCGCTCGAGCCAAACGACAACTTTAACGCGAGTTCACCGCCGAGTTCGAGTTTTGGAAAAACTCGTGCAGACGCTTTCACTTTTCACTTTTTATGTGGAAAACTGTTGATTTAGGCAGCTGATTTAATGCACTATCTAGTCAATATGTTATTTTTGCCAAAAAATTTGTACACATCCACTTAATACCAATGACAAAAGTTTTCCTATTTTGTTTTCGACCGCAAATAGAACGGAAAATGGGTCCAGAATGAAAACTATAGGTGGAAAGGTCCTGGAAAACTTAGTAGGTGTAGACTGAGTGCTCAGCTAACTATTGAAATGTCTTATGGGGTGGTCCAACCCCTTATACACTATAAAAACACTAATTAAAATTTTAAATGAAATGTCACTGTCATTATTATTCTATTTTCTAATGTACTAAATATTGTTTTTGAATAGGTTACACTAGTCCAAAAATTCTGAAAGTCACACAAATTGTACTCACGTATATGCTTTATCGAACGCACTAATAACGCTCGGGGGTCATCGATCTGTTTTTGGAGATATTTGGCCCCGAAAATCGCCAACGGTTTTTCTTGAATAACTCCTCTGCCAAGCCTCCAAAATGGACAAGCGAGGTGTCTGGAGAAAGCCCTGGGTGGCCTCCGTCCAGCTGCACCGGTCTCGGTGGTCCCAGGAGACCAGAACCGGAGCTCCGAAATTGCACCGGCTTCGGTTTTCGGCGGATAACTCGTAGAGTATCCGCACAAAAAATCCGAAACTCGGCACAGGGGTGCTCCTATGGTCCCCGCAGGGGCCCACAGTCCTCGAAACACGATGGTCCGCTGGAAAACAGAAGTTAAGGCCACTTTACTACTTTTCACACTATCTAGATGTTTGTTTACTTTTTTAAAGCGCGGTTTTTGCTTTATTTTGGCGAAACTATTGGAGATATTTGAAAAATTTTTTCACTACTGTATCGAGCGAATCAGCGCGCAACTTTTGATACTAAATTTAGATTTTTAAGTGAGACTTTGGTGCAACTTTGATTTTTGCAGCGTGGAGCGTTTAAAAATCGTGACACTCGCGTCCAACGCCAAAGTGTGACTGGTTTTTTTTTTTTTTTTTTTTAAAAATTCCGCCTTTTGCCCTACCGGGCCGCGGGAACTACGTTAGTATACGTCCGCGGCCCGGCAAGGGGGGGCCCCTTTGCGTCGGGGCCCGACGTGGAACGACCCACTCCCAAGACTGAGGAGGGGTCGTCCGCCGTTTCCACGGCGCGACGCGTCTCACGACGCGCCGCGCGTGGGGTTGTGTCCCGGCCGGGGCCGCCATCAGACTCGACGGCGGCCCCGGGCCGGGGCCCGGCGGGGCGGGAGCGTGCCGCCGGCACGCTCGCGCTCCCGCAGGGCTTCGCGTTTGGCCGCCATCACCTCGCTAGCGAACGAGGCGACGGCGGCCCAACACTGGTCGCTGCCGGCCATGGCAGCGACGACAGCCGGCAGCGACAAGTCCGCCCCGACTGCGCCAATGAGCCTGGCGCGTTGGGCGCCCCAGCCCGTGCACACGGCCAGGGTGTGCTCGGCCGTGTCCACGGCCCCGGACGCACAGTGGTGGCACACGGGCTCCGCGAGGATGCCCACCAGTTCCCACAGGTACTTGCTGAAACAGCCGTGACCTGTGAGAAGCTGGGTGAGCCAATAAGTGGGAGCCCGGTGCCTCGCCTCGACCCATTGGCGCAGTACGGGTCGGACAGCCTCGGCGAGCTGCCTGCTCGCCGAGGGGTCCTCCAACCTTTGAGCCCATCGCTGGAAGAGATCCTCGCGACATTCGCTCCTCCAGCGAACGATCTCTTCCGCGAGGGGCTCCGACGATGTTTGCCGCATCAGGGCCCTCCTTCGGTACACCTCCGCCAGGACCCCGGCCTCGAGGTCCCAGGGGAGGCTCCCGGCAATCAAGCACGCCGCCTCGTAGGAGACGGTGTGGTACGCCCTGGAGGCCCTCTGTGCCATGACCCGCTGCGGACGCCGCAGCAGGGCCACGTTCTCGGCACTGAGGGCCCCCGCCGCCCATATTGGCGCCCCGTAGAGCGCCATGGAGCGAACCACACCGTCATAAAGGCGGCGGCCGACACTCCCCGCCCCCCCACAGTTGGGGAGTAGGCGTGCGAGCATTCCCGCGCACGACACCAATTTTGGCGCCAGCGCACGGAAATGCCCGCTGAACCCCCACCGATCGTCGAGGACGAGACCGAGATATTTGATGGTCTCCCCGACGGCGATGCGGGCTCCGCCCACCGTGATGAAGTACCCCGGGGGGGGCTTCGTCCGAGGCCCATGGAAGAACAGGGCCTCGGACTTCTCGAGGGCTACCCGCAGCCCGAGGGCCCTGAAAAGTGTGACTGGTTAGGTTAGGTTAGGTTAGGTTAGGTTAGGTTAGGTTAGGTTAGGTTAGGTTAGGTTAGGTTAGGTTAGGTTAGGTTTTTTTTTTTTTTTTTTTTTTTTTTTAAAAGTCCGGACGCTATGGCCCGGCCCGCGAATTTTCCTCCACCGTAAGCGGAGACCTTATTTAGGGGGTAATAAGTTCTTCAGGGTCGAGGTTTTTTAATTTAAATCTACATAGGTTCTTAATTATCCTTATCTTAGTACATGATATTATTATGCCTTATCTATTATACATTTTTATTTATACAATCCTGTTAACCTTATATTTACCTTCGTACAATATATATGTTTTAAAGTTACTTCTTTATTCGTACTTGCTTACATCTATGGTTTGTTCATTTACCTTTCGATTACATGTTTCAATAGTATTTAATCGAGTCTGACAATACGTTATAGATTTATATTATACAACTTACATTTATATTAATAGCTTTACTTTTGTTTTTTTTTTTTTTTTGTTTTTTTTTTTTTTTTTTTTTTTTTTTTTTTTTTTTTTTTTTTTTTTTTATTGTAATCTTACATCTATCAATTACTAATTTAACTTATTTATTACAGCTTTTGCATATGCTTAGTTATATCTATTCTATATTTAGTTACTAATTAGGTTGTCTTATATGTGATAAGGAGTCTTTTCCTGTACAATATTTATTAATTTGTAAATATATATCGCTTAGATTGCTGAGTGCGCTACAGTAATTGCATGCGTATTTCTTGACTTACAATCTCTTAACCGATATTTAAGATTTTTCTTATTTAACTGTTTCTTATTATGGGATAGTGTTGATGACAAGTATGTGCAGTTAGTGTTATTATATGCTGCTATGAGTATTGTTTTAGAGTTTTATTATGTCCTACCTTCTATGATTATGTATCTGACTATTGTGTAGTATGTTGTGTGTATATATTATATAATATATATTTCAACATTTTGTTGCTTAACCTTGTTGTGTTTGTCGACGTTGTATTTTGGATTTGCGTGTTCTGTTAAATTGTCACCATTTGCACTAAATAGTGCTCAATTTTATTGAGCGGTGGTTAGGTTAGGTTAGGTTAGGTTAGGTTAGGTTAGGTTAGGTTAGGTTAGGTTAGGTTAGGTTAGGTTAGGTTAGGTTAGGTTAGGTTAGGTTAGGTTAGGTTAGGTTAGGTTAGGTTAGGTTAGGTTAGGTTAGGTTAGGTTAGGTTAGGTTAGGTTAGGTTAGGTTAGGTTAGGTTAGGTTAGGTTAGGTTAGGTTAGGTTAGGTTAGGTTAGGTTAGGTTAGGTTTTTTTTTTTGAAATAAAACTAGTAGAGAGTGCTACCAACAGTAGCGCTAATGGTATACGCTTTCTGTTGGAGCAGTAGTGTATGTATTATTTGTATTTTGGTTAATTTTGAAGTATATTTTAGAGCATATTGGGAGTTAGAAAGTTTAAAATTACTTTGTTGTAGAATAAGAAGTATGAAGCAGAGACAGGCATCAAAATGAAATGAAAAAATAGTAGTTAAAGGAAGCTAAGATTACAAATGTAGAGCTAGAGAATGAGAATAAGGTAAAGGAAATTATGCCTAATATGTAAAGAAAATATGTGCAGAATGAACTTATAACTAAATTAGATCTAAGACTTATAGCTATGACATAATATAGTAGTTGCTATGATTGCAATAAAGACAATGGTGGTGATGATGAGTAAACTTATAGCTAGATCTTTTTTTTTTTTTTTTTTTTTTTTTTTTTTTTTTTTTTTATTAAATTTGTATACTATATATTTATATTATTTATTTTTATATATATATATATATTTTTTTTTTTTTTTTTTTTTTTTTTTTTTTTTTTTTTTTTTTTTTTTAAATTTAATGTGAATGCAGGATGATCTTATAGTAACAGTAGTAGTATGGTGGTGATAACAAATCATCAGGATAAGTATGACATAGTATGGTGGTAATAACAAATCGTTAAAATAAGTAAACAGGGTAAGTAAACTTATAGCTAGGTATAAATACAATAAGTAATAATTTATATAGTAAGTATCGTCAAAATAAGTATGACATAGTACTGACAGTAGTAGTATGGTGGTAATAACACATCATCAAGATAAGTATGACATAGTATGGTGGTAATAACAAATCATCAAAATAAGTAAACAGAGTAAGTAAACTTATAGCTAGGTATTAATACGATAAGTAATATTTTATCTGTGCATTTTAAGTTTAAGTGTACTAGTAATTTTAGCGTATACGTATGAATGGAGAATTAATATATATATTATGTATATAATTTAATTATGTTAAGTATATAGCTTGTTTAAATATATATATAGTGTGTGTATGGATATGTAAATAGGTGGATAGATATATGTGAATGGATGTCTATTAGGTTTTAAGGTTTAGAGGAGACGTAGATAATTGTTATTTATTTCAGTATGGAGGTCGAACCCGCGTTCGGCTAGCAAGGTGCGTACGTGCAAGCTCTGCGCCTTGAGGGGTGCGCAGGGAGGTTGTTAGTATTATATAGTGCATTTGTCTGTACATAATTAGTTAAAGAAATTATGTTAAAAATAGCAATAAGTAAACGAAACATTGTAGAGATTCCAGTGAGATATGGTGGTGGTGAAGAGTTTTAGGTATTGTTGAAGAACTTAAGATCATTAACTATAGTGGTAAGATGGGTAAGAAAGATGGAGAGGCTACAATTTTTTTCCGTCATCTTCGTAATTAGTGCAGGGTCGTCGGGTGGAATCCTATCATGGTCGAGGGCGATGAAGAGGTCAGTACGAGTCGGTGAGTATCGGGGGCAGTCGAATAGTAAGTGATTAAAGGTTTGTGAAACGGTGGAGTCGCAAGGGCATAGGTCGTTGTCGGTGATGTGGAAGCGGTGAAGATACGATTTATGATATGCATGATTGGTGAGAAATTGGGTGACGGCGAAGGTGAGTTTGCAGGCAGAGGTGAATTTTTGAATATCTAGGAAAGTTGGAAGGAGTTTTTTAGTGTGTATAGAGCCGGGAGAGTTTTCATAATAGTTTTGAGAGGCGATAGTGAGTTGTTTACGGATGTTGGATTTGATGTGGGAAATGGGGGCATGGGTATAGTCGGGTTGTTTGCGGAGAGAGGCGGCGGATTTGGCAGCAATGTCGGCCATATCATTACCAGGTATGTCAGTGTGGGCTCTGACCCATGCAAAGCGAGCGGTGAGGTTGTGGGATCTGGCAGAGTGGAGGGAGTGGAAGATGCGGACAGCTAATGGATTATGGCTGTAGGGGTTGGAAAGTTCCATGAGGGCGGATTGACTGTCGGAGAAGATATATATGGAGTGAATGTCAGTGTATTTGGGTTGTGTGTGTGAGTGTAAGAACCAATTAATAGCCCCGTCGATCGCGAGCATTTCTGCTTGGAAGACGGAGCATGTTGGGTGTAATTTGAATTTTTTTATTGTGTAGTCGCCATGCGGGTCGATGGCCACAAAGGCGGCACCAACGACATTATCATGGCGGCTGCCGTCGGTGAAGATGCGTATAGTGTTGTGTGTGGGGAGGGGGAATTGTTGATATTCTAGTAGTGAGTGGATTTCAGTGTAGGATATAGGTACTCTGAGGGAGGGGTGGAGTAGTGCGGAGGGGAGGGCTGGTTTTTCTATAGGGATGTCGGAAGGGAGGAAATTCGAGTGGCCGAGAAGTTTGGTGCTTTCTAATTGGGAAACAGCTTTGATTTTATCCGTAAGGGGGATTAGTCGGGCTAAGGAGATGGAGGTGACTGTGCTGCAAGTGCGAAATCCATGAATGATTTTGATGGCGAATAAACGTTGGAGGGAGAGGAATTTTTTATTAATGTATTTGTAACGGAGGGCACTAGACCAGATGCAAGATGCGTAGGTGATTATGGGAGTGATGACTTGCTCGTATATAGTTCTAATGTTGTCGGAGTGGATGCCCCAGGTAGGTCGGGTGAACAGAAGGAGTTTATGGAGGAGTTTTTTTGATTTTTCTATGGTGTAAAGTGCGTGACTGGTGAATTTGAGTTTGTTGTCGATGATAATGCCTAGGTATTTGAATTCATCACAGTAGGTAAGGGTGGTGTTGTCCATGATGATAGAGAGGGTGGAAGCTTTGCTAGTAAATGCAGTGAGTTTGGTTTTATCAGGCCCAAAGTGCAATTTAACACTTTGACCCCATTTGCTGATGCGGTCGAGTGCGGTGTTGGTGGTGTGTTGAAGTGTGGACAGAGAAGAAGAGTGAATAATGAGAAGGATGTCGTCAGCATAAGCCTGTATGTGGCAGTTGGGGGGGAGGTCGAGGTCGAGGAGTTCGTCAATGATGAGGTTCCACATAGTGGGCCCACATACGGAGCCCTGTATGCATCCCCGAGTCATGGTTCTGGTCATATTGCAGTCCGAGAAATTAAGTTCTATGGTTCGATCAGTGAGATAATTGTTTAATATGTGGTAAATATTTTGGGGGCAGTTATAGTGACGGAGTCTGTGGAGTATGGCCGGCCACCACGCATTGTCAAAGGCAGCCTTGATGTCAAGGGAAAGGGCAATGACATGTTCGCCAAGGGTTTTTTTGGAGCGGATGAAGTTGAGGGCAGTGGAGATGGCTTGGGTGGTAGATATTTGTTGCTTGAATCCGAACTGGCGAGAGTTACTTAGATGGTGGGAGCTAAGGTGGTAAGTCAGTCGATCAATAATGAGTTTTTCAAAAAGTTTTCCAAAGACATTAATGAGACCTATTGGGCGAAAAGAGGAGAAAGAGGAGTGGTCGGTTTTGCCAGGTTTGGGTATGATTTTGATGACGGCGTGTTTCCAGGGGGTGGGGAAGAAGGAGAGCACAAGACATCTATTGTAGATTTTAGTAAGGTAGTCGGGGAATCGGGTTGCGAATTGGAGGCAGATGTCCGCTGTAAGGTGGTCGATTCCAGGGGCTTTTTTGGGGCTCATGTGTCTGAGGCCGTTTAAGACCTCAGTGGTAGTGAAAGGTGGTTCAGGGGGAGAGTCGATGGGTGTGGGGATTAGGGATCTAATAAGTTGTTGGGAGGGGGTAGAGTCAGGTGTGTCATGGGGGAAGAAGTTGTTGAGGAGGGCGTTTGTGGTGTCGTGGCTGTCAGTAGTGTAGGTGCCGTCGCTGAGGAGTAGGGTGGAAGGGGGGTTGGAGAGTGGTTTTGTTTTGATGATGCGATTGGTGACAGACCATACATTTTCTTTGGTTTGTCGGTTACAGAATTCCTTGAAATGCTGGGTGGAGGTGGAGCAGAATACGTCAGAGTATTCTCGTCGGGCTTGGTTTCGTGCAAGTATGAGGTCGTCTAGGGGAAGTCGTCGTCGTTTGTAACGGGATAGTTTGTGATGGATTTGAAGGACCTTCCGTTTGAGGGAATCGAGCTCGTCATTCCAAAAGGGAGGTTTTTTTGGTATGCCATGGGCACGGGGGAGTAGGCGGTCACAGGTGTGTTGGATGGCGTACGTGAAGTCAGAGACTAAAAGGTCAATTTCGTCAGTGTCAAGTTGCTCAATGTTCTCTATACGAGGGAGTTTGTCAGCGATCATGGAGGTGAATCTGTCGGAGTTTCTGTTCCAGTTATATGAGGTTGTGTTATATTTGAATGTGGTGAGTTTCTTGTCTTTAGTGAATTTAGTGTTGTGGAATGAGGCATAGAAGGTGATGGCGTTGTGATCGGAGCTGGGGGTGATTTGAGGATTGACGGACCAGTTGCTTATATGAAGGGATGGGAGGTTGCTGATGAGGGTTAGGTCAATGATGGATTCACGAAGTCGGCCATGAGTGACTGTGTTGAAGGTGGGTGCGTTGCCGCTGTTGGAGATGACTAGGTTGTTGGCAAGTATGAAGTCCGCGATGAGTTCACCTCTGCGGTTGTTGGCGTGTGAGCCCCATAGGCTGTGCCATCCATTGAAGTCGCCGCAGATAATGGATGTGGGGTTATGGTGATGGTGAAGGAAACGTTGGAGGAGGTCAAGTGTGTTGTGGGTGTCTGTGCGAGGTTCTAGGTAGATGGATATAAGGAAAATATTACAGTTGGTGTGGGAGTCGGTGGATTGGACAATACACAGTTCAGGGGTGGAGTACTGGGATATGCCAAGGGTGGAGGAGGCGTCTTTATGAATAGCAATGGCTGCGCGAGAAGGGCGTTCGGTGGGAAATTGGTGTAGTGTGTAATCAGAGAGATCAAGTTTCATGCGATTGGTGTTGCCAGTGTACGGCTCGGTGATGAAGGCGTAATGGGGTTGTTGCTGGTTGAGAAAGACAGAGAGTTCATGGGCAGCGTTTCTGCTGCGACCGAGATTTATTTGAATGGAGTTGGAAAGGTTGGGTGAAGATGAAGCGTGGGAGGGGGTAGCAGAAGAGTGATGGTTGCTATCAGGATAACTATTTGGATCCATAATCGATACGGAGGCGGATGCGTGCAGCCATATGGATTTTTCTCGGGCAGGAGTCGGATGTGGCGCTGTGGGAGAGTGAGGGAGTGTTGTCAGTGCCGGCGTTCCCGTTGTGTTTTGTCTGGTGGGCTTTACAGTTGAAGCAGCAGGATTTGTTTAAGTCTTTCTGAACCGGGCAGTCTTTAAATAGATGTCCAGATTCAGCGCAGTGTGAGCATCTGGTGGTGTCTGTTTTACAAAAGTTTTTGGTGTGTCCAAATTCGAGACATTTGTAACACTGGAGTAAGGGGGTGAATTCCTCGACATGAACCCGCTGGTGATTAATATTGATTTTTTGTAAGTGTATGATGTTTTTAAAGAGATAAGGCGAGCAGACAAATACGGCGTTGTATAAGAGTTTGTTTTTATTAGGTCTTTTAAATTTGAATTGTATATCTTCGTCGCTTTTAATGTGGTCAGAAATGAGGGAGTTCTGTTTTATTATGGTGGTTTGCAGTTCATCTGGGGAGGTGTCGGAATTCACCCCCTTAACAATAAACATTGGTTTTAATTTTCTTGAGACTTCAGCAGTGATGTAGGGGTTCGACTTACCGACCTTCTGGAGGGCCGCTTCCAGGTGCTCCGCACTGTCGAACTCCACGCGGATCTTGGCGTTGGAGATGAATTGGACGCCAGCTGGAGTGAATTTGGTGTCCCGGAAGGACACTGCTGTCCTCCAGGATGACAGGGTGTCAGCAGAGGTGGCACCCGGCTTTTTCGACGCGATGATTAGAGATGGTTTGGAGACAAGTGGGGTTGGGGTCATCAGTCTTTGTTGTTGTTGTTGTTTACCAGGGCCGGGTGAAGACATTCGGGCAGCTTGAGCATAAGAGAATCCGGTGGGCGAAAGATGCTGAAGGCTTGAAGTATTAGTGAGAAGTTCCTTTTTGAACGAGACCATTTCCTGACGGACGGCGCTGATGATCTCATTCTTTAGGTCGCAGGCTGGTGTAGAAGTAGTCGGAGAGCCGGATTCGCCAGTCGCGTTCAGAAAATTTGGAAGTGAGTTGATGCTTTTGGATATCTCTGCAGCTGCTTCTTTGATTAGTTTCTTGTTGACTGCAGTCACGCTTCGGCCATCATTTATTGTCTTTATAATAAAATCCGAAAGTTTTTGGATGGTGTTTTGTAAAGATGTTGAGTCTTTTGCTTCCGCTGCGGTGCACGGCAGAGAGGGGGGGAGGGTGGGGGGTGGTGCTCCACCATCCCCTCTTTGATCCCCCATGTTGAAATCTACCAGGGCTCACTTGTGTAAAAAGTTATCAGTTGAAGAAGGTAAAAATTCGGGAAATTGGGAGATTTGTTGGTGTGGTTTGGTAGGTTGACCAAACAATCGCTTCAGATCAAACTGAATGAAAATTCGCTCAGAATTGCGCTACGACGCGTACTTTCCGAGATAATTGAGAAACCAAGTTATTCGGTGATGGCGAAAATTACCATTTTGAAGAAAAAATTCAATAAATAAAAAACTATTGATGAGAAAAATTCCAAAATTGGTGTCTCCAGTTCTGGATAGTTATACTGTAAGATAATGTAAAAAAAACAAGAAGTCTTCCTGAGAAATTTTTCAGGAGGGGTAAGAGCGTTTTTGAAATTTTGGTACACACCTGAAAATAGCGTTGGTTTATGTGAAGAAGATGCTGTAGGGGGGCGTGTGATATATCGTTGGAATCAGCACGCCGAGGCGGTTCGAATGACACCTACAACATGCTCCTAGGATGAAAGATGAGGGAGCACGTGGCGGGAAGGAAAATTACCTTATATGATTGAAGAATTATTATCTTAAAAACTATGAGCGGGAAAAATCTGAAACTTGGTAGGTATGTGCACTGATATATGTGAAATAAAATAAAGTAATAAAAAAGGTAGGTTATCGCTTTGGATTTTTAGATATAGAGCTTTCAATGTGAAAGTAAATGGAAAAAATAAATGTTTTTTAAAAAATGTCCAATAACTTCCAAAGTATGTATCACACAATGTTGGTTGATGTTTCCCTGTAAAGGGCTTTTTAACGCGGTTCTAACGAAATATTACGTTTGGTTGTGGCTATTGTATTTAAGAAGTTAGTCACCACGTGGTTTTTTGAAAATTGTCTGTAAATCACTAAATAATTGTCCGATAGCGTTCAAATTTGGTAGATAGATGGAGAGTCATAAATAAAACAGAATCACAATAGCCGATACACGACGGCCCGCTTAAAATCAAAAGTTTTTGACCAAAAACTGAAAATTTTTTGGGTAAGACTAACCTCAAAATAAGTTTTTGTTCAGAAAAAATCCACAATTTTGGGTGTATCGCTGCACAGTTTAGCACACACTTAGATATCACTGAGAAACATATGTAGACACTTTTTAAAGTTCAAAAATCGCGAAAAAGACCAATTTTTTGAATTTTTGAACGCGGAGCGGCCTAATTCGTGGCGCTCTGGGTGGCGGTCGAGCGCAGACTCCGGTTAGGTTAGGTTAGGTTAGGTTAGGTTAGGTTAGGTTAGGTTAGGTTAGGTTAGGTTAGGTTAGGTTAGGTTAGGTTAGGTTAGGTTAGGTTAGGTTAGGTTAGGTTAGGTTAGGTTAGGTTAGGTTAGGTTAGGTTAGGTTAGGTTAGGTTAGGTTAGGTTAGGTTAGGTTAGGTTAGGTTAGGTTAGGTTAGGTTAGGTTAGGTTAGGTTAGGTTAGGTTAGGTTAGGTTAGGTTAGGTTAGGTTAGGTTAGGTTAGGTTAGGTTAGGTTAGGTTAGGTTAGGTTAGGTTAGGTTAGGTTAGGTTAGGTTAGGTTAGGTTAGGTTAGGTTAGGTTAGGTTAGGTTAGGTTAGGTTAGGTTAGGTTAGGTTAGGTTAGGTTAGGTTAGGTTTAGGTTAGGTTAGGTTAGGTTAGGTTAGGTTAGGTTAGGTTAGGTTAGGTTAGGTTAGGTTAGGTTAGGTTAGGTTAGGTTAGGTTAGGTTAGGTTAGGTTAGGTTAGGTTAGGTTAGGTTAGGTTAGGTTAGGTTAGGTTAGGTTAGGTTAGGTTAGGTTAGGTTAGGTTAGGTTAGGTTAGGTTAGGTTAGGTTAGGTTAGGTTAGGTTAGGTTAGGTTAGGTTAGGTTAGGTTAGGTTAGGTTAGGTTAGGTTAGGTTAGGTTAGGTTAGGTTAGGTTAGGTTAGGTTAGGTTAGGTTAGGTTAGGTTAGGTTAGGTTAGGTTAGGTTAGGTTAGGTTCGGTTAGGTTAGGTTAGGTTAGGTTAGGTTAGGTTAGGTTAGGTTAGGTTAGGTTAGGTTAGGTTAGGTTAGGTTAGGTTAGGTTAGGTTAGGTTAGGTTAGGTTAGGTTAGGTTAGGTTAGGTTAGGTTAGGTTAGGTTAGGTTAGGTTAGGTTAGGTTAGGTTAGGTTAGGTTAGGTTAGGTTAGGTTAGGTTAGGTTAGGTTAGGTTAGGTTAGGTTAGGTTAGGTTAGGTTAGGTTAGGTTAGGTTAGGTTAGGTTAGGTTAGGTTAGGTTAGGTTAGGTTAGGTTAGGTTAGGTTAGGTTAGGTTAGGTTAGGTTAGGTTAGGTTAGGTTAGGTTAGGTTAGGTTAGGTTAGGTTAGGTTAGGTTAGGTTAGGTTAGGTTAGGTTAGGTTAGGTTAGGTTAGGTTAGGTTAGGTTAGGTTAGGTTAGGTTAGGTTAGGTTAGGTTAGGTTAGGTTAGGTTAGGTTAGGTTAGGTTAGGTTAGGTTAGGTTAGGTTAGGTTAGGTTAGGTTAGGTTAGGTTAGGTTAGGTTAGGTTAGGTTAGGTTAGGTTAGGTTAGGTTAGGTTAGGTTAGGTTAGGTTAGGTTTTTTTTTTTTTTTTTTTTTTTTTTTTGTCCGGACGCTAAGGCCCGGCCCGCGAATTTTCCTCCACCATTAGTGGAGACCTTATTTTGGAGGGCAATTAAACACTATTTTTGTTTATTTAAAACATTACTCCCTTACATCTATACATTTCATACTTATATTTCTAACATTTTTATTTGCTTCTTTTATTTCTAGTACAGTTTGACTTATTTTCTATTTTACACTTCTAACATTTTATATTCTTCTTTTATTTCTAGTACAATTTGACTTATTTTCTACTTTATCTTTTATTTCTTATATGACTATTACAAGAGATCTTTTTGTACCTTACATTATCTTATATTTCTTTATACTAGCTTTATTTTCATCTAATATTTCTAATATATTTTGACCTATTTTTTTACTTTTATTTCTTATACTACTACTATTACAAGTGTTATTCTTCATTCTTTACATTGTCTAATATTTTTTTTATGTACTAATTTTGGTTACATCATACTGGTTTAGTTTTTTAGGTACAATTGTAATGAAACATGTTTTGTTTGGTGGCTAACAGACAGCTTTTCGATTGCGGTTTCTAAGTTCCGCTTTCTCTATGTGTGTTATGTCTATGTTGTGGCCGGTGTTCATAATTTGTTGCGATATTCCTGTTTGTAGTTTGCGATTGTATGTGTGTTTATCCTGCCTATTGTAGTTTCAAGCATTTTTGATATATGTCATACCTATATATTATTTAATATATAGTTTAACATAGTTTTCATTGTTCACTTCTTGTTTCTTATCATTTTGTTTATTGGATAGTCTTTTGGTATTCTTTTAAACTGACGCCATTCGTTATAAATAGCGCCTAGTTTTATATGAGCGACCTGCCTACTATGGGGTACGGTTGCTTGCCTCAGCTATATGCCACGGCAGCCCTCGCTAGTGCATCCCATTTACATCGAATAGGACAATCGTCGCTATACGCCATGTGGTTGTCCGCTGACAGTTTTGCCCTAGCACAGTTCTTGCACGAAGGTTCCTGGCCTCCGAGCAGCTGCGTACACTCTGACTTTAAGTGCGGGCCTCCACAATAATTGCAGAGGTCCACACTCTCCGTGCAGAGCTTCCGCCCATGCCCGAAGCCCAGGCACCTTGTGCACTGTACCAGGGGCGACTGATCTTGCACCTTTATAGACTGGAGGTCAATGTAGACCCTGCCGGCGGACGTAAGCCGTTGCCAAAGCTTTGGCGAGACCCGGAGGACCGCGTGGCACTCCAGAGGGTTCCTCGCCCTCCTCCGGTATCTCACCTCCACTTTTGCCTCCTCCGCCGACAGCGCCTCCATTAGCTCCGCATTTTGGCGGTACAGAGCGGTCTCTATATCGGCGTCCGTGTTAAAGGCCAGCAGGTTTTTCAGCACGACAAGGGGGCGTTTGTTGGTGGCCTGCTCCACCTTAAGCTGCTTGTCGCCCTCCAGAAGGACCCCGACTTTACGGAGCTCCTCCCGATTGGCACAGCTTACCACCACCCCACCGTCCCTGATCCTGCGTACCCTCTCCACTCGCGCACCGCTCTGCTTCGCGTTTACCGTATGTTTGATTCTGTCTATGGTCTGTGTGCTGGTCTCTTGATCATCGGATGGCCTGATGATAAGAGAGTGCATAGGCTTTACCTTTGGTGGGGACCGCGCCAGTGCCTGTGCGTAAGTTGGGGTATCGTGTTTTAAGTTTACTAGTTGCTCTTTTATATCAGAGGCAAGCTCTTTGAGCTCCTGAATCTCGCCTGTTCGCCCCTCGTCACTCGGCACTATAGGTGCGTTTTCCACCACCGCCTGTAAAGTCCTCATAGTGTTTTTGTGGTCCTCCAAAGCCTTTTCATGCCCTTTCAATCCGTTCATCATAATTTCACACGCCCTTTCCATTCGTTCCGCCATTTCCTCCTTTCGCTCTGCCTTCCTTGCCTCGTTCACTTCTTCTCCTACCGTATTTACTTTCAACTGTCTATCCAATTTTACATTTTCATGCTTCAACCTTTCGATTTCCTTTAGTAATTTTGTCTTTTCCATGCCCATCCCTTCATTTACCTCTTTCAATCTTCTATTCTCTTTTTTCAGCCCTTCAATCTCCCTTTCTGACTCCCCCAGTAGACAATGCGTACGGTCCGTTGACGTAATGATGTTCTTTTTGAGGTCCGAGCGCAGGTTTCTCGAGACCGCCATTGACCCGTTCACGATTCGGACGTGGAGAGCACTCTCCTCCATCCGGCCGTCGAACGGGCCCCTAGCTCTCGCCAACAGTTCCGTCACTGGGTCCACCGGGGGCGCCTGTCCTTCCAGTTTCCCTTTCTTACTAGTGGCAGCCTTTGACCCGAGTGTTCGCGGAGCCGCCGTGGACACAGCAGGCGGCGTAACCGCAGCCCTCGGGTCCAACGCCGCCACCCTCTCGCCTACACTCACTCTGCCCTCTTTGGAGTGCCCTGGGGGTTCCATATCCCGAGTTTCGAGGTCAACTGTTACGTTTAATGTTTTTGGTGGGGTGCGCTTTGTTCTAGGGGGGGGTGGGGTTCTTCGCGGGATCATTTTGTCCGGATGTACAGGGTCCGGGTCACAATTTTATAATCAATTAATTCAGACTACTATGTCCAAGTGCTGTTGGTACTGGTGCTATCAAATTCCCTAGTTTGAAATTTAGTAGTTTGAAATATTTTTTTGATTTAATAAGTAAGTAGTGTGTGTAGTTTAGATATAATTATATAATATATTAAGTTTATTTAAACAAATAATTATGTGTGCAGTAAATAATAAAGTAAATAGATAATGTACAGTATGCAAAGTATTGATATAGTAATTTTAATGATTAGATATCTTTTGGTAAAGAAAACTATATAATGGAAGTCTGAATATAAATTGAATTTATAAATTAATAAATATTAGTTGTTAAGAATTGTATAGTTTGTGTGTATTTATATAAATTGTTTGAATGCTAGAATATGGTTAGGTATTATTGTTTGTACTGCAATATCAACATAGAGTTCAAGTTTTAATTTATTGAGGTCCTAGAAGAGTATGTATGTAGTATAAAATAATATTTATCATTACTAAGAGATGTATGTAGCCTATTGATTGGTAATTATTTATATATAAACAAATGTATGTCTGATGTCCAGTGAGATTTCTTTACTGTATAGTTTGTAGTTAAGTAATATGATATATATTGGATGTTATAATAATGTGTTATAATATATAATGTAGAAATATATTACTTGATAGTAGATTATTAAATAAATATTAAATAAATATGAGTGGGTTATATTGTAATTGTATTATAATTTTTGTTCTTATTTATTCACAGCACCAGTGTAAGTATATACTCTTAATTGCCCAGCATAAGCTTGTCTGAGTTATATTTTGTTATGACCTCTGTCAATAATTTATAATTGTTGGTGTAAAGGGCCAACACTTAGTCACACTTTAATGTAACTTGTAAAATGTATGTTATATAATACTATTTATTTGTATATGTATATAATACTATTTATTTGTATACCTAGGTTGTACCATGTGTTAGAGTTGTTGTGCCCATTAGGGCTTGTCCAGCAAGTATAATGGCTATAAGAAGGCAACAAATCACAGTCATACACAGTCAGAACAGGAAACAAAATATATATAACACTATGTTATTGTTTACATTACTTTATAACCTATATTTGACAGGTTATTGAAGTAGTTATTTATCAAATTAATAACTTTGTTAGTGTTTAACGCCAGTATATACCAAGTCCCAATTTTTACCAAAAAGAGGCTTGTCTAGTATATAGTTGTAGTTACAAGCTGTCAAGTATTTATACCAAGCAGTGGTGATAGTCACTATTCCAATGTATATATAAAATAATGTGGTATACATATATGGTCTATTAAAAGCTAGAATTGGGGTGCCCAATAGAGGCCCGTCCGAAGAATATAATACAGAGTATCAGTATACAGTCCTAATATTAGTCAGAGTACAACACATAAGATATATAAAGTTAAATAAAGTTAAATGTATATAGAGTCAAATGTTTAATTTACATTTATTATAACCTATATCAGCTTAAAATAAGTATTACACTATGTATTTAGCAATAACTTATTTCACATCAGCCCCTCAATATTTATAGCATAAACTTAAGCAATACCAACGCTAATTGTTGGCACTTATTTGTTTTAAATATATTTTTATACCCAAAAAAAGGTTCATCAATTATGAATATTATGTCAGTGAAAGTTAGGGCGTTGTGTGTATTGCTGATCAACTTTCAAAAGGGGCGAGAATGTCAGGCTCAATTATTGCCTGTTTAACATTCAAGCTTTGTCCAGTACCTAATTAGGTCCAATCAGTGTGTTTAGTTCACCCCGACAAGAGCCCATCAGTTACCTTCTAAAAACCTTCAACTGCAACTTTGTTTTATGTAGTAAGTTAGGGCCTTCGGTTTTAGTACAAAATCTATTTGGCAGCAGTGGTGTAATTGCTATGTAGTTTGTGCAGGCGCTAAAGAATTTACAAATGTATGGAAACTAAAAGTTGCTGTTTCTTAAAATTTGGGTGTTATTTCCAAGGAAAAATGTCGAAAAAGTGTGTGTTTAGGTTATATACTGTTAAATTTCAAATATCTCCACTTATGGTGGGATCTACGGTACCGAACTAAGAAAATAGAAAAATTTCAACTACAAAATTTAAAAATTGATTTGTGAGAAATTCCTTCGAATATTTCCATCCAGATTTTTACAGGAATTTATTGGAGTTATATACGACAATAATCAAAAGACAAAAACAAAAAAGTTAAAATTTTGTAATTTCCCTGTTTTGGTGGACGCGAACCTCGGACGCTCCAAGGACCCGCCCACTTTTGCACTTCACGCCTAGTCCCGTACGGGGCAGGCAGAATGTATATTTGTAGAAATGTTCGAAAGATAAGGTATTTAAATGCGCTTTCTCCAACCAGGATAGGCAGTGAGATAGGCCAACTGTATGTTAAAGTAATAAAATAAATAATAAAAATAATAAAAATAAATATCTAGACTACTTAAAATAGCTTAAAGTATAGCCCTAACTTTGAGCCCGGTCTCTACGGGGTTATGCAGGAAGGTATATAAAAATGTTCTTAAAATCTAAAATAATTAATACTACGTCACACTTTGTCCTTTACCCTATTCAAATATATATATGTGTCCAAAACTTCCACCTGCCCACCTCCCTCAGTTTAGCAAGCGTAATTTTTACACTTAAAACTTTTGTCTTATAACGTGCATCGGAATGCGGTGACCTCGCCGCTCGCCGCTCGAGCCAAACGACAACTTTATCGCGAGTTCACCGCCGAGTTCGAGTTTTAGGAAAACTCGTGCAGACGCTTTCACTTTTCACTTTTTATGCGGAAAATTGTTGATTTAGGCAGCTGGTTTAATGCACTATCTGGTCTATATGGAATTTTTTGTATGGAGTAGTATGCGTCCACTTAATGCGCGAGACAAAAAATTTCCACTTATGCTACCAACCGCAAATAAAAAGGAAAACTGGTCCAGAAAGAAAACTATATGTAGAAAAGTTTTGAAAAACTTTGTAGGGGTAGGCGGGGTGTTGGACTATCTGTTGAAATGTCTTTTGGGGTGGTCCGACCCCTTATACACTATGAAAAGCACTTATTATTATTTAACTAAAATGTCACTGTCATAAAAATTTTATTTTATAATGTACTAAATATTGTTTTTAAATAGGTTTCACTTGACCGAAAAATCTGAAAGTCACACAAATTGTACTCACATATATGCTTTATCGAACGCACTAATGACGCTCGGGGGTCATCGATCGATTTTCGGAGATATTTGGCCCCGAAAATCGCCAACGGTTTTTCTTGAATAACTCCTCTGCCGAGCCTCCAAAATGGGCAAGCGAGGTGTCTGGAGAAAGCCCTGGGTGGCCTCCGTCCAGCTGCACCGGTCTCGGTGGTCCCAGGAGACCAGAACCGGAGCTCCGAATTTGCACCAGTTTCGGTTTTTGGTGGATAGCTCGTAGAGTATCCAACCAAAAAATCCGAAACTCGGCACAAGGGTGCTCCTTTGGTCCCCGCAGGGGCCCACAGTCCTCGAAACACGATGGTCCACTGGAAAACAGAAGTTATGGCCACTTTAATATTTTTAACACTATGTAGACGATTGTTTACGTTTGGAAAAATCGGTTTTTATTTAATTTTGGCGAAACTATCAGAGGTATTTTGAAAATTCTTTCACTATTTTATAGAGTAAATTAGCGCGCAACTTTTGACACTAAATTTAGGTTTTTATGTGATACTTTGGTGCAACTTTGATTTTTGCAGCGTGGAGCGTTTAAAAATCGTGACACTCGCGTCCAACGCCAAAGTGTGACTGGTTAGGTTAGGTTAGGTTAGGTTAGGTTAGGTTAGGTTAGGTTAGGTTAGGTTAGGTTAGGTTAGGTTAGGTTAGGTTAGGTTAGGTTAGGTTAGGTTAGGTTAGGTTAGGTTAGGTTAGGTTAGGTTAGGTTAGGTTAGGTTAGGTTAGGTTAGGTTAGGTTAGGTTAGGTTAGGTTAGGTTAGGTTAGGTTAGGTTAGGTTAGGTTAGGTTAGGTTAGGTTAGGTTAGGTTAGGTTAGGTTAGGTTAGGTTAGGTTAGGTTAGGTTAGGTTAGGTTAGGTTAGGTTAGGTTAGGTTAGGTTAGGTTAGGTTAGGTTAGGTTAGGTTAGGTTAGGTTAGGTTAGGTTAGGTTAGGTTAGGTTAGGTTAGGTTAGGTTAGGTTAGGTTAGGTTAGGTTAGGTTAGGTTAGGTTAGGTTAGGTTAGGTTAGGTTAGGTTAGGTTAGATTAGGTTAGGTTAGGTTAGGTTAGGTTAGGTTAGGTTAGGTTAGGTTAGGTTAGGTTAGGTTAGGTTAGGTTAGGTTAGGTTAGGTTAGGTTAGGTTAGGTTAGGTTAGGTTAGGTTAGGTTAGGTTAGGTTAGGTTAGGTTAGGTTAGGTTAGGTTAGGTTAGGTTAGGTTAGGTTAGGTTAGGTTAGGTTAGGTTAGGTTAGGTTAGGTTAGGTTAGGTTAGGTTAGGTTAGGTTAGGTTAGGTTAGGTTAGGTTAGGTTAGGTTAGGTTAGGTTAGGTTAGGTTAGGTTAGGTTAGGTTAGGTTAGGTTAGGTTAGGTTAGGTTAGGTTAGGTTAGGTTAGGTTAGGTTAGGTTAGGTTAGGTTAGGTTAGGTTAGGTTAGGTTAGGTTAGGTTAGGTTAGGTTAGGTTAGGTTAGGTTAGGTTAGGTTAGGTTAGGTTAGGTTAGGTTAGGTTAGGTTAGGTTAGGTTAGGTTAGGTTAGGTTAGGTTAGGTTAGGTTAGGTTAGGTTAGGTTAGGTTAGGTTAGGTTAGGTTAGGTTAGGTTAGGTTAGGTTAGGTTAGGTTAGGTTAGGTTAGGTTAGGTTAGGTTAGGTTAGGTTAGGTTAGGTTAGGTTAGGTTAGGTTAGGTTAGGTTAGGTTAGGTTAGGTTAGGTTAGGTTAGGTTTTTTTTTTTTTTTTTTTTTTTTTTTTTTTTTTTTCCGAGCGCTGTGGCCCGGCCCGCGAAACACTCCTAACATAATTAGGACCTTTATTTAGTTCTTTACATTGTAGTAGGGGAATGAGTTTTTCAGTAGGGTCTTCGCCCTTGTCGAGTTTATTTGAATCTTTGTTACATTTATATTATTAACTATAATTATATCTCCATACATTTATATTTCGTCTTATTTATTATTATTTCTTATCCTATTACCCTACTTGTTTGCATTCCTTTATACATTTCACAATACTTTGTTGTCGTCATTTATTACAATTATTTTCCTTTATCAATCATTACAATTACTTTTTATCATCAATTATTACAATTATTTTTATTATTCTTATCATTAACTATTACAATTATTATTATTACTATTACAATTATATCAGTTCCATTAAACATTACAATTACAATCATTTCAATTACTTATCAATTAACATTATCGACATTTACTTATATCCTATATAAACGCCACATACACACATTATCAGGTCGACCTTATAGTACATGCATTGTGTCTTAATGCTACTTATTTCTGTTTATTATGGTCTGCGCTACGTTTTTGCAGTACACAAGGAATTCGTTTCTAATTTCTTTATTTTCTATTATTTTATTTAGGTTTCCCATCTTTATGCCCATGTTTATCTTGCTCTCCACGTCATATCTCTCCCTTCCGAAGATAGGACAGTCAAGTATTAGGTGCAGGATTGACTCGTCACTGACCGAGTCGCAGGCGCACGACGGGCCCTCCTTGCCCTTAAACCTTGTCAAGTACTCGGAGAACCCCCCATGCCCGGTAAGCACCTGGGTCAGTAACGAGTCAATCCGCAGAGTCTTAATAATTTTGAAGGCCCGGATAGCATCCGGAAAGAAAGTCTTTGTGACACTCGCGGTCAAGCCCTCCCGATATCTCCGGTTCCATTCGCCAAGCGTTTCCTTGCGGATGAGTCGCTTGGCGAAGGAAACCGGAAATTTGTCGTAGACAGGTTTGGTCTTGACCGCAAGTGCCGCTGCCTTCGCCAACTCATCCGCCCTTTCGTTTCCCGGAATTCCCACGTGGGCCTTGACCCAATAAAGTTTTATTTTACCCGGTTTTCGATCCAGGTGCCACCTAGCCCTAGCTGCCAGTGAATGGGGGGCGTCGTCATTGACGACGGTCTCGAGTGCGGAGCGACTGTCGCTGATGATCGCGTATCCCTCGCCCGCGCCCTCAGCCGCCAACTCCGCCGCCTTACATATGGCCAGCAGTTCGGCCTGGTAGACAGTGCAGTAATCTGACAGCTTCAGCTTGAGGGACTTCGTCTCGGCCCCGTCTATCCATACAGATAGCGAGGCTCCGACCTTGCCCTCAAGCTTGCTGCCGTCGGTGTAGATGTGTACTGCACTGTCCACCATGTCGGCCACTTGATCCTCAGACTCAAGCCTCAGGAACTGCCGACCGATATGCGCGGCAGGATGAGGCCTTTCGGCGAACCGACACGGTCTCTCTATTTCCCTGTCTGCCAGCTCCGGCCGCGGCACCCCCCTCTTCGCCAGATAGAGGGAAGCATTTTCCCTTATCCTTGCGTCGAGGGGTAGTACCCCGGCCAGAACCAGCGCAGCGTTTAGAGACACCGTGCGATACGCCTTGCAGAGCTTTTGGGCGAAGGACCGCTGAACAGCGTCCAGCCGTCTCCTCACCCCGAGTTTGCTGGTGGCAGGGGCCCATGCGCCGGCCGCGTAGCAGACTATGGGCTCCACAGTGGCCACATAAATGGTCCGGATTATCTCCGGATGGAGGCCCCAGCTGACTCTGGCGGCTTTGGACAGCTGCTTATAGACGCCCAACGCCTTCTCGCACACATGCGCGGTGTGGGCGTTGAACGTCAGCTTGCTGTCGATGACAAGCCCCAAGAGTTTAATCTCCTTAGCCGCTGCAATGTCGACCCCGCCCATGCTGAGATGTGGGACGTCGTACTTGAGCTTATTGGTAAGCACCATCATATTAGTTTTATGTGGTGCAAACCTCAGCTTGTTTCGGACGCCCCAATCCCGAACATACTCGAGGGCGGCATTGCCGCGGCTCTGGATTTCCGCCGCTGTGTCCCCGGAGAAGACGAGCACCACATCATCGGCGAAAGCCTGGCAGTACTCGCCCATCTCCGTGAGACCTTTCAGCAGCGGGTCCAGTAGGAGATTCCAAAGAATGGGACCCCCAATAGAACCCTGTATGCAGCCCCTGCTTGTGCCCTTCGTGTGCTCGCAGCCGGCGTACAGGACCCTAACCGTTCGATGGCGGAGGTAGTCGGCCAAGAGACCACCCAGCCTTCCCGGACACTGTTCCTCCGCCAGCCTAAGCTTTATTGCCGGCCACCAAGCGCTATCGAAGGCGCCCTCTATGTCCAAGGACACCAATGTGATTAACCTCTTCCTCAGGAGGAGGCCCCTCACATGGGCCATAAGGTCACAGAGGGCGTCCTCCGTGCCGCGCTGGGGCATAAAGCCGTACTGGCGGGGGCTCAGACGGGGCACCAGGTGGTGCATCAGCCTCCTGACCACCATCTTTTCCAGGATTTTACCCATCACTGGCAGCAGGCCTATGGGTCTGTAGGATTTCGGGTGCGTGTAGGCGTCCTTTCCCGGCTTTCTCAAGGCTATAACGGTGGCCACCTTCCACTTTTGGGGAAAACATTTGAGTCTCAAGCACTGGTTGTATACCTGAAGGTAGAGGCCTGGGTCTTCCCCGATCGCACGGGCGCAGACGTCCGCCGTAAAGCCGTCCGCTCCGGGGGCTTTCTTTGGATTGAAACTCACCATCGCCGACCTTAGTTCCGCGGGCGTGAACTCCGGTTCAGGTTCTCCAACCGGGTACCTCACATTGTCCGCGAGAATCCTCAGCCGTCGATGGTGGTCATCATCGTCCGCCCCCGTGTCATCGGGGAAGAAGACCTCCGCCAAGTGCTCGACCGACTCCTGAGGGTTCAGCACCTGACCACTTTTTATCAGCTGCAGATCCTCTTCTCTTTTTTTGGTACTTTTTATTACCCTATATATACCCTCCCAAACCCCTTCTCTATCCTGCTTTTGGCAAAAATTTTTCCAGCTGGAAATTTGCGCTTTTTTAGCACTAATTTCGTACTCTTCTTTTGCTTTCAGGTACTCTTCAACGACAGAGGACCTCCGGTTCGGACGTGCGTTTCGGATCCTGTTCTTCCTGGTCACCACACCCTTCTTCATCGCCTCTAACTCCTCCGACCACCACGGAACGGTGAGTCTATGTGCATTTTTATGCTTAGGCATGCTAATTTCACAAGCTTCTGTGATAATGTTATTAATTTTTGTTATAAGTTCGTTTATGCCTTCTTTATTTTTAATATTTTTAACTGATTCTATATTTATATTATTTTCTTCTTTAAGTTGTTTGATTTTTTGTTTGAATTTCTCCCAGTCCCCTTTTTTGGTATTATATTTTCTGGTGGTTCTTTCCACTGTGATTCCCTTTCCTTTTCTTATGTTTAGTTTGAACTCTATTCCGTTGTGGTCGGAGCTAGTTAGGCCGGTGTCCACTCTCCAGTCTTCGACCAGTCCGTACAGGTCCTCCCCGCACGCCGTGACGTCGACGAAGCTGGTGATGCGGCGTCCGCCCCTCACCGTGTCAAACGTGGGGACTCTGCCGCTGTTGAGCACCTGTAAGCCCAGTTGGTCGATCATACCAATGAAGTGCTCCCCCCTCTCGTCAAGGACCTTGCTGCCCCACCATGGATTCTTGGCGTTGGCGTCGCCGCCAATCACCATGTTCCCGGCACCGAACTGTCTGACCACTCTGGATATATGCTCCAGGTAAGGCGCGATGGGCTGGTCAGGCTCGAAGTAATACGAGACGGCGATTACACTCCAGGCGCTGGTCTGCAGTTTCACCACTACGATGTTGTTCGTGGTGAATTGGACGCACTGTGTGGCGGCGATATCGGGGTCGAACACCGCTATCGCGGCCTTCACAGTGCCTCCATCGCGGCGAGCGTTCTGGAGTATCCTCGCCGGGCCGTACGCCTTCATGGCCTTTATTCCCCCCACGTACGGTTCCTGGAGTAAGGCGATTGCTGCCCTACGGTTTGTGGCTTCCAGCATAATCTCCTGAGTAGCCAGCTCTTTGCGCTGAAGGTTTGCCTGGAGAATCAGGTACTGCTTTCCACTGTTTGGAGCCTTTGTCTCGCCCGGGGCGCCCTTAGCAATATGCCGTGGTGGCTCTGGCTAAGGCGTCCCATCTGCGTCTGACTGGACAGCTGTTGCTGTACACGGTGTGTTCCGTGTCAGCGAGCCTTTGTTTGGCACAGTTCTTGCATTTTGGCGGTTTGTTTGCCGCCTGGTCGGGGCATTCTGCCCTTACATGTTCGCCCCCGCAATGGTTGCAGCAGTCCTTTTTCTCCAGGCACGCCCTGCGCCCATGTCCGAATGCCAGGCACTTGGTACACTGGACTAGCGGGCTCCAGTCCTCCACTCTTATCTGCTGGATGTCGATGAAGACCCTGCCGGCCGAAGTCAGCCTTTGCCATAGTTTCGGCGCTATACGGAGGATCGCGTGGCACTCCAGGGAGTTTCGCGCTCTCCTCCTGTATCGCACCTCCACGGCAGCCTCCTCCTCCGCCAGGCCCTCCATCAGACGTCCATTTTGGCTCTTGAGAGCTTTTATTATGTCCGCGTCGGTGTTATATGTGAGTACGTTCCGCAGTACCACTAGCGGGTTTTTGTTTTTAGCGGGTTCTAATTTGAGGCCTGGGGCCGCCTTAATGTGGTCAGCCGCCTTTTCCAGCTCTCGCTGTGTTGGGCAGCTGATGACCACTTTGGCGTCCCTAGCCTTTCTGAGTTGCCGGATCTGGAGCCCGTTTTCCCTCGCATTGAGGGCTGTCCGCACCTTTTCCACCACTGCATCCCCCGTCTCCGTATCGGTTTCGGACGTCACGATGATGGAGTGTCTGGGTTCCATTGCTGGTTGGTGACGGGATCTGTTGGCGATCTCGGCGTAGGTAGGGATGTTTCCCTTTAACTCCGAGATCTGCTTCACCGTCTCCAACATGGTCTCCCTTAGCTCCTTGACCTCCTCGCGGATTGTGTCATCCTCGCGACGCCCTTCCCCTCCCGGAAAGAGGGACGCGTTCTCGAGGGTACTCCTGAAAGCCTTCAGCTCCAGGGCGTGCTCCTTGAGTTGGGCTTTAAGGTCGGTAGCCTCCTCGTGTGCTACTTCCTTGACTCCTCCCGAGTCCTGGTCCCGCCTGTCCCCTTCTGCTGCTCTCACCAGTTGGACCAAGTGGTCTATATATCCTACTACTCCCTTTTTCACATCGGTTTTTAAGTTTTTTGACAGTCCTAGTAGCTCTAGCGCCTTTGACTGACAGTTTAGGGCCTCGGCTACTCTGACATTCCTCTCGTCCTTATTCTTCTGTGTGCCTTCTTTGGCCTTGTTTATTTTTGGGTCGACCTTATTAGTAGGGGTCGTTACTTTTAGTGGCTTAGTCGAGATGTTAGGTGTCAGTCTCGATATGTCGCTCTCAATCCCCTCCACCGACCGCCTGACGTTAACCCCTTTTTGGGGTGGCTTTGCCACTTTAGTTAACGGGTTGGCTTTGGGTGGGACTGGGGGGGACGTTTGGCCTAGGTCGAAGGTCCTGTCCTTCCTGTCTAAGTCAATTAGGTTCTTTAGGCCCTTGACGGGGGTTCTAGCACACGCCATTGTGGGTGGAGTTCGCGTTCAGTGTCGACAATCAATGCTCAGTTCCCAGATGTAAAAGGTCTGGGCTAACTGGCTGCTATTAATTGAGTAAGGTAAAATAAATAGTTGTCAAATTAAAAATAAAATGGGTGTATAGAGCCCGTGTCAATAATTAATATAGTTGAAAATATGATAAAAATAAAATTGTCAATAAAAAAGTATTCACTGTGGGTGTAAAGAGCCCAAACAGTTGTCAAAATATAAAATAAAATGCAATATTAAAAATAAAATATTAAATAAAATAAATTTATAATTGGTAAAATAGGTACAACACAACAACACTGATCAGCCTGTTCAAGCCTGTATTATAAATGAAGTTGGTTTTAGTTGTAGTAAGTAATTTTGTATGCCGGCCTGGGTAGCACAAGATGGTGGATTGTCAATACAATTACCAGTTGTTGCCCCCTAACAACCGGCAAAGATTCCAAAGATAACTAAATAACAAGCCTGTCAAGGTTTTCACCCAAGCTTTGCTCAGATTGCACCCACTGGACTTATTTGATGTATATATTTTTACCAATATTATTCCTAATAGGTACAATATGATTTATGATGTTGTAAGTGTTGGTGTAAATGGCCGAACACTTGTCAATATTTATTAAAGTATGATACACTATTGATTTTTATTTGCTAGGATTAGTTCACCCAATAGGGCCTGGTCTAAGTGTATTTGTTTGGCACATATACAGTCCTGATACTGGTTTTATATCAGAATATTTATAAATTTTTAGTTTATACTCATACAGAGTGTGGTACTTAGTATCAATATGTACTATTTGAATTATGCCCAATAGGGGCTAGTCTTATAATAATTGTTTACTTTAAATATCTTAGTTTATATTAACACAAACTGATCTTAGTCAATAAATATTATTAATCTATAAGTGATGGTGTAAAGGGCCAAATCACTTTATAATGCTATACTAACCTATTGATGGTCAGAGGCAACAGATTGGTAATTGGTAATTATTTCACCTGTTTGTATAGTATAGATGGCAGCCAATGTTGCCTATATTCACTAATATACTATTGGGTCAGTATCAACAACAACAGTACACAGCAAAACAGTAATTGAGTGACCACTGGAGTCCCATTCAACCACAATAAAGGTTGAGATGTCCTTGTTTATATCAGAATGGGTTACCATCAATATTCTAAAGTTTATTAGTCAGCACTACACCATAAATTATAACACTAATAAATAGTGTGGAATATGTCAAGTAAATATGCCCAAAAGGGCCTGTCTTATATATAGAGTTGTAGTTACCAACAGACTACAGTCTTACAGCAAATCAAGTAGAGTTTATGTAATCCTATGTTTTGTTTACATCAAACATAACCTCTGATATGATATAAGTCAAATTTCATTTCAAATTGTTACACTATAGTCAATTGTATATATTGTATATTAAATGTTAACAATAGTAAGATAAATTAGGTCGCAGATTGTTTGTTCAATGCCCAATAAGGGTTCATCAGCTATAAGATTAAGTCAATAGAGATTAGGACGTTTTGTGTGTTGCTAATCGACTTTCACAGGGGCGCGAATGTTAGCAATAAAGCACTGTCTATTAACTAATTGCTATGCAATTTTTGTAGGCGCAAGGCAATTTACAAATGTATGGGAATTAAAAGTTACTATTTCTTTAAATTTGGGTGTTATTTCTAATAAAAAATGTCAAAAAAGTGTGTGTTTAGATTACTTACTATTAGGTACCAAATATCTCCGCCCACGGTGCGTTCTAAGGCACCGAACTCAAAAACTGGATAAATCTCTGAATAAAATTTTAAATTTAAAGTTTTGGGGGATTCTTTCGAATCTCTCCAGCCAGATTTTTCCAAAATTATGCTGTGATTACGATAGATATAATTAAAGGCAAAAAATTAAAATATAGAAAAGTTTCGAAATTTTGTCAGTTGGTGGACGCGAACCTCGGTCTCTCCAAGGACCCGCCCACTTTTGTGCTTCACGCCTTGTCCCGTACGGGGTAGACAGAAGAATTATTTATGAGAACTAAAGCGAATCTAAATGCGATTACTCCAGCGATGATAGGCAGAGAGATAGCAAATATAATCCAAACATCAAAATAAAGAAATTTTTAGCAACAAGTGAAATAATTTATATGAATTTAAACTGTAATTCAGTTGTGAAGTTAAATATCTTTAAAAATTTTTGCTT